>CANTUS010000014.1:22400000-23600000 GCA_947683365.1 Euphorbia pulcherrima
ATTTTTGCTCATTTTTGGGTTCTCGATCATTTTTTACCGTTCCCTATTGTTGTTGCAAGAAATTGAGGTCACTGGAGACATGTGATGTCGTCGACGGTATCGCCTATGTCGCCAGAGACATCGCTGATACCGCCGGTGGCATCACATTCGCCGGAGACTTCACTTTCTTGTGAGACCTTTTCTTTATAGTGCTCAGAAAGCCATGTAACCTGCCTACATACTGATGTCACCAGTGACATCATTGATGTTGCCGGCGGCATCATCCATGCCGCCAAGGACATCAACCATGTCGCCGATGGCATCATCTGCGTTGTCGGTGGCTTGACTTTCTGGACAGCAGTTTTATTTTCATTTGTTCCCAGACTAGCTTATTTTCTGAAGCTAGGACATATAGTGCAACGATGGAGGTTCAAAACCCCCCTGTAAATAGACTCCACCCCATAACGTGTGGCATTTTCACTAATAATCCGGTTAAAATAACGATCGAATCTAAAATTTGGTTAAAAATGGAATTCCTCCGCAAACGTCATTCAAATCTCATTTTTGCCATCCAATAGGACTTTACAATATTATAAATAAAACACGCCATATCCGTGCTAACCATCTTCTGCAGGTAGATGTATATCAGACATTCAGGTATTTTATTTATTGCATAGAAAAATGTACAGGACCAGGAAGCCTTGTAATAATTTTATTTTCCGTATTTATTTTTGAATGGCTGTAAATATTTTATTCATCGCTTTAATTGCTTGATAAACGCGAAAATAACAAAATAAATAAAAACACCAATAAATAGGATGGATTAAACTGATAAAGAAAGAATGAAGTATCTTGACTTGGCCTAATGAAAAATAGATAACATCATCCGAACTCGGAATCTCTACTTAAGGTATGGTCCAACCACCCGGTGGGAAAATCGTACAAAAAATTTCCCGGTTGAGCTGAACCGGGTGGCGACTCTGTTTTAAGTACGGGATTTCGATCTCGTATCTTTTGAGCATTAAAATGTGCAAAACCATTTTTCAATCATAACCCAACCGGCTCCTCGCAACCGCCGCGCACAACGTCGTCCGCTCACAAACTTCTAATTCTATTTCTAACATACAAAAATCATATCACAAATTACTGAAATACCTTATTCTTATGCCTTTCTTTCTCTCTATCTATTTCTCTTATTTTCTCTTTAATATTTTGAATCATAATTCTATCTCTAATATCAAGAAAATCGTATAATAAGTTCAACTACCTACCTGATTCCCTTTACTTCCCTATCTCTTCTTTTGCTATTCTTGTTCCTCAAATATGTTTTCTGGAACTTCTAAAGGTTTTGTAGATTTTAATATCAAGTTTTCCATCTATTTTGTCTCTCAAATTAATCTTATAAAATACTCTGGCTCCTTGTAATTGATCAAATAAATCACCAATACGACGTAAAGAATATTTGTTTTTCATAGTGCCTCAATTCAACTTCCTATAATCAATGCGAATACTATTATCCTTCTTATTGACAAATAATACTGAAGCACCCCAAGGAGACACATTGGTTCTTATAAAACCCTTATTGCAAGAATCAAACAAGTAGGCACTACCTTACATTCAGTTTGAAAAATAGCTCATGACTAACTTGACGACTCTAATTTCACTTCTTTGGTGAAACAATTTATAATGACATGTTGCTTCATCAGCCAATGCAAACCCAATATCACATAAAAATCTCTAATATTTCATCTAATCATATCAACAATTAGTACTGCTTTATCAATTAGATTGAACAGTTTCGTACACTAAATCTATAACAATCAATTCGCTTAAAAGAATTCCTTTGAATTCTACTATACCATTTTCTTTCTATTCATCAAACATTCGTTCCCTTTGAGCAAATGATGGAGGCTCTTGAACCACATAGCCTCTTGAAGTACATTTGATGCATGTGAATGCACAGGTGATCCTATAGGTGGCGTTCTAGCTGGTTCCTCTCCCCTCGAGTTAACATTTTTATCAGCCTTATATAAAGGTGATAAAATGTACAATCATAAAATGTATTAACTTTTATATGTGTATGCATATAATGCCCCTATGATCATATTCCCGCTCTGATACCAACTGAAACAGCCTATATCATATACTAATCACCAAAATCATAATCACAACATATAATTTTTTTTACTTATACTTCTTTATATATATAATTACTTCTAACATTAAATCTTTTTACAAAACAATCTTATAGAAAGCAAAACCAAAACCCGACCACGATCTATACTATATGCTTGTCATGTGAGGAGAGAGAGTGAGACAGAACACAGCCAGCCAATCTTTCATCCATGATATCTACAGGTAATGAGCTTCTAGTACAAACTTTATCAACTCTAAAAAATTCAGCCTTTATATGAAGCGCAACTCAGTGAATATAAACAATCTATGAATTTAGCAAATCACATATATACATTAACAAATTCAATATACAATCACAGTTATATAAGAATGAATGAACTGGTTATTTAATTGTTGTGACAACACCAGCCAAACTATTGCCCCGGGATACATGTAACATTTGTAACAGATAACAATTGATTTACTGGCCAGCTATATAACAATTGGTTGACCTTTCGGTCAAGATAAACAATTGGTTGACCTTTCGGTCCATTTGTCAAATATTGCAATTGGTTGACCATATAGGTCCAGATAACAGAACATGTATTGCAATGTTTGATCGGCTATGTCACAACATCTCTCTTTATTTCATTTATTCCTGTATAATTGCGTATATCATGAATAATTCAATTATCTCATGTTTCACCAAATAAACATAGGTTCATATAATTCAAATTCTCCGAATAACATATAATCATTCAATTCACAACAATTCACCAAACATTCAAATATCACATATCAAAATATTTCACCCATAAATTCATATCACGTTTATACTCACAGATTATCCGAGCTAATTCTCTCGAAAACAACTTGGATATTCCTCTGGAATCCCTTCACGGTTTTGATAAATTCATGTCAAATATAAACATACATATACATCTTATTTCTTTTTTGTATATATATAAAGATTAACATAAACTAGAATTTCTATCTATATGACCTTACTGACTTTAACAATTGATATCTATCGATTCATTCAACCAAATAATCTGATTCCATTTTCATTTTACTCTTAACACATAACTTCATAACATATCAAAATTTCATAATTTTTTTATTACTTTTCCATTTGTTATGAATTTTGTATTTTAAACTCTAAATCTGTCTTGTTTTACCTGCACTTAGAACTAGTGTTCTTATGACCTCATTTCACTTCAAAATTCATAGCTATCAACTCACTTACTCAAATACACGGATTCTTCTTTTGTTCAATTCCTAATACACAATTCCATGACATACTAAAACCTCAAAATTTTTAAAGCCTTATACGATTTATAGTGAATTTTCTTTCAACGCCCTGTTTCCACCCGTTCTACCTGGACAGCATCTTAGTAAAACGACCATAACTTTCTATAAACAACATGAATCGACCTGATTCTTTTTCCTACTTAAACTATACACATAAGGAAATAACATATCAAAAATTCAGAATTTTCTAAGAAGTATAACAATCCCAGACTAATTTCAAAACTCACCTCATCTCTTTGATCATTCAATTCTGGACACTTCATCTTATAAAAATCATAGCTATTGATCTACTCATCTAAAAATTCTCAAATTTTACAAAAGCATCTAGAGATGTAGAGAATCAATTCGTCTTTTTGTCATAACCTCAAATTCTATCTCTAATATCTTGAAAATCATATACATACTTGATTCTTCCTCTCTCTTTGTTCTTCTTCTTCTCTTCTACTCCTACGCTTCCATATTCTGAGTTTTTCTTTCTTTTATGGTTGATTTCAGATACTTCTCTCTTCTTGATCACTTTCACAATTATCTATAGGCTAAAATGACCATTTTGCCCTTCTTTTTCATTATATAATACTTACACTTATACTATACTATACTTATACTAATAATAAACAACTCAAGTACTAATTTAATTACCAACTATAGTTTCTACTTTTATCTTCACAAAATTTCAAATCCCTTTTATATATTTAAGTGTATATATGTATATATCTAATATAAATAAAACCAAATATACCAAAATTAATATATTTATTATATATTTATACTTCATCTAATAATTTCTAATATATATGCATAAATGACTAAAATGATATGTGAAATTGGATGTTACATCTAGCCCCCCCACAAGCGTGAGCAATATTCAACTTTGATGCTTCAAGAATTGGGCTTCCCAATATCCAACTTCGAGCTTTCACATCAGAATCAACATCTTTCTCAACTAGCTCAGTAGCTTTATGCTTACACGCTATCAAGTTCTAGCCCCCCACAAGCGTGAGCAATATTCAACTTCGATGCTTCAAGAATTGGGCTCCCCAACATCCAACTTCGAGCTTTCGCATCAGAATCAACATCTTTCTTAACTAGCTTAGGAGATTTACGTTTACATGCTATCGGGTTATTGCCCCTCACAAACTTCAATGCATTGCTAATGAGTCAATTCATGAAAACTAGCTCCTTACCAACTCCAAGGCATCGCTAATGAGTCAATTTATGACAGCTAGCTCTTCATCAACTCCAATGCATCGCTGATTGCTTAAGTCATGACAACAAGCTCCTAACTATCTTTGGATCTCCAATGATCCCATTCCAAAGACAACGTGTAAAACAAAAGATATACATTACAAAAATCCTTACTTTGTCAAAACAATTAAAGCCTTTATATCAATAGTCATTCATCCTAAGCCTACAAAAGCACCTCCAAAGATGTATCAATCAACAGAAACTCATATCCAAAGCTTTTATATCATTAACGCAATAAAATCCCTCTTCTTTAAAGATATATAAATCATCAACATCTCACATTCTGTTGCGCCACGCAAAGTCTCACCCCTTTGCACCATGCGAAAACTCTTTTGAAAACCCTTTTGCACCATGCAAAGTCTCACCTCTTTGCACCATGCGAAAAATCTTTCGAATACTCTTTGCACCATCCAAAGTCTCATCTATTTGCACCATGCGAAGGTTCTCTACTAATATACAGTGATAAGACGTATTATTTTGAATGTGTACTCTTAACAAATACATCAATGTATTTTCCATCAAATTGGGGGGGCGGGGGGGACAACTTGGCACGGGCCATAGAAAATCCAACCCAAGCCCATTACACAGATGAGACCTAAAGGCCCACAATCTACACCCAAGACCCCTGTAAAAGGAGACATCCTCACACCTCAAAGGTAAGTTTTTCATCTTCTACTTCTCTCTCTCCCTCTCTCTCTCTCTCTCTACTTGTTCATACTCTCTCTAAGGCAAATATACTGACTTAGGCATCGGAGGGGTTTCAACCAACCCACCCCTCTTGTCTTCTTTCACTTGTGCAGATTACAGGTTTACAAGCCTTGGAGATGGATTCCGCACCAATATCAAAGGCACAATACTGACTAGCTATCAAGAGTTCAAGCCGTTCATGAGATTTTCATTTTAATATTATCTGTCCAAACCTCAACTTTGTAATTGTAAGGTGCTTCATTATAATATAGATGCAAAATAAACATTTACAAATAATCTATTATTTACACCGTTTTTTTTCAAAACAATGAAACCAACAGTTCTAATTGAGATTCATAAAGAAAAACAATTGTAATGATCAGGACTTCAAATAAAAAATATAATGAAACAACAAAATAATAAAAAAATCTTTTGCTTTTTACTGAGTAATGCCTTACTGGTGTTGCAACTTACAACACAATAATTAAAATAGATAAAATGATCTTATTGGTTCGTAGAATAATAATATGTATTTCTTAAGAAATTCATAAATGGTACTTGCTGTTCCGCTCCATTCCATGACTAGAGCAACACAATAATATATTACCAATAATTTTAGGGTTAAATTTAAACTCCATCTCTAGAAGATTGTACATTGTTATTGAGTTGCTGATTTAGAGTTGTTGTGAACAAAAATGTGATCCAAATTTCAAAAGAAAAAGAAAATGAGTGGCTTTGGATGCATCGTTATGATTAGGTAGTTTATTGCCTATTTTAGGCCTAATACATGTCTTGTCCCTAAAAATTCCTAAGCACCTTAAATTTATAAAAGGTTATCTCAATTCCATGAAATTGTAAAATCCAATGTCGTCAGATTCGGTTCGGCTCGGCTGGTCGGATCAAAAAAACCTAAATTCAGTGATTAAAACGGACCGATTCATGCTATTAACTAGCCATTAGAGGACACGCTAAAAAATCGGTGATCCGGTCGGTTGAACCGGTGACTCAGTAACTCGGGAATGGGTTAATGGGTTATTAGTTTGAATTTTTTTTATTTAATGTTTAAATAAACATATGTTAAATTATAGTTTAGAGAGTTTATATGATTCCAAACTTTAATAAAGCTAATTTCAACTAATCTTTTACTCTTAATGTCCATTTTTTCTAAAACAAATCTGTCGTAGTATTAGAATTTTAATAATTAAATTTAAACGTAGTCTCAAAATCAATAATTTGATACTTTTTTAATCTTAATTATTAATTATAAGTTTTTTATCTTATTTTATGTTTTTTTTTATTTTTTACTTTTTAATCTTGAATATATTAATTTTATTTAATTTTTAATATAAAAATAATTAATTTATTAGTTAAGAAGTTATTGTTTCATATTTTTAATCTTCTAAATATTGAAAATAATAATTTTTTAATAATTTTATTCAAACCGATTGGACCCCGATTGACCCATCAGTACTTAACTCTCTATCTTCATCGGTTTAAGGAGTCGGGCCGGATCGGATTTGACAACCATGGTAAAACCTACACCTCGTAACCCCTAGATGAGATAAAACCAGAAAATGTTGGGAGAGCAACTTTCACGCGCTCCCATGCGTAGTATTCGAAAAGTCAGAGGAATAAAAAACTGACACGTGTCCTACAATAAAACCAATTAAAAACTAAATTTTAAAATTCAATGTTATCAATACCGTACCGTACCGGCTGGTTCGACCAATTTTACCGTGAATCGGTCACGGCTACGGTACGGTATGTGTAGATTTCGGTTTTAATAGAAAATCGGAGAAAATTGGATTGAACCGATAAAATACCGGTAAATCGGCGTACCGGTTTAAACCTGTTTTCTTAAAATATTTTTGGCAACAAATAAAAGTGTTGCTAAAGATATAGAAAATGTTGCTAAAGACTTATAAGTGTTGCTAAAGACATAGAAAAGTGTTGCGAAAGACTAAATGCGTTGCTAAAGATATATAAAAGCGTTGCTAAATACTAAAAAGTTGCCAAAGACATAATAAACGTTGCCATAACTACTAAAAATCATAAATAATATATATTCTTTAAAAAAATAAAAAAACCAATAAAACCACTAATAATACCAATAATATCGATTATACCACATACCTCTAACCTCGTCGATATGTAGCTCGATACGGTATTGATAACATTATTGAAACCAATTGAAAACTATTTTTTTTCCAATCAATTTAGGTTTTTCATAAACGAGCATTCCTTTCTTTCACTTCATCTCTAACCTAAAATCAGAATCTAATTAGTAGGAAATTGAGCTTTGATGTGAGAGCTCATGGCCGATGAGAGAGTCACAAGGATTACGGAACACTAGTGAACCCGGCGAGCAAGCTGTGAACGGGAAACAGAGGCAGCATTTGGAATAGAGAGATAAACACAAACTTCTCAGCCGTTAGGCAGCGATTGCTAGCCACCTTCTACATCAGGAACTTCGATTTTTATTTGGCTGATTCATTGGTTTTATATGCATATGTCAATTAGGAAATTTTCTTTAAATTGATCGGTGAATCAAGTTGTTATGGATCCTTTAATTGTACGAATCAGACCTATTTGGAATTACTGAATTAGAGGCAAAAAGGCAAGAGAAATTACAACAACAAGTGAAGAAGTTGTAGACATTAAAGTTTAAGTCAAAGAAGATACATGACAAAGGCGACTCATCAACTGCATCAAGGTAGAGGGATGACGAAGTGTAAGTCTGGTTGGTCGGAGAAGATCAAGGTTAACAACGTCTCAAAGAATGGAGGCGTAAGTGACAGAAAAGGGAATAATGGGTCTTGGTTAAGATTACTGGTGTTCATCTGAGATATTTTGGGATTTAAATGCTGTATCTGAATATTTGTATGTTGAATTTGTCTTTAATTTTATATTGATCATCATACAATCTCATTTGTTCTTGCCTTATTTGAATTCTGACGATGTGTTGGTTCCGGCGAGATTGGTAGTTGTTCCGGCGAGCTTAGTGCAAAAGAGGAGAAGAGTGGGTGAACAATTATGCATTATTTGTTTTAGGCCTAATACACAGAAAACTCCCCTAAAATTGGCATAATTTTTCAAATGCCTCCTTTAACTCCCAGTTATTTCTACCAACCCCTCAATTTGACAAAAATATATCAATCTACTCCCTGTACGCACCTCAATCAGTCACACTCATGAAGAGTGAAATATACTCGTACCACATCAGCATGGTTGAAAAGTTAAGTGCTGACACATGGCATAATTTGTGAAAAATTCAATAAAGTCCCTGTAATAATTTTTTGTTAAAATCCCTCCTACTTTTCCTATTTCAAAAACATCATCTTCCCCCTTTCATACTTACTTCTCTAAACAAACCTGTAAATCAAAGTTTAATTCTAGTTTATATTAAACATTCAACTTACAACCAAACTTGTAAATGAATAAACATAAGGTAAACAAATATGAAGAGTGAATTAGAACAATCATCCATTGAATTTCTCTCTTCTTTCATAAGAACCAAACATGGGAAACAAATAAAAATGAACAGAACCAACAATAACCCCTTGTTAAAAGTAAAGTGTAGAATCATAAATAGCTTCAATTGTCATTTTTAATCTTCGACTGAAATATTGATTCCCTTGTTTACAGATCTAGCTCAGACAAACTATGCTATTCCAGAGAAACAACAACTTTAACGGTGAAGCTCGACTTGAGTCTCGTTGAATTTGAAACCCACGCGGACCATTACCAGCGAGTATATAATAGTGATTTGAAGCCGGGAAGTAGTGCCTGGCTACTGCCGACGCTGGATAACCACCAGTTGTTTGAACTATTCATCGGACTCTTGGAGCTGGGTCTTGGATGAGTTCGAAATTTATCACCGCCGAACCAAAAGCTTCAAAATCTCGGCTAAATTTGTTACCGCCAGAACAAAAAATTTGTTCTTGGATGATGCTTGAAAGTTTTTTGGTATTCTCACGGCATTTAAAAAATTAAGCCAAGTTATATATTATGTCTTTGTTTTATTTCTTGAGGTGTGAAATTTTCAACGCAACGTCAGCATTTAAGGGGTTATAAGATGTAATTTTTACAGATTTATAAAATTAAGAGGTTCTTTTATAAATTTGGAGAATTTTTTAAAACCAACACCTCTATTCTATAACTGAAATTAGTCAACATTTATACATATTATTTTCTATATATATATATATATATATATAGAGTTCGGTAAGTGATGATTGATCTTTGAATATATCATATTAAACAATATATTATAAGGTCTTTAAAAGAGTAACTTATTTTTTAGTCGTCAAATGTTCTCAGTTGCTCAATCAAATAACTTCTCAAGCACAAAACCCTCTTTCATTCATATTTTACTAGCTACTATTATCTGGCTATTTAAGTATATTTTCTTATCAAATGAAGCTAAACTGAATTAAGTTTAATGTAAATATATAAACTAAATTAGAGTAATTGGAATTAACTTGTAGTTCTTATGATTCTGACTTTTTATATTCGAAAAATATTTTAGAAGGGAACTTTGAAGTAAACAGCAGTTGATAGAATAATCCTTGATCATAATTTCAATATGAGCGGTGCGTTTATTATAAACTTGTGGTCGGAAGTAAAACACCGATTCCCTGGTTTAAAAGTTTATAAATAAAATAAAATAATTCCTTTTATCATGTATTCGTGATTAATGGAGCCTCAAATGCTTCAATTGTGAATTCTAGCATTGAACGAAAGGTTACACTATGGTCTATGATGTTTCATATTGCAGGATAACCCTACCCCACTAATGTTTGGGAGATCTGATAGAATGAAGCCCGAATAAATCTGAAATCGTGACGAATACTTTCAGATTGAAACTTATTTGGTAGTCCTATGAAATAATTCAATCGGATAAAATCAGAAATCAACAAGAACTTAGAACGAGTTTGTTGTGAATCAAATGAAGCGAGAAAAATGTCTGTAACAAAACGTCTACCATACCAATGCCTCGTTTGTTTATATAGAGAACTAAAATAACCGCCCAAGATAACTTGTTTTTGCAATTATTTTCGTCCAAACAACCCCTTGTCACGACCGTGTTCCAAAACACCAAAACTTTTTGTTTCTCAAGTGTTACTAACCACGAGCGCGACCCTTGTCGCTAGCACGACATGGAGACAAATTCATTCGAAAAATGAATTTTTATAAGGGAACTTTTATTGGAAAATAAAAAATTTCGACCCCAGCTAAGGACGCTGCCCCCGGAAGCCAAATATCGTAGTAGAACCTGAACAAGAGCGCACTTCGCACTCTCCCATCTTGTTCGATGAAATATTACGATCGCATTGATCAATTACTTGATCCAATTACACTAAAATACTAACAATCAATACCTATTTGGCGGCATAGAAGTAGAAGTAGGGCTGTAAACGAGCCGAGCCGAGTTTTGGCTTGTTCGTGTTCGTTCATTTAATTTTTAATCGAACACGAGTCAAGTCGAGCCAAGTTTTGGCTTGTTCGTGTTTGTTCATTTAATTTTTAATCGAACACGAGTCTAGCAGAGCTTGAAATCGAGCTCAAAATTCTGTTCATGTTCGTTCATTTTAGTGTTCATTTGTTCTCGAGATGTTCACGAACAACTCATTTATTTTGTTTGTGAACAGTTCGCTAATTTGTTCGTGAACAACAATGCCAATTCAATACATAATTTAAAGTGGTATAGTCATACTTTATTTTAATTCTATAAAATTTTATTTTAATATGTAATTATAATAATCGAGCTAGTTCACGAACATTTATCGAGTCAGTTCATGAACTTTTTCGCGAACCTCTAATCGAGTTTGTTCACGAGTTAACGAGTCGAGCTTTGGTTTGTTCATATTTAATTCATTTATAATTCGAGCCATAAAATCATATTCACAAACTGTTCATTTATAAATTAAATCAACCCGAATCAATCTTTTACTGAGCCAAACCCCGAACCGTTGACAAGGTAGAAGCACAATGCATAGCCTAGGAACTAGCTTGAAAGCTTCCGTATGCAGAATATATTGTTTTAAATATTACCTCTAGCCAAAATTGCATACTTAAATAATATATCACTCATAAAAAAAATATAGAACCTTCAACTGAATTTGCTTTCTATTGGGCGTCATTTTCAATGTGGGCATTGAATTACAGTCAGAAAGTTTGAAAATAAAACTAAAAGAAGTCCACTTTTGTGTACAAACTTTGAAAACAGACTCATCAAACTAAAAAAAAATAATAAAAAACAAATATTTGTGTGAACTATAAAATTAATTATAGAATCCTCACCAACTCTCCCCTTTCTATCTTATGTATATAAACAATTTAGCTTCAACAAAATCTTCAAACTCATTTGCTAATCTCATTCTTCGATCAAAATTTTAAAAAAAAAAAATGTTAAGAGCATTGAGCACTCGCAGGAGCACAAGTGGGTACGAAAGATTATTACCAATTAACGACGATTCTTGTTGCTCTTCATCAGTAGTACCCATTGATCATGTTTCAGAAATAACCTTAAAGAGAGCTAAAACCTTGCCTGTTGGAAAACTCGGTTCTTTATTTTCTGCTAAGAAACTACAAACAGATAAACCATTGAAGACCACTCCGGCGAGGAAAGTGCCTAAGAAGAACACTACAGCTCATCCACTTTTTAGTCTATTCGACAGTGGCCGGAGGAACAAGAAAACTACGGCCAAGCCGGAATTTACTAGGTATTTAGAGTATGTTAAGGAAGAAGGGATGTGGGATCTTCATTCTAATAAGCCTGTCATTTATTTCAAATAATTCTTTTATTCACTATCATTTGTATTTCTTTTATTCTTTCCTACTTTTCAGTTCATCACCAAAAATCTAGTGTCTGAACTGGGAAAACAACATAATATGAAAAGTGTTAGTGCATTTTTGGTTCAACATTCAATTTGTCTTTTCAAGGAATATTCAATTTTATTGGTTATCAAATATATAGTAGAATTATTCTATGATTAAGTTTAACTCGGGTGGAAATAACCTTAAACTATGTCTAAGTTCAAACTGTCTCGAGTTTAAATTTTAAAGTGTGCATAAATATAAATTTTAATTGAAAGCAAACTACTTTAAAGTTTGTTAAGATCTATATGCTATATAGTATGATAGAAATGTTTCAACAACCTATTTGTGCTAAACACCGTACAAGGGGGAGAGAGTATAAAAGGTTGGAATGACTGATTCAGTTTAATTCTTTCAAGCAAAATTCTACAAAACATATTCTTTTATTTAAATTTTCGACAAATAGGCTATGCAAGAAGTCTTGCCTTGATATAAACATTCTCCCAAATATAGCAGCTCCAAATTCAATCACTGCCTCAGGCTCTCAACAATGTAAGACGCATACAGATCCCTGCAAAAGTACGTAAAAAACAAATAAAGCCATTTGAACATACAAATCATTCTAAATCTTAGCATAGTAACCGAGCCTATCAGAACCAAGACAAATGGAATTTACTAAAATGAGGTAAATTGAACACTTACATGGAGTACTTGATTGCATTGATGGCAGTTTCAGCGGGCAAGAAGTCTTCCACGTCAACTTTCTTGTTCTCGTTCTTCTTATCTGTTGTTAATGGTGAAGGACTGGATATGCCTGTTAAAATAATAAACTTAATTTATTTATGTGGTAGAAATTGAAACACTAGAGTTGGTGGATTTTGTGTGGTGATAATTTAGAGTTAATGGTGTATTAGTTTATGTTTTTATTGTTGCACAATGAATGGTTATAATTGTTTCTCTTGCACTATAAATAGAGCATGGTATGAAGGTTGTAATAATTCAATTCAAAGAAACAAATAGAAAGTATTAAGTCTTTCATCTCTTATAAGTTGTTTTCTTTGATATTCCTCTCCAATTTATCTAACAAAGTGGTGTCAGAGCCGAGTTTAATTCCAAGTATGCTCTGTGGTTGCAGCGTAGTCTGATCTTCCACATCAGAAAAGAATTATATTTGGTTTCCGAATCACAAAAACCCTTGTGAGGTTTCTTATTTTTCTCCAAATATATTTTGAGTGTTGAGAGACCCTACCCGAAAAAATGAATGTCAACAGTTACAACTTTCCCCAGCTCACCAAAACCAATTACAAAAATTGGTGTATTAAAATGAAAGCCATCCTTGGAGCCCATGATGTTTGGGATGTTGTCGAAAATGGTTACGTAGTTCCAGTTCCAGCACAAGGTGCAGAAATGTCCCAAGCCGAAAAAGAAGCTCTTAATAAGAACCGTCGAAATGATCAGAAGGCACTTAGTCTAATCCACCAAGGGTTAGATGACGTGATGTTTGAGAAGGTGGCTGAAGCTACTACCTCCAAACAAGCTTGGGATATATTACGAGTTTCTCTTCAAGGAGAGGAGAAAGTACAGAAGGTGCGGCTTCAAATGTTAAGAGGCGAGTTCGAGTCGTTGAAGATGAAGGAGACCGATTCAATCGTGGATTATACCTCGAGAGTAAAGTCTGTCGTTCATCAAATGCGGCAGTATGGAAAGCAAATGGAGCAAAGTGAAGTTGTTGAAAAAATTTTGCGATCACTACTACCGAAGTTTGAACACATAGTAGTAGCCATTGGAGAAGCACGTGATACTAGTACAATGACCGTTGACGAAGTTGTTGGATCACTACAAGCACATGAGGAGAGGCTAAATAGACAACGAGAAGAGTCTATGGAACAAGTCCTGGCTACAAAGGCTTCGATTAGAGAAGGTGAAACAAGCCGAGATGCTAGTCAATATGGACGAGGTCGGGGTAGAGGTCGTGGAGGAAATGGAAGAGGAAGAGGACGTGGAAGAAATCAACAACATGGAAGAGATGATAACAGTAGAGAAAGTAACCAGTCCACTAGAGGCAGAGGTCGTGGACATGGACGAGGCCGAGGACGAGGAGCCTGGAGGCAAAATGACGGACATGACAAGTCAAATGTAAAGTGTTACAATTGTGGTAAATTTGGTCACTACGCATCCGAGTGCTGGTATCAGAAAAAACAAGTAGAGGAGACGGCGAACCATATTCAAGATGAGGAGGAAAACAACACGGTTTTACTAACTCGTGAAGGAGAACATGGACAAGAAAACAACCTATGGTATCTCGACAATGGCGCAAGCAATCATATGTGTGGCAACAAGAACATGTTTACGGAGTTGGATCAGTCATTCGGTGGAAACGTTATTTTCGGTGATTCTTCAAAAGTTCCAATCAAAGGCAAAGGAACCATTCTTATTCGTCTAAAGAATGGTGAACATCAATTCATCAACAACGTCTACTATGTCCCGGACATGAAAAGTAATATTTTGAGTTTGGGACAGTTGTTGGAGAAAAACTACCAAATTCACATGGTGGATCGGAGGTTGGTGTTGTTGAACGAGAAGAAGGAGCTGTTAGCAAGTGTGCCGATGTCAAAAAATCGAATGTTCACTCTTAACATCAAGACGGATATGGCGAAATGCTTGAAGGCTTGCGTGAAGGATCCTCATTGGCTTTGGCATCTAAGGTTCGGACATCTGAACTTTGGAGGGCTAAAGCTGCTAAGTCAAAGTAAGATGGTGCACGGTCTTCCCCCTATCGACAAACCTCATCAACTTTGTGAAGGATGTCTCGTTGGAAAGCAATCACGAACCAGTTTTCCAACGGAGTCCATGTCAAGGGCAAAGGCGCCGCTAGAGCTAATTCATGCTGATGTTTGTGGACCGATAACTCCATCGTCATTAGGAGGAAATAAATATTTTCTGCTGTTCATTGATGACTATAGCAGGAAGACATGGGTTTACTTTCTGAAGGAGAAATCAGAAGTTTTTGGAGCATTCAAGAAGTTTAAAGTGCGCGTTGAAAAGGAGAGCGATCAGTACATTAAAGCCTTAAGATCCGACAGAGGGGGAGAATTCACATCCAATGAATTCAAGAATTTTTGCGAAGAAAATGGAATTCGCCATTTCTTATCAGTCCCAAGATCTCCTCAACAAAATGGAGTTGTTGAAAGGAAGAATAGAACTGTGCTAGACATGGTGCGGAGCATGTTGAAGAGTAAAGATTTACCAAAGGAGTTATGGGCAGAAGATGTTGATTGTGCAGTCTACATCCTGAACCGGTCCCCAACTACAAGTGTTACAGATATGACACCTCAAGAAGCATGGAGTGGGAGAAAGCCTAACATCTCTCATTTTCGTGTTTTTGGGAGTGTTGCTCATGTTCACGTGGCGGATGAAGAAAGAAGAAAATTGGATGATAAAAGCAAAAAATACTTGTTCGTGGGATACTCAGAATCTTCAAAAGGCTACAAGGTCTTTGATCCTGACACCGGGAAAATAGTAATCAGTAGGGATGTGACTATCGATGAAGAAGCAACATGGGATTGGAATGATCACCAACTAAAAAGTTATAATTTTTATCCTTTCCCAATAGATGAAAGTGATGATCAAGACGCTGAAGAGACACCTGCCACACCAATAAGAACTCCTATTTCATATGCAACTCAAGGGAATGACGATAGCGAAAGTGGAAGTACAAGTCCGAAGGAGAGACCTAGAAAATTTCGACGTGTTGAAGATCTTCTTGATGTGACAAGAGATATCAGTAGAGAGTTTAATTATTGCTATCTCATTGATAGTGAGCCCATTGACATTGAAGAAGCCATGGAGAACAAGAATTGGAGAAAAGCCATGGAAGAAGAGATCCAAGCAATTGAGAAGAACAAGACATGGGAGTTAACTAAACTTCCAGCTGACAAAAAGCCCATTGGAGTTAAGTGGGTTTTCAAGGCGAAGAAAGACGCAAGTGGAAAAATTGTGCGATACAAAGCAAGGCTCGTTGCGAAAGGGTATAGTCAGAAACAAGGTATCGACTATGATGAAGTGTTTGCACCCGTCGCAAGAATGGAGACAATCAGACTGGTGATTTCTATTGCTGCTCAAAACGGATGGAAGATTCATCAAATGGATGTCAAGTCAGCATTTTTGAATGGATACTTGGAGGAAGAAATTTACGTGCAACAACCACCGGGTTATGTTGTCAAAGGCCAAGAAGGAAAATTGTTGAAGTTGAAGAAAGCATTGTACGGTCTCAAACAAGCACCGAGAGCATGGAACAGCCGAATTGATAAATATTTCCAAGAGAATGGTTTCAACAAGTGCCCACATGAATACGCGCTGTATGTGAAGGTGGAGAAAGGAGATATGCTGCTTGTCTGCTTGTATGTGGATGATCTCATTTTTACTGGAAGTAATCCTCAAATGTTTGAAGATTTCAAGAAGACGATGACTCGCGAATTTGAGATGACCGATATTGGCCTGATGTCATATTATCTAGGCATCGAAGTGAAGCAAGATGATAATGGCATTTTCATTTCTCAAAGTGGATTTGCTAAGGAGATTTTGAATAAGTTCAAAATGGAGAAGTGCAACCCTGTCAACACACCGGTAGAATGCAACTTAAAATTGACCAAAGATGAAGATGGAGAAAATGTCAATCCAACAATGTTCAGAAGCTTGGTTGGAAGTCTAAGATATTTGACGTGCACAAGGCCTGATATTTTGTACGCAGTCGGACTAGTCAGCAGATATATGGAAACACCAAAGGAGTCACATTGGAATGCCGCGAAAAGAATACTCCGTTATTTGAAAGGTACAACTAATTTTGGATTACGATATTCAAAGTCTAATGAGTTCAAATTAGTTGGCTACAGCGATAGTGATTGGGCTGGTGACAAAAATGATCGAAAGAGTACAAGCGGTTTTGCATTTTTTCTTGGTGACACGGCGTTTACTTGGAGTTCAAAGAAGCAACCTATTGTGACACTGTCAACTTGTGAAGCTGAATATGTAGCTGCAACATCTTGTGTGTGCCATGCAATTTGGCTAAGACGAATATTGAAGGAGCTTCAAATGACTCTGCAAGAACCAACAGAAATTTTGGTTGATAACAAGTCTGCGCTGGCACTATCAAAAAATCCAGTTTTTCATGATAGAAGTAAGCACATCGACACAAGGTTTCATTTCATTCGAGAATGCATTGAGCAGAAGGAAGTCATACTTAAATACGTGAGGACTCAAGATCAAATCGCGGATATTTTCACAAAGCCGCTCAAGTACGATGTGTTCAACCAGTTGCGAGCATCACTTGGAATAATCGAGAATTAAGTTTAAGAGGGGGTGTTAAAATAATAAACTTAATTTATTTATGTGGTAGAAATTGAAACACTAGAGTTGGTGGATTTTGTGTGGTGATAATTTAGAGTTAATGGTGTATTAGTTTATGTTTTTATTGTTGCACAATGAATGGTTATAATTGTTTCTCTTGCACTATAAATAGAGCATGGTATGAAGGTTGTAATAATTCAATTCAAAGAAACAAATAGAAAGTATTAAGTCTTTCATCTCTTATAAGTTGTTTTCTTTGATATTCCTCTCCAATTTATCTAACAATGCCATATGTGGTAGAGACAAAAATTGTAGGATTTCAACAAAATAACCAACCAATTCATCAAAATAATCCATCGAGATGGACTGGGAGGGTATTTTGAAGGAAGTCATGGTTCTGCGTTCATCTGCATCCAATTTAGTATATAACACAAGAAAAACAATAATAATAATAATAATAATAATAATAATAATAAAAAAAGAGGATACAGTCCTCGAAAAAACGGCGGATTTCAGCAAGGCGGTGAGGAGGAAGTTCCTTTATGTCAGTGTAATGGCGGAATTCAGGATCATCAGCACATACTGCTATAATTTTGTCATCCTTCTCACCCTACGATGAAATTTTTAATTAATTACTCCCGAAAAACATGATAGTTCCAAGATTTGGGGACCTTTCAAGAATTGGCAAATATACAAGATCACCCAGTTCAAGCTTACATTTTATTTTGATTAAGAACAAAGACCCAAATAAAGAGAAGAAAATGAACCATGATTACAAATGGTCTGTTCGGCATTTCACATGTTTCCCCAATGTCTCCATAAATGGTTATCCTCTATCAATTAAAGAAAGCAAAATGCGTTACCATAAGAATTTGGGTAAAGCTAATCACCTGATCAATCATTGGCATTAAACCGATTGCACGAGCACGGAGGTATGTACCAGGTAGCACTTGTTCCTATTTCAAATAAGAAACTATGAGCTTATTAAAATTTCGAAAATTTTGGAAAGAAAATATGTTATAAGATTTAATACCATTCCAAAAAAATAAATTGTATAACACTAAAGGTGTTACCTGCATCAATACCAGGACATCCATTGGATCACTGTCCTCACAGAGAGTTCGAGGAATGAAACCGTAGTTGTGTGGGTAAACAACAGATGAGTAAAGGACTCGGTCAACCTGTTCATAAAGATATTATTCATATTCTTGATGTAGTCGTTATGAATTCTAATGGACACTCTGCAAATGTTAGAATCCCAACGGAGATGATGTAATATAAGAAGAATATCGTATTCTTATGAGATCAAATAAAGGCTTGAAAGAAACAAGGAAGTGTCTGGCATTAAGATGTCACGATCAGATTGTGACTAGCTCGAAATATCAGTGGATTTGTAATAGAAATAGAGGAAATAATATTCTCAATAAGGGGGTAAAGGTGAAGATTAGGGTTGAGAAATAAGAGAGAACAGGGAAAGATAGAAAATAGGGAGAAAATAGCAATAATGCTGATAATATTTCATTGATAATATGATACGATTACATTCTTATATTTATAACTAGCTAGAGTACTAGGTCAGCTGCTATTGCTAACAAACAAAATAGTATAACCAATTCCTGCCAGCTCACTAATAGTACTAAGGCCATGTGCATTTAGGGAATAAAAGGCTAAACACCCTTATTAGCTACATAATTAACTATATTAACTAAGACTAATAAAACATAATATAATCCTTGGTCCTTCTCCCTAAATGCCTGACTTATGAATATATTCTCAATAGAATCAAAGAAGAAAAATAAAGATAAAAGAGCATCATAATTCTCCCAGTTTCAGAGTAAAAAACATGGCTATTACCCTAACTAGGTTTTGAGAGCTTTTTGCCAGAAATCATAAACTAAAAGACCAGAGAAACTTGTCATCCAAAGTATTTATGAGGAAACTTTAAAACCGCCGAAGGATAGCAAAATGATAGGCTCTTAGAAAGAAAAGTGGAAAATGTACAAATCGAGAGTACTTACTTTGATAAGGCCGCTTGTCTTGTCAAGTTCGTACTTAACCTTGCTACCTTTGGGAATTTCAACAACCTGCAATTCCAATTTCCATTATGCAAATTAAGGAAAAGATCAATATGGTGATCCCGTTTGAGAGAACTTGGTTTTTATTTAACCTAAAGCACCTATAATGAAAGACTCCAGAAAAAACAAGAATTCTTATCAAGCTTAAGCATTTTGGAACAGTGATCATAATTTGTTATGCACATTACTCTCAGCTGAAAATGTCTCGAAACCAGAACAATAGATTTCTTCTCAAATAAATCCATGTTTCAGTTGCACAAGAACTTCCAGATCTCACTAGTGTTGCTAGAAGACCCAATGGCTCATAGGCATAAAGTAGTTAAAAAGCAACAACACTTACACAGTTGAAAACTGCAGGAGCACCTGGACCTGCATAGTTTGGTGACAATGATCAGTGATTATGTATAAGATCAAAAGGTTCAGTTAAAATGCGAAAGACAAGCAGGGAAAATATGATAAAACTATGTGTACACATCAATTTGACACTAAGCTATTGGAAGAATTACCAATTTCCAAGTCATGCCAGGGATGAGAAGCTATAGATCTTCTTGACATTGAAGAAAGGATCCGTTCATTAAGCACCACATGAGGAAAACTCGAGTTATTTCCCCTTCCTTCTCCAGCCATTTCGAGGTGTTAAATCTTCAGTACATTATAATCAAAAGACATAATTACAATCATCTCCAATGATAAACAAAAGCGATCACTTCTAGTTTACAGAATGCCTATCCTTACTACTGAAGATTAACCCATTCAATTGAGATAGTAAAGATACGGTCAAAATCAACTTAAAAAGCCCCAAAAGGGAAAATTAGTAGTCAAGTACATACATAACAATCGAACTAAGGCCCTGTTTGGCATTGCTTTTTAAGTTGCTCTCAAAATAAGTTGCTCTGACAAACTTTGAATAGAACTATATATTTTATCTTTAAATAATACATTTTGATTGCTTCTAGGATAAGTTTAAAAATGGAACTTAAAAAAAAAAGACTGCTGAAATAATATAGCCAAACTGGCCTTAAATGATACGCAAAACGCATAACCCTAATTACTAATAAACAAACAAACCCAAAGTCAATTTTGGGAGCTAACAGGAATGACCAAAAACCACATAACCCGCAACTTGAAGAACAGAGAAAATAGACCAGAGAGACAACACCTATACACTAAATCACTGCAAATACTAAACCAAAGATCCATTAGAAATTGACTAATTCATGATGTTATGATGTAAGCTATAGAATCAAAGGAATTGAAACAGGATACCCAAAAGTAAAAGAAGAAGTTCAAAAAGTAAGCTAAAAAAAGATGAGAAAAGGGGGAATATAACCATTCCATTGAACGAAAAATGAAGATGAACTTACAGAGAGTGGGTGAAGTAGTGGAACAAAAGGTCAAGGCGGATTGACAGCACAGAAGAAAAGAAATTGGGGAGGAGAGGAGAGGAGAGTGGAAGATGAAGGTTTATATGGTTGGAACTTGAAAAGCGCTAGTGGGCCAAGACGTCATAGATTCAACTGCCAGTCTAAGTGGCAAATGGACTGTACGATGTGATTGAACTTCAATCAGACGGTCACGGATTCAAGGAGGTCAATGTGAGATTGAGACACTTGTCTTGAACGGATGAATAGTTTCAGGATCTGCTGTTTCTGGGCTTAATTTCACCTATAGTACATCAACTATACTCACAGTCTCACTTTCATACATAAACTATATTTTGTTTCATTATCATACATGAACTTGTATGTAACCTTCTATTGTACCCATTTTACCTATTTCTCTAGGTTTCAACATTGAAATGGCCCCACTTAAAATATATTACCTATAATACCTCAATTTCTCTTTCTAAATATCTCTCTAATGTCCATTAATCGTATTACTTAATTAATTTTTCCTAATTATCTTCTCCTTTCTCTCTCTACTGTCTCTTTCTCCATATCATTTCAATTCTATTTTCATCTATCGTATTATTTACCACCTATAATTACTTAGTGCTGCCCACATTAATCACCGTTTTAGCCTTACTAAAAAATCTATAATTTACTTTTGAAACTGCCCCTTCCACCCGTTTTCCCGGTGATTTGATATTCATTTTCTTATTAATTTAGATGGAAACAGTGGTTTGATATTCACTTTATTATTAATTATGGAAACAAGAAGACATAAATTAGTTTCACTTTACTACAAATAAGAAACAATACTCTGATACTTGTGCAGAGGACGTACATATAGAATTTGGAATATTTCTTAGAACATGGAGCTCTGCGAATGGAGTGGGAAAAGGGAAATTTGAAACCCTAGAACCTCGAGTTTGAATGGAGTAGGAAAAGGGAAATTTAAAACTCTAGAACCCCGAGTTTACTCAGATTTTTTATTTTAGTTTTTAATTTTTTTAATAAGGGTAAAACGGAGAATAATGTGGCGCACTAAGCAATCATAGGCGGCAAATAATAATCTAGAAAAAGAAAAATAATTAGGATAGATAAAAAGAGAATTGAAATGATATGGAGAAGAGAGAGTGGGAGATAAATGAGAAGATAATTAGGAAAAAATTCATTAGGCAATACTATTAATGGACATTAGAGAGATATTTAGGAAGAGAAATTGGGGTATCATGTGTAATATATTTTAAGTAGGACCCATTTCAGTGTTGAAACCTAGAGAAATAGGTAAAATGGGCATAATAGAAGGTAACATATAAGTTCATGTATGATAATGGAACAAAACATAGTTCATGTATGAAAGTGAGACTACGTGTATAGTTGATGTACTATAGGTGAAATTAAGCCGCTGTTTCTGCATTTACTTCACCATATCTGTTGTCCTTTGTTCATGGGATAAGGGACTAAACGACTCTCATTGTATAATTTTCTATATTCGTGTGTGCTGTGTAGTCTCCATAATTTCTACTTATAATTAGAAACAATAATGGAAGATCTCACGCGCGCATATATATATATATATATATATATATATATATATATATATATATATATATATATATATATATATATATATATATATATATATATAGTGTGAGCAAATGTCAATTCAGTTTTAAAATAAGATCGAATCGAAATCTGAAGTATAAAAATAAGAACTAAAATTGAATCGAATATAATTCAGTTCAATGTAAATCAAATTGAATACAATTCGATTCGGTTCTGTTCTATTATAACTGTTGAGCACAAGGCCCCTTAATTGTAGTTGCAAGAATGCGAAATAGCAACAACGAAAAGAATCAACTAAAGTAGACTAGAGTCAACAAGAGTCGACAAGAATCAACCAAATATGCAAAGAAAATAAACAAGCCACACAACACCAAAGTTTTTACATGAAAATCTCTCTGATGTTAAGAGTAAAACCACAGGACTGATAATGGAGTCCACCCTACTGATTTTATTAATAAGTTGAGGAAAAAGAACTCAACAAAGTCTTACAAGAGTTTCCTTCCACCAACATCTATCTCTCAATGAGAACAAGAAGAGAATAAGTGAGAAAACACCGAAATGAGCAAAACAGACAATCTTCCCACAAATAAAATAATCTCGGAAGCTCTCGTTAAGAAACCTAACGATCAGTCTTTAGAAAAGGATGTCACGAATACTCTGACCAAATTGCACGGTAATCCAACGGATAGAACTCCGGCGATTATCCGATGAGTAAGTTGTGCGCAACTCTCCTTTAATCTCACTTTTCACGCTCTTACTTCTTTTCTCTCCCCAATAAATTGGCTATTTGGAATGCCTCAATATCAGCTACAAAAGAGGCTTTAAATAGACCTCCAAATCTTGGTGAATAAGCCAAGACTCCTCAAATTTCATGCCAAGACTACTCTTGGTCTTCTACAACAAGACACTTAGTCTTCTACAAGTCTATACATCCTTAATTATGACACATACATGAATCATAAAGTGCATGAATTTGGGCTAGAACCCCAACAATCTCCCCTCGAGCCCAAATTAGGGAAGAAAAGGTAACAACAACATCATCGAAATGATATCCCGGAGAGCTTGCAACAAAGCTCCAACTTACTTCCGGGAACAATCTTCGTCAACATGCCTGCTCCATTTTTATCTATGTGGACTTTCCTTAATACCAACTCTTTTTCCACGATCACATCTCGCAACCAATGATACTTAACATCAATGTGCTTCATACGAGAATGGTACATGGTATTCTTACTCATATCCATAGCACTCTGACTATCACAGAATACTACATACTGGCTTTACTTCAAACCCAACTCTTGAAGAAATCTCTTTAGCCAAATTAGCTCTTTACAAGCTTCCACAGCTGCTACATACTCTGCCTCAGTAGTAGATAATGCTACACACTTTTGAAGTTTAGATTGCCAGGAAAGAGCCCCCCTACAAATGTAAACACAAAACCCGAGGTAGACTTTCTTCCATCCAAATCACCAGCCATGTCAGCTTCTGTATACCCTTCAAGAATCGATTTTCCACCTCCAAAACACAAACTAAGCTTTGAGGCACCACGTAAGTATCTGAATATCAACTTCACTGCTTCCCAATGAACTTTACCTGGATTAGACAAAAATCGACTTACCAATCCAACATCTTGAACAATATCTGGCCTAGTGCAAACCATAGCATACATTAAAGAACCAACAACAGAGAAATAAGGAACAGACAACATACTTTCTTTCTCCTCCTGCGTTTTAGGACAAGTTCTTTTGCTCAACCTGAAATGAGCCGCTAATAGTTGACTAACTGGCTTGGCATCTTTCATATTGAACCTTTCAAGCACCCGTTCAATATATTTTTCTTGTGACAGCCAAAATTTGCCAGCCCTTCTATCACGAACTATCTCCATACCCAAAATCTGCTTTGCTGGACCCAAATCCTTCATTGCAAATGATTCTGATAAACTCTTCTTCAAATCACAAATCATTTCTGCATCCTGTCCAACAATCAATATATCATCTATATGCAACAGAAGGATGATAAATTTACCATTTGGGAGTTGTCCGAAATACACACAAGGATTAGCCAATGTCCTCTTATAACCATTGGAAGTCATAAAGGAATCAAACTTCCTATACCACTGCCTTGGTGCCTGCTTCAGCCCATAAAGACTCTTCTTCAGTTTGCACACAAACTTTTCTTTTCCCTTTTCCTCAAATCCTTCTGGTTGTTCCATATAGATATCTTCTTGCAAATCACCATGCAAGAAAGCTGTCTTCACATCAAGCTGCTCCAACTGCAAATCAAGACTAGTAGCTAAACCCAAAACGGCTCTTATAGAAGTCATCTTCACAACAGGAGAGAAAATCTCATAAAATCAATCCCCTTCTTCTGATTGTATCCTTTAACCACCAGTCTAGCTTTTCGCTTCACACTCTGATCGGCATTCTTCCTGTTCTTGAAGATCCACCTATTTTCAAGACTTTCTTATCTTTCGGACGCTTCACCAACTCATAAGTCTCATTCTTCCTCAAAGAATCCATCTCTTCTTTCATATCATTCAACCAAGATCCTTTGTCTTCACTAGATAATGCTTCCTGAGAGCTTTCTGGTTCTCCATCTTCTGTGACAAGAATGAATTCTGAGCTTGGATATCTCATAGATGACCTTTTTTCTCTAGTTGATTTTCGAACTTGTGGTTGTCCAACCTATGGGGCTGACAGCTCCCCCCTCTCATGAATCTCTTCATCTTGATCATGATTAAACTGAACATTCTTATCATCATGCATATCATCATCAACAAGTTTTGGTGTATCATCAACACTAACCGGTTGTTCCTCAACATTTACAGGTCTTGCTTTAATATTCTCACCTGTTGGCTGCTCAACACAAGAAGAACTAGACACAAGAGGAACATCAGAAGTATCAAAGGAAGATTCTGTTGTGGAATCAAACCTTTTATTAAAAAACTCAGCACCTCATTCGTACTCAAAGAATACTACATCTTGCTTCTCACTACTTTATTCTTCACAAGATCATAGACTCTATAGCCATACTCTTCAGTACCATAGCCAACAAAAATGCATGGTTTAGTCTTGGAATCAAGCTTTGATCGCTCCTACTTTGGCACATGCATAAATGCCTTACATCCAAAGACTCTCAAATGTGCATAAGTGGGATTGATACCCCTCCATGCTCTTTCTGGAATGTCAAGACCAAGAGGAACAGATGGAAAGCGATTAATCAAATAAATCACCGTGTTTACTGCTTCGGCCAAGAATTTATTAGGAAGATTAGACATTCTCAGCAAACACCTCACTCTCTCTATAATGGTTCTATTCATCATTTCAGCTACACCGTTATATTATGGAGTACCCGGAACTGTCTTCACATGTCTAATGTCATCCTGTGAGCAATAACCCTTAAATGCATTTGAGGTATACTCACCACCATTGTCTGACCGGAGACATTTCAACTTTCCACCAGTCTCCCTTTCCACCATGGCATGAAACTTCTGAAAAATCTCAAACACTTGACTTTTCTGCCTCATCAAGTAGACCCAAGTCTTCAGAGTCGCATCATCAATAAATGTGACAAAATACCTATTGCCACCAATAGACTCCACATCTAATGGATCACAAACATCGGAGTGAACCAACTCCAACTTTCCTTCTTTCCTTGTAGATTTTCCTGCAAATGAAGCTCTATGTTGCTTTCTAACCAAGCAATGCTCACAAGGGTCAATGGAAGCTGATTTATCCACAGGAATGAGGGATTCTCCTACCAAATGCTTTATCCCTTTATCCGTCATATGTCCCAATCTTTGATGCCACAAGTTGGGAGAATTCTTCTCTTCAGCTGCAAATATATCACCATAACATACTCTGAAGTATATCTTATACAAGAAGCAACATAACTTACCCCTAGAAATTGTCATTGAACCCTTGGACAACTTCCATTTTCCATCACCAAAGGTATGACTGAAACCTTCATGATCAAGAACACTTGCCACTAACAAATTCAAGCGCAAGTCCAGAATATGGCGCACATTCTTCAAAGTCACCGTGCACTCAACATCATTCTTCACACGAATGTCGCCCATACCAATAATGCTTGCTGAGCTCTCATTTCCCATTTTAATACTACCAAAGTCTCCAACTTTGTAGTTCAAGAAATATTCCTTCTGAGGAACATAGTGATAAGAAGCTCTAGTATCAACAAGCCACTCCGAATCTAAATCATCAACCTGATGACACTTATAAACTGCATAAAGCAAACGGGTATCCTTAACAGTCTTCACCACAGTTGCTGCAGTACCACTATCATCTCCCCTTGATTGGGAATCTGGTGTCTTTTTCTATTCACGCTTCCATTTAAAACAATTCTTTTGATATGGCCAGACTTGTCACAATAGTAGCATACACGAGTCTCCTTGCCCTCTCTGGACTTGGACCTGCCTCTTGATTTACTACGCCCTCTTGGACTTCTACTCTTATCTCTTCCTCTGTTTTCAATAACAAAGGCTTGTGGACTATCAACTCCCATCGCCTTTCTTCTTAACTCTTCATTGAACATACTTTCTTTGATCATATTTAATGAAAGAACACCATCTAGAGCTGAGTTCCTAATAGTCACTACAAGAATTTCCCAACTATCAGGCAAAGAACTCAATAAGAACAAAGCCTGCAACTCATCATCAAGAACGATCTTTATAGTGGTTAATTTGTTGATAACATCCTAAAAGTCACTCAAATGCTCTGCCACTGACTTTCCATTTTTCAGCTTCAAATTAACAAGCTTCCGAATGAGCGAAGCCTTGTTGTGAGCGGTCTTCGTTTCATAAAGACCTTCTAGTTTCTTCCACAACTCAAATGGGTCGGACTCCTTAGAAACGTGATTGTAGATGCTAATATCAATCCACTGTCTAATAGTCCCTAAAGTCTTCCTTTCCAATTTCTCCCATTCTTTATCTTCCATCTTCTCGGGTTTGATCGATTTAGAACTTCCAACCTCGGTAGTATCATAATCTATCGGATCAAATAGATCTTTAGAAAATAGCATATCCTCCATCATGGGTCGCCATATGGAATAATTAGTTGACGTCAACTTGACCATGGAACTATTACTGCTAGACTCCATGATAACTCCAGAACTGATCTTTAACAGCTCTGATACCACTTGTTGAGCACAAGGCCCCTTTAGTCGTAGTTGCAAGAATGCAGAATAGCAACAACGACAAGAATCAATAAGAATCGACTAAAGTCGACTAAAGTCAACAAGAGTCGACGAGAATCAACCAAATATGCAAAGAAAATAAATAAGCCACACAACGCCAAAGTTTTTATATGGAAACCTCTCCGATGTGAAGAGTAAAACCTCGAGAACGATAATGGAGTCCACTCCTACTAATTTTATTGATAAGCTGAGGAGAAAGAACTCAACAAAGTCTTACAAGAGTTTCCTTCCACCAACGTCTATCACTCAATGAGAACAAAAAGAGATTAAGTGAGAAAACATCGAAATGAGCAAAACAGACAATCTGCCCACGAACAGAATAATCTCGAAAACTCCATTTAAGAAAACCCAACGGCCAGTCTTTAGGCAAGGATGTCAAGAGGTAATCCAACGGTTAGAACTCCGGCGATCGTCCGATGAGTAAGTTGTACGCAACTCTCCTTTAATCTCACTTTTCACTCTCTTACTTCTTTTCTTTCTCCAATGTATTGGCTATTTGGAATTAGACATGGACCTGATTTGGACCGAACTCAGTTAGGCCTAGCTTAAAATTCAGGAGCCCAAAAACAACCCAACTAGTAAAAACTAATAATCGGGCTCGAACCAGGCCGGGCCACTATAAAAATAACTAAACCTAAGCTCAGCCCACCAATCCGTCAAATAACTAAATTTTTTGTTTATAATAATTAATTCGCTGGAAAAATCAGTGCCCACACATACCAGTTAATTACCAATTGATCAATTCCAATAATCATGCTAAAAACTCAACATTATTTTTTCCATTTATTACTAGTACTAGTATCTCTTTAATTCATTCCAAACATCATCTTTATTAAATACTTTTTCATTCCCAACAAAACCTCATAAATTAGTTTTGTTCCCAAAGTAAAACGTATAAACCTCATAAATTAATTTTGTTCCCAAAGTAAAACGTATTTAATTAGTTTTAGGCATTTACAAATAAATCATTAAGTAACTAAACAATACAATCTAACAGTCCAGATCTTGGTAAATAACATGTGTGTATATATTATTAATATATAATTGAATTATATCGGATCGGGCGGGCCGGGTTTGGGTTTCTATAAAAAACCAAGCCCTTCCTATGTATTTATCGGGCCACTACAGGTTCGGGTCGGGCTTACACCTTAATTTGTTAGCCCAAACCCGTCCCAAAGAGATCAGGCATGGGCGGGCCTTGCAGGCCGGCAGACCCATGCCCAGGTCTATTTGGAATGCCTCAATATCAGCCATAAAAGAGGCTTTAAATAGACTTCCAAATCTTGGTGAATAAGCTAAGACTCCTCAAATTCCATGCCAAGACTCTTCATCTTCTACAACAAGACTCTTAGTTTTCTACAAGTGCATGCATCCTTAATTATGACAAATACATGAATCATAAAGTGCATGAATTTGGGCTAGAACCTCAACAATAATCGAACTGCTCAAACTCTATAATTTATAAAATAATTTGTAAATTATTTTTTCTTTTTAGAGTTACATAAGAGAGATTTAAAATAATTTTATCTTCATATGTGTTAAATATGATGATAATTAGATTATACAATGGCTCAGGGACTAAATGATTCATCTTCCTGCATGAATGACATGTGTTCTAAAAATGAATAAAATAATTAAAAGTAATCATAAATTAATTTGTAAGACAAATGTCATGCATGCAGAGAAAATGATCATTTGATCCCGAACCGTTGTATAATTTCCCCCCTATTCGTGTGTTGTGTAGTCTTCAAATATAGAGCATCGTAATTTCTTTTTTTTTTAATAATAATAAGTATTTTATCGTTGATTATGCGATTCCAACCAACGACCTCACATTTAATAGTTTTTGTGATGGTTACTGGACCAAAGTCCAGTGATTATAATTTCTACTTATTAAATTAAAAACGATATCAAAAGATCTCACATATATACAATGACAGGGGTAGCTAAGGTCTCCGACCGCCCCCAATTTGTAGAAACTTTGAAACAGCCCCCCTTACATACAAACCTTATGAAGGCAGTAGAGATCAGGTCCACTCTTAATTAATTTTACCGACAGTGATTGTAGAAAATGATTATCGTAGGTGAAAAGATAAGAAATTGGTAAAAGGAGAGGACATGTTATATTTGATTTCTGTGTTAATTATCTCCTGATTGGCTCGATTAAAGGAAAGAAGAAGGGTAAACATTAGATTCCCTTTGATTTTCTTTCATTTGTTTAGTCGTTGTTCGAGAACCGTCTATTTTAAATCTTATGTCCTTTTATTTATCAAAAAATATTATGTATGAAAATGTAATCCGAATTTTTATTATGTATATTTAGTTTAAAAAATAAATTAAATAAAATATTTTACTTGTCAACTGTAAAATCCTTTACAAAATTCCCCATAAAAAATAGGAAAAACATTTTCCTTTTAAGCTACCAGTTGATCCTCGTCTTTTATATTCATTTTGATCCTGCTCACTCTAAACGCCAACCCCCTTGCCCGCCCTACTTTAATGGAAGTAAATTTAAAAAATATGTCATATGATTTAAATATTTTATAATAAAGTCCTTATAAAAATGTTTCTTCTAAATAGGTGTCTATAATTTCAAAAGTTAGTAAAAATATGTTTCTCAAAATTTTGAAATCACATTTGGATAAATAATTTACTCAAATCATGATAAATAATTTATAAATAATATAGTTGAAATATAGGAATGTTGAAGCATGTTTTTTAGAAGCATATTTTTACTAACTTTTGATATCATATGCACCTTTTTAAAATAAAAAATTTACAAGGACTTTTTTACAAAACAGATAAAATACAAGACATATTTTTTAAGTTTAACGTTATTTAATTTTTGTCCTTCACTTGTGCATTTTTTTTTATTCTTTCAGTGCATTGTTTGGGTTTTTTCGGTACTCATCAGTTTGTAAACTATAATGTATGCATGGTACTGAGGCATACAATTTTTGACAATGTTAACCATTATATATATCAATGAATATTAAAGTTTAAACAGACAAGACATTATATTATTAGTGGCAGGAAAATATTTTGTAACAATTAAATATAAGAAAATATTTTTTTATTATAGTTAAACATAAGAAAATATTTATTTTTTTATAATATTTTTCTTGTATAATATTTTTTCTTACACTTTATTTTTAAGGCTCTTATAAAAAAATACCTCACTTCATGAAATAATTTGAAAAAAAAAATTCTAAATTTACGTTCCCCTCCGCAGCTAGCTATTGTTCAAGATTTTTTTTATTTCTTTATTTTCTTTGAGATTTATCTTTCAAATCGTTCATTTTTTTTACATGCCGCTATAGAGTTTTTTGTTCGTCTCTTTTTTATCTTCGAAATGACATCCACTGTGACTTTTTCGAACTTTTTAACTGATAGACATGTGGTAGATGTCTTGTAGACATGTTATGGAAGTCTGGTAGATGTGTGGAATCTATCTTTTTCATTAGCCTTTTTTCTCTTTTGATCTGCATGCTGTACTTTCTCTCTATTGAATCTGTTCTTGCGTTATTTTCTTAATCTGCAAATCGTATCTCGTTTCTCTTCTCGTCTTGTTATTTGTTTGATTTTCACCACTAATTTATCATTGTTTAGTTGGTGGTTTGATTTCAAGATTTGCATAAACTAACATAACGATTCCATAAAAACCATAAAAAAAGCTAATATCTATCATATGTCTATTGGACACCTATCAGATGTCTACTGGTTCAAAAAAATTGAAAATATCACAGTGGATGTCATTTCAAAGATAAAAATAAGACGAACAAAAAACTCTTAAGCGGCATGTCAAAAAAATAAACTGTTTGAGAGATAATAAAAAATAAGAAAAAAATTAAAAGAAGAATGGAAGAAACAAGTGGATGACATAGTATGTAAATAGAATTGAATGTAATGTATATTAATAAATAGTTTGATTTGATGATAAATTTATAAATAATTTATAAATTATGACTATTTTTAATAATTTCTTTTTATTTTTTTACAAGCCACATAAATTTTTATTATTATTGTTTTTAATACCTTTATGCTAAATACGCCCTCCTCCAAATTTTATGGCTTTTGATATCAATTTCTAAACTCATAATTTCTTATACTCATAGTATTTGTCCACACCATAATATTAATTTCATAGCTAAATTTTGATTCAAAGCACTAATTTTTATTTAGATATTGATAAATTAATGTAAAAATATTTTTTATATGATTTTTTAAATATTAATTAATAATGAGAATATAAAAATATGAAGAAGTTTAATATATTAAAAATAAATATTATTTTAAATGTGTTTTCTTTAATATTGAAGAATGAAGTTAATGCATGGATAGAGAAAATATAAATATTGAAAGTTGGACTTTGTCTTAATAAATAATTGTGCATTTACCTTTATAAAGTTCCTTCTATATAGATTAATTGATAGAAGAGAGAAATTAGCTTTCTTTTGGGTTTTAATTAATTCTTTTTTGTAGTATCACAATTATTTTTTATTACATTATTTTATTTAATAAGTTTATTTTACATTACGAGTGGGTCTTATCAGCTTGAGCTGATGGAATAGTGCTCTCTATATAGTAAATATAACAAATTTGTTTTGATCTAATTATAACTATTTTCTTTTTATTAAAATTAAAATCTAAAAAAGCCTTAAAAGATTGTCTAATATATATTAATGACAAGTGTATTAATATCTTATTAATATAAATTTTTTTTGAAATTGCACCGAAAAGAAAATGAAGTGTGTAGCAGAAAATTTTTCGTTAATGTCTGCCCTCCTTGTTATAAGATTCTAGCCCCGCCACTCCATATATAATCATCATTCTCTAAGTTTTTTGAGAATTGATTGTCATCTATTCATATTGCCAGTGCCGGCATAAGGGGTGGCGGGCAAGTGTTATCGGCTAAGGCTTTTTATAGTTAAAAGGGGCCTAAAAATATATTTTTATTTAACAAATTGTTAGATTAATTGGTAGAGTATTGATTAATTTTACAAGAGGTCAAAAGTTCAAATATTATTTTTTATAAAAACTAAGTATTTATTGCGATTTTTTTTATTGAGTGCACCATTTTACAAATCCCTCTGTTTTTTTTAACTGCCGCTTTTAGTAAGTTTGTCAATACCAAGAAAATATTAATTAATAAAATAAAAGTACTAAAATACCTCTAACACTAATAATTATTTGAAAAGATGATTGGTCTTTATTATATTTTATCATTTCCAATATTACATTAAATAAGAGCAAAATGAAAAAGATGTTCAAACATTTACATTAAAATTTAAAAGTGACGCTTGTTCAAAAATTTTATTTAGCTCCAAACAAAATGAAGTATTTTCAATATTAATTAGCCTGTAACCTTTAATTTGTAAAGGCCGAGCCTCCATATTGCAATTGATTATCATGCACACACAAATTCGATTGCAACAAAATTGTTAAGTTTGAACATTAAACTCAATAAAAAATATTACTAACGCATACCATCTCTCATACATCACATAATTTTGATAAAGTCGTTGTCCCATTTTAAAAACACAAAAGAGTTGCATTAATTGAACCAAAGTATAAAATAAAGTTATGCTTTTGAATTCTGAATATACACATGTCACATCAAAAGAAAATAAAATGAATTGCATTTTCTTGGCTTAGTTCAGTGTCTAATGTTGATCGTTAATTACCATAAAGAAATATAAGGTGGATGATTATTAGTATTAACTTGCAAACAGGGCCGGTCCTGCCCCTTCAATTGATTTTTTTATTTAAAACTGATATTTTACAATTAATATTAAATAAAAAAATATATAGTTTTAGTTCTTTTTTTTATTTTAATTTAGATAAATTTTAAAAAAATTTTAAAGGCTATATATATTTATTATAGAAAAAAATTGGGCCTCTTTTAATCATTGACCCTAGGTCGTCGTACTCTTGGCTTATGCCCAGAATCGGCCATACTTGTAAATTAAGTGGTTCTTACTAGGGCTGCAATCGAGTTGAGTGGTTTGCGAACAGTTTAAGATCGGCTCAATTAAAGTTTGGTCAAAGCTCAGCTTGATAAAGCTTGGCTCGAGTTCGAGACCGGCTCAAGATATTAACGAGTCAAGCCGAACTTTTTAGAAACTTGCGAGCAGGCTCGTATAAAATTTATTGAATAAATAAGACTAGTAAGCTCACGAAACTCGAACCAAACTTATCCATGAACTCAAGTTAAACTAAAATATTTAAAGCTCAACGAACTATGAGCCGAAGTGAATAGTTTTTACCAAACTTATAAATAGATTCGGTACTGATTTGCATCCAGGCTCTTACAATTATTTTTGTTTAAAATGAAGTAGTAATTAGTTTGAAAAAGTTAATCCGGAGACGGTATATATTATGAAAACGGTGCCGTTTCACTGAAGTAAGCTTCTTCTTTCTTTCTAAGCCTCGAGTCTCTCACTGAGAAGTTTTGAGAGGCATTTGACAGAATTGCAGGCTACTAAGCCAGCTCTCCTCTACTTGTTATATTTCTGTAAGTTACGTTTCCCTCTTTACAATCCGTAAACCCTACTATTAACACAGGTATATACGACTCTCTGTTTGGGTGCCCAGATTCTACTGCGTTGCATAAACTGTAGGGTTTCTGAATTTTATTGTATGCTCTCTTCCATTCAGCTCCAAGTAAAGTGAAAATGATTCTAGCTTATCCGTTAGTTGTATACTCTCTAATTACTTGCCTAGTTTTGACTGTTTCCTTTCTCTTTTGCTGTTAGGAATCAAGGAATTTGTAAGTTTGTTGGTTTCATGGAGAGAGTGGGTAATGATCCCGGAGCATCCATTGCTAAATGGAGAAGCGAATTTTCGAGGGCTTTTCAGTACTCTCTGGATCGATCTACACCTCATACAGAGCGAAGATGGCTAGGGACTTTAGTTGTTGCTATTATATATGTTCTGAGGGTTTATTATGTTCAGGGGTTTTATGTTGTGTCCTATGCTCTTGGAATTTACATTTTGAATCTTTTGATTGGTTTTCTCTCGCCCAAGGATGAGCCTGAGCTTGAAGCTTTGGATGGAGTTTCATTGCCCACCAAAGGTTCTGATGAATATAAGCCCTTCATTCGCCGCCTTCCTGAGTTTAAGTTCTGGTAATCCCTCGATTCTTGGATTTGTCACTGGTTTGAGGTTCCACTTGTCAAATTGTCGGTCTTCACAATTAGTTAGGAGGATCTTCTTAGTTAACTATGTGACTTGTTTGTGCTGCCAATATATATGTTGAAAAGCTTGTTGTTTTCAGCTGCATCCCTTGTTCTGTGCATAATTTGGGGATTTGGATTCTCCAAAGTTGTACATTTCAGTTAATCCCAACCATTCACTGAGTTTTAATGGTTCAGATTTAATTTCATGCGGACCCCACAAACCACTAAAACTCAATCTAAACCATTAAAACTCAATGAATGTTTGAGATTGACTGCAATGTACAACTTTACTAATTCCAAACTTTAGGAAATGTTAATCCATAATTTGGCTTTCAGTAGACCATTATTCGTTCTAATATTTACTTTTCCTTTTTTTCGTCTTGAGTAACTTATAGCTTTAAACATGTTGACTTGTTTTTCTTTTAATTCTCAATTACTTGTCATTAGCTGTATATAAGGTACACTAATTGTGAAAGTGTAAAGCATTTCAACTATATTGAAGTTTGTGGCCTGCTTGACCTCGGAGGCTTGTTTATTATGCCAGTGGATTTTTTGTTTTGAACACAGTCGCAGAAAGTAAAAGGTCTTTTCAATTTTGGGAATTTTATGTGTTGGTAGTTTTGTTGAATCATAGCAGAATCTATTTGGATTTTCCCGCACAGTTTGAAAAAGAAAATGGTTGGACTCTATACTTCTTGAGATGGCTGTGGATTTGTTCAGTGTTAGTTTCATGATGAGGTTATTATCCTGGCTTTTATGGCTTTTCCAAACCAATTGCAGCACCTTCTAGTTGCTCAATTGACTTTGGTAACTTTATAGGTCTTGTATCCATATGCCTTCCATTTATGGTTACAATAATCAGAATAATCCGGCTACAATATCTCTAGGAAAATCTGCTAGTTGCTGAATAATGAAGTTTATACTTTGTATTTCACTCAGTTTCAAATCTACTCCCTCAAATGTCATTTTAGCTTTCCTAGAAGTTTTTGACATGATTGTTGAACTTTGGAAGTATGTGCAAGTTTCTGAACGCTGATATGTGTTTAATTACGGTTTCAGGTATGCAATCACAAAGGCTTTTGTGGTGGCTTTTGTTCTGACATTCTTCTCAGTGTTGGATGTACCTGTTTTCTGGCCCATACTATTGTGCTACTGGATTGTTCTTTTCGCTCTTACAATGAAACGCCAAATCCTACATATGATCAAGTACAAGTATATCCCTTTTGATTTTGGAAAGCAGGTGAGTTGGTTACAACGCGTGCTTACAATTCAACTTCATTTGTGTATTCAAACTCTTTGCAGGAACTGTTTCTAGTTATGTAATTTTATTTCTCTGTCTTGTGCAACACCTTTAAAGAATTAATTTTTTTTTTTTGTTGACAGAAATACACTGGAAAAAAGTCTTCTGCAAGTAGCAGCAGATCGAGAGACTGAAATACGAGAACCACAAAACGAGGAAAATTGAAGGCCTTAGTTATGAGGGTAACATATTAAACAAAAGAAAAACCACTTATTTGTTTGTCTTGTTTCACAGTTGCTTTAGATTTTTCATTCTAGTGGATATGCTCTGAACATGGTTATTAGATTCTTGAACCTTTGGGGACTAACAACCGACTTTTGTGATAGTCGATTTGTGTATAGCTAACATATGAAGGCCCCTCCTAAGTAATAATTATTAAGCATATCAGATATTAGATGAGAAATCCAGTTAATGTTACACATGATAATTGATGCCGTTTCTCCTTTTAATGTTGATATGTTAATTGCTGGATTGTTTTAGATTTGCAGAACTTATACCGCTTATTTCTTCTAGTGGTGTATCGGCTGGAATAGGTTAGGTGGGTTGTAGTGATGGAATCATAGAAATTGCGGCTAGAATCAACCCAGTCATTTGACAAACATTTACAGTAACAAACAATCTTAACGAATACTTGATGGAAAACCACAAAATACATGAAAATGGTGGTTCTAGTAGTTCCAGAGAATATAAAATAACCCTTTTCCATTTCGAGAACCTCATCACATGCTCTATGTGAATAACTCATCGTACTAACGACCAGTGAGAGTCCTTCTGTGCATGCCCATGAACTTTGCTACGAATTCTGCCGATAAAAGTGGGAGTAGGTTCAACTAATTGTGCCATAAATGTTTGTTTATTGTTATATACTAATAGGTCTGTTTCATGTTACCTTCTAATTTGAGCAAAGCACTTGATCCTGATGGGATTCTCTTGTCCTGTTCAACAATAACCTTGAGTCAGCTTTATATTGTTTTTATCTATAATTATTATGACTTCACTTCACTTACATAATAAGCATGCCAATAATAAAGCTCCCTTCTTGTATTAGCCTCTACTCCCTGAAGGAATTGTTCCACCAGTTTCTGAATTGTTGGAATCAATACTCAATAGTTACTTTTATCAGGTTTTTTTAAAGGCTTAATGCAATCAACAACATCCTCAACTTGTCCCTAAAATCCCGCTGCCTCCTTGAACTTTAGAAGTGTTCCCGCAGCTACCTCAACTTTCAAAAAGTGCAGCACTTTGCTTCCTGAATGCCACGTGTTAACTTCTGGTTTGTTTGACTTTTCAAAGATATCATTTTTTTTAGATTTTCCATCTCCACTCAAAAGCTAACACGTGGCAGCTAGGGAGCAAAATGGTGCACTTTTTTAAAGTTGAGGTAGCTGCGGGGGCCCTTTCAAAGTTCAGGGAGGTAGCAGGATTTTTGGGACAAGTTGAGGATGTTGTTGATGCATTAGGCCTTTTTTAAATAATAAATTAAAACTTTAATCTTAATTAGCAATTGCATTACCAGGAGGATCAGTTTTGGGTGAACAAAGTCCACAAGAAGCTTTTGAAACTTCCCCCTTACCATAAACAATCTGTCAAATTCAGTCACCATTATAATCAAATGCTTACATTCAAATATTTTGCTCTACCCGAAACCTATAATTTGATCCTGCACTTGTCATAATTTTTTGATTGAGGACTCGAACAAAAATGAAGGGATACCTTTTTTGTGAAGGATCAGACAAGATATCTGCTGCAAGTTCTACCATTACCTCTTCCCACCCAGACGGAATCGGCTGATCATCGGCAAATGGATAGCTGCCACATATATATATATATATATTAACATGTGATAATATAATGTTCAGTTTTGATTCAGTTTTTAGTTGGAATTTTGATTTTAATTGTTGTTACTTGTGTGCTTTGCATGCTTCAAGTGTCATGATTGCCCGTCTCAGGTTCTGCTTCGATTTTGCTGCAATTCTAGCTGCAAAGTTCATCGGTAGATCAAAGTCTTCTTTCCTGGCTATTTGAATCAGAACCTCCATGATCTACCAAATCAACAAATCAATAACATGAGTCGATAAAGTTTAGGCCGATAAGTTAATCTTCGAGCACAGTCCTGCTTACTTCATGAGTGACAGGAGCATCGACTTTAATAACTTTACATCGGTTTGTGACAGATTCGATGATGTCCACATCATCTTCGCAACAGATTACGAGTTTACAAGCATCTGTATAGCAATCCATTATCCATTTTATCAAGTGTTGAACATTCTCAGCCGCCTTGTCCACCTGGTAAAGAACTAGTACTGAAATTAAACCAGAAAAAACGCGTCACTTCAAGAAAGACCATGGATTTAATCTTTTTTTTTACAGAAAAGGGTCAAATAATTGACCTTTATAATCTGGTTTGAATGCAACAGTGCTGACTTCAGGAACAAGAGCATAAGTGTTGCTAATTTCCTTTACTAAACCCATTAGCGCATATTTTGCGTTTGGTTCTGAGTTTAAATCAAGTTCTATATGGTGAGCACTTGATGCTATTCGGCAAGCTACCTGCAATGCCCTTTGTTCCTGTCAATCCAATTCGCCGAATTCACATTAACTCAGTTTTTTTCATTTACAAATAAATACCAATGCAATAAAAAAATTGTTCATGTTACAAGATTAGGTTACCTGTACTTGAAAATATCTTAGATCATGGGACATCTGCAACACAAAAATGATGTTATTCTATTAGTTTAAGCTTTTGAGTAATCCTTGTAAAAGAACATATAGTATTATCGATATTTGGTGAAAAGAACATACATTTCGACACGTGTTACCGAAGATTTCACGTAGAAGAGCCCTTGCTAGTGATCTTTTCCCAGAACCAGATGGCCCCTTCAACAATATATGGGGAATATTGTTATGAGATGCCTGCAATTCACATATAATAATAATAATAATAATAATAATAATAATAATAATAATAATAATAATAATAATAATAGTAATAATAATAATAATAATAATAGTAATAGTAATTCACCAAATATATATTAGATTGTTAAACTTACAAGCTGTTGGAGAAGTTGAGCTTCTTGTTTATGACAAATAAATCCATTGAAAGAAGCAGGCTGATGTTTATCTGCCCAAAACTGTCTCAAAGTTTCAACTACAAATGCTCTTTCAATAAACGACGCCTCATCAGAACACTGTTTTTCAGGCGATCTGCTAGTCCGACAATACCCTCTTCTCATACACGAAAACCAACTTTCCGCTTGGCTTTTCTTCCTATTCTCAGCGAATCTCTTCGAGCTCATACTTGTATCACTCGTTTTCCCACTTTCCGTGCTGTGTTTTCCATTACTGGACATCATAGTGCTTCGTGAACTCGAATTCGTCAAAATTCTCTGAGGTTTTCGTTCGATTCTTCCATTCTGGGAGTACCCTGAAGGCCTTGGGACTAAATTGGGTTTACCAATACCGTTCTTATTTTCCCCGAAAGCTGTATGATCACGTGAAAAGAATATGTCGCCTGGCGAAATAGAGTCCACGCTTTCGAGATATGGAGCATTAGTACTTATTGGTGTTGCTGAAAACTTTATATTAGCGACAATCTCGTTGATTTCGCCTACAAAAAGCGATTTTGTATGATCTCTTTGTTTATTGCTTAAGCTTCTAGATGGAGTACTTCTTTCCCTAACATTTTCGGTAAAATCTTGATCGTTTTCTTGCTCTTTGTCCCTGATTCTCTGCCTCGGGGCAGTTGATGATCTTCGTGTATGGCTCGATCTCTCACTGGCTCTACTAATTTCCCCGAATTGTGTGAAAGAACCTTTTTCTCTTCCGGGGGTAAGAGGGGAAGTCTGTCTTTTGCGCTCTGATTTTGAGAAAGGACTAATGTTTCGACGAACTGACATTGGAGAAACAGTTCGAACATGAACATTATCGTCTTTTCGGGTTTTATAGGGCGACTTCCTGCTTTGTCTGAAAGGACTTTTGTTTCTTGGTAAATTATTAAAGTCCAAATTGGATTTTTGAGGAACAAACATACCGCTGTTTTGATCATCTTGCCATTCAGTTTCGGTATCTGAAGGCTCGTACCCGCTTCGAATTTGCTTGTTGTTATGTCTCTCTGTTGAAGCCATTGTTGTTTAGAGAGAGAGAGAGAGAGAGAGGTAGGATTTGAAGTGGATAAAAAGGATATGAAAATGATGAAAGTGTACAAGGAATATGTGATGATTACAAAGTAGAAACATTGGAGAAGACAATGTTTAATTTGTTGGGTGTCAAATGTTTGATTCCAGCATAGAATTAGATTTAGAAACTTCCAAAATCATACATTTGTTGGAAGTATTTCCTGATATTTCTAAGCTCAGATGCTTTTTTTGTCTTTCTTCTTCTATATTATTATTATTATTACAATTTTTAAGAAGTGTTTACTGTGGCTTTAGGGCCCGTTTGAAATTGCTTTCCTGAATTCAAAAAATTGTTCTTCCAAAGCAACAACCTGTGAGAAAAATCTTTTTAGGTTTGGACTTGGGAAAATAAGTTGTAATTGACCTTACAACATATTAAGTAGAACCGGTTTTGTACAAATTTAAAGGTTGTACTGCTTTTAACTTTTAACTAGAACTAGAGCATTGGTTTGTTCGATGACTTGTATATCTATTATTTTTGGAGCTATAAATATAGACACCAAAAACAGTCTGTCTGTTTCGTATCATCATATAATACTTTTAATTTCTTGTAAACAACTGTACTATTCCAAAAGTAATTCTTTTCATATATGTCAGATTTAGAGCTGTGATCTTATTGGAATATTCATATAAATACAAGTTAACTCAATTAGATATAAAAAAATTTGTGGACAATAGAGTATTTTATAAGTCATAACTACAATGATCCGGATGAAAGAACCATTCTTTTTATATGAGTGACATGTATCCTAAAAATAAATAGTATAATAAAAAGTAATAGTATATAGTAGTTTCTGCCGGACCATTATAAGTACGAATGTACAAGTTAACTCAAATTTTTTATGACAGTTAGTCCATCAGAGCTTGGTGGGACCCACCCATGGATCCAGGTCACCCCAAAGCAACAACAGAGGACATCTCAGCTTGCTCAAACAACTGTTGAAAGTTGCCTAGTCTGAATCGAGACCTAAACCTGCAGAAAGTAATTTAAGGATTTGAATCTCTGATAACAACCCAGTAAAAAAAAAAAGGAATTTTAATCTCTCTAATCTACCACAATGGCACCATTTACTTAGCATGTCTATTCTTGTAATAGGCTCAATTTGGATTTGGTCCATAACTTCAATTTGGTCACAGTTAGTCCTTGTACATATTAAGTTAGGAGTTCTGCCACCAACAAGGTGTAGCTCAGTTGGCAAAGCAGACTGAGTAAATTGGAGGAGAATAAGATTCAAATCCCACTAAATATACTTATTGGGAGAGATGAGGACAGTTAACTATTACTAAACTCCGAATAAGATTATCTCAATAAAAATAGTTGTAAATAATTTTTTAAAAAAAGCATGCAGTTGAGGTCCCTACATTTTCATTTTCATTGTTTAACCAAAGTTTTTTTCATCATTTACGCGACTTCAACCCAATTTTTGATTGTTGAAGGAGATAAACCGGCCCTAGAGCATCTTTAGTAGGAGAAATATTAGAATGTACGAGGTTTTTAATCTTTTCTCCCTATATGAATGACATGTGTCATATAAATTACTTTACGCTATTGTTTTTTATTACTTTAATCATTTATAAGGTACATGTCATTCATGCAGGGAGAAGGATCAAAGGACTCGGTTCATTGTATAATTTCTCCTTTAGTAGATAGTGGATTCTAGGATCATGTGACATGTGGAATAGAATTTCACATCGATGAAGTGGTAAAATAAGCAAGACATTTTAAAAAGTAGTCGCAATAGATTATTTATCTGTTACAAATTGTATTTTTTTAAAATAAAATAAAAACAAAAACATCGTATAATTTTTTATATAATCCCTTTTAATAATTGATATATAATTAAATTAATAATTCAAATAATAGATTTAACGTGTCATGTCATATTAGAGAGAAAATAAAAAATCTACCATATAATCATTTTATAATTAATTATCCATTTTCATTTATTAGATTGTTATTTACCGCTCATAATTACTTAACGCCGCCGGCATCATTCTATATTTTATCCTTAATAAAAAAAAACCTCACCTTTCAATATAACCATAATGAAGAATAATTGGCCACACATGAAATTGGAAATTGGAAATTAATTATCTCCTTACTCTCAGTTTTCATGGTGCGATGAGAGCAAATTGGGCATCCAATGGGAGCAGAGCAGAGGTGATCTTCTGCTTGATAGTTGTGACATTGCTCATCAGCTAACACAATTTTCGATTCTTCATAACAATCTCACGCCCTTGCCGACAGAAAATTTGGGGGTTTAGAGATTTTATGAAATTGAATTGGGGAAAGCAAAAATGACAGGATCGTAGGCAGGGTTTTGCAACTTTTTTAATAAGGGTAAAATAGAGAATAATACATGCGGCACTAAGTAATTAGTGACGATAAATAACAACACTTATTTATTATCATGACATTTAATAGAATAAATTATTTATTAAAGATGCTCTTGATTTTCGGGAATTTTAACTCCAAACTCGCCGTTACAAACACTTACAAGAGAGGCTATTTATTTCGACTTATAATATATACTCCTCACTTAACTTAAAAAAAAATGTATCTTTGTGTATGCCATATGAAATACTTAATAAGTTTATAAGTTCTTATACTCTCATCCCAATTTGTTTATAGCTATTGGCTTAATATATCATATTTTTACCTCTATAATTATCTCTAAAACTCCTCAGCTACCTGAATTTACAAATATTTCATTTAACCCCCTCGAATTGCATAAACTGCACCTCATAACCCCTTAATCGAACTATACCAGTCTCTTTATGAAGAATGTAGTACACTCGCGTCATGCGTACTAGTTTGAAAGGTCAAGCCAATGAGACTTTGACACGAGACAATATTTTTCAAAAATTTCACGAAAGTCCCTCCAATAATTTTTTTTAAAATCCTTCTACTCGTAATTCCAATTAAACTCTCTTCTTTAACAAAGAACAAAAACCATTATAATCAAAACGCACTCAATCCAAATCCAAACCTGAAATTCTATTTCCCATCAAAATGAAGCAACATTGCGGTGACTAGTAGGAGGACTCAGATATAGAGCGACACTTGCTAGCAAACCACTAATATACGATAGAAATGTGCAATACGTTCACTGTAAATGATAAGGGGATAGTTTTTCAAATTGGATTCCTAATTTACATAATTCAGAAGGCAAACATCAATTTTGATCTCTTAATTCAAAGATGAATTTTAGTTTCCAGGTTCCGGATAAATTTCTACTATAAATACATTGTAATTAATAGCACAAAGTTATTACAATATATATCATAGTACATAATATATTTAAGGCTAAATACATAATTTGCCACCTGAATTTGGCACGAAAAGTCAGATGTCACCCTGAACTTTTAAAAGTTTTAACTCGCCAGTTTGCCCCGTGAACTTGGCAAAAGTGCACCAGTTTTCCCTCCCTCAGTGTCACGTGTCAACTTCTGATTGGTTTAACTTTTCAATGATATTATTTTTCTGATTTTTTTCTTCCAATCGAAGCTGACACATGGTAATGATGGGGCAAACTGGTGCACTTTTATCAAGTTTACAGAATAAACTAATTTATTTTTTCAAATTTAAGGTGACATATAATTTTTCGTACCAAGTTCGGAGGTATACGATGTATTTGGCCTATGTTATGTTTAGTAATACAACTTTAAGATAATAGTATATTCTATAATACACCTAATTCATAACTATTGATTATAATATTCTATATTATTATCATTATAAATCAGGTTATGTATTATAATTATTACTCTAACAAATCTTTATAATATTATTACATATTATATGTTGGTTTATTCATTATTATATATTATCAGTGTGGTACCCGTGCGATGCACAGATATGTCTAAAATGATACATTTAATACTCTCTATATAATAAAAATAAAAATAAAAATTATTAATGCTAAAAAATATATTGTATTGTGTATCAAATTAAATTGTGGAAAACCTCTTTATAAACTACATTTGCAGGTTCATTTGTGACTTGTCCATCATCATCATAGACCAGAATTTTCAAACCCTCTCTATTTGTCACTCGTGATAGAGCTACATAAAGTTATCCATAAGCGAACACGAGTCTTCTAAGAATAGTCCTACATGAAAAAGCGATTGTCCTTGACTTTTGTTCATAGTCATGGCAAATGACAGTGCAAATGGAAATTGTTTTCTATGAAATTTGAAACGAAATCGTGCATCAGATGGTGTTAACGTCATTTTGGGGATGAACACTTTTTCCCCAGCCTTATTTCCTGATAGAATCTTTGCTTCAATGACTCGATCTCCTAGTCTCGTGACAATCAATCGCATGCCATTACACAATCCCGATGTTTGATCTATATTTATGTAGCATCACTAGCACACCCTCCTTCAAAGTGATTGAGTGATTCGGAATGCTAGGAGATTTGATACCATTTAAGAACTCAGGTGTATGTACATACTCTAGGGGTCCAAAAGAGTGATAAGACATACATGCAGTATCAAAACTCAAATACGATTTCTCAAGGCCATGATTTAGAGAAACCATATGTTCATTTTTTGAGTCCACCATGTCTAAGGTAGGAGCGAGAATTGCTCGTTGCTGCAAATAATCTGGATCACCAAATTGACTTGTGTAGTCTGGATAAGTGCATTGAGCTATAGCAGATATTGGATCATCTCTCTGACTTATGAGCATATCATTAGGTATTTGCACTTTTCCAATGCCATCCACTAAATTTGCTACATTTCTATCTCCAATTGATAAAATCCACTCTGAAAAAATTTCCAACTCATCTTTATGCGCACCTTCTTAATTTGCTTGCAATCTCATATTCTTTGTCAACTTCAGAACCTGGCAATGAGGCCATAGATATGATGAATTTAAAGTAGCATTGACAATTTCTTGCCTTAAGCTTTTGGAATGACATGCAATATTTGTCTAAAATCACCACCTAAGACTATAGTTTTCCCTCCAAATGGTAGATTGTCACTTGATGCATCTTGGAATCTCATGATATCTCTAAGAGTCCTATCAAGAGCTTCAAACCAAAATCTATGCACCATTGGTGCCTCATCCCAAATAATTAATTTTGTTTTCACAATAAGTCCTGCTAGAGGGCTTCCTTGACTTATATTGCATGTGGAGTCCTCATTGATATTGAGAGGAATTGCAAACCTGGAATGTGCAGTTCAACCTCCTGGTAATAAAAGCGAGGCTACGCTCACAATATCTCCTTTTGATAGAATAACAGCAGACAGAGCTCTCTAAATAAATGTCTTTCCAGTGCCTCCATGTCCATATAAGAAGAAGAATCCCCCTTTTTGTTCATTCACATCTGTCATTATTTTTTCATAAAAAGACTCCTGCTCATCTGTCATCTTTGATTTCAATCGCCCATATTCCTCTTCTAAAGCCCGTCTATCATATCATCGTTCATCAAGTATCAATCTATTTCTGCTATCAATTTCATCTCGGTTATAAATCGATTTTGGCACTGTCGGGAAATCTTGGAAAGTTTTCCCATATCCTTTAAGTATTCTTTCCAACACTTGCAAGCACCAGTTTTTTTATCTCCCCATCATTGAGCTCTGCATATGAATGTGAATGAAAATATTTTGAAGACAAAGAATACTAACTCTTGCACTTTAGTGTATGATGTTAAATTAAAGAAAAATGCAATTAAAAGTTGCTTTTGTGTTTGTTTACCTGGATTATTCAATAATGCTCTATGCCTATGAAATAAATCATCTGGGAGTAATCTCCAAGTTTCATTCCAAACATATTCGGGTCGAGTCATAGAATCTGATATCAGCAACATAAAAAATACTTGCCTTAGATAAACATGCATCCCCCAGTCACTCGCCTCCTTTTTGGCATCCACGTACTTTCTATCATCATCCAATAATCCAAGTGCATAACACACATCTTTGAAAGTTGGATGGACACAATTGTTAACAGTTCTTAGATCCTCGTAGCAAGTAGGCGATTTGACAACATTCATAATCTCAAATAGAATAGCTCTCCAGATCCAGGCAGATCAAAGAAAATTCTTCCAACTGAAAATGTCGAAATTTTTCTTTTTTCCCACTATTTTTTATTTCTCTTCCACATAAATCGGACAAGAAATTCTGCATATGTTAATTCTATAGCTTCATGATACTTCTTATTTGCTTCAAACCAACTTGAAACATGAATTCATTAACTCTCGATCTATTTGCAACTTCATCAATGGTGTCATCATCGGAGAAAATAACTCTTTGCTCATTTAGTAAGTGAAAGGATAATCTTTCCTCAGGAGGTTCTCTATGGTGAATGGGAAAACCGAAAATTCTCCACGTAGCTTTACAGGGTGATATATGTACAATCATAGTACATACCAATTTCATCAATATCATCTAACGAACTTTTGCCTTGTGCACTGTTCGAGAAAGCTGTTATTACCCGATCATTTCCTTTATTGACATATTTGAATAAGGACTTGATGTTGGATATAATGTATGCCCTTAGGGCAATTAAGGCGATATATCTTAATTATGTAATAGTACGAATAATTTATTTAATCAATAAAGGCATTTATTCTTTTATTTATATTAATGTGTTTCTATATATATATATATATATATATATATTATAGCTGGTTAAAATATATTCATTGATGTATGTATACAAAAGTCCTTGACATATCATAGCATGAAGTCTGAGAAATTATAGTTAGACTATATTTGGTGGAACCTGCTTCATGTGCAATTATGATTATGTCTAAACTATCCTTAGTCATAGTTTCATCAAGAAAGGATATTGATGAAACGGAAAGACTAGCATGTGGTCAACTTTCTTGGAAAGGGTCCAAGCAGTTAATCTCCTAAAGACTGAAGGTGGTGCCTTAAGCTTGACACATGGATATATCTGGGAGATATATTGGAGACCACAGCAAGATAAACACTTGGTACAAATATCAATGTGTTGGTGTTTATCTTTATGCAATGAGCTTTGTGAATGTCCTCATACTTGAGATACTAGTTGCCTTGTGTTGTACTATTGCTATACTTTGGGCATTACTATACACTAATTTATTTAAGGTGCTATGGGTGATCACGGGTATAGTGTTGACAGCACGTTGGTAAGCTGAGTAGTCGGAAAGAATCCATCGCTCCGGATATATTAAGGAGTTGTACCTGACCACATGTTGAAGTGATGATTGCCATAAACCTCTGACCAGAGTATGTGTTTGATAGAAATGGTTTCTAGTCAAACACACTATGATAAAAGGTAATATACTCCAGTAACAAGTAAATAACTGGGATAGCTTGGAGCAACCTCGCTATTAGTGGGTTAACACTTTAATCGAACCCAATAAACCAGATGGTACTAATATTAAAGAATGGAAGGAATATATCACACTGGATAACTATTGCATTAACTGGGATTAACTCATAAGCATAAATGACGTTCCGAGTAATGGGGGATGGTAGACCCTTGCTAGAGGCGTACTACAGTCGTTTAAGGTAATCGAGTTCTATTCACGGTCTAGAATATCGAGCCAATGGTTCCATTAGAACAAGGGTTGGTTAAGCCTTAATAGCTCAATACTTTGGAATCCTATAAGGTCACACACATCGGACCTTCATCGGACTAAGTAAAGAACTAATAGATTTACTCTATTACGAAAATATAACATAAATAATAATTGGATTATTATTTGATTGGTTAAAATTGATTAGATCAATTTTGGATAGACCAAGGAATTTATTTTGACCGATAACTAATTAATTAGAGTCATAAATAAATTATAATTGATTAGATCAATTTTGGTTGGACCAAGAAATTTATTTTGATTGGTAACTAATTTATTAGAGTAAAAAATAAATATTTATTTGAAAGGATTTAAAGGGGATTTTACATTGGTGAGTTAAAACCGAAAAGTATGAAATATTTTGTACATAGTTCGGTTGCACGGAGTACACCGAAAGGTGTGTTCACGGCAGCCCTTGTTCATGGGCTTCACAAAGGCAGCCCTTGTTCATGGGCTGCACAAAGGCAGCCCACGAAAAGGGTAGCGCCACATGGAGCGTGCTATGCATGTATATATGGGATGAGAGTAATTACTCCCATCCCACATCGCCCACTGGGGGAGCATTTTACTCCCTTAAGCCTATATATAGGTTATACCCTTTCCTTTCAAATTGTATCAAGCTCAAAGTATAAATCCTAAATGAGATAATTAATCTCTCGGGTAATTGAGCAAGTTATTTTTTAGGAGCCTGAATTTATTCGGGTACCTCTAGTTTATATTTTTGGGTGAGGCTTCTGTAGTAGTCTAGCAACTACTCGAGGCTTCTTAGTTCTTCCTCCCGGGGAGGTTTTGGTTGGTGGGGTTCGTGTGAATACTGATAGAGGCTATCCTACGATTGGAGGCTTGTGCAAGAAGATTCTGCAAAAGCACGCTTCAACTGGTAAGTTCCTTTTCTTTCTCTTTTAATTATTAAGTCTTTTTCTTTAAGTGTTTTTAGACTTAATAATTATACTTAGGTTATTTTGCATGCTTAGTTTATTTTTATGCTTAGGTTATAGCTTAGAGTTATAACATGCTTAGTATAAAATAAATGTGTTAAGATATAATTTAGAATTATGGTATGCCTAGTCCTTTAGCATACTAACCTAGGTAGAGAATTATTTAGTTAAGGTTTTATCTAATTTATATACAACTAATAGGAGTTCCTGGGGACATGGACAAAATTTTAAATTTTTGCTATACCTCTTATACATGTTCAATCTGACCGTTAGTTCCCAATAGTGGTATCAGAGCCTGCCTATTTAGTGCATAATTAAGTTAGAAGCAAACTAAATATTATTTTCTAAATAAAATGATTTATTTATTTAATTATTTGGAACAATATATATAAACTTGTGCCTTTCATTTCAAGGTTAGAAAATGGTTATGAATAATTTTGAATAATCCTGCTCAACTTACTCAAATTATATAAGTGTCAATAATTTATTTAAATTACATGGGTTATAGATGCTCCCAATTTACATGAATTGGAAGAACGAAATTTATTAGTTCAAGAGAATCCATTGGTCTTCAAGTTAGTGCCCGTATTTGTTCTGGCTAAGGATTGGACTTGGTGTCTACTCCTCATAGGACACCTCTCCTACCTGGGAACCTATATCGGTGCAATTTGAGTTGACCAACTGGGGGATTAATATGAACTAATTTATTTTCTAGTATATAAGATGGTGCTTATATATGTTTCTATAACAAAGTAAAAAATTAAATTTATTGAATAAAAGCTTAAAGGAAATGCAATATAAATATAATAAATAAAAGTATTAATTATTTTGCATATAATCTAGGTTGATGGAATATTTATAATAAAGAGCTGAACCCACCTAAGGTTAGACCTTATAAATTAATTCTAAAATTCTCTAAATTAATATAAGTTATTATAATTTTGTCCATCTGATAAAATCCTAGATTGGGTGAAACGTTTAACACCAATAAAATTTCAAAGTAAATATATTAAGGCAAGTTGTAGTCTTCCTTACTCAAATTTATAATACGATCTCTTTGGGCTATCAAAGTGCTACGCAAAGCGTTCCTTCTATTCCACATTGATTGGTTATAAAGTTTGAGATAGGGTCTCCCTTAATAGAGCTGGGGTAGTCCATCATAAAATTGGGGGCTAGGCCCAGATCTGAGACAAATTCAAGGAGATGCTAATATAAGAGCACATGTCCCTTGGGATTAGGGAACTTAAATGAATTAGCAATTGCATGCGATGCAAATGGAATGGGATTCCAACTATGACTTACTATTATGATTTGACTCGTAAAATTGGGGGTTATAATAGACTAGTTATAGATGCTACCTACTAGGAAATTTAGCTGGGCAAAAATTCACGAATTCAATAGAATGGGCTATTGTAAATTTCAAAGAAAATAGTAGGAAAATGTATTTAATTTAAAGTCCTCATATTAAATACATGTACTTAAACTAATATCTGAACATTTTTCTTTTCTTATATCTTAGGTTGAAAATGGCTTCCAATTTTAATCTTCGTATGTTACTTGACACCAAATTGAATGGCTCGAACTTTTCTGATTGGTTCCGAGCAGCGAGAATAGTTCTCAGATCCGAGGCAATTGCCTATGTCCTAAGTGAAATTTTCCCTGTAGAACCTGATGTTGAGGATCATGTGGAACATGATGCCTGGCTGAAGCACAAGAAAGATCGTGAGACTGCCATGTGTATTATGTTGGGGTTCATGAATTCTGAGCTTCAGAAACAACATGAGAACATGCCATTGGAGGACATGGTTCTCCATCTTGAAGAACTCTTTTCGGAGAGGGAGAGGACAGAGAGGTATGAGACCTCCAAGCTCCTTTTCGGGACCAAGATGCAGGCTGGCACCTCTGCCTCTCAGCATGTACTGAAACTCTTAGGATACCTTAAGAAACTGAATCGATTAGGATTTGAGATGAATCATGACTTGAGCATTGACCTTGTGTTAATGTCCTTATCAAATAGTTACTCAGGCTTCGTGACTAACTATTACATGAACATGATTAATTCTACTATTCCTGAATTAATCAACATGCTGAAAATAGTAGAACCTCAGATCAAAAAGGATCAGAAACCTCTACTATTGGTTGAAAAAGGCAAGGCTTCTAAGAAGAAGAAGCAGACACTGGGTGCTAAGAAAAGAATCAGTAAGAAGAAGAATGAAAAGAAGGCATCTAAGTATGTCTGCTTCCAATGTGGGAAACTGGGACATTGGAAGAGGGATTGCAAAGCTCCTGCTTCTGAGCATTTGAAGAAGAAGCCTACAGAGGCATCTACTTCAGGTATGTTTGTAATTGAAAACTTTGCTACTTTTCTGTGAGAATCCACTTGGGTATTAGATACTGGTTGTGGTTCTCATATCTGTACTTCTGTACAGGGACTAAGGAACTGTAGAAAACTTGCAAAAGGCGAGATGGACCTACGAGTGGAAAATGGAGCCAGAGTTGCTGCATTAGCCATAGGGAGCTTTAGTCTTGTTTTTCCAAGTGGACTTGTTTTAGTTTTGAATAATTGTTACTACATTCCAAGTGTTACTAAGAATATTGTATCTCTTGTGTGTTTAGCAGCAGAGGGATTTGAAATTTTATTTTCGAATAATAATTGTCAGATTCATTTGAATAATATTCTTTATGGTTATGGAATTTTGAAAAGTGGCATTTATATTCTTGATACTAAAATAAAAGTTTCAATATAAACAGCGTGAACAAAGTTAAATTAGATAATGAGAATTCCTTCTACTTATGGCATTGCCGTTTAGGCTACATAAACAAAGATCGCTTAACCAAGTTGTATAAGCGTGGAGACTTGGGCCCAATAGACTTGGAGTCTTATGGTGATTACGAACCTTGTTTAAAAGGAAAAATGACAAAGTTACCCTTTTAAGGAAAGGGTGAGCGGGCCACAAGTACATTGGAACTTATACATACTGATGTGTGTGGTCTAATGAGTGTTCAGGCACTAGGAGGATACTCCTACTTCATAACCTTCATTGATGATTACTCACGATACGGTTATTTATACTTGATGAAGCACAAGTCTGAAAGTTTTGAAAAATTCAAACTATTCAGAGCTAAAGTATAGAAATAGCTTGAGAAAAGTATTAAAACACTTCGATCGGATCGAGGTGGAGAATATTTAAGTTTGGAGTTTTAGGATTATCTAAAGGAAAACGGGATAGTTCCCCAGTGGACCCCTCCTTATACACCCCAACATAATAGAGTGTCAGAAAGGAGGAATCGGACTTTATTAGAGATTGTCAGGTCCATGATGAGCCATGCAGTTCTTAGTAAATCCTTTTGGGGATATGCACTGGAGAGCGCAGTTTCTGTCTTAAACAAAGTGCCCTCTAAATCAGTTGATTTTACACCTTATGAAAGATGGTGTAACAAAAAGCCATCTCTAAGTCACTTAAGAGTATAGGGTTGTCCTGCTATGGTAAAGAGGATAGCGTCAGATAAGCTAAATGCCAAGGCTGACAAATGTCTGTTCATTGGATATCCAAAGTAAATAATTGGATATCTGTTTTACCAACCCCAAGCACAAAAGGTATTTGTGTCTCAGAATGCTCACTTTTTGGAAAAGGAACACTTACTTATAAAAGTCAGTGGGAGCAATATTGAACTGGAAGTTCAAGAGAAAGAAATAGACAATCAACTGATTGGCCCCATTCTAGATACACAAGAGAGTGTATCCAAGAACAACCTGTCGAAACACAATCATTGCGAAGATAGGTCGTGTTCATAAGGGTCCCAATAGATATGGGTTTATCATCACTAATGATAAAGAACTATATCTTATGGAGGATGATGGACCAAAGACATATGATGAGGCAATGAAAAGCTTAGATTCTGATAAATGGCCAAAGACCATGAAATCAGAAATGGATTCCATGTACGAGAACCAAGTTTGGAATTTAGTTGATGCACCATAAGAGGTTAGACCAATTGGGTGCAAGTGGGTTTTCAAGAAGAAGACAGACATGGACGGTAATGTAATTACCTATAAAGCAAGGTTGGTTGCGAAAGGTTATATTCAACGGGAAGGTATTGACTATGATGAAACCTTCTCACCGGTAGCCATGCTTAAATTCATAAGGATACTTCTTGCCATTGCTGCTCATTATGATTATGAGATCTGGTAGATGGATGTAAAAATAACATTCCTGAATGGGGATTTGACCGGGATGTGTATATGACACAATCTGAGGGTTTTACTTCTTAAAATGGCTCGAAGGTATGCAAGCTACAAAGATCCATTTGTGGACTTAAGCATGCATCCAGGAGTTGGAATATAAGGTTTGATCAGACAATCCGGGAACTGGATTTCTTCCCAAATGCAAATGAGCCTTGTGTTTACAAGAAGGTTAGTGAGAGTGCAGTCGTTTTTCTAGTATTATATGTTGATGACATTCTACTAATAGGAAATGACATTTCTCTTCTTCAAAAAGTTAAAGTATGGTTGTCAAGAAAGTTCTCCATGAAAGACCTTGGTGAAGCAGCATTTATACTAGGTATAAAGATCTATAGGGATAGATCCAAGAGGCCGTTAGGTCTTTCTCAAAGTACATATATAGATAATGTGTTGAATAGGTTCAACCTTAAGCATTCTAAGAAAGGTTATCTCCCGATGACAAAGGGGATTAACCTATCTAAGATGAGTGTCCAAAGACAGCTCAGGAGAGAATGCGCATGAAGGATATACCCTATGCATCCGCGATAGGATCCATCATGTATGCTATAGTATATACTAGGCCGGATGTCTCTCAGGCTTTGAGCTTTACGAGCAGATATCATTCAGATCCAGGTGAAAAGCACTGGATGGCCGTCAAGGCAATCCTTAAGTACTTGAGAAGGACTAAGGATGAGTTCTTGATTTGTGAAAAAGGTGACCTCACTATCAAAGGTTACACTGACGCGAGTTTTCAATTTGACAAGGATGACTTTAAGTCTCAGTCAGGTTTTGTATATGTGTTAAATGGAGGAGCAGTATGCTGGAAGAGTTCCAAGCAAGAAACTACTGCTGATTCAACCACGGAATTTGAATACATTGCTGCATGCGAAGCAGCAAGAGAAGTTGTTTGGTTAAAGGGATTTATTGGTGATTTCGGTGTGGTGCCAGAGGCTGTTGATCTAATTACTTTATATTGTGATAAAAATGGTGCCATAACTCAGGAAAAGGAACCACGGTCTCATCAGAAAAACAGACATGTATCCAAAAAGTATCATATAATCAGTGAGATTGATGATGCTAAGATAATAAGATTAGAATATGTACCCACTGATCAGAACCTCGCGGATGGTCTGACAAAGCCATTGACTTAAGTCAAATATGACCAGCATGTTAAAGCATATGGATTAAAATATATGGCTAATTGGCCTTAGTGCAAGTGGGAGTTTGTTGGATATGATGTATGCCCTTAAGGCAATTAGGGTGATATATCTTAATTATGTAATAGTACGAATAATTTATTTAATCAATAAAGGCATTTATTCTTTTATTTATATCAATGTGTTTATATATATATATATATATATATATATATATATATTATAGCTGGTTAAAATAAATTCATTGATGTATGTATACAAAAGTCCTTGACATATCATAGCATGAAGTCAGAGAAATTATAGTTGGACTATATTTGGTGGAACCTGCTTCATGTGCAATTATGATTATGTCTAAACTATCCCTAGTCATAGTTTCATCAAGAAAGGATATTGATGAAACGGAAAGACTAACATGTGGTCAACTTTCTTAGAAAGGGTCCAAGCAGTTAATCTCCTAAAGACTGAAGGTGGTGCCTTAAGCTTGACACATGGATATATCTGGAAGATATATTGGAGACCTCAGCAAGATAACACTTGGTATAAATATCAATGTTTTAGTGTTTATCTTCATGCAATGAGCTTTGCGAATGTCCTCATACTTGAGATGCTAGTTGCCTTGTGTGGTACTATTGCTATACTTTGGGTCATTACTATACACTAATTTGTTTAAGGTGATACGGGTGATTACGGGTATAGTGATGACAGCACGTTGGTAAGCTGAGTAGTTGGAAAGAATCCATCGCTCTGGATATATTAAGGAGTTGTACTTGGCCACTCGTTGAAGTGATGATTGCCATAAACCTCTGATCAGAGCCTGTGTTTGATAGAAATGATTTCTAGTCAAACACACTATGGTAAAAGGCAATATACTTCGGTAATAAGTAAATAACTGGGATAGCTTGGAGCAACCTCGCTATTAGTGGGTTAACACTTTAACCGAACCCAATAAACCAGATGGTACTAATATTAAAGAATGGAAGGAATTTATCGCACTGGATAACTATTGCATTAACCAGGATTAAGTCATAAGCATAAATGACGTTCCGAGTAATGAGGGATGGTAGACCCTTGCTAGAGGCGTACTACAGTCGTTTAAGGTAATCAAGTTCTATTCATGATCTAGAATATCGAGCCAATGGTTCCATTAGAACAAGGGCTGGTTAAGCCTTAACAGCTCAATACTCTGGAATCCTATAAGGTCACACACATTGGACCTTCATCGGACTAAGTAAAGAACTAATAGATTTATTCTATTACGAAAATATAACATAAATAATAATTGGATTATTATTTGATTGGTTAAAATTGATTAGATCAATTTTGGATAGACCAAGGAATTTATTTTGACCGGTAACTAATTAATTAGAGTCATAAATAAATTATAATTGATTAGATTAATTTTGGTTGGACCAAGAAATTTATTTTGACTGGTAACTAATTTATTAGAGTCAAAAATAAATATTTATTTGAAAGGATTTAAAGGGGATTTTGCATTGGCGAGTTAAAACCGAAAAGTATGAAATATTTTGTACATAGTTCGGCTGCGCGGAGTGCACCGAAAGGTGCGCGAACACTGCTAGGCAGTGTTCGCGGCAGCCCTTGTTCATGGGCTGCACAAAGGCAGCCCATGAAAAGGGCAGTGCCACATGCAGTGTACTATGCATGTTGCATGTATATATAGGATGTGAGTAATTACTCCCATCCCACATCGCCCACAGGGGGAGCATTTTGCTCTCCCAAGCCTATATATAGGCTATCCCCTTTCCTTTCAAATTGTATCAAGCTCAAAGTATAAATCCTAAACGAGATAATTAATCTCTCGGGTAATTGAGCAAGTTATTTTTTAGGAGCCTGAATTTATTCGGGCACCTCTAGTTTATATTTTTGGGTGAGGCTTCTGGAGTGGTCTAGAAACTACTCGAGGCTTCTTAGTTCTTCCTCCCGGGGAGGTTTTGGTTGGTGGGGTTCGTGTGAATACTGATAGAGGCTATCCTACGATTGGAGGCTTGTGCAAAAAGGTTCTGCAAAAGTACGCTTCAACTGGTAAGTTCCTTTTCTTTCTCTTTTAAGTATTAAGTCTTTTTCTTTAAGTATTTTTAGACTTAATAATTATGCTTAGGTTATTTTGCATGCTTAGTTTATTTTTATGCTTAGGTTATAGCTTAGAGTTATAATATGCTTAGTATAAAATAAATGTATTAGGATATAATTTGGAATTATGGTATGCCTAGTCCTTTAGCATGCTAACCTAGGTAGAGAATTATTTAGTTAAGGCTTTATTTAATTTATATGCAACTAATAGGAGTTCCTGGGGACAGGGATAAAATTTTGAATTTCCGTCATGCCTCTTATACATGTTCAATCTGACTATCAGTTCTCAACACTTGATTGATCTTGTTTGATTGCACCATTCGACATTGATATAAGCGCCATACTTTAATAATAAGAATCGATTGTGCGGCACTACGTACCTATTATAGAACATAAGAATACATATATTAATAATGCGTATCAATATTCAATTGAAGATCTAATTAGTTCTTATAGTAACATTTTTATATTCTATTATGCTTACCTATTATCCAAGTCTATACCCTCTTTATTAATTGTTCTTCCATTATCTCGTCTTCGATATATAAGATAGCTGCTGTCTTCATTGATTGTGGTTGAGTTGACAAAATTCTTCGAAAAGTGTTTTGTGCATCTACGATCAATAATGGAAGGGGAAGTTTTCCTTACTGTTCCACACATCCCATGTATCATGAAATCTTTGACTGCTCGATAATAGCAAGGATCATTGATTTCATTTGGAATTTCAGCAGAGATGATAAGATCTATATCAGTTGTAGATGGATTGCTATGACCATGAAGGAGTAGAAGGATGTGTGCATGTGGCCAGTGGCGGAGCCAGGATCGTATAAGAAGGGGGGCGAACTTTATATAAAATTTACCCGTCGGAAAACTCTTTATTCACCTCTCGTGATCAATCTATTATCATATAATTTGACTAATCAAACCTAGGCTAAATTTCTAATCAATCGCGATTATTAGTGTTTTTATAACCGCAGTAGAAAGTGATAACACTAATAATACGTGGAATGATCATTTTAACTAATTTCGCATGAAATATTTTATTATATAAAATCAGTAGTTGTGAAATTTGATTTAATAATCGTAAAAGGTAAAATAACAATAACTTTGTTCATAGAACACACCTAAATAATGACTACTATCATAAAATTTTTGACTTGTGATAAAAAAGACTTGAAAATTTCGTATGCAATTTAGTCAAAATTTATTTGTCCAAGAACCTAAACTCAGGTAAATGTTAATTTGTAGAAGCAAATAAAGTTCACTTTTATATCAAATCAATAAAACTGAGATAAGTAATTTTACAATAAACAATTAAAACCCCAGAGTTTACATTCCCGAGAAGCTTTCTTCTCTCCCAATTCTATATATTGTGAAAGTAAATTTACTATTTTCCCTACTTTTCCGCCTTCTCGGATCTTTGACTGCTGTGCAACTTTAGATTCAGTCATCTCAAGTAGAGGGGGCATGAAAGGAACATGCATATAATATTAAATCATTGTGTTAAAGTAGATCTACGTAGTCCGTCTTATATTTGCTCAATTTCGTATAGTAGTATTATTTATTGTCTAATGTAAGATGAATTTATTTTCTTTTTTAACCTAAATAATATTAACTGCCAAGGACGCAGTTCCAATCTGAAGGGGGATGTATTTGAAATTAAGCAGGAATGTGAATATTGATTAGTCTAGATTACTATTAGAAAAATTTATAAGAGCAAAAGACTTTTTTGTATTTATAAATATATATAGATTAATTATTGCTATAAATTTCGTGATTATTTTCTATTAATTATTGTTATTGCTATTATTCATGATTATTAGTACTAATTAATAATATTGATAACAATGTCTAAACTAAAACAGAAGTTAAATTCAATTAAAGTAAAAATAATAGATTGAAGGTGTATAAATCACTTATGAATAAAGAAAACACTTAAAATAACACCCATCACCATTTGAATATGAAGATCAAAGGTTGGAAATTTAAATAATTAATGAAACAATCCAGTTAGTACACAATAGTTTGAATTCAAGGGTGTTTGGTTCACATCAGAAAAGGGGAAGTAAATCAAGAAAGAGAAATGTAAGAAAAGGAATGTAATTCCCTTTGATTGGCTTATGTGTTTGGTATGGTTAAGAAAGGGAATGAAATTGCTCGTGATATTTCTTGAAATTTTTTTAATAACAATTTAATTATAAGATAATACTATTGGAGAAAGATAAAGAAAGAGAATGCTAATATCTATTGGAACGGGGGAATGGAAAGACCTTGAAAGGGGTAATCCCATTAGCCAAAATGGATAATGAATTTGATTCACTTGTTCAAACAAACAACAATAAAGGAAATCGGATATTTTAATTCTCTTTTCCTTTTCTGAAATCCCCAACCAAACACCCCCTCATTGTTGAACTGAAAAAACTAGACAAGTAATTTAATATATGTGTTGAATAACCATTAATGGCTAGTTTATTTCTATTGTTGGCTATAAATAAAGCTACTTCAGCTATGAATGCTAAGGACAAGCAAATACAACTATTGATGTTTTGAATAACTTAATTTAGGCATGTACATTGACATTCAATCACAAATTATAGTTTTGAGAATTCAATTGCATATCTTGCATGAGTAAACAAATGATATTACCACTTATTGTTTTTATTCCATTAAGATGCGATGAGATTTGTCATTACGTTAGAAATGGTTAAATACCGAAATTTCAAGAAATGAAATATAAAATCAACTTCTGTCTAAGTGTTGGGCCCACATAGGCGACGGACGAGGGATTAGTTTGGCCGTGGATATTTTCAGTTTTTATGAAAAGTTTCATTTTTAAGCTTGTTTTGAAAGCTGAAGATTTACTTTTGAAAAAAAATAAATCAGACAGTTTCTAATTAATTAATATGAAAGATCAAAATGTGTTGTTTAAAGTCAAAATATGTAATACTATTAAAAATTTATGAAAATAACTTATTTTAAAAGCTGCTCAAACAACAATGACAAACTGCCCTAAAATACTAGACTATTCCATGGATATAAGGTTTTCTAGCTGTTTTTTTTAGGCCTAACCACCTTTTTTGTCCCTGTGCTATAATCAGTTTATCCATTTGGTCCCTCTGCTATACAAGTTATCTTTTAAGTCCCTGTGTTATTAATTCCGTTACCCAATTAGTCCTTTATTTAACGGAATTGCAACTTTTATGCCACCTAAGATCCATGTGTGTTAACATTTAATGACATGGAATATAGGCTTAAATTGGAAAAAGAAAAAACTTAATTTATTTAGGAATCGAACGAGAATAAGCCGTTAAATAATCTCATATAACAAGGATTTTCAATTATTATGACGACTTAAGAACACCATCAATAACTGGTTTTCTTATTTTATTATGTTTTGTTGGCCTTTCTATCTCAATGATTAATCCTATTTAAATAAGTATTTTTTTCTATTAATTAAAAATCTTGAAAATTGGGTATCGCTTATGTAGTTTATTGGACATTTTTTGTGAAGAATTATAGATTATGACAGTAGACCTCAATTTGACATATCTAAATGGCTTGAACAATTGCAATTTTCATCAATGACTTGACGACTGCAGTTCTCATCTATAAACGTGGAAAACAAAAACTATTTTAAATATATAAAGAAAATTTGTAAGAGGTTGTTAGGAAGCCTTCTTCGATCACATCTACACTGTAATTCCCAAAAACTGCTTTGCAAATTCCAGCAATCACCAAATTTTCTAATCCGTTAAACACCTAAAAATGCTTAGAGTTTGCTTCTCTTAGAATCAAAAGCTTTATTCAAGTATACCTTCATACACTCTCAAAATCCTCTTCCATTTATTTCAATGTCGCTTGAACTCTCAGCATAAACTTTCGGCCACATCAATACTGTAGCTCGCTACCAAATTCAGAAAATAAAAGCCAACTCAACATCGAGGGTGAAGAATAATAAGAAGAAGATCATAGATATTTTCTACACTTTGATATTAGTCAATATTTCTTGCAAATTCTTTTGGCTAAGGATTTTTAAATGCTTGGATTGAAAAAAAATCGAGTGATGTAGTAAGGAAGAAGAGGGCAGGATTGAAATTTAAAATCTGATATTAGATTATTGGCTCTACTTATTCTCGTTTCAATCTCTAAATAAATTAAGTTTTTTTTTCCAATTTAAGCCTATGTGCCATGTCATTAGCACACATGGATACTAGGTGGCATTAAAGTTGGAGTTCCGTTAAATAAAGGACTAATTGGATAACGGAATTAATAGCACAGGAACTTAAAGGATAACGTGTATAGCAGAGGGACCAAATGGATAAACTGATTATAGCACAGAGACCAAAAAGGTGGTTAGCTTTTTTTTTTAATATTAGATTTACATGTAGGGCCATATAAAAATGCTTTGTTCAAGTTCAATTAAAATTCGCATGAATTAGTGCAATTTATGAAATTTTATTTATTAAATTTAGTCCTATCCATGTGTCGAATAATTATTATTTTTAAAAATTATAATGTATTAAGATAAGACTCAAATTATAACTCGATAGTATAATGAATTAACAAAACAATTGTTTTCTTATCTTAATTAACAAACAACTTATAACAATAAAGTACTGTATAAAAATAATATATTGTTAGATAATTATAAATTACGACGGATGTGGTTTCTTTGATTTAATATCAAATAGTTTTATTATCGAACTTGATTTTGCTACATAAAATTCAAACAAAACCTACTACTATATTTTAGAGATTTTACAAAATTGGACAGTACGGAACCTATATTTAAAATAAGTTGGCCTAAATCCAACCCAGAAAAGTTCTAGGCGGACTGGATAGTCTACGAGCCGTTTGAAACCCTTGGCTCGGTGATTTCGGAAAAATCGAGTGTATTAGCCGAAGACCACTGACCAGTACCCACCGCCACCGCCACCGCCACTACCAACCCCTTTCCGACGAAGAAACCTGCTCCTCTCCGCTCCTCCTGCAAGTGTTAAGGTTAGTTTTCTAATTTAAATTTCAAATCCCTAATTGCCTGATTGGGACTGAACATTGGTTGTTATGAATTTTCATTCTGACTTGTATATGGAATCTCTAACAGCAATTAAAATCTTATGTTTAATATTTGTTTTCGGAAATTACCTGTGAATCACAACAGAGTCCAAATCCACCAGCATCCAGGGTAGTTTGCGAGGGGCGAGGCTAAAAATCCTAGACAAACGAACTAAGACAGAAAAACCAAATAGTCCAACGGTGACGCTAATACAATATCAAGTCGTACTATTGCTGTTCTTAAACCCTACTTTCCCCTGAAAAGTGAAAATTCCTGGTACGTATGCATAGCTTTCCTCTACTTCCCATGTGCAAGTTCTTTTCAAATCTAATTTGTTACAGCTCATACTTATTACGGTTTTAAGCTCTGTTGAATTCCATGGCTAATAGCTAAACTTGAATACCTAATACCTGAAATTGGTCTTCCTTTCTTGTGATGCACAAAAGATGGGCAGCAATGATCTAAATACTTGGGTGTCTGATAAGTTGATGTCACTTCTGGGGTACTCACAGGCCACCGTCGTTCAATATGTAATCGGCTTATGTGAGTTACCTTTGCATTCTTATGTGCTTGTATTTTACTTTCTTTCAACACTTGCATGCTTATATAAGTATGTAAACATATATCTGGACTTCTTTTATGCCTGAATGTATACATATATATGTGCTCATAAGTTCTCATGTCACTCTGGATGAGTCTTAAAATAAATGGATAGAAAAAATCAAGCCCCTTTATGTCTATATTATTGGTTTAATATGTATGATTCGTTGAGTTGAGTTCCTTACATGTAGATAAGCAAGCTAATCTTTCTTTTAACTGTGCATATATACACATAAATGTGTTCATAAGCACTTATGTCACTCTGAATGAGTCCTAACGTATCTGGATGAAAAAATTCAAGCCACTTTATGGCAGTATTATTAGTCTAATAGATATGATCTGATGAATTAAGCTCTTTATGTGCAGCTAAGCAAGCTAATTCTCCAACTGATGTGTTGACAAAGTTAGCAGAGTTCGGGTTTTCGTCATCAACTGAAACCCGTTCTTTTGCTGAGGAACTTTTTTCTAGAATACCCCATAAGCAAGCTGGTTTAAATGTGAGTTATGTCTTGAATTTTCAGGTCTGATTTGTTTCCCATAGAGTAACTGTATATGTTTTCCTGGTGCAGCTTTATCAAAAACAAGAAAGGGAAGCGGCTATGTTGGCAAGGAAGCAAAAGTCTTATGCAATTCTGGATGCTGATGCTGATGCTGATGATAATGATGATGACATTAGCAGTAGTGCTTTGAATAGAAAATCTTTTGATCCCGCTGACTCTGAGCCTAGAAGATCCAGTGCACACAAAAAGCGATTCAGAAAGAAGATAGAAGATGGGCAGGATGTAGGCAGTGAGGTGTTTTTTTATGATATCCCTATAGAAATATTCTTTGCAGTTACCAGCTAGCTATTGCCATTTCTAGGCGTGTCTTATTTCCTGAACTTCTAAACTTGCAACATACTAGGTGGTCTCAGAAGAAGTAAGACGAGTTAAACAGCGAATTTCCCAGGATGAAGAGGATGGCTCTGAGGTATGTTGTTGTCACAGAAACATGGGTCCTTTAATTAATCGCATGTTTGTTAATTTTACTGATAAGTACTTGAATGAAGCAATTAAGGAAATCTATTGTTTCTATGTTATATTTAGCTTTGTTTCATAAATTTCTCTTCGAAGTTTAATATGGTATGCATATTTTCTGGCTTGCAGTCAGAGGAAGAAAGATTGCGTGATCAAAAAGAAAGGGAGGAGTTGGAGCGAAAATTGAGAGAACGTGATGCTGCAGGGACCCGGAAGGTATGTTTTCACGAATAACATGCGAAATTGGCAGTTTGCTAATATTTATAATGTTGTTTCTGAGATTCGCTTTGTATTTTTATGCTTTGCTAAAACATGCTGCAAGGGAAACCAATGCGTATTCTTATTCTTCTATAGTAGGAGATATTAATGGGTAAATTCTGAGAAGTATTTACTATAGGTTGTTGCTGGCTCGTCAGGATTGTAAGAAGTTACTAAAATTTCTGGGTTGTTAGTGGGCTTATGCCTTGTTTATGATTTATGCTTGCATGATCAATACATTTGTGCATTGAAATTATATTTTTATTGGTATACCTATATTTGGATTATGTGATGATGTTTTTGGTCTATTTATAACAGCTAGCAGAGCCAAAGTTATCAAAAAAGGAGGCAGGTATGGCATTTTTAAGAGTTTTGTAGAACTAAATCGTTTGAACTTGTTTTTTTTAACATTCATATCATCTCATATCCTGATCCCATTGTTCTTTTCTTCTGCCTTTTGGCTCAACAGAAGAGACAGTTCGAAGATCACGTGCTTTGGAGGAAAATGAAACAAATATTTTGAGGTATGAGTTTTTCTGTACTGTTGCTTATGATATTTGTATGCATTGGCCACCAAGGCTGACAATTCTTTAAATCATTTATCCGATGCAGAAAAGTTTCAAGACAAGAGTACTTGAAGAAAAGGGAGCAAAAGAAAGTTGATGAACTCAGGTATGTGAGATTACATGTGGGTACCAACAGAATCTCATATCATTAACTTGTTTTACGCATTCCATTTATGGTTTGTTTTGGCCTCAACATGAAAGAAACACCACTTGGATGATTATCTGCAAAGTTGCAAAACGTTTGAGGGTTACAGGGGCATACTTGTTCCTAGTAGGTTCTGGTTTTTTTATTATGATAGTTAGGAACCGGAACTGCAGCCATAATTTAATAAAAAATAGTTTATGTTAAAGTAGCTCTTAAAAACAATTAATGCTTGACTTGAGCAAATTGATTCTATTTAGCGACTGATTTTACAAAACCACAACTCAAGAAATTTACAGAAAACTATTTTTCTAACGGAGAAGCCAAATAAAATGACTTATCCAGAATTATTTTGATTTTTTTACTGTGTTTAGTTATATGAAATTGTAGCTGAAAAGCTAATTATTTATTGATTAAAGGTACACTTGATTATATGGAATTCAGTCAATAATGAAATGAGAATAAAAAAGCAACTGTTAAAGTTTAGTATTTTTTCTTATTTATGGTGGTTCCAGACATTTGAAAGGAGACTAGATGTAGAATCTAAGGTGCACTTATGTTTCCAAGCCAGTTCATGTTTATTTCTGCTGAAATCTGACATTTGGCTATGTAATGCTATATGTCTGGGGAATTTTTTGCGTTAATTAAAAATTGTAAAACACCTGTGACATGTTTGGTTTGCGGAAAAGGGAATGAATGAAATTGCTATTCTTTGCCTATTCATATTCCAATATTTGGTTGGTTTGAAGGCCAAGGAATAACTATTCCATGGAATAATTATTCCATTAGATTCCCCCTAGGAAATAGGAATAGCTATTACTTAAATTATGTGAGTCTAAATAATGGACGTGTGAATTAAAAAATTGAATCAATATAGTAAAAAATGATGCACACTTTATATTTTTATTCTTGAAGAAGACCCTTGAGCTCATGGAAATGCATGGCAATTCTATCACTGCGTTTCTTATCATGTCCATAGAACTATGCTGCAATTTTACTTGTTCATTTAATTTTTTCCCACTTTGGTAATTTTTTTCCATGTCCGTTTCAGAGATGAAATAGAAGATGAACAATATCTGTTTGATGGTGTGAAGCTCACTGAAGCAGAATATCGAGAAATGAGGTACTAGAGTTACTTCATTGACTATGTCATCAATATTTTCTAAATCTCTCTCCTTTTCTTGACCTGTATTATAGTATGGTTGATAAAATAACAAGTCTTCGGTAGGTCTGGGATAGTAGCTATAAGAAAATTTTGTTGCTATTTGAGGTGTCGAAGCTTCAACTATTTTATATGAATGAATAATAACTTGTTTCCCTTTTTTCCTTGTACAATGAATTAAATCTCAGGCAAGCCTTATTCTCACGCTACAAGAACTATATATCAACAAAATTTCAACCTTGTTTAGCAAATATTCCATAATTTTCCTGCTTGTGGAATGGGGTTGGTTCAGATTTGTAATGGGGTGCTCCTTTTAGGGGATAAAAACTCATGTTTGTGCATGCTTGAAGAAACTCTGCATCATGTGTATAGAAGCAGATCACCTACATACAACATCAGCTTATAAATGAGCACACAAATAGATAAGTATATTGATACTGCGTGAGTGCATGCATACATGTGAAGCGTGATAATGCAGTAGTTTTATTCAGCTGTCTAAAATAGTGGGAACTAAGAAAAACGAAACCATTTGACTGATTCTAGTCCAGTATCATTGCCACGTTAATTGCTCCGTGATCCTGTTTAGATATTTTTTTTAAACAATGTGCATTATTTTTTATGGATGTGTATTATGTTTTCATATATGTAGCTTGTAAGAATAAGAATGTCTGCTGTAGTATTTAGTACATTAGCATCATGGACATCTTATTTTGTCAGATACAAGCAAGAGCTTTTTCAACTAATATCAAAGAGGTCAGAAGAGGCGGATGAGACAAATGAGGTAACTTTAACATATAATACATTTTATTAACTTGAACATATATTACTGTTGATGTGTGCTTTGGCATTTGATTTAAAAAAAAGATTCTAGGATCAGAGATATTCTCTTGATATAGATATAAGCATCATAGGTTTGTTATTTTGGGATATGATATGATATGAAAATGCATAAATCTAATGGGAAGTCGTGTGTACTTTAATATCATTCAAAGTGCTAAGCACTTGCATTATATATCGGGGCCAAAGTATATTGGAGATGATCATTTGGTATATCTAGAATCCAGATTATTGTGTCTGCACAATCTTTCTTTCTTCCCTCACAATTTATCGTGGAATAAGTATATAAGGTCATATCACTTGTAGCGTAGCCATATATAGGATATATGCCTGCTTGTTTGAAGTTCTAGATCAGTTCTAACTTCTAAGCCTCTAATAGACTTTTTTTTTGGTAGTCTAGTCTGAGGTTGAATAAATTGCTTAAGCTGATATAGCAGTAGTTAAACTTATCTAGATGTTGTTAAACAAGTAAAAGAAAGTATAGAAAGAAGGGCTATATAAGTTGGGTTGGAGTTAAGATGATGTGTAATAAAGGGTATGTTGAAGCAAAATTATGCTTAAAAGATGAACTGGGTTTCAATGAAAGGTGTATATTGTTTGACTGAGTGAAATTATAAATTCAGTGTTATGCAAAAAACAGTAGATGGTAAGAGGAGAGGTGAGTAAAATGGAAGTTCTAATTTCTAGGGACCCTTTTTTTATTTGTACCTACATGGTTGCAAATTTCTCGGTGTATGAGGTTAGTTATAGTTTTTCTGTTATTCTTCTATAGTATGATCATGTTAACCATAATATCAATAAATGAAAACCATTGCAGTAATACGGTGATTATTGTTCTTTCATCGACCTGTCTACAGGTTTTAGCTATTAGAGTCTGATGAAAATTATTTTGACACTCAATTCCCTGGTCTCCTAAAATTGTAGTTATTGGTGGTATTTCACGAGAGAAGAAAAATTGATTTTCTATTGAGTATCAAGTATTTTTTCATCATCTTTTGTTCTCCCAGTTTCTTGTTATCATTATTTGGTGATTACGCTTCTAATCGTTTGATATTCTCAACTGTTTTCTATGAAGTGCAGTACCGAATGCCAGATGCATATGATCAAGAAGGGGGTGTTAACCAAGAGAAGAGATTTAATGTGGCTATGCAGCGTTATAGGTCAGTTTGAGTACAACCCTTGATTACAATCTCCTGTTTAGCATGCTAATTTGGTTTTTGTTTTTTTACTTGGATTTCTAGCAACTAGCCTTTAGTTTTGGCTGGTTGATTTCTCTCACAGGGACTAAATTTCAACTGTTTTTTTAGGGATGCCGGTGCTAGTGAGAAGATGAACCCATTTGCAGAACAGGAGGCTTGGGAAGAATATCAAATTGGTAAGGCTTTAGTCAAGGCTTAGTATTTTACTATCCTGCCCATTGTAATACTTGGAGATGTCAACTAGTTCTGAATTCCTCATTGTCTTCTAGGTAAAGCAACACTAAAGTTTGGTTCAAAGCATAAACAAAAAGTATCTGATGATTACCAGTAAGTCTAGATAACCCTGGAATGTCAAAAGGTTCAGTGGAACTTTTGACTAATATCTTATTTCTCTTGTTATTGTTTACTATTTTAAATATTTCTTGCCTTGATCTCAGTTTCCTCGTGTGTTTTTTTTCTTTCTCAAATTTAAAGGTTCACTTTTATTGTTAATATTTCTATTTATTTATTTTCCACATTCTTAATCATCACTATCTTACTTTTTAGGTTTGTGTTTGAGGACCAGATTGATTTTATTAAGGCATCAGTGATGGATGGTGACAAGGTAGATCACTCCCTAAGTTATAGAGTGATGATTTTTCATATTTTATAAAATTAACATATAATCATAATATTCTTTGTTGCAGTTTGATGAACAACCCCCTTCTGAAACTCTGGATGACTCCGTGGCAAAATCAGCTTTTGAGAAGATTCAGGTATACATTGTATTTTCTTCTGATTTACCCTTTCTTTTTTCCCTAAGGGCGTTTTCCTGCTCTTTCCTGTCTATCTAGTTCATTGGAAATGGGTTCTGCTCCAGAAGAAACTGCGGTGTACATTAGGATATAGCATTTTGGTGCTAAACTCTATCTTTCTTGCCAAATAAAAAAAAAAAAAGAAAAAGAAACATGTGCTGTCTTAAATTAGTCCGCTGAAATGAAAAATATTTTTTTTCCGTATTAAATATCCACATGGCCAATCAGAATTAAATGACCAGATTAGGGTTCACCCCACTATAACTATGCAAATGATGTTGAGAAATAATATTATACAACCATTGAGATAACTTGGCAATTTGGATCCTTAAACTTAATTTTCTTTTATTCTAGAAATATTGCCTTTAACACATTTCATTGCTTTTGACAAAATAAGTTGAAATAAGAATGATGTGTTGGAAAGCATAAATGTAGTTTTGAGTAATCACTTTAAGTTTATTGTATTAAAAGGCTCGAAGTTTGCTATTTCCATTTCTAATAGATCTTGTTTTTCACATCACTATTTGAGTAATACATTGTATAAACTTGGTTTGCTAGGTATTGAGTCTACATTCTACTCTTGGAATTTGTCTTTCTAATGAATAACATTAGCTCCTTCCTTGTTTCTAGTTACTATTTGCATTTTTCAAAAGCCTCAAGCATACAGATAAACAACCAACTTACCCATCTTGTTTGGATTTATCTTGAGTCCTGGTTTGATGTTACCATCATTTATGTGAATGTGGAATTTACCCAAAATGACTGCACTGCAAAAGTACAAAGAAATTGCATCAAGCATTTCGAAGTTTACTACTGATGATTAGGTATCAAGTAGCTTTTATTAAGAGTGAAGTTTCATGTCTTGCTTGTATATCATATCCATAATCTTATGAACAAGAATGCTACCTGAAATCTGAAATTTTACTTATATTCATGCAGGCGGACCGGAAAACTTTACCAATATACAAATATCGAGCTGAATTACTTGATGCCATCGAGAAGTTTCAGGTTTGCACTCATTGTGCACAAGACTTTTAAGTAGTTAGAGGATACCAATGTTTAGACTCACACCAAAGTTTTTTTAAATATATCTTGCATTCATTTTTCCTGCTGGTAGTGGTTATTCATATTAGTTTCTTTTGCAGGTTCTTGTTATTGTAGGAGAAACTGGTTCCGGAAAGACCACTCAGATACCCCAGTATCTTCATGAAGCTGGTTATACCAAACGTGGGAAGGTATAGGATTATTTACTGATGTTTATTGATGATGGTTTTTGTTTGTGGATCCTTTATGTTGCAATTGCTGCCACCTTGAAAGTTGTTAGTTGATTTAAATTGTTCATCAATGTGCTTTTAATTCAAATTTTATGGCTGCAATTCTCGTATTGCTACATGCCTGTTGATGCTTTAATGGTTGGCAAATCCTTTTTATATAAATTAATTGAAAATATGTTTTTCATTATTAAGGTGTATTGTTTTGGGAGTAGAATTGTTTTGGACCCAAGCAAACTGTAGTTTCCTGATAAAGAATGAAGGAGAAATAGGTCTCTTGTCTTTTAAATCTGTATGTATATAGGTGTCAGTGTGTTTGGATTTTAAATCCAAATTTGATGTGATATTCACTTTTAAATAATTATATTATGGAAAAAAATAAGTAAACCTTTATATTTTTTGAATGGCAGGCACATAATTCTGAGCCAGCATTATAAGTTGGTCAAATGTTTCCCTTTTAATCAATGTAATGTAGTATAATATAATTTTGAAAAGTTAATGAATAGTGATTCATGTATTCAATAAACGAACATCCTCCAAAGACCAAGAACTTTTTTTGTTCTCATATTCAACTATTTAAGTTTTAAAAGAGAATGGTGGTGCTTTGTTGTAGCTATTGTTTTGCAAAATAGAGTGTGCTCATTAAGTAATTAATGTGCTTGATTGGTATTTATGCTTTTTCTTTTTCTTTTTGAGTCGTACTGTAAATCTATTTCCTGTTAGGTGATGAATGAGACTGAGAGTCATGTCCATGTAGACAACCAATCAACCAACTAAGCCTTAAATCCCACGCTAGGTGGGGTCGGCTATATGGATCTTCCGATGCCATGAAACTCTATCAAAAGCCAAACTTTCATCATCCATACCTAGCAAACGCATATCCTTAGAAATAGTCTCTCCAAGTAATCTTAGGTCTACCTCTCCCTCTACCCTTACTCTCTGTTCTTAATTTCTCACCTTTTCTAACTGGAGCATTATTGGTCTACGTAGCACATGTCCATACCACCTTAGTCGTCCTCTCAGTTTATCCTCAATATGTGCCAGACTGGTCTTTTGGCGGATGCACTCATTTCTAATTCGATCCATCCTTATATGCCCACTCATCCACCTAAGCATCCTCGTTTCTGCCACATTCATCCTTTGAATATGTTGCGTCTTAATAGCCCAACATTCACTCCCATATGTCATGGCTGGCCTAACCACAGTTCTGTAGAATTTACCTTTCACTTTCAAAGGTATCTTTTTGTCACATAAGACTCTGGTGGCACTTCTCCATTTCATCCATCCTACATTGATTCTATGGGTTACATCATCATCAATCATCCCCTCCTCGTGGAAGATAGAGCCCAAATACCTAAATCGTTTGCATTTTGGCACGATTGTATCTCCTAGTTTTACTTCTCCTTCATCTCACTTCCGTAGGCTGAACTTGGTGTGCAATTACTCCGTCTTAGTTCTACTTAACTTAAAGCCTTTACTCTCTAACGCATCTCTCCACGCCTCTAGCTTCTTGTTAACCCCTTCCCTTGATTCATCAATCAATACGATGTCATCCGCAAACAACATACACTATGGGATGTCTTCTTGTATTTTGGTGGTCAACTCATCCATAACTAGAGCAAACAAAAATGGGCTTAGAGATGATCCTTGATGTAGACACTAACATGAAAATTTGTTCATTGCTCTAGTTTAGTCTACATCTAAGTGGTGTCATTCTTTGGTCTTTAATCACATGCTTGGTATCAATTTTTATCTTAGATGCCAATTCTGAAGGAGCAGAAGAGCAATTATTTTGTATACTGATGTGGCAGTGGTTCTGCTGCAAGATAAAATGTATAGTTTTATTGAAAAACAGTGTAGTAACTGTGGCAACTTAGTGTCAAACTGCACTTCAATTTAAATTCCTATTTTGTATATAAAAATTTGATGATCATGCATGATTATGTGAACTTATCTTTTGTTTCACAGGTTGGTTGTACGCAACCGAGAAGGGTTGCTGCCATGAGTGTTGCTGCAAGGGTTTCTCAAGAAATGGGCATCAAACTTGGCCATGAGGTTTGTATCTTGTCGTGGTCTTTGCTTATTACTTTTGATTGTTTTGTGCCTATTTTGCTTGTTCTTGGAGGGAGCTATACTGCAAGATTCGGATGTGTCAGCTGCTTGCTTTTGCTATATAATTTAAGTGTTTGAGCTTCATGCTGGATAAATGCATGTATTCCTGCTTGGATAAGAAATAAGAATGCATACTATTGTTCCAATTGGAATCTTATACAAGTGTTTAATTGCAATAAAGTGCTCAATCAGTAAAAGTTTTATGGCATAACTGTGTAAAACATTATCCACTGAGGGTGCATTATGAATTAATCTGCGTGCTTCAAAACTAATCTTAACCCAAAATGAAAATTATTGTGTTAAAGCCAAATTTCTATGTATTTATATAAGAACTATACTTCTTATCATGACACTTCTTTTTATAATTGATCAACTTAATCTAGCTTTTCGGTCGGTCAAGTTGTGTTCCTTTCAAAATACGTTTTGCGGTTAAAGTATTGCTAATCAAATTTATATGGGTATATGAATTTGTGGATTTAAAATTTCAAATACTCCTGAAGGTGGACCCTTTTCCTTTCTGTTAAGCCAAGTGTAGATGTACAATTGAACTGTTTTTTTTCTGTATTGACCTTTCAAGTGTTGTTGTCTCCAAAGTTTGAATGCATAAAAGTTTACTGTATGGTAATGTGGTTTCTGTTGCTGTGCACAAGTATGTTTCTGCTTTTTGCTGCTAAATGGACAACATTGACTCTTTGCATTGTATTCTTAGGTTGGCTATTCCATTCGTTTTGAAGACTGTACTTCAGATAAGACAATTTTGAAATATATGACTGACGGAATGCTCTTGCGAGAATTCCTTGGTGAGCCAGATTTAGCCAGCTACAGGTGAGCCGTTCTTTATTGATTGGCTTGATAATGGTTTTGTTCTCCATGTTTCATTTTTTCACTTTCTCTTTTCTTTGATTTATTAGTGTAGTAATGGTGGATGAGGCCCATGAAAGAACTTTGTCAACGGACATATTGTTTGGATTAGTAAAGGTGAGTACATCATTTCAACTCCATGATTATTTTTCAAAGGCAATTACAAGTGTACAAAATATATTCACATCGTTATTCTGCATTCATTTGATTATTATACACATGGTTATATGTTTGGGGCCTTTGGGCCTTTTATTGAGTATTTTTTTTTCATTTTCAAATGAGTTTTTCGCAGTCAGACCCTCAAAATGTTTTTTATCCGCTTATCTGAGGCAACATTAGCTTCTCTTAAGATTTTAATATATATTTTTACTTGTGATAGGATATTGCTCGATTTCGTCCAGATTTGAAGTTGCTTATCTCAAGTGCAACTCTTGATGCTGCAAAATTCAGTGATTACTTTGATTCTGCTCCAATTTTCAAAATTCCAGGGCGGAGGTTTCCTGTTGAGATACACTACACAAAAGCACCAGAAGCAGATTATCTGGATGCAGCAATTGTAACTGCGCTTCAAATCCACGTTACCCAACCCCCAGGAGATATTTTAATTTTCTTCACTGGTCAAGAAGAAATTGAAACAGCTGAGGAAATTCTGAAGCATAGGACAAGAGGGTTGGGAACAAAGATTGCAGAGCTTATAATATGCCCGATATATGCAAATCTACCAACTGAACTACAGGCTAAAATATTTGAACCTACTCCAGAGGGGGCGCGGAAGGTCGTGCTTGCTACAAATATTGCTGAAACATCTTTGACTATTGATGGGATCAAGTATGTCATTGATCCTGGCTTTTGTAAGATGAAATCATATAATCCAAGAACAGGGATGGAATCTTTGCTTGTAACACCTATTTCTAAAGCTTCTGCCATGCAACGTGCTGGTCGGTCTGGACGAACTGGTCCGGGGAAGTGCTATCGGTTGTACACTGCCTATAATTATAATCATGACTTGGATGACAATACTGTGCCAGAAATTCAGAGGACAAACTTGGCTAACGTTGTGCTCTCTTTGAAGAGTCTTGGTATTCATGACTTGATCAATTTTGATTTTATGGATCCTCCGCCTTCCGAGGCATTACTCAAAGCTTTGGAGCTTTTATTTGCACTTAGTGCACTGAATAAGCATGGTGAGCTGACAAAAGTTGGAAGGAGGATGGCGGAGTTTCCTCTTGATCCTATGTTGTCCAAGATGATAGTTGCATCAGACAAGTACAAGTGCTCAGATGAAATAATTTCTATCGCTGCAATGCTTTCTGTTGGGAATTCAATATTTTATCGTCCTAAGGACAAACAAGTTCATGCTGACAATGCTAGATTGAATTTCCACTCAGGAAACGTTGGGGATCACATAGCTCTTTTGAAGGTTAGTAAATATATGCTAGAAAATTTTATTGTTGCATCCACAAGTAAATTTGCATACGTAATGAATAGGCTTGGTCATATGCTAACTCTTTAGATATTTCTACAATCTTAATGCTGAATCGATTATATTATCATAATTACAAATAGAGAAATTGACAAATATATGCAAAATGGAGGACGAAGTGTTTTGGAAAGATCTTGTTTCATGTAATGTGTTTTTGAATTTTGTAGGTTTATAGCTCATGGAGGGAAACCAACTACTCAACGCAATGGTGCTATGAAAATTATATTCAGGTAAGACCTTTATTTTTTGTTCTATGTCATAATTGTTATTTTGGTTTTTGCACTGTGCTGTTTGGTTTTCTTTGGGAAAACATTGTGTAAGGGTACATAGCTTCATTGCTTCCTATTCCTTTTTCTTCTAAGAAAGGAAAAGAGAAGCGAGTGCTGCTAAAGAAGAACCCATGCAGCCTAGTTAAGGCTTGATTGTTATTATTGTCTGATGTACCAAACAACTCCAGTCTTCATGAGATGTACAGTCTAAAAGAATGGAGCGGAGAAACATAAAATTATTGTGATAAAAAGGCATGCATCAATCTTTTAGAGAAAAAAGATCGAATGGATCTCGTAGGATTCCCTAGAAATTTATGAAGTCACGATATGCATGAACTTATATTTCTTATACAACTGCTTCTTAGATGTTTTAGTCATTCTTGTTAAGAATTCAAATTTTCTCATAGAGCAATGTCAATCCAATTCATCTTGGTTTTGAATATTTTCGTTTGCGAATTCTTAGATTCTGACTTCTATATTTTTCTCTTCCACGTTGAAGGTCAGGAGTATGAAACGGGCTCGGGATATCCGCGACCAATTAGAAGGCCTTTTGGAAAGGGTTGAAATTGAGATGACATCAAATTCCAATGATTTAGATGCCATAAAGAAGTCTATCACATCTGGTAAAATTTATAATTACTCTGTGTTTGTAGTTACTTGAAAAGCAGTATTCTGTTTAGATTTCCAATAATTTGGTTTTTTATATACCTATCCAGGTTTTTTTCCTCATTCTGCAAAGCTACAAAAGAATGGTTCTTATAGAACAGTGAAACATCCACAAACAGTTCACATACACCCCAGTTCAGGGTTATCTCAGGTAACTATGTAGCAGTAATAATTTCTCAATATAAGCCTGGTTACCTTAACAACACACATTTGGTTTCCATCTTAGCAATTCAAATTTTTTGCTGTAAATTATGAATGCACAGTGAATTTTATTAGTAACAAATGAATAAGATCACAACTTAAACTCCTATTGTGTATTTTTCTTTTGTTAAATATTTTTTTTATCAAAACCTCTTATTACCTGATATCTCATATCTAAGGGCACTTCCAATGGTTCTCCATTTTGGGGAGGGAACACAAATGGGGAACCCCATTTTATTTTATTATTTTGATATTATTTCTTTTTAGTTTTTATTTTTTTAATTGTTTTCTTAGTTGATTAGAATAGAAATGATGTAAAAAAATTAATAGAATATTATTATTAGAGAATTTAATTTGGGGAATGAAAAATGGGAAAGATGGTTGGAGTAAAAACACTGTAGATCCCAAAAATGGGGTTTCGGGAATGGAGAATGGGGAAAATGGTTGGACTTGCTCTAATATTCTAGTGGAAGAGAAAACTGCAAAATCCAACCCAATTTATCGTAATCGATTAGTGAACACACATTCATTTATTTTCTTTCAGGTGCTCCCAAGATGGGTCATATACCATGAGTTGGTTCTGACAAGCAAGGAGTACATGAGGCAGGCAAGTATCATCAATGCAGTTCATCTATTTCCCCCCCCCCCCCCCCTTGTGCAAATAGACTTATTTATTAATAAACCATATTATACTGAACTTGAGAAATTGAATATGCAGGTGTCTGAGCTAAAACCAGAGTGGCTTGTAGAAATAGCCCCCCATTACTACCAGCTGAAGGATGTAGAAGATCGTAATATCTCTTTCTCTCTCTACGTCTCCCTCTCTTGGTCTATACATTTTGAAGTTATAATAAAATTGCATTGCGTTTGGCATCTGGACAACATAAACTGTTGAGGGGCTTTAACTCTACTTTTTAATCTTTGCATGATTATAGTTTAGGTTTAGACATTACTGCATGACAACAGACTCCCCTTAACAGTTTCTGATGATCGAGTTTTTGAATAGAGTAATATGGCAAGAGATTTGGAATTGGAAAATAAATGGATCTTGTTTAGTCGCCTTCATCACCATGCTATTGGTTTTGCTTTACTACCTAAGCAGCCATATTCTGGAGAATTCTGTAGTCTAAATTTTCAAAAACAAACAAACTATGAATGCTAGTTTGGCCTATGAGCCGTGTTAGGTGGGTTAAAATTTTTACATATCAATGTGAAAATAGATAGTTTTTTGAATCTCAGTTTGTTTGGGTTAATTTACTGCAGCGGCGTCGAAGAAAATGCCACGAGGTGAAGGACGTGCATCATAACTGGTGCCCCATCATGAGTCAAAGACAAGTTTGCCGTGCAGGATGATCCTATGGGTAGGAGTAGAAGAATGTATATACGGTTTTGTAAAGCGATAGGGTGGAAAACCGAAAGTTTTCTAATTTATAGAGGCAGAAAGCTGGTTACGTGGCTGTTGTATGCATAAAAGAGCTGCGACCTGATAACTAACATTTTTAACCATTTACATCACAATCAAACCTGGTAAAATGTTCTGACAAAGTATTGTTGAGTACATTCCCAGAACTGGCTTTCACCAAGTGGCCCTTGTAATGTCTTGGTGAACCTGGTGCCTATAAATTCTCTTAACATAATGAAGGCAATGGAATTTTGGTAAGATTTTCCCCTAGACATTATGCATGTTAACTTATGTGGAGTTCCTTCGAGTTGCTATCCCTAGTGATTTCGTGTAAACTTGAAAGTAATATAAATATGTAGAGAAATGCAATGACTTTCTGTTTAACCACTAGACAATGTCCGCCACATTCTTAGAAAAAAATTGTGAGCTCAATTCAAATTGACTAAAATTTCCTTTAAAAGAGCTTTCTCTGTGTTTGATGCTTATATACGTTTGTTTGAGTTTGAAATTTGAATTTACATAAATTTTATATTATTTCTTAGATCGACAGAAAAAAATGTTTTGGATTGGACACTATATAGGATGGCAACGGATCGTAGACCTGCCCCTAATCCGTAGATTCAAGTCCGTTTCTTGTTAGTTGAATCTGGGTCTAAAAACAGATCCAGACCTGGAATCTGATTTTATGAGATTCGGCTCCCACCTGGATCCGTACGTGTATATAAATAATTAAGAACTGTCTAGGTGGTTTGGTCTCTATATATGAAAAACTGAAACTTGCTAGGTGCTTTCATATCTGTATATGGAAAGCTGCCTAATTGCTTGGGTGAATTGGTTCATATCATTTAAGAATCAATCCCAATAATTAATTCTAATGCTTTATTTGTTTTATTTGATTCTTTTTTACTTGAGAATGTAATTAAACCTTCATTGGTTGTAGTAAATTTCATAACTCAAATACTTAGATTCTGGTTACTTATTTAGTGCAATACAAAGGCCTTTAGCAATATGAACTAAAGCCCCAAAACTCAGTTGGCTCCTTTATATAAGATAATGTCATTAAAAAAATTTCTGCAACTTAAAATTTCCAATGCAATATCCATTTCAATTTTATTTGTTATTTCCTTTCAGCTTAAGACCCGTTTTCGACCCATTTTAGACCCGAAATCGTGAGATCCGTTGGTTCTAGATGTTAAAGTAGATTCGATGGATCTGGGTCAGATATGAGCCTAGTATGTGAAAACGGATTTGGACCAGGTTCAAGTCAGAATTGGTCCGGATCCAACCCGTTACTATCCCTACTATAGAATTTTATTAACCCTAATCTATGTTCGAAATGTTTATATTTTAACATTAGTCGCCTAGAACATTAAATTTCTCATTCGGCGGACCTCGTCGGAGTTTTTGGCCTGCACTTTGAAAATGTGTTTGGATTTGGTTCGATTTAGGCTTACGAGGTCATTCTCAAGTTTGGTCCACGACCCATAAATAGGTTTTTTATTTAATTTTTGGATTGAATTTACAAAAATAAAAAGATAAATTTTTGTACTCTGAACTTTACATGTAACCGTATATTTTTACTTTAATAAAAGTAAGACTTATTATAATTAAATTTAAAAGTTGAGTAGATTAAGATATAAAATTCAGAATAATTATTAAATATAATATTTAAATACATAATAAATGGTCTTATTTTTCGTTGGGTTCTAGCTAGTCTTAGATAATAATATAAAGACTAAGTTTTTGCTAATAAAATTTCAGATTTAGCGGGTTTGAACTGGATTTTTTACAAAAACTAAATATCTAAGTTTGATTATGATTTGGCCTGGATCTATATATACCTTTGCTCCGTAGACAGGTCTATGTAGAACTGTCTTCATTCTACACTTGTTAGATAATACTCCCTTCATTTTTAAATAAGTGTTATTTTTAGAGAGCAATTATTTTAAATATCTATCAATTTTCGAATTACAATACATTTATGTCTATCTTTTTATCCCTTTACTTTATTTTCTCCTTCATTATAAAAAAAATGAAAATATATCCACGTGTTAAAAAGAAAAATAATTTTAAGAGTATTAACTGCCCCAATTAAACAAATTCTTGATATTAGGAAACCTATAAACCATAACTTTTTTTTAAAAAATAGTACTATTGTCTGAATTTAGTATTAGACACATTAAAAAAACACCTAAAATACAATTATTATCAAAAGCAAGGTTTTAAAAACGTTAGGAGTTAGTCGGGTGGTTTTGGCATCGAACGCTTAGGTAGATTTATAAATTTTTAATTTTTTTATAATTATTAATAGATAAAAGTATAAATTTAACTAAAAAAAATATAATACAATAATATTTTATAAAAAATATAGTTTACCGTATGAAAACATAAGCCTTAATTAATTTTTACATAAAAACATATCAACTTTAAAATCAATTCCTTAAAAACAAATATCCTCACTTAATTTTTTTTTATGATTTATTGCATACTATTTCTCGGTTTGGGATTCAAAATAAAAATTATATGATGAAAATATTTTATTGTACATTAGTTTTACCAACTGTGCTACCTTTTTTTAATTAAAAAAATAAACTATAATTATTATAAGTATCACTATCTTAAAAATTGAGGAAAAAATCAAACTACGCGATGCTCAGATAAAAAAAAGGACTAAATAGTACTTAAACGATAATATATCGATCCAGCACCGCTCGAAGAATTAAAAATCAGACAGCAAGCCCAAAATAGAGCATAGTTAGGCCTAGTTTTAAAACACCAAAAGTCAAATTGTCCATTTCTGCTTCCGCTTGTTTGCTTTCATCGCTGCTCCTTGTGCTTCTTCTCCGAGTAAGAATGTTAATCTCGTCACTATAATTATTGCATTTTTTTCAAATTGATGCCGTTTACTCAATATAGTGTGTCGAACGAGATAGATTGGTGAGCGGTTGTTGATTTTGTGTATAGGAAGTGCGTATTCCATGGTTTATAATGTATTTTGCGAATCGGAATCGCCCTAGTTTTGGCTGTGCAATTGCGAAGGTTTTTATTTTCCTTGGTAAGTGATTTTGAGCTTGGTGGGGTGGGTGAAGTATGATAGTTAGAAACTATCTATGAAGCAGTTGCTGCAATTGAATCGAGTGCTCTCTCTGTTTACATAATATAGAAAAACATACAATTTTCCATTTTCTTTTCTTATACCTTCAGAAATTTATTTTCTTCCAAGACATTGAGGGGGATACTGATGAAATGATCTTGAAATAGTATCATTTCTTTTGTTTCAGTGAGCGAACTAATGATTTGATTGGAATTTTCTGTATTGTAGAAGGTTTGCTTTCTTTGCGCTTTTTCCATGTTACAATTAAAATATGGAGGCAGGATTTACATGTATACTTTGAGTGGTAGTTAACTAACTAAAAGTATTTGGAGAACTGTTTGAATCTGTGAGAATTCGTGTTGTGTTGAACGAGAACATATTCTCCAAGATCATATAATTGGTTTGTCCAAAGTTTTGGGACTATATGATTCTGTGGATTTTTTACTACTATCCAAGTTAGGAGATTAAATTTCAGGAGCTCTGAACACTCAATTGACAAGATTTTCGGATCTCAGAAATCAGAATTGAATAGAACATGTACCCTACAAAGTATAACCCTGCTAAATAAAGAAACAAAATGGTTAGCTCGGCTTATATTTAGTTCGCCATGAAATCGACATCGCTTCACGGTTTGCTTCATCCTAGAGTGGGAATTGGAAATCAATATATTGCAGAAGCCTGTTACTTTTATGTATTTGTTAAATTGTTTTTTTACATATTGTTTGTTTTACCATTATTTTATTTGATCGTTACCAATAGTATTGTAACATCTATGCTACTGCTAGGAACGATTATGATCTTTTTTGTTATTATTTGATGCAACTGTTCATGGATAAGAAATGATTTCCTCTCATAACAAATAATTAAAAATATTTTTGTTACGGCTTGTTGATTGATTGATTGATTTTGTTACTTTGGTCTTCAAATTCATAGTTGTTTCTTACCTTTAGTTGGTGTTAATCATCAGAGTTCGTTATTACATCAAGAAAAATGGGATTATTATTGGAATCGCTGATTGTTCCTAAAATATCACCACCTAATACTTACGGCTCTGTGGTTCTTGGTGGAACATTTGACCGACTGCACGATGGCCATCGTCTTTTCCTCAAGGCATCTCCCTCTCTCTCCTTATACACAGGGTTCAAAATCCACTCGATAGTGCAGAATATATATATATATATATATATATATATATATATATATATATATATATTTTTCCTTCTTATAGTTATTTTTTCATGATGGGAAACTTTTTTTAATATTTTCTACAATAGCAGGCATCTGCAGAGCTGGCCAGGGATCGAATTGTAGTTGGAGTTTGTGATGGTCCGATGTTGACTAACAAGCAGGTTAGTTGATATTTTGTTTATTATTCTGAGTCTCGTATTAGTATATACATTATAAAATACCATTTAGACTTGTTACCTGCTTCAATGAGATTATGAATAATGAAAAGCACATAACAATCAAGAGAGCAAGTAATATTGTTGAGCTATCAATCATAGTCGTAATATATCTGGCACTGTACAAATATTTCAAATTGTTGCATTTAATTTCCTAGGAAATTATAAATGTTCATAGTTCGACTTTACTTTAGATAACAGTGCGTGTGTTATACGCTACATTTTTTTATTACAACTGTTTTTTATGAGTAGAGATATATAAAGTGATTAGAAATTTCTGCTTCTGCAGTTTGCTGATCTGATACAGCCCATTGAGGAAAGGATATCCAATGTTGAGAATTACATCAAGGTATACAATCAAATCCGGATTTTTCTGTTTTTTATTCCAATCATCGATTTGAGATAAGAGTACCTTGTGTTCCAATATTCTTTCAGTTTATAAAAATGGCCAAATTTTGGCAGGAGGTTGATCTATATTTTCTCTGTGTCATGTCTTGGTTTTCACCTTAATGATTTTCTGCATTGTGTTCAACACAAGGTGATTTGCCAGTGTTTCATTTCTAAATATAACTATTGGCCTGTCTTGACCATATAAAAAAAATTCACAAAATTAGTAATTGTCTTAATGATGCAAGTGGTTTCTGTTAGAATTAATCAAAGTATCATACATCTTTATCCCCGGGTCTGATATATGGTGGATGATTACCTCTGCTCTGCTCTTTCAAACCCCTTGTGCAGTGTACTAAACCCGAACTTATAGTGCAAGTTGAGCCTATTATTGATCCCTATGGACCGTCAATCGTTGATGAAAATTTGGAGGCTATAGTTGTGAGGTGAGTTATCCACAATATATAGCTATCACTAAGCTGTTGCAGAATTATTTTAATGGAATGTTGATTTATGGGCAGCAAAGAGACGGTGAAAGGCGGGTTGTCGGTCAATAAGAAGAGGGCCGAAAAAGGATTAACGCTGCTTAAGGTACGAATTACCCTTCCTATCTGTTAGTTACCGATCTTCCATAGCTGTTTTAAATATGGCTTAATGCATCTCCGGCTACCTGAAATTGTCCCAAAAACCTACTGCCCCCTGGACTTTCAAAGTGACCACTACTTTGCTCCTAAACGCCACGTGTCAGCCTATGATAGGTTTGACTTTTCAAAGACGTCATTTTTCTGATTTTCACTCTCCAATCAGAAGCTGGCACGTGGCATTCAGGAGCAAAGCGGAGCACTTTTTGAAAGTTCAGGGGGCAGTAGGTTTTTTGGGACAAGTTCAGGTAGCTGGAGATGCGTTAGGCCTTTAAACATTTTGAATTTGGAATATGAGAATCTTGTGCAGATAGAAGTTGTGGATCTACTTCCTGAAGAATCTGGTGCGGAGAAACTGAGTTCCACCACTTTAAGAAGGCTCGAGGCGGAGAATAATGCCAAGAAAAATGAACTCAATCTCTGAACACAAGGAGAGAGATTTTCCGTGGAACAAGAAAACAAATTTGTTCTCCACAGTTGATAAGTGCTGGAAAATATGGCAGAAACACCAACACTTGTTTTTTTTCATCGGCGTTATAGAAGACATCTTTATAGGTGATTTGTAATCAGAATAAACACTTAGGAGGCAGGAACTGTAAACTCTCAATAAAAGTCCATTTGTCAGTTTTCAGAATTTGTTATTAGTAGAAAATACAAATCTTTAATGTCAGTCAAGTGATCACTAAATTACTGCCTTTTGTGTTCATGGTTTTTCTCATCACTGATTCAACAATTTACATCTAGGTAGCACGGAAATTGAAACGGACACGGAAACGTCATTTCTAAAAAATATAGGTTCGGAAATTGTGGGGAAGCTCATAAATAATAAAAATATAAGGGTATATTTATAAATAAAAAAAAATTTCATGCATATAAATACATTCTTAAATAAAATTATAAAATACTAAAATGAGGTGTATTCAAAATATATTCGTTAATTATTAAACAGTTTTACCATAATTATAAATTTACACCTATCAAATCATATTAATCTAATTGAGGTCTCCTGGCATTTAAAAATTATAAGTCAACCACAATACAATATATATATACTTTGGTGACTCAGAGAACTAATGAATAAGAAGTTTTGTTTGGTAATGAACCAAAATTGACTCCTAAAGTTGAATGAATTGCTAGGAAACGATTTCCGGAATTATAGGAAACGAGTTTCCGTCTTTCTTTAGTTGCAGAAACTACCCGAAAACGTCTCGTAGAGGTTTCCGAGAATTTCCGTTTGAGAAACGTTTCGGCGTTTCCGAAAGGATATGTCATTGGAGTTTCCATGCTTCCTAGATTTACATTGCTGAAAAAATGGAATTGGCAGACCACTCGTTGAACTAGACAGTTCAGTGTGAATCTACAAATTGAATTGAAACAGTACGTGACTTGACCTTTCAGTAGTTAAGTTTTTGAATTAACATTTGGGGATTAAGCATTTAATCCAAATAGTTAGATAAAAGTACAGGTTATAACGGTAGGCATACCGTTACTTGTAAATAAATAACTGCCATTTGAATTCGTATATAAATAGAAAGAAAGAGAGCCGTTACTTAATTTCAATCGTCTTCAACAAAATCCCTTCTTTTCTAATCAATTGCGTTTCTATTCCCCCTGTTCATTACTCCATACACTGCTTCAATTCAATTCTTGTTTCTTGATTGTTTTCTGACAAAGATGAACGATCTAATGACAAAATCGTTCCTAAGTTATGTGGATCTGAAAAAGCGAGTTGAAATCGAATCAAACGATCCAAACACGTCTCAATCCTTTGAGCAAGTATCCGCCATTCAAGTCGAAATGGAAGAGATAGCCAATCTCTTGTTCGATCTCCAAAACCTATCCACCGCCGCCGCCAAATCCACTCATTCCAGTAAACTTGTCCGCGGCCTCAGAGACAGAATGGAGTCGGATACACTCGCAGTTCTTCAAAAGGCAAACAGCGTCAAATCCAAACTGCAATCACTCGATCTAATCGCCCACAGATGGAGAAAATCCGTCGCAAATGGGCTGAAGGTGAGACTGAGAAAGAATTCTTGTCGCGGAGAGAGAAAATTGAGTCAGATCTCGAGAAAGATGATAAGAGAGAGGAAGCGAGTGAGGAAACGGTGGATTTGCAGGGAAGTATGTGAAAGCTGCATCAAGTGTTTCTTGATATGGCAGTAATGGTGGAAATACAAGGGGAGAGGATTGATAATATAGAAGAAAATGTAGAGGAAGGGAGAAATTGTGTTAATGGAGGAACAGACTATGCGAATCAGAAGAAGAAGAAGAAGAAGAAGAGTAAGGCATGGATTTACTCTGTTTGGGCTGTTCTGATAATTGTTTTCTTGGTTTTGTGTGCTTTCTGTGCTGGTTACTTGATTGATTTTTGGGTCTTTTTTGTGTTGCTTCAAAAGGTTATCAGTTTTCTGGTTTGTAAATTCAGTTTTCAGATTTATTAGTGTTGTAATGGATAGATTTTTTTGTGTATATTTTGGGTTTATCTGTTCATAATTTTCAATTTTTTGGGGAGTTGATGACGTATTTTGTTGTTGAATTTGACTTGGTATTGATTCGTGTCTCAATTCCAATGCAAGATTTCAACATATCACTGAAATTACAAGTTTGAGGACCTTAATGTCACAAATTAAAATTTAGGGGTTACGAATGCATAAGCCACAAACCTTAATGGCTGTCGGTGAAGTTTTCCGCCTTCTTTTCTTTTTGATAATAATGGATTCTTATGAAGAGGTTAGATATTGAGCCTACTACAACATTCCACCACTGCATTGAATGGTTGACAAATTAGATTATACTGAATAGGTAAATTTTCCAACTTCTGTTATATGCCTCCATAAAATGAAATGGTAGGGCATATATAACCATGAGCAAAGTTGGATGCTGGTAAGTACCAAAAGTGTTATGAATTTAAGCTCATAATGCATCATGAATTTTACACGGCAAAGTATTGGAAAATTATACGGAATCCCTTAAAGTGAAAAAATAACTCTCCGCACACATTTCACCATGTTAATGAGACCCAAATACACATGGCGAAAAGCCGAAAAGTGTCTTGACGGATCCTTTTTCAGAGATATTTGCATAATTCATACATAGACAAAGCCAATGTTGGTTGAGTATAATATGTATATTACATAAGAGGACAACAAACTCATATTTTATACAATGAATTAAGATTTATAAACTCATTGTCCGAAAGTAATCATTACTGTGGCCTTCATCGCCATTTGATCAATAATAAAAAGTTTGATCCAATGGTGATGGTGTTAAAAGTAAGGTGTTAAAAGTAACTCGCTAATGAATAAATACAATCAAATTAAGCGTAGAAAAACACCTAATTTACATGAAATGCTAATGAATAAATTAAGTGTAGAAGATATTACATTAAAGAGAGGAAGAACTCAACGAAAAAGGTGAGGAAAAGACCACATGATAAACCTAGCAAAAATATCAGACTCTAAGAACTCAATATGAGCAGTTCTGCCAATAAAGGTGTTCAAGTTGTTAGCAAAAGCCGAGGTATCAAAGTTGACATCGCATCGCATAAATACTCGTTCATCCGAGTTTGTCGTTGGGGCTCGAATCTGATCTAAGCAATTATTCAACATCTCCACAAATATTCTCCCCTTTTTCGAATAATCCATTGCTGCTGCTCTACTCAATTCTACTCTTGCTGAATGATACGGCACATACCCGTCCTGTGGGGACGATATCAGTATTATATGCCTGAAATGCTCCAATGTCTTTTGCTGAAATTCAAACAACAAAAAATCACCATTTCAGTGGTTTTCAATTTTCTTAAACTTAGGTTCTATTCTTTTCAACTTATTCTGCTTTCAGTTCAGTACAATTTCATTAAGTTCAGTTTCAGTAATCAATGTTATTAATTAGTATTAATAATCTCAAATAATAAATAATAATAATATAGTAAAGCTTTATTACTTGCTATTTTTATAATGAATAATTTTGTTTATAACGAAATTATAAATAAATATAACGTAATATTTTTTACAACAACAATAATAATCTTTTAGTTATATATAAAATAATTGAATAAAAAAGTGTAAAAATTAATACTCATAATAAATAAAAATATGAAATTTTAATTATTATTGTAATTAATAATTAATAATTGATTTTATTATAATAGTGTTATTAACTATTTTTATGAATATATTAATATTTTTGAGTAATATTATTTATATCATTAATTATCTTTCATTTAAGTTTAAGCTTCAGGATCTTCGTTTAGTACAGTACAACTACTTATAAGTTGAAAATAACAGAGCCTTAATCAAACATGCCTAGACTGATCGAGTACCTCACAAAGTCGGTAGAAGAAGGTGTTCTTGAGATTCGGTTCATCTGTGAAGGTGAGCTGATGCATGCACTGTGATCCCTTGAACTTCTTCATAAACCACATCCCAGAATTGAACAAAGAGTTTGAACTGTAAAGATACCCCAACTGCGGCCCAGATATCGAAACATAAGTGTACAGATACTTTCTGAACGGTTCCATAATGCTCTCTGCACCAAAAAACGTACATTCACGAGTAATATTATTGTAATAGACGTTAATTAATTAAATTTACCTGCTAATGCAGATCGGATAATGACGTTTCCAATTGAATGCCCAACAAAGCTGATCTTTATGTCTTTTAACGAACTCGATTTTGAAAGTTTTCCCGCTTTCCTTTTCACGAAAGCGATCACCTCTTGTGCAAGCCTTTGCCCCATTTCTCGGAAGTTCCCGGATGTTTTGTCTTCGTTCGCCTCTGACATTAGAACTTCGGCCGTGGGGTCCACCAATAGCCATTGATTTCGGATAAGTCTCAAATCCAAATGGTGTCCCTAATTAAATAATTAATTGGAGTTTAATAAATCAAACACCAAATTAAATTAAGATTGTCCTAGAAAATTTTTAAGACTTGCCTGGAATCCATGCACAAACACAACGATTTTTAATACACGAACTCGTTTTCTTGTATGAAGACGATGAGGAACTTTCTTTAGAGCTTCAGCAGGAGGGGCAATGAGCAAGCCAGATGAGTCCATAAGATCTAAATGTCTAAAGTAGGAATTGTCGCTAAGTGTGCGCCGTGGTGAATTTATGACACGCTCTACGAAAATAATTGGCATTCGGAAAGGATCTCCAAATATATACATGTCTTGAATAGACTGACTATTAATCTGCAACCAAACTCAACCCTGCTCTAAATATAACTCAACAATATAGAGTCAAAGATAAGAAAATCGGTGAATGGGATTTTTTATATTTACCCTCATTTGTGCAATGCTTCGCCGGTGAAGTTCAGCTCGTGTAACTGCCAGCTGGATTGGCTGCATTAAACACAACAAAATATTAAAATTATAGCAATAAAATGATAATTTATTCAAACAATCTGCACGTTAGAGTAAAAAGTTATTTACTATGATATATTCAAAGCCTAATGATGCATCATTAGCTACCTAAACTTGTCCCCAAAAACCCGTTGCCTCCCTAAACGTTCAAAGTAACCCCTTAGCTCCCTCAACTATAAAAAATTGCACCACTTTGCTTCATGAATGCCACATGTCAGCTTCTGGTTGGTTTGACTTTTTGAAAATGACATTTTTGAGATTTTCTCTCTCCAATCAAAAGCTGACACGTGGCGTTTGGGAGCAAAGTGGTGCACTTTTTGAAAGTTGAGGAAGCAACGAGGTCACTTTGAAAGTTCAGGGAGGCAGCGGGTTTTTGAGGACAAGTTCGGGCAGCTAATGATGCATTAAGCCTATATTCAATGATGAAAGTAAATTTGGATACAAATGTAAGATAAGGGCGATTACTTCGTCAGCTAATTTCCAGAAACCTGTAACTCTTTTGTCAACAACATGATGGGAGGAATCATGATTTCCGCTACTTATATAATGATGAGGCATCTCCACCTTAGAGTACACCATCCATATTGACCACTCTGCTCTACGGTCCTCGCCCCATACGTTCCGCAAATACTCCAGTATTTTTGTTTTGTTTTTCCTATAGTTAGTTAAAAACGTTAGCATTGAGTTACTTGATTAGCAGTAGATAAATAATTCAAACTACTTGATACTTATCTCATGAATCTGTACTGAAATATCAAAAGCATAATTATATAAATCACATAGGCTTTTAAGTACTTATTCTTCTAAATCTTTTCAATTTGAAACCAAGAAAACACCTTCTAAATCTCTCACTAGTTGCAAAGCACGCGATTCTTTCCAACAAGAAGAAAATCCACTTTTTTAACTCACCAAAAATGAAACATGTTCTTTCCATAAAAATTTTACCGCATTTAAATATTGAAATAATCTTCATTTAAAAAAAAATCAAACATATTTTCATGAACATGTAACTAAGGAAAAATCTATGTTGTAGTAATAACACACTAAACGCTTAGGTTAGTAATGATCATGTATTTTATAACTATTTCCTTCCAAACCCAACTTATCAAAGAAATAACCATCATGATTATTTATTTTAATCTATAAAATACTTAGGTGATTGGTTTAAAAAGCGCAAAAGCAAACCTATGGAACTGCAAAAACGTGCCCCACAAGTATGATAATTGAGTACGCAACAAATTTAACGCGTTCGCCGGAGAATCCTTCTGCAAGAATAAGGCAACATTTTATTTCAGAAATATGTTAAAAACTAGAGACCAGATATAATAATCAAGGAATATTCTGCTATGCAAATAAAGACAATACCTCCAGATCATTTTGTAACTTGCATGTCTGCTCAACTTCAATATATCTATTGGAATCTGAGTTCATGATTGAATCAGAAATCTTTACATCATTCATTTTGGATATAAAATCAGTTAAATCGATGACTTGATCAATGGATTTGCTAATTCTTTGTAGCTGTTCGAGCAAAGTGTCGCGGGCAACTAACAATGATTTAACAAGCATGATCTTGTTTTTGCCACCCAAACCTATCGAACCCAATGCCTGATCAATTCGAAAATCATAGAAGAAAAGTTTCAAGATAAATGCAAAAGGGTACATAACAATAGCATCAATCTTCTTCAAAGAATTAAGACAACCAATCTTCAGACTTAAAAATGTAAGCACATATTTGTAAGCAAGCTTCTCAGACATCAAATGCTTGTGTTTTCATCCCAAAGAAACTACTGAACAACTTTAACTAGTAATTGTTAGAAATAGAACTTCAAATGAAAAATAAATATCACATTCTCATTTCAGCTGACTATTCTCCGATAAGATTTATTGTTTCTTGGTGTTGTCTTCTCACTTTAAGAAGGAAAACATTAGGCGGATCAAATTTCGTGGACGAATTATATTTGATACAGATAAAAGAATTCGTAAACTTGCAAAACTTGAATAAATAACATTTATTAGAAGCATAGATATGCAAGAGTATTATCAGTTCTATATATGAGCTTATATTCTCATTAGCATAAACATTCACCACAGAAACAAATGCAATAAGTCATATAAGAAACATGATTTAGACAAATGTACACACTTAAATAGCAAGAGAGACTAATCAAACTATCCATATAATAAAAGAATTTTAATTCGGACATACTTGTTTGGACTTATCAATACTTCCATCAGCAACATCTTCTAGATGGTAAGACCCTCTGCAGTTAACCAATACATGTTACTTAATGAAATACAGTTTATTTATTAGATTTAAAATTAGATTATTCAATTATTGTGATAGTTATAGAGTGACAAACTTGGGAATACGCGAGGAAGAACCAGAATTCGACAGACAGACATGGATACTTGCTTCAACTAGCACAGCATGAAAGATGTCGAAATGGATAGGGCAATATGCATGCAATCCAAGAAGAGCTTTAGGAGGAATACGGAACTCATGGACTGCAACTGAGATAGCATCTACATATGCTAGTAACTCTATCCTGCACATAATGCAGTTGTGGTGAAATTCAAGCAACAATAGAATAATAAAACAGCTTTGACAGCACATTTGGATACAAATTCTTTTCAACTCACCTATTCTCTTTTACAGGTGATTGCATAAGCTCAAATTTCAATATAACAGCAGATGTGGGTGGAACCTGAAAATCATGAGCCAACTAATAAGTTCAAATTTTATAGTTGGATCATATTTATTAGTCAACTATTAAATGGATCATTTCATCTCCAAATTAAAGTTGTTAAGGTTAAAAATTGTATTGAGGGCCTAACAATAAAGAGACATGATAGTGATAGACATTCTAACAGGTTGGTTAAATAATATTTCAATATTTATCCTTATCGGGATATTGTAGAAGAGATTGTTTATTCTGATCTCAAATTAAACAACAAACATAAATGCATACCTCCAGCCATAACCCTAGAGGTATATTGTTTAGACTTTTTTCATATTCTAATTCTAAAATGAACATTTTGTGGTTAAAATTTCTACCCAATGCCACGTAAATATAATATATTACTTCTCATGACTCAAGGACTCCTTTTTATCGGTGTTATTTCACATTTGAGAAAAACATTAATAAAGCACAAACCAACGGTATCATACATACATTAGGCACACATGGTATATAGTTTGAGAGAACTCTTACCTCACGTTTATTAAGAGACAAATCAAATGAGATCATGATGGTTAAGTAGACATCTTGCCTCGCATATTTAATCCAAAAAGGTTGTGTTAAGAAGCTGTTCTCGATGTCATCAATCTTCCAAGATCCACATATGTTGTCGTAACTCAAATCATGAGCTGGAGTACACAAAATAGGCATGATATTACTGTTGTGTGCAATTGTCTATTATAATCTCTATACGGCTACTAAAATCTGTCATTCGCACGAAAACAATTGTCTCAACTTATAAAGTAAGAAGGAGAAGAAATGAAATATTAAAACTAGTGTTGCACCACTTGGAAGTTGCAAGAGATCAACCAAATCATATAAAACAAGTAATTCGGAAAACCGAGGAAGAAGAAAGAAAGATCAGAATCTCAAAGGAAATAAGGTTAATAAGAATTTTCATGCTTTTAAATATGACACAACAATTGTCATTATTAATTTCTTATGCAGAATATAAACATTTAGTTGTACCGTTTGTACAAATTAAAATAAGAGTACATTATACCTATATTTTAGAAATAGAAAAAACCTGACTTTTATAAACTATAAGATTTTTTGTTTAGATGGATTAAAGACAATTTGATATGATTTTTAAAAGGCTTCTTATTACATATTCTTTTCTTTCGATATTCCATTAGTAATCAATAAATATACAATAACATTGGTACAAATTATGAGGATGACTTGTAATATTAGTGATAAGAGTAGCATGATATACCTTCATATTGAACAACCCTTGCAGGAGTTCCTGATGTACGTACACTATCTTCCCATTTCATACTAACCTTAATTTGATAGAACCTGAAAAAAAAATTAAGATGGCACCATTAAAATTGACCATCTGAACAATTTTAGAACATGAAGACAAAAATATAATGAATTGAAGTTAAGAATTGAGGAAATTCATACCCTTGCTGAAAAAGGTCAAGGTTGTGGAATCTATGGAAGTAAATGGCAATTTCTTGCACCGTGTCCATATCATTTAGCTTCATTCATTGATGTAACTTCGCACAAGTAAATGCATCGCTAAATAGCGAGTCCCTTATAACATGAGTTATTGCAAGTCCTCAAATTTTAAATTTCTGCTTCATTGAGCTAAGAACTTAGATCAACTTGCTCTTTCAATACTTAAATATAATCGTTCAAGCCCATAGCTTTAAGCTATATGGTGCTCATGACACTTAGTGCAACCTTATAGCTATGAAGAAAACCACAAAAGTATTGGCAGCATATCTGTCTTATTGTCTCCTCGAAATTTAGCTCCAGATATTCCACGCTTTAATCAAATAAGTGCTATCTGCAAAAGAAATGTCAAATGTTGTTGTATGCAAAAACAATTTTCTTTATTTCATGTTTTCCTTATACGCATAAAAAACTCAAACCACTTTGCAAAATCCCAGAACGAATTAAGTGAATATCAAACATAACAAAAATGGTGAAATTTACCCATGACATGAAGAAAGACATCTGACGTAAAATTTATTTGAATCAGAAGTCCCAGTTTGCTAGGTTCGCCGCAGAACTTCATTATCACTTATCATTTCAGTACCTATTTTAGTTTAAATTATTCATTTATTCGCATTTAATTGCTACTTAATTTTCAATACAACAAAAGACAAAAAGGAATTACTACTTGGTTCACAGAAAATATTAATTTTAAGAAAGTTTCTAATTAATAACAGTTTGGTTACCATTAACAGAAATGGCTTAATGCATCATTACCTACCCGAACTCGTCCCCAAAACCCGCTGCCTCCCCAAACTTTCGAAGTGACCCCGTAGCTCCCTCAACTTTCAAAAAGTGCGCCACTTTGTTCCCAAAAAGCCACGTGTCAGCTTCCGATTGGAGAGAGAAAATCTTTAAAATGACATCTTTGAAAATTCAAACCAACTAGAAGCTGACACGTCGCATTCAAGAAGGAAAGTGGTACACTTTTTAATAGTTGAGGGAGCTACGGGGTCACTTTGAAAGTTTAGGGAGGCAGCGGGTTTTCAGGGACAAGTTCAGGTAGCTAATGATGCATTAGGCCTTAACAAAAATACATATAGTCCTATAGCAAACAAGTCAAGAGTAAAAAGTTCAGTAATACAAATTAATAATTTGTCACCTTGATCAAAATTAATGAATGGTTAAATGTTATGTGACAGCCAATACCAATATAACAATTTGACCGTTGACATGTTAGTCTAGAGCTGTGTGTTAATATTTCGGTTCATTAGTTTGTTCTTTGTTCTGCAATGATGTGTTTTACAGTTATTACAATTTATCTGGAGAAGTAAATGCAATTTGGTAGCTGTTACTCATTTTTATACATAATCTATTTCTGAGGATTTAAATAGGAAGCAAGCATGTATATTGCAGAACTTTTTATACAGAAATGAACTAAAGAATAGGTCTATATGTTAATATTTTATATAAACCCTAGAACATGAAAAATCAAACAAAAAAAAAATGCCAACAATACCAAAATTGAAAATGGAGATACAATACAAATACCTGGGAAAAGTCAAAATGAAACGTAAGAGCCAAAAAATGCCAAGAAATCTTCATAAAATGCGAAGTTCAAATCAACGAGTAGCATTTAAAAGAGCCATGCCACAGGAAACAGAGAATCAGAGCAGCCACAAGAACGACGAAGAATCGATTAGCCTACAGAGATAGAAAACGACGATTGCACAATGGGTAGATTAAAATTACTGACAATCAATGTTGAATTTTTTTCCTACAAATAACAATAAATAAGGATGTTCCCAAAATCTAGTAGATTACCTATTTCGAGAAGGAAGAGATCATCATTCACATTTTCTTCAAATTCGTACCATGAACACACCCAAATTGCCTAAAGCGTGAACAACAAAAATAAATAAAACAATCAATAAGAGTAGTTTGGATATTGGACAAATTGGTTAAAAAAAATTAATAATTTCTTTTGATTTTTTTATTAAAAATTTTAATACTCTCTAGCTGTCCAATTATAATCGTAACGTTGGAATTTTAAAAATTATATGATTTAAGTTTTATATTTATTAAATTAATTTTTTATATTTTTTTTATTATTTAATAAATTTTATATTTTTATTTTTTTAAATATATTTTATTATTATTTATATATTATTTATTTTTTTTTAATTTTTATCTTAATTTAATATTTTTTTTAAATTATTTATTTTTTTTATATAACGTTTTAGAGTTTTTTATTTCTTTTATTTTTATTTTTAAAACGTCATTTATTTATTGTGATATATTTTTTCGATTTTTTTTTAGTTGTTCGATATATGGTAAGTAACTGGTAGATACCTGGAAACAATCGTATTTTCATATGTTTGAATTTCTGTTTTTTATTCAACACAATCTAGTAAATATTTGGTAAGTATCTGATAAGTAACCGGTAGGAAACGTATTTCATATATTTTCAATTTCTGTTTTTAATTCAGCAAAATCTTATAGGTATCTGGTAAGTATCTGTTTTTAACTCAACATTTGAAAAAAGTTTTTGAATGTATCTGGTAGGTATCTAGTAGGTACCTGGTAAGTATCTGGTAGGGAATGTAAAATGATTTGCAATAAATTTAAAATCACTATATGAAAAAAATCAAGTAATAAACATGTAGGAAACCGGTAAGTAAGTGGTAGATACCTGATAGAAAAAGTTTTTCTAATGAAACCTAACTTGTAACCAATAAAACACAATAAATTTAGAAAACTGGTAATATCCAAGCTTATGAAAATTGCGAATTTAGAAAACTACCAGTTTCTTACCAGGTAAATACCAGATAACTACTAGATACACAAAAAAATGAAAATGCAAAATCAAATACAAATCCGATAAAACACATCAATATCTTTGATTTTTATCATTCAAAACAGAAATTCAAAATATCTAATCAAATAAATAAGTTACATATTAAATCAAAGCTTGATCAATGTGTAAGTAAAACTTTAACAACTTTATATACAACACTTAAGCAATTCATCAAACACATTATAAGCAAACTCTTTATATCCAACAGAGATTTAAATCTGGAAACAAATCAGAGATAACCGAATCAAATCAGAGATTCAATTTTTTATCCAACAAATCTGAAAATAAAATAACTTGATACGGATATCCGAATCAATTTAGAGATTCAAAACGAAAATTAAATCAAATTCAAAAATAGAGAAAAACCTTATGAAACACCAAAATTTTTTTATTTTCAGAAATCAATCTTGTTTTTGCAGAAATCGGTTATAAAATGAATGAAGTTGTCTTTTTAAGATTCTTTAATAGTACACCAATGAAAGATCGTGCACAGCTAAATCGATATAAATATGAAGAGAGATGGAATTTGAGATGTTAATTGTACGATTTATTAAAGGGGAGAGTAAGGGAGGTGAAATGTTTGCTTTGAAACGTATGTATGATTATTTCGAGACTTGTTTGGTCAAAGAAAGTTAAGAGCCAAATATTGGGGTGAAAGGAAACTTTAATTTTGGTACATTTATATAAAAAAACCCATCCCCAATTATCATAAAGGGAATTTGTTATGATTGGACACTTTTTTTCAAATTAATTACCGATTTGCTAAAATATCTACAAAATTACCATGTTTGATTAATATTTCTTATCTTCCTCCTTTTTTTTCAATTCTATTTACGCAATTGCCATGTTACTTGTTCTTTTAATTTTTTTTCCTTATTTTCCATTTATCTTTCAAACCGTTTATTTTTTCGACATGTCGCTTTAGAGTTCTTTGTTCATATTATTTTTATCTTTGAAATGACACCCACTGTGATTTTTTGACATTTTTTTTATGAACGAAGCACGAGTTTGGACTGACTCAGTGGGTGACTCAGTAGTGCTTAAGTTTTGATCATAACAATTAAGTTCAGTGTGAGATAATTAAATCAATAATGATGTTAAAATAAATAGTCTATCGTTTAAGGGAGTTAGTAAATTCAAGAGTAGAATTTCGAGTCTCCGCTGACCTAGCAATTTAGTTTAACTCTGAGTGGTTTCTGGGTTGAGTATTTACTTAGTCGCTGACTTAGTAATATTCACTCAGCGCTTGATATTTAGATTGTTCTTCAGCTGTGTGATTTACGATAATATATTTCGCTGAGTTACTTTATGTCTATCAACGCTGCTGACCTTACTTTTAAAGGTAAAAAGGTATCTTTGCTTTTTGTGTTACTTTTGGCAGGAACATTAATGAGACAAAGACAAAAAGATTTAATGCCTTGACAAGACTCAAAATTATGAAGAAAATGACAAAGTCTTCCAATGCAAAGCTGCAAAAAGTCAATTGCCACTTCGGGTAATTCTACGGATCTACCGACTTCTTATCGCGCACTCTGCAACATGTCAGAAAACCAAAGGTAATGGGATGAAGACACGTAGCAAGTTAGCGTAAGTTCTCTCTAACGGAAGACTAGCATCAAACGACAAAGAATTTAAATTGGAGCTCGAATTTCAATCTAACGGATTGAAATATATTTCACAAAGGTGCAATTCTATCTCTTAACGGATCGATTTGAAGAAGCAACGGGTGAATTATTGAGCTATCATTTTTAGAAGATGCCAAGACAAGTTCAACGACTACTTTCTCAATCCAACTATAAAAGGAGCAAGAAGGCAAGCGTTAGAACTTGGTGATTACACCTAAATTTCCTAGAAGCAAAGACTCTGTCAAATTACAAGCTTTTAAGGAATTCTAGCAAGAAAAGTACAACTCAGCGAAAATCTGCTTAGAACAAGAGAGAATAGATTAGATCAATCAATTGTAATATTAGATCATTTGTAACTCGATCAACGATTTTATAAGTTGAGTCCAGCACTTGTTTAAACTCTTATTGAGTTGCTGATAGAAGAGGGTATTCTAGTCAGCGGGTGAGCGATTGCAGTTTGGAGGGTACTTACTGTAATTGAGGAATTTATGAAAGGCTTCTCTGCCTAGGGTAAAGGAGTTGAGATTAGTGGATTAAAGCCGAGACACTCTCTCGGGACTAGATATAAGCACAGGTTGTTGAACCAGTATAAAATCTCTGTGTTCTTTACTTAATCGCATCTTTCAGGTTTTTCACTCAGCCAGCTGACCTCACTCAGCATAGCCTTAATTATCGCGAAGAAGTTTTATAAGTTACTGAGTGAGTCATTCACCCCCCTCCGACTCAGTAAGTGTACGTAAAGGGACTAACAAGTGGTATCAGAGCAATTCTCATTTCACAGATTTTGCAATCTTTGAGACAAAGACCATGGCGTACAAAGGAGAATCCAGTGGAAGGGCTTAAGCTTATATTCTGCCTAAAGGCATGTTAGTTACCAGGCCTCCAATGTTCAATAGAGAGCATTATACTTACTGGAAGAGCAGAATGACTAATTTCATTCAGTCCCAGAGTATGCATGCTAGGATGGCCATTGTTGAAGGGCCACATGTTCCGTCACATATAAAAAATGGAGTTATCATTGATAAGTTTACTACTGAATGGGATAATAATGATTTGGCCAGACTTAAGGAGAATGCAGCTGTTATAAACTATCTTCATTGTGCTCTTGATGATACTGAGTTTAATCGCATTTCTGGATGCGAGACAGCCAAAGAGATTTGGAAGAAGTTGGAAGTAACTTATGAAGGTACTGACAAGGTGAAAGAGTCCAAGATCAATATCCTTATAAGGGATTATTAGTGGTTTCACATGAAGCCCAAGGAGCATATTTCCAACATGAACACCAGGTTCATGAATATAGTCAATGAGCTAAAAAGACTTGGCAAGACCTTCACAGAAGAAGAGACTGTCAACAAGATTCTTAGAAGCTTAACTCAAGATTGGGAAGCTAAGAAGAGTGCTATTAAAGAGGCTCATGATTTGAATACCTTTAAGTTTGATGAGCTAATTGGAACTCTGTTGGCTCATGAGATGTCCTTGAAGCAATATGAAGATGAGTCCAAGAAGCACAGGTCCAAAGAGAAAGAGAACTCAAGCAGATCTATTATTCTGAAAGCTGATGATGATGAAGAAGAAGAAGATTCCTCTGAGGAAGGATATCTAGAGGATAGAAAAGAAGAGATAGCTCTAATGACCAAGAATTTCAGGAGATATCTGGGTAAAGAGAAGAACTTTCAAAAGTTCAAAAAGACAGGCAAGTATAAGAAGGGAGCAGTTGAAAGACCACAAAAGGAATTCAACAAAAAGCATAATAAAGACATCAAATGCTTTAAATGTGGTGAGAAGGGGCGTATTCAATCAAGCTGTCATAAAGCCAACAAGGACAAGTTCAAGAAGAAGAATAGTAAGAAGGCCCTTGCTGCTACCTGGAGTGACTCTGAACAAGAGTCATCATCCTCAGATGAAAAGCCACATGACACTGCCAATGTGTGTCTCATGGATAAGGATGATCGAGTTCACTCAGAGTCAGCTGACCAACCAACTACTTTCTCTGCCAAATAATCAGCTGACCAAAGCAAAGATAAAGGAAATAACTCTAAGGTAAATTTTGAACCCCCTATGTCTTCTGATGAGCTTATCGCAGTACTTAATGATGTTATTAATGTGACTAAGAAGTTAATCAAATACATCAGAGTACTTTAGAGGAGGTGTGATGATATAGAAGATGTCAACTTTTCTACATCACTTGACATCCTATACCTAATGGAAAAAGCTGAGTGCCAAAATGGATATAACAACAAACTCACTAAGAGATTGGATTAGCTAGCTGCTGAATTAACAGCTTTGAAAATGGAGCGGATCCCTCCTCAACCTAGCAGGAATACTCAGAGTAATTGCACTCACCACTCTAAGAAGGTTTCTCAAAAGAGTATAGTGAGCAGGCATAACCTTAAGGCCGCCTGTAGTTTTTATGATAAACTAAGACATGCAACAGTCATGTGTAGGCATAAAAATGGTTACTATAATGAGTATGGCTAGCCAAGGATGACCACCACTAACAAGGGAGGACCCAACTAGAAAAAGGCATGGGTACCTAAGAAAACTTGATTATTTTACAGGTGAGCCTGAGATCCTCTAATGATAGCGGAATGTGGTATTTGCATAGTAGATGCCTGAGGCATATGACAGGTGATGAAAAGCAATTCATCACATTGGAGCGAAGAAGAAATGGAAGTGTCAGTTTTGGAGACAACAAGAAAGGAAAGATTGTTGGCAATGGCACAGTGGGAGTCAAGCCTTCAATTGATAATGTGTCTCTGGTGAAAGGCCTAAAGTTCAACTTGCTAAGCATTGCTCAGCTGTGTGATAAAGGCAGGAAAGTAATATTTGACTCAGCGGGCTGCTCAGTCATTGATGGCAACTCTGACCAAACTATTCTTTATGCTCCTAGAATTAACAATGTTTATATGATTGATTTATCCCCTAGTTCCAATGATATATGATTAGTTTCTAAGGAGGAAAACTCATGGCTATGGCACAGAAGGTTAGGACATATCAATATGATCAATCTGTCCAAATTAGCTAGAAATGAACTTGTTGAGGGTTTACCCAATCTAGCCTTTGATAAAGATATACTCTGCTCAACATGCCAACTTGGGAAACAATTTAGGAAGACCTTTAAATCTATAGCTGATATATCCTCTTCTCGTCCCCTTGATCTTTTACATATGGATTTGTTTGGGCCTAATGTGCCAACAAGTCTAGGTGAAATGAAATACAGCCTTGTGATTGTAGATGATCTGACCAGGTTCACTTTGATTGTCTTGCTAGCTAGCAAAGATGAAATATTTGAATCATTCTCTAGGTTGGCTACCCGGATCATGATTGAAAAAGACCTTAAAATTTATAGAATCAACAGTCACCTTGGAAGGGAATTTAAAAACAGGCAGTTTGAGGAATTCTGTTCCAAGCATGGTATTGACCATAATTTTTCTAGTCCTTATACACCTCAGCAGAATAGGGTTATTGAGAGAAAGAATCGCACTATTGCAAGATGGGTCATTCTATGCTGAGTGATAACAATCTACCAAAGTATTTCTAGGGAGAGGCTATTAACACAGCTTGTTATATTCTAAACAGGGTTTTAATAAGCACAATTTTGAATAAAACTCCTTATATGCTTTGGAAGGGGCGCAAGCCCAAGGTTGGTCATCTCAAGGCCTTTGGTTGTAGATGCTTTATATTAAACACTAAAGACGAATTGACTAAATTTGACCCCAAAGCTGATGAAGGAATATTTTTGGGTTACTCAATACACAGTAGGGCATACAGAGTGTATGTCAAGAAGGACATCTTAGAGGAGTCCATGCATATAGATTTTGATGAAAATAACAATGCAGATAGACAAGCCAGTAATGCTGAAAGAGAAAAGGAACAAGTCAGCGGATCAGTCAGTCAGCCCATCATTATTCCTGAACTAGTACAAGAGAAAGAAGAAAATGAAGTTAACTTTGACCAATCAATCAACTTTGGTGATGATGTAGATGCTCAACCAATGACAGTAGCTCAGCGAGCTGATCCTGATTTACCTAAAGAAGTCAGAGCAAGGAGAGATCACCCACTGACAAGATTCTTGATAGCGTGCAAAATCCAGTGCTGACTAGAGGTCAGCTGAACAAAATGATAAGCCATTCAGCATTTGTATCATTGATTGAGTTTGAAGATGCTGAGTTTGATGACAACTGGATGGTTGAAATGCAAGAAGAGCTAGACCAATTTAGAAGGAATGAAGTTTGGGATTTGGTGGAGATACCCAAAGGGAAGTCAATTATAGGCACCAAATGGGTTTTCAAGAACAAGCTAGATAAAGCTGGTAATTTTGTCAGAAACAAGGCCAAGCTAGTTGCTCAAGGCTACAATCAACAAGAAAGCATTGATTATGGAGAAACTTTTGCACCAGTAGCAAGACTTGAAGCCATAAGGATTCTTTGTGCCTTTGCATCCTATATGAACTTCAAGTTATTTCAAATGGATGTGAAGAGTGCATTTCTTAATGGATATATTCAAGAAGAAGTCTATGTCAGACAGTCCCCAGGCTTTGAAGACCCTAAATATCCAAATCATGTCTTCAAGCTAAAGAAAGCTCTATATAGACTGAAACAGGCTCCAAGAGCTTGGTATGAGAGACTGAATAAATTTTTGATCAGCAAAGGTTATATCAGAGGGAAAGTACATACAACTCTATTTATCAAGAAGAGGCATCAAGATGTGTTGCTAGTCCAAATCGATATGGATGACATCATTTTTGGAGCAACTGATGAAAAGCTATGCAAAGAGTTTAGCCAGCAGATGAAGAAAGAATTGGAAATGTCTATGATGGGAGAGCTTAATTTCTTTCTTAGTTTACAAATCAAGCAAGGTGATGATGGGATCTTTATCAGCCAAGCTAAGTATGCCAAGGAAGTTCTCAAGAAGTTTGACATGGATAAAGCCAAGCCAATGTCAACACCCATGGCCACTGATACTATTCTGAGTAAAGATAAGGAATGTAAACCTGTAGAGAGTAATCACTATAGAGGTATAATTGGTTCTCTACTTTACTTAACTGCTAGTAGGCCTGACATTCAATATATTGTATGTTATTGTGCAAGATATCAAGCTGACCCCAGAGAATCTCACTTAGCTACTGTTAAGAGAATTCTCAGGTATTTGCTAAGCTCTATTGATGCAGGTTTATAGTATCCAAGAAATGTAAACTTCACTCTGAGAGGATACACAGATGCTGACTATGGAAGAGACAAACTTGAAAGGAAAAGAACCACATGAGGTTGTCATTTCCTTGGTGATTGTCTTGTAACATGGTATAGCAAGAAGTAAACTTCTATTGCTCTAAGTACGGTTGAGGCTGAGTACATGGCTGCAGGAAGTTATATAGCACAACTGCTATAGATCAAGCAGCAACTGGAGGATTATGGTATAAAGTCAAATTGTCTTGAAGTCATGTGTGACAACAAGAGTGCAATTGACCTATCCAAGAATCCAGTTCAACATGTCAAGATGAAGCATGTTAATATTAGACATCACTTCATAAGGGATCATATGCTAAAAGGAGAAGTCAAGCTTACGAAAATTCCAACTGAAGAACAGCGGGTGGACATATTCACAAAGCCTATTAGAAAGGATCAATTCAATATACTCAGACAGCTGATCGGAATGTCCAATCCAATTTGAAGAAATACATTTCACTCTGACCTATTCTGGAGCTGACCAAATTAGGGCATACTTTGAGCTTGAGTAAATTAGGTTAAGTTTTCTTTTGCCACTTGAATTTTGGACACGTCATTAATTGTCACCGGTTATCTTTCAAATTAAACTTGATAGAAACGGTAGCAAGTTATGAAACGGTCCATATTTAAAGCAGTTATCCTATATTTTTCGCCTTTATTAATCCTATGGTATACGTTATGGAATCTAACCGTTCCATCTTAAGACCATGTTTATGAGTCATACATGTAGCTTTGCAGGTTTATGCGAAGAGTTTTTGGTTATTTAAGGAAAAATTCTGAAAGAGGAATGGTTACTTTACCAAAATTCCTTCTCTGTAATTTCCTTTCTAAATCCCTAAATTCTCCATCTTTCTTAAAGTAAAAGTTTCAATGACGAGCACATCAGCGAGAAATTCTGATCTTTTTATGAGAAACAAAAAGGATACTTACTGGGTTACTACCAGAGAGCACATGGCTCAGTTAGCAATCAGTATGGATAAAATTTAAGAAATCAGAAGTCCAGCAGAAACCAAGTACACTCCAATACCTTTGGTGTTTCTTAGAGAAGACGGAAGTTGATAGACCCACCATTGTGGACATGCTGAGCTTTTGCAGTGATGAGAGGTTTGGGAAGTGTACGCGTCAACATCACTAGAGAGGGCTCTTTAAACTCCCAAATGGATGCTATAAGGAGACAGTGGATAGATTTTATATTGGAATTCATATGGTGAAAGGTCAGAAGGACCTGTTTGTGACCACTATATTGGGGAGAAAGGAGTATGTTACCCCCAAGCTTATCGTTGGTCTACTGGGAATGAAGGAAAGAGGCTTAAAGCTGTGAGTCAACAACGATAAAGATCATGTCGATATTCTTATTGATTATAAAGTTCCCCATAACTACAAGGCAGGTGAACTGATTGCTTCCATGTTTACAAAAGAGGGAAAACAAGGACACGAGTTAGTGACAAAAGTACTGCTGCCTAAGACAAGCTCTACTGGGAGCTGTTCTAAGTTTGAGCGAGTGTTTGTTTATATGCTGACCCATGGCATGAGCATTAACTGGCCCATGGTCATTCTTCATAGATTTCTAAAGGTCAGTAAGCACACGGTGTATAGACAGTTAGTCATGGAGATTTGCAGGGCCTATGAGATTGACATGGAAGGATGGGCTATCAAGAGCAACATTCAGATGAAAGTAATTGAGTCTAGAATCCTTACCAATACCACTTTCATGTACTCAGAGTAAATGAGAGGCCAACCAATACCAAGTATATTAAGCTAAAGAGAGGGGAATTCAGAATGAAGGATCCTAAGGATATCATGGAAATGAAGCCTATTCAGCGCCAAGAGGAAGACCTAACCTTGGATGCCTTTTTGTGGCAAGTGAGCTGGAGAGAATTACTAAGCTCAGAGCTGAAAAAGGAGAAGGAGAAACGAAAGATAGTAAGGAGGTCAGGAAGGACTCCAAAAAGGAAAAGAAAGGGAGCTCAGTGAGCTCAGTCTCTACTATGGTTCCAAAGAAGACAAGATCTTTTAAGGAGGTTAGAGAAGACAAGAGGAGAGAATTGACTCCTCAGGAAATCAAAGAAAAGAAAAGGGCCGAGGAAGAGCTGAGAGAAGAAATGACACTAAAGAAAGAAAAGAAAAGGAAGGCAGATGCTACTTAGCTGGAAGAGGTGACTACAAAGGTAAAGGAAGCTACATCAATTCATGTTCCCCAAGCAGGTCAGTCAAAGAAGAAGCTAATGGTGAAAAGAGGGACAGGAGTTGCCCAAAATATTGAAGAAGCTAAGAAGGAAAGAATAATAAAGAAGCGGGAGAAGATTAAAGCCACTATAAGAAGAAAGGCTGAGGAAGCAGCAACAACAGCTAAGGCTAAGGAAAAGGCTAGCACAGAGCAAATCTTCTAAAAGGCTGTAGCTAGCTTAGCTGAGAAGGAGGTACCAAAAGTTGTTGATGAAGTAATAGAAGCTCTGTTTGGAATTAATAATCAGGTAGAGCAGGAGGAGGAAGATGATATGATTAAAGTGGAAGCAGTTGAATTCAATGTGCTGAACTCTGACTAACAGGTCACTCTGACCGCTGAAGAAGTAAAAGAGGCTAGGAAGAAGAGAAAGAGGGGCTTGTTGAAGAGAATCTAGACTGTCATTAATGAGGATGAGGGAGATTTGGAGGACAAGGAAGCTGTTGTAGTTGAGCATGGAGCTCAGCTGACTGAGGTTTCTCTAACTCAAGTCAGCGAGTCCGTTGTTGAAGGTGTTGAAGAGAAGAAGAAGAAGGAAGCTAAAGATTTCTTTACTTTCCCAAACACATCCACCGAAACACCATTCTCACCTACACCAATCTCCGCCTTACCCCTACTAGATAACCAAACACCATCCACATCAAGTTCAAGCCAAATCAACCAACCCTCTAACTAAAATAACCCAGACTCTGACCAAACAGCCATCATCCCATATCTTTCCCCTGCAGGATCTCCAGTGCGAGAAGTGTTATATTTGGAAGGACCTCCTCCAGTCAGAGGACCTCCAATTATTAAGGAGATTCCTAAACAATAACAACTACCCCAACAACCTCAACCTCAACCCTAATTTAATCTAAATGCTGAGTTATTGGGAGATATAAGGAGGATGGGAAGAGAAAGGTTTCCAGGACTAGGGACAGATGCTGAAATAGCAAAATCTTTACTGTCTGAGGATGTTCTGAGGAGAATTGCCAAGGCTGTTAAGCTAGTGCGAGGTTTTATGTAGGCTGTTGAGGAGATGAAGGCCTATATCAGATTAGTACCTACCCAGTTTTCTTTAGTCTAGGCAATTGTATCCCATACTTTGCCCTTGTTATCTATTGTAGGTAGGCAGGCAGCCGGTTTGAAGATAGAAGTTGTAGAGCTAAAGAAGCAAATAGCTATGATATATGAAAGCAACTGCAAAGTACTTAATGATGAAAGGGATTTTTGCAATTCAATGATAGACAAATTCAATCCCTTACTTGAGGCTATGTTGAAGGTGCTGGTTGGTTATAGCATTCTGAGCAAGGAAAATGATGAGAACACAACTCGCTTGAATGCAATCGTAGATGGACTGGATGCTCCGATCACAGTGGTAACCAAACATCACGGGTTACACATTGAGTTAAGGAAAGTGAAGGAAGAGATGCTAGAAGGAGTTAAGAACTCATAGGGAGCTGTGCTTAATGCCCTAAAGAGGCTTTTTATTTTTGATGCTTTGAGTAGTGGCATTGTGATGACAGATGCTGAACTGGAGCCTAATCTTCATAAAAAAACTTGGTCACATCAGAGATCAAATCAAGAAAGTTTAAGCTCATGTCCTTAATGATCGAGAAGCCCTGGATAAAATCCGCAATAAAGTTGCTACCCATATCAGGAGCACTCCTATGCTAGAGTGCATTCTTAGAGAGAATAATTAGGCTAAAGCAATAACATGTCTCAGCTAGATATCCAAATAAGGTTTAAATGCTTAATATCAGGTCAATCTATCTCAATCCCGTGCCTTGGTAGGATTATTCGCCTTTCTCAGAGAACAAAAAGCTATATCGCAAGAAATCTATTAGCTGCTTGTGCATAATTTTTCATCAACTGTCTTGATCAGCTAGAAACATTTGAAAAGTCTCTGAGCTTGTTTGAACATCAAACTTAAGCCATTTTGGATGCAATGGCAATGGGGGAGAAGGATCACGAGAAGCGTGAAAAGGAGGAAAAGGAGAGAGAACAGAGGATTGCTGAATTTTTTTATAATCTATCTAAGGATCTGGAGTGCATTCAGAGAGAATATCTTGAGATAATAAAAAGGAAAGCCAAGGAGATAGCGCTACCAAAGAAAATAAATCCAGATGGGATCAACAGGTTTATGAGGAGAGAAGAGCCAACTTGGGAGCCCCGCCTATGCCAAAGGATCGAAATAGAAGTTTTGTAATCACTAGTGCTGAATTGTAAAATTTAGTATAGATTAACTCTTTATTATCTGTACTCAAGTTATTAATTAATGAAAGATTATAATTTATGTTCTAAGTTAAGATCTTCTTAACTTCATATATTATTCTGGTATATATATATATATATATATATATATATATATATATATATATATATGCTCTGATCATTTGCAGAAATATATGAGAAGTATTGAGGAATGTTGAACTCAGAAGATTCAAGAATTACGAGGGAGTTCACTCTGAGCAAATCATAGATGCCGAACAAAGACATATCAAGCATAAGTATAAGGTAACTCTGATCTAAGTATCTTATTGATTTAATTCTCGCTTAAGTTAATTGCCATTCATCAAAATGGGGGAGATTGTTGAACCAAGCACAAGTTTAGACTGACTCAGTGGGTGATTTAGTAGTGCTTAAGTTTTGATCATAAAAATCAAGTTCAGTGTGAGATTATTAAATCAATAATGATGTTAAAATAATAGTCTATGGTTTAAGGGAGTTAGTAAATTCATAGGTAGAATTTTGAGTCTCCACTGACCTAGCTATTTAGTTTAATTCTGAGTGGTTTCTGGGCTGAGTATTTACTTAGTCGCTGACTTAGTAATATTCAATTAGCGCTTGATATTTAGATTATGCTTCAGCTGTGTGATTTACGATAATATATTTCGCTGAGTTACTTTATGTCTGTCAACGTTGCTGACCTTACCTTTTAAGGTAAAAAGGTATCTTTGCTTTTTGTGTTGCTTTTTGTAGGAACATTAATGAGACAAAGATAAAAAGAATTAATGCCTTGACAAGACTCAAAATTATGAATAAAATGACAAAGTCTTCCAATGCAAAGCTGCAACAAGTCAATTGCCACTTCGGGTAATTCTGCAGATCTACCAACTTCATACCGCACACTCTACAACATGTCAGAAAACCAGAGGGAATGGGATGAAGACACGTGGCAAGTTAGCGCAAGTTCTCTCTAACGGAAGACTGGCATCAAACGACAAAGAATTCAAATTGGAGCTCGAATTTCAATCTAACGAATTGAAATGTATTTCACAATAGTGTAATTCTATATCTTAATGGATTGATTTGAAGAAGCAATGGGTGAATTATTGAGCTATCATTTTTAGAAGATGCCAAGACAAGTTCAACGGCTACTTTCTCAATCCAACTATAAAAGGAGCAAGAAGGCAAGCATAGAACTTGGTGATTACACCTAAATTTCCTAGAACCAAAGACTCTATCAAATTACAAGCTTTAAAGGAATTCTAGCAAGAAAAGCACAACTCAGCGAGAATCTGCTTAGAATAAGAGAGAATAGATTAGATCAATCAATAGTAATATTAGATCATTTATAACTAGATCAACGTTTTTATAAGTTGAGTCCAGCTCTTGTTTAAACTCTTATTGAGTTATTGATAGAAGAGGGTATTCTAGTCAGTGGGTGAGTGATTGCAGTTTAGAGGGTACTTACTGTAAATGGGGAATTTGTGGAAGGGTTCTCTGCCTAGGGTAAAGGAGTTGAGATTAGTGTATTAAAACCAAGACACTCTCTCGGGACTGGATGTAAGCACAGGTTACCAAACCAGTATAAAATCTCTATGTTCTTTACTTAATCGCATCTTCCAGGTTTTTCACTCAGCCAACTGACCTCACTCAGCATAGCCTTAATTATCACGAAAAAGTTTTTCAAGTTACTGAGTGAGTCATTCACCCCCCCTCTGACTCAGTGAGTGTACGCATAGGGTCCACCAATTTTTTTTATCCAATAGATATCCATCCAATTGATCACTGGAAATTTCATTATATCCATCATTATTCGGTAGCTTTATAAACTACTATTGTTGAGATCATTCCTAATTTTTTACAGGTATAATTTAGAAGTCCTCTGCCTTTTAACATTGGACATTCATGTGTTATTTAACTTATTTTGATTCAATTGCGGAATTTTGGGCAAATTGATTATATAGATTTGAGTTACTAGTGGACTTTTAGGAGTTGAATGGATATTTTGTTGAGGACTTTTTTGCATTTGATCTTTTGCTTCATCTCTTTTTCTTTTCTTGTTATGTTTATGAGATCAATTAGCCGTTCAACTTGTGTTTTATCATTTATTAGACATCTACAAGATATCATTTGGGCATCTATCAGAAATCTGTTGGATACCTGCAAGATTTCTATTAGAAAATCTAGTTTCAAGTTAGTATTTAAACATCTGTAAAAATCTATTTTAAAGTTATGATCTATTAAAAATCTATCTAGTGTTTTTAATCCAAGGTCTTCTAGTTTTACTGATTTAAATTAGAATTCTATTAGAGATCTAACAGTTCGAAAAAATTTGAAAAAAAATCACAGTGGATGTCGTTTTGAAGATAAAAAGGGGAAATTGTCAAAACTATACATGTCTTACTAAAATATTTACAAAATTGACCATTAAGTCAAACTAATTATATATCTACAGCCCCATCATAAATAATTTATAAATTAATAAAAACAAGAGAAAATAATTACATGAATACGGTCTGGTATTTATGTGATAAATATCTAGTATTCGTCTAGTAATTGTCTAGTAGTTATCTAGTAAATATTGTTATGAAATTGCCATATGCACATCTATTATATATCTATATCTATGTATATGTTAGATGTCATTAGATCAATAAAAAACTGTCAAAATTAAGACATACTAGATAATAACTAGATATCTAACAGTGATCTACTAGATAAATACTAGATGTCATATGTTATGTATATTTTAGAAATTCATTTGAAGTTATGATTTACTAGATAACTACTAGACGATTACTAGATATTTACCAGATAAATACTACATCGTATTTATGTAATTATTTTTCCATGTTTTTATAAACTTGTAAATTGTTTATAGTGTCACCAAATTATTTTGATTTTTTTGTGACATTTTTGTAAGAACCCCATAAAAAAGAGACGAACAAAAAACTCCAAAGCTGCATGTCGAAAAAATGAACGGTTTGAAAGATATAAGCAAAATAAATTTTAAAAAAAGAAGAAACATTGGTATCGGCGAGTAGGGGGGTGGGGGGTTGTAATTATATTACAAGCATGACATATTTGAAATTATTTTGCCCTTATTATGGTATTTAACCTAAATTTTTTTTGGGGAATTTGTCAAAAATGTTCATTATTTCTAAAATAATTACAGTTACACTATCCCAATTAAATATTTCTCACTTAACATTTCTTTACCTAATTATCTACAGTAATAGGTTCTCCCTCAAGAAGAAGCAGTAATGGCTTCTAATTCCTTCTCCTCCACGGACCTCTTTTCTGACCCTCTTGATTCCCATCCTCTCTGTTTCAAGCCTAATCTTTTCCTTTCCCCAACTTTCGACTCTAAATCCTACATCCTTGAGCTCCGTACTTTTGTCCCCTTCGATACGCTTCGCTCTGAGCTCTAGTCTCACCTTTCCTCCCCTAATCACGAGCTTATTGACCTTGTTAATCGTGACTATGCTAACTTTGTCAATCTCAGTACCAAGCTTGTCGATGTTGATGCAGCCGTTGTGTGTATGCGAGCACCGTTGTTGGAGCTCCGGGAGAAAATAGAGGGGTTTGAAAGAAACGTGGATTCGTCGCTTGTTGCTTTGAGGAATGGATTGTAGCAGAGATTGGAAGCTGCTGCTGCTAGATCGAAAGCTGTTGCTGCTAAAGAGGTTTTGGAGTTGTTGTTGGATACGTTTCATGTTATCTCTAAGGTATGCAATGTGGATCAGAACTGAATATGGTTATCTCTTTTGAAATGTGTGATTCTTATGAAATGTGAATTTTACATCTGTAGCTTTGAAATGTACACTGAGCTGTAAGTTGAATTGGTGAGGTTATTGATGTTTATATTATTCTCATGCAATTCTTATGAAAGGCGAAAGCCTATATTAAGCATGTTCCTCGAATCTACTATACATCTATTGCTTTGAATTGTACACTGAATATTTATAATTTAAATTGGTGGGGTTTATTGATGTTCATACTCTTACTAGTGTCTAGGGAATGAATCTGGAAAAGTTATTTTTGATGTAGATTTCAGATTGTTGATAAAACTTGTTTTTGTGTGAAACTGAGGTGCACACCAACTGTTAGATAGAATGTTGAAGAAGGTTCCGGTGTGAAATTGAATGTCTACTGAATGTCTATAGGGCATATATAGGACGTCTATTGGGCATATATTGAATGGAAGAACATTACAATTCTATTTCAGTCTCAACATATATGATACGACATTCAGTTAGACCACAAATCATTTTGTTGATTGATTGCAAAGATTGGCTATCTGTTTTAGTGTTTAATCCTATGGTGAATTAGTTGCTACTTTTTCAATTAAGCTTAAATCTTTGGAAACCAATGACATGATCTGTAATTTATTCATTCTTGCTAATATATGGTATGGTTCAATTTTATTTTGTAGTAACATTTGTGTCACTAGCATCAGCTTCGATTGTTGGTCTTTTAGGATGTGCTTTTCAAGAAGTGGACATCTATTGGACATCTATCGGACATCTATCAGACATCTTTTGGACATCTAAAATTGTATTAGTAAATCTGTTTTGAAATTGATATTCGATATATGTAGAAGTATATTTTAAATTTCAATTGTCACGTGTTTTAATGTTGATATTAGACATTTGTACAAGTATATGTAATTGACTTGTGTGTTTTCAATTAGCGTTTCAATGGATTTCTAATAGATTGTCATTTGTTATTTTGTATATTGAATATTGATCATTTTTAGTTACTATTTCTGTTTTTTTACTTTGTTTGAATTAAGTGGTATGATTTTGTTATCTACTGATAAATGTTGATGTCTATAGGATTTCTATAGGATGTATAATGCGTTTCTATAGGATTTCTATAGGCATTGTATATGATCCCTACTGATATAAGTGTATTGCTGTCATTCTTAAAAGTTTTTCTAACTTTTTGTTTCATATGTTGAACGTGTCTGATATCTACTGTAAGTGTCACACTTTTTCAATTAAATTGCGAAACAGATATTGTATTATGGTAGAAGAAGACAATTCTATATCTTGTAAACTTCAAATATGTTCAAAGCGACATCAATTCTAACTACTTAGATCCCTAATTACACAAGATTTCCATAATTCAAACATAATTGATCATCAAAACTATCTATTTTGACCGTCTATTGTGTCGATAAACTACTCGTGGCTCTCAAGTTTATTTTCTAGATGTTCCCTTCCATGCATGTATAAGCTCAAAGCTAGCCAACTGTGTTCTATGGATTTGGACATGAAGCTGATCTAGGATTGGTTCTTGCTCAACTACAGATCCTGACAATGGATTAAAATTAAGTAAAAACCAATAGAAATCCAACAGAGACACAATAGACATTCTATATACATCCAATATACAAGATGGAGTGCTGAAATTCCTTACAAACTTGTAAAAAAACCTATTCAATAGTGGAAATGCAATCTTCGGTTTTAGAGGCTTCGAGCATTTTGCATAGCAAGAATATGAAAACTGAGGCCTCGATTTGTAAGCTGGCGCCCTAACCATAACAGTTGCTATCTCCATAATGTCATGTCGCGTATGATGTCGTGTGAGCCATGTTGTTCAAGCTTTCAAGTTGACAAACTTGCAATAGGAACTAGGAAACTTGAAACGTTGTTTTGATCTAAAAAATATCACTTATTATTGAAAGGCTTTATATAAGTTAAAAAAGACTGCATTTTTTAGTTTCGAAATATTTAAACTTATATAATTCAAGTCGAATAGAGTGTGAAAATTGCCTTTAATAATACAATTCGCACTTCCCTCAACTATAGAACCTGACAAGGAATTAATAATATGTATGAACCATTAGAAATCCAACAGACATCCAATATAAATCTTATAGACATTCAATATAAATCAAATACTCATGAATCAAACTTTACTTTTACATAAAGGAGCTTAATAGACAGTGTCATTTAAGATTGAACAGATGAAATATTGACATTTGATGGCAGTTATAACATAGTTGTCAAGGGCGAGCGCGCCTCGGGCGCAAGGCGCTCAAGGCTCAAGGGTTAGTGCCTCATGGAGGGTTAGGCTAGGCGAGGTTCATCAGGTGCGCCTCGGGCGCGCCTTGTGCTCCTCAATGCAAAAATGAAGGTTTGTTTGTGGTAACAACTAATATTTATTGCACTATTTTCTATATGAGCCTCAAGGACCTCTTCAACAAAAGAACAATACGATTAACACTTCTTTCAACTACAGAACCTGACAAGGAATTATTAATATGTAAGAACCTATAGAAATCCAACAAACATCCAATATAAATCCTATAGACATCTAATATAAATCAAATACTCATTAATCAAACTTCATTCAGGCATTTCTACAAACACTTCATGTGCATAATTGTAAGAGATAATTCAGAACATAATTGGAGGGAAACAATAACTCCTCCCAACAACAGCTTTATTTAAACAATGAAACCAATAGAAATCATCTAATGACACTAACAAACAGATTAAACACAAAATTAGAATCACATAATCATCGGGATAAAGATTTGAACGGCTGCGAACACCGAACCAAAATTGATAGTACAGATTCTTCAACATCAGATGCTTAGATGTTAGGAGCTTAAATAGCTCCAAACATTAAATAAGCAAACACTAACTAGAAGATAGATTTCAATTCAGCAATGGACTAAATCTATAGACAATATATTATTGATATAACAGATTCTTGAGCTACATATGCATTTGAAAACATAAAAGATACTGTAAAAAAGCTTGTTTGATAAAAAAAATGCAGAGAACTTTGAAGAAATCAAGGATTATGGTTTCATTGATTTGTTGTTTAAGTTTAACACTGAGAATAAAAAATTCACTATTAAAAGAGCTGAAACAAATTTTTGTTAAATTAAGAAATTATTAAAAAAAAAAAGAAAAACATATTCAAATTAGGGATTTGAATGAAAATAAACGCAGTGAAGTAGAAGAAACTGTAATTGACAAATTAGGAGGATAACAAGTAATCATTAAAACAACAAATATGAAATTTCGCTTACAAATAAAACAAAATCGAAGAGCAAGGTCTCGACGGAGAGGCACGACAGAAGAAGTGTCTCGACGGAGATCAGTTTTTGAATGATAACGTGATATTTCGAAAAGGGAAACATCGGGATAAAGAACACTGAACCAAAATTGATATTGAGAGAGTTTATGAAAGAATAGGAGAGTCAAACAGAAAGAGAAAAGAGGTTAAATCGCATGAGAGGGAGAGAGGGGAAGAAGGAAGAGATAGATGTTATTTGTTCTTTTTGGAACGCATATGTGGGAATATTTTTTCCTGTTTTGCATGTTTGTATAATTATTATCTTTTTGGTCCAAATTTTTTTTTGTGTATTTATGTAAAAAGCCCTTTTTTTGCTCATTTATGTAAAAGCCTATACCATAAACATTATTTTGTAACCCATCGCTAGTTAATTCCGAATTTCATAAATATTAGTAAAAAATATAGACAAATGAATAGGAATTTTAATAGAATTTTATTATTATTCTATAGTTACTTTATTTTTTTAACTAACGACAACTTTGTCATTGTTTAATGTTGTATCAAAATTTTGAAGTTTGATTAAATGATACTCCTTCAATATTTTTTTTATTTGTCATTCCTACAAATTTCACGCTTCTTAATAAATCAATTAATTAAGGGTCTGAAAATTCGAGTTTACCCTTATAAATTAATGGTTTAATTTTCCAACCAAATGTAATTAATAGTATAGGGGCAGAGCTGGAAAAATAATGGAAAAATATTTAGAAAGGTGTAATTAATAAGTATTTTGGCAAACCAATTATAGGCTAAAATACATATTTTAAAAACATGAAGGGAGTAATTAATAAGTACTCCCTTTGATTTCAAAAACCGGTCATTTTAAGCTTCTTTTTTTTTTTATCTTTGTTCCTTTTTATTTGTGATTTTAGAATATCAATGAAAATTTCACAATTTTTTCTATAATTTACCCTTTGTATTAATTAGGAAGGAGATTAGGCATTGATGAAATACATTAGTAATTTTAATGGTGTATTAAATTTTTACCGATGAAAAGGCTAAAACAACTATTTTTTGAAACTGGAGGGAGTAATAGTTATTTTGTAAAAAATAAAGTAACTAGAACAAGTACCCGAATTTTTAGCTTATGTTTGCTTTCGTGGTCATTTTGTTCCCTTTTGTGGAATTGTTGCCGGCATAGGTCTGAAATTCTAATACGGATTGTATTCATAGGATTGTAATGTTATTATGATGAATATATGCCTCTATTATAAATGAAAAAAACAAATTCAACTAGAGGTTTAGAAATCAATTAGCATGTTTGATAATAGATTGAATATATAAGATTATTTAAAAATCAACTCAGTATGTTTTATCCTAAAAAATAATGTGATGGGACTTTGTTTTTTGGGAATAGCATGTATTAAGGTTAAGATCTGATTTTGAACTTAGTTATAAATTAGACTCCTAACCTTACCCTACTGATTAAATTATTAGAAATTGAAGTTTGCTTATGAATAGAGTTGATCTTGGGTCCTAGTGTTGCGAGCTTTTGCTATGTGACATTAAACCAGCCTGTAAATGTGGCCCTGAAACTGACCCTTGCAGTTTGCTCGACTTGGGAATATTTATCCAATCTATGTGTGACTCATCTCAATTAGGCTGGGCATGGCCATATTATCCAAAAAAAAATTTATCATGAAATTTCGCTGAATGGGTAGTTATAACCTATTTTTGTAGTATTTTATGAATTTGTAAAGGAAGATCCTCTATCATATGAATATTTTATTTGTTGTAGAATACAAAGTAAAAGTAGAAAATTTCTGGTTAGCTTACACCAGAATTAGGGCAGTCTAATCCTCATCATTAGACAATTAACATGCTATCTAAATGTTATTTTCAAGAAAAACAAACTATAATATTTTTCATTGTCCATAAGATAACAGAAGTGATTGCATTAGTGGTTAGAAATAAGAATAAAAGAGTATCTAAATTGCCACAAAAACTTGCCATCAAGATTTCTTACTGTCGTCCAATTAAGAACAATTTAAGCAAATAAACCCAGAATGTGATTTGGTTCTATGGTTTCATACAAAAAGAGCAGCAATATTAAATTTTCACAGTTCCAATTTAAATAAATAATGCATTATCATCCTGTGTAGGAAAGCAAGGTTCTACAGAGGTAAGGCAACAAAGACATAGTGTTTTACATAACCAAACACCCTGGCCTGAACTAAGAAACATCTAGTTTATGGGAAATTATATAATGGACCGGGTCCTTTGGTCCCTCCTCCATGCATGAATGCCAAATACCCCAAAAATGAATAAAATAATAAAAAGTAATGTCATAGAGTAGTTTCTGGGACACTTGTCATTCATGCTAGGAGAAGGGACCAAAGGACCGGAACCATTATATAAAAACCCCTAGTTTACACATTTAACTAATGCAAAATCCTACTTTCAAACAATAAAACCTAAGCAGGGTTTCATTTTCATTCTCACCTCAATTGCCTTTACACTGAACTTATCTTTCCCAGAGTGAAAGTTTCGTCTTTTTACGACAATCCCACTTCTATGCTTCTTGCTAATGTCAAATTTCTCATCTCCAATTGGCGTATGTAATAAAATCTCTCGAGGTAAACTGGAAAGGCTGATGGGGAAATGGATTCCTACAGTACAGCATTTACAAGAAACTTTAACAAGAACCAATTTTTTATTAAACGAAAACAACGTTAGGTCTGGGAGTAGAAGATGACTCACGGTCGGGGCCCGTAAACTTTGATCTGCCGCACATGAGTATCCCTTCCGTTGAGATGATTTGACAGTACAGCTATTTGTAGCATAAATGTATTCACAAAAGTTTCCCTGCCAAATTTATCATTAGAAGCATCAACTCATTGCTAATTTCTCTTCAGCGACTGCGACTAATTCCAAAATAAAAAGAAAATACACATATTCGACTTTTCCAGCATATTTTCGATTTGGGTACCTACTTCAAGTAATTTTGACAGAACAAAAACATTTGAAACCCAATTTTATCAAAATACTCCCCAAACGCTTAAACAAGAGTAACATCGATTATGAGTTCATAATTCTTCAGGCATAATAACATAATGGGCATCAACTCGAGCAAGAAGTAACCATATAAAGCTCCTCTTTCTGTGTACTGAATATTATATTTTAGTCGCACAAGAAAATAAAAACAATATGGCAATATCTGCAATAAAATTAAACTTTAATAGCAAAGAAAATATAAAGCACGAGAAAGAGAAAATCTTGAAAAAGGGGGAAGAGAGAATCAGCCATTGGAAATAGTTGCTGTTACCTAGGATCATTTCCAGATAAGGATATATAAACCCAACCAGTTGGCTTCACAAGCTCCACAGTCTTGATTTCCTGAAGTACATTTGTAATGGGCAAACTTAATCTAGCAAAATGACTCAACCTAAAAACCGAAACTGACTCGTACCTTCAAGTTATGAAATCCGTCGCCAGCACGAATTGAAATCTTACTGGGGGTGTAACTCTCATCAAGCTTAAAATCCATGTACAGTACAACCAACTGAAACAAACGGAAAAATAAAATTCCACAATTTAAAAGAGCAGACATAATTTCACATTGCAAAGTTAAAAGAGAATCAAATGTTCATACTTGCAGTTTTTCTTTCTTCTGGAATTGAATGTTCACCAAATGTGGTTGTGCACCATCCGATCTAATACATAGACATAGACAGTAAACAACAGGTTCACTGAATTGGGTAGATAAAAATTGAAAGAAACAGGGTTTGGATAGTTTTACTGCCAGAAGGTATCAAGATTATCGTCCCGTAAAGAAGAGACACCATTGCCTGGTTTGCAGGAACTAACACTCCAAGCAGCTTTCTTCCCCATTTCTCTGAGAAAATCATCTACACTCAGATGTTGATTACCTCCTGTGATCTTTCCTTCTTCTTCTCCCTCTGATAACTCTGTAGCCATCTTCTATTACGATCTCATTCAATACCTGACAAATCCAAAATTCAAAATACCTAAGCAAGCAATGAAAAGCGAGATCCTTCGTTAAGGACAGCTTAAATTCAATTTCTTTTCAGTATTCTCAGTTTAATTGCTAAAAATTCCAAAACAAGGCAAATTTTGGTAAGGATTTAAAAATTGACGAAAAGAGGGCAACTTTACCTGATTTTTTGCAATGGAAATGGAGAGAGGGAGAGATTAGAGAGGCGGCTGTAGAAGTGCAAAGGAAGTGAATAAAGTAGAATTAGAAATGCGCTGACTGTGATTAGAGAGGGTTTCGTCAAGAATTCGTTCTACTTATTTGAAACGGAGGCTGTTTGGGAAGAGAATATAGAAGATGAAGGATTACGAGTGTGTTTACTGTTTACAACATGGTTTTGAAAACCGGATCGGTGCGGCCGGAATTGGTGAATAGTCCGTTCTGGTTTGACTGGATTCTTAACAATGACCGGTTGAATTTGTCGGTTCGATCGAAAATCGATCGGTGACTAATTTTCGGTTCTCTTAAATCATAATTTTTTAAAAATTATTAGTGGTGGGAATTGAACACAAAACCTCCGACACATGTTTCAATACATGCTCTACCAACTGAGCTACCACACACAAATGGTAACATTTTCTCCTTATATACCTTTTATATTATATATTATTAATTTTTAAATTGTTTTAATAATATTTTATTATAAAAAACCATAATAAATATTTTTTTATCTCGTATACTACACATTTTATTAAATTTAAAATATTTCTTTCAATAACAGCTTTAAATGCTTTTTATAACGAAATAATATATAATTTTTTTAAATAACGTTACTCCAAGTTTTTTAATTAAATTTATATTAAATGGATATATAACTTTTTTATTTTACATATTATATATAAATTTTAATTCTTTTAATGCGTAATTTTATATATCATAAATTAAATTTATTAACTTTTTTATCCAATCTATACAATATGGAATTCGGTTTGCATTCTTTTATTAGATTATATTAATTATTATCTTGTGTTTTATTTTTATTTGAAATATAACTTTAAATTATAAAATACTTTATTTAATAGTATTAATTTTTATATGAGTATAACTTATATTACATGTTTAATATCAAATTATATAAAATATTTAGTATTTTTACATGTTTTAAAAAAATCCAGTTCGACCACCCATTTAATCCGGTTGAACCTTAAATCCATAAACCACTGCCTTTACAAGTTCAGTAGCCGATCCGATTTTAAAAACCATGGTTTACAATTACTATTAAGTACAAATAAAATCAATCTAAAATCTTTCATAATTAAAAATATTGATTGATAATAATTTAATTATTTTACATTTGCATTGTTGCTTTACAGTGTATGAATAGTATGTATATTTTATTTTTGAGTAGCAATGTACGATGTCTTTATATTTTTGCCAAATCCAAATACATAGTATTAAAGTACAAGTATAACCATATTCCCCCTTTTTTATCTCAAACTCTATTTTATAGGATTTATAATATTTTTATTGTATTCATATTTTTTATTTTTTATATTTTATATTATATTCTCTAAAAATAATAATATTATATTAGTTTCTTACATCATTTTTATTCTAATCAACGGATAAAATGATTAAGAAAATAAATAATAATTTAATATCCATCCCTAAAATAGAATCCCATATATACCATATAAGGAATGGATGGATTCAAGCATTCCCTATTTTAAGGTATACCCTAAAATAAGGAATGGTTGGATTTGCTCTAGCTAATGATGAAGGCATTTCCATGTTCATATTATATTAACTTTGAAGTTGAAAAATATCTAAATCATATGCTGACCATAGTTTTATTATTAATTGATAAAGTTTGAGAATATACATATATTTTTTTTTCTCATCTGGTTAACCGCAGCTTTGCTTCGACTATGTTCAGATTCGATTCGGGTCGCGGACCTGACTGTGGCGGGCGAATCTCTCAATAAGAATTTTTTGTATTCACTAGATTTCGAACTTGAGACCTTACTTAAGCGATATCAAGTCGCTCACCACTTAGACCAATGATTATCGCATTTATCACCTGAAATTTCAGATTGTTTATCTAGTAACGATAAAGAACAAAAATAAAGTAGCTAATGTAAAATCTCTATATATATTTCGACCTTTAGACTTCTCGGCATTAAAACAATTCCAAGTGCTAGTCTGAAGTTTAAAACTGCTTTTAGCTATTTTTCGGAAAAGGATTACCAACTCCATCAGCAATCAGCTAAACCAAAGAGTGCCAAGAGTATATACATAATATACGAAGCAAATACGAACAAGGATTTGCATAAATTTTTTTTATAAGAATATATGTTTGTACATAAGTACATATCTGTTACTAGTCCGAAACTCCCATAAGAACAAGCAATCAGGGAAACCACACACCATCTAACTAATTATTTCACATATTTTCCTGCAGAATTTCCGAGCCCTTAAGGCGAAAAATCAATCTGTTCCCCAGCTCTCCATGAGAATTTGACGTAAAAAATGTTTAAAAAGTTTCCGAGTTAAAGGTTTCTATTCATAGACGTGGTATCCCTCGCCCCATGAGGTGGAATCGGGTGCTCCCTTATGCGTGATAACAGGATAGAAACTTGCTCAGTGGCGATGTCCAGCCTTTCTCTTGACTTGCCAGATTCAAAAACAAGTGTCGACACCATATTCTGCAATAACTGCATTTTTTCACCACTATCATTCGTACAATTGCTTTGAAGCTTTGCAGGAGATGCACTGATTCTACGCCAGCGCAATGGGAGATACCTTTCGGGGATCTGAAAGCAGTTTCCAGTTGAAAGAACTCGAAGGGCATGCCTACAAAGAATCCCCGAGAACTCGAACTGATGGCAACTGCAACTAATAATGCCTTCTCTAGGAACCCAGTATACTTTGCGCCCACCGTCGAGTTTGGTATGGTGTCTCACTAGAAAGGCATTGTCCATCTGGAATGAAGCGTAGTGGGCAGCTAAGACGAGTTGTTCTTGGAGCTTTGTGAAGGCATACGGTGTTAGGACAGCAGCAGCATGGGACTCCATAGGTGCCCCTGTTTTCAGGCATATGTTTTGGAGATTTTGCTGCATTGTTTGCTGCTCACCAGCTTGGTCTTTAAAATCCACAGCAACAGCAACCTGAAAAAACCACAACCACTAACTAAGCCAAACAATATAATAAAAAGGAAACATAAAACTTTTCTTTTACAAACAAATCGAGCAAGTACTGTTTCTTAATGAAAGTTTAAAATATCTCTGTCGATGAAAGAAGGAACAGCATCCTTACAAAACATAAATATGCACCTGAAACTGTTCAATCAGTAGAAAATATGCACCTGATAATTTAATTAATTATTGTTTTACTTGTATTTGTGTTCTACTTCTGTTATCTTCCTATATATATGTTTTCCAATTTTGCATTTCACGTAACTAACTATTTTTCTTTCAATATATTCATATTTCTTTGTTTTTCAAACTTGAGTTCATAAATTGACTGAATCGGCACTGATTCGGGAAATTCACCACCAAATCAGTCGTGAATTGACAGGTTCAAGGTGGATTTAAATTCATCTCATAGATTTGAATATATTATGGGTCAAAATAACATAGAATGGTACTAGTCGTATCGTAAACCGTAAGATAATGATTACTAAAATAACTACACACAGACGACAACATAGATTTATTATTCGTATAACATTATCACATTGAACAACGAGCTAATGAGTAAAGACAACTAAAAATAAGTATGGAAGCTTAAAACACGAATTCTAAGCTATGGTCTCAACCATAGTTGTCATAGGTGCACATTAGGCTCCAGCTCCATCGCCTAGGAGCTTGTCAGGCTCTAAACATGCAAAAGGCACGAACTAGATGCACCAGACTCCCAGGCACAACATGCATGCGCCTAACACCAAAATTAGGTTTTTTAGGAAGTAACAATTCAGATAAGTTTAGAGTTTAAGAAATAAGAGAAATTAGGAAAACAGGAATAAATTAAGAAAAATATTGATGATGAAAGGAGAACAGTTAGAAAAGGAAACAATAGAAATTAGGAAATGGGAGAAATTACGAGAAAGCAATTGAAATTGGAAAGAAAGAAGAATTGAGGAAGGGAAATAGTAATGAAATTAAAGAAAAACACCTTGATATAAATTTCAAATTGATTGATACTTTGATAGTTCATAATCAGCTCTTTAACTACTAATAAGATAGTAAAATAACTATTGGTGTCTCTAAACTATTTTTATTAGCTTCTTTTTATTGTGATGTCACGGATAGCTGTTTGCAACTCCACTTCAGGGTCAATTGGAAACAACCTCTCCGTAATTACAGGGGTAAGGTTGCGTACACCCGACCCCCCCTCACCCCGTTTGTGCGGGAGCCATTGGGGTAATTTTGTTGTTGTTGTTGTATGGAAAATTTATGGTATTTCATATTTATTGAATTTGATTGATTTATAGTTTATATGGTTGTTTGTGAGGCATGCACCTTGTGCTAAGGCTCTAGAACTCTGTTGCGCCGAGCGCCTAACAACTATTGTAAGCTAGATATTCTGCTATGCACTGTCCAACATTATTTACCTCGTCCATGAGGATTACAAATACATAGTGATAGCACTTATATGGAAATATGGAATAAACAGATAATCTCTATCACAAGACACTATGGAGAGCATATTTATGCATGTTTATTGGTAAAGAAAGGTTTCAAAGAATTACAGTTGCTTACACACGAACTTGATCTGCAAAATTAGAAGGTTGAAGAGGAAGAAAAAAATAAAAGAAATAATGTCATATAATCAATCAATAATTAAGTATTCAAGATATTGATAAATAAAGCATTTGCCAGGTATATAAAGTGAGAAGTATCTAGTAGACCAATAAATTAGAAGTCAGTACTTAAGAATTCTCATAAATCTTTAGTGAATTAAAGATTAAAGTATTAAACATAATATAACTCGTATTAATTTGACAGAATTATAAAGATAACTTACTTGTTCCACAAAGTGTGCCAATCGCGTTTGTGCACTCAGAAACCTTTGAATGAATGAATTGATTGATTTTGAATGCCCGCCTGCAGTCATTCCTGCAAAAAAGTGGCTTCTCAAGTATGGCAATGCCCAAAGAGTACGCAAGGCATACAAATTGGCAATATGCCTATTGTTGTGCAGCCCAAAAGAATTAACCATATCTCTCCAACCCAATTCAAAATCCTCAATCAACTCCAGGTTATAGAGTCGATGGAACTCTGATTTCCATTCATTATATCGTTCTCCAAGAACAGCATTAAACCAGGATGGAAACTTCACCACAATCATCCATATGCAAAGTGCATGTTTTGTTACAGGCATCTCCATTGCTATTGCTTCTTTGAGACACATATTCTGATCTGTTAAAATTGTTTGTGGAGCCTTCCCATTCATGAACCCTAAGAAGGACTTCGATATAACAGAAAACAACCAAGTAAGTTTTTCAGCAAGAAATTCCTTTGCAACAGAATAAGTGCATGTGTAAAAAAGTCGATATGAGGACCTTTAGCGATCAGAAACTCTAAATTTACGGAGAATAAATGTGAGAGAAAAAGAATTCAGTATACTTAAGATGGATAGGAGAAGACCACGATAAACTATAATGAAGGTTATTGAAAATGACCTCCAATTATTAGATCCTTCATGGGATCTTAGACATGCAGAAATTAATGGAAAAGAAGAATCTATATAGGAACAAGAATGGTGTTGGTTGTACTTTAAGAAGAATCGGGTAAGATGTAAGAAGGTCAAACGCGACTAAGGCAAGGTGGCTTTTGCATATAACATACCACGAGGCTAACAACAAATAATTGGGCAGGATCACGAAGTGTAAATATAACAAATCCCACGGGCATTTGTCAATTATTACTTATCAGACGCCCATTCCCCATCTTTCCCAAAATTTAACAGACTGGAAGTGTTAAACATTAACGACACTTTGTGAATTATCAATCAACGTTGTAAATAATTGACCGGCAAAGTATAATGAGTAGAATTAAATCCTGTATATAATGCTTCTAGTTTCAACAGAAGCATACAGAATTACAACCCCAGCACCAATTTCTACTTGGCTCCAGCCATGGCCAAAATAATAACAAGGGTACAATAACAGTACAAACAAGATGCTACGAGTGCAATATAAGGAGTATGATAAGCAAAAAAATATAACTTGCATTCTATTACCTTCAATGCCCATGACAATGACCTCAAGCTTTCCTCTCGTAGAAGCACACAACCAAAGAAACATGGCATACCATAACTGTTCACTCCAACCCATATCCCAAGAGGCATGTCAAATGCGGTTAAGCGATGTGTTGTATCAAACACCACTACATCACCAAAAATCTCATAAGCCTGGATTGATGAAGCATATGACCATGCAATATTCTCTAATTTATTGTTTGCATCAAGTGTGTATTCAAACTTAAAATTGGGATCCTTTTCTTTTATATTTCTGCACATTCTTAATAAGTCTATGCTCTCATCCTCCGGATCTAATTTCCTAAACGACTGAAGCAAATTTCTAACATCCTTTTCAGTGAATGGTAAATATCCTTGTTCCACACCTTTTTCAAGCTCCATGAGCTTCATCATTTGCTGCACTGAAATACCTGTTTTGGCAAACATGAGGATTCTACTCTTGTCTGGATCTGAGATGGTACGGTACGCAGGAAGGAAACGGACCTGATTGGGTTCTAGCAGTTCATGATTATGGTGGTTTGCAAAACCAGTGACACGCCATTCTGGTGTCCCCAACTCTGTGGTCTTGCTTATCCTCATATATGCTTGACACCCACACCGAGAGGATTTCCTATTCCTTTGAGGTTTACTGTCATTTGAGGATTTAATCGGAGTATTTCCCGCACGATGGCAGACAAAATAACGCCTTGTGAGTCCCTTTCCCACACCGTCTTTTCCTTCAGTTCGATGACGACGAATCGAGAATCCAGATCGCCTGGCAAATTCACTGTAGAAATCATAAGCCGCATCATGGGTAGCAAATCTCTGCCCAATAAAGGGAATGAAATCAGTAGTAGTATCTTCTAGTGATAGCCTGGTTTCATCAGGTGAATCTTCAGTGCTACTGGCATCATCAATAGACAGAGATCGTTGATCTGAGGGATCATCATAAACCACTAGCATTGATGCAGTCTCCTCAGACATCATGATTCTCATTAACCTACACGAGGTCAGTTCAGAATCCCGTGTTCAAGAATTGTAAAAAAATAACAAAATAGAAACTCACAAAATATGTCACCTTGAATGGCTAACAGAACTAAGGCATCTTAAACCTCCTTCACTATATTATTTTAAGATTACGAGGATGCAAACACACCTAAAAACTCCGTAACTTCAATTATTTACCCTCTAAAAAGCATATTCATACATAGAATAGCACCCAATTTTCAATGGAACAATGAAGGATATGAATGTCACGAGCCGTGAAATATTAAAAATCAAATTTGTGTATAATTGGATATGTGATGAAGACCTTGATTAACATACTGAGGAAAACAAAATTTCCAATCTGTCACCAGAACAGGCAAATTAGGGTTTACAAAAATATATGGAATGAGAGTTTGATCATTACCAGGTTAGAGCAAGAGTTGCTGCAAGACTCAGTTCAACTGTTTTAAGCAGTCTCTCTATAGGATTCTTGAATTCATCTGCAGCATTCGGTGGTTTTCGGTTCTGAGGTAATTAGTTACGGTGCGGCATTGGGTTAGTGTGTGAAGGGACAGTCCGATCGGGTGATTCTCGGCGCTGCATTTTGATAGGGAAGAATTATTGGTGGAACAACGGTGAGATTAGGGGTCGCCGGAAATGGGCTAAATCGGAGTTGACAATGAAATTTCTTAAAGCGCCGAACGATGCGCATTTCCGTCCAATTTGAAGTCTTGTCTGAATTTTTTTCATAAGGCTTTCTAATTTTCTGTATTTGGGTTGGGCTTCAGTTCCCCTTTTTGGGCCCTTATTATTGTGGGCCATACTTAAGCTAGTGTTAGTTTTCATGTAGGCCTTCACACGTAAATTCAAGCACCTAACTGATTGTGCAAAATAATTACCTACATATTACAAAGAAGCGCTCGTCACTGAAATGGAATATTTGACAAACTGATTAACCAAAATATGCTCATATACAAACCATAAAATAAGGAAAGGTTGCAGTTCATTCAAACATAATTCACTTTCGTTTTCTCTCAATAGAGATCATTGTGCGTGAATATTGCTTCATTCTTGCGCTTTTTCTTCTTGAATCCTTTATTCATTACTGATTTTCTTCTATAATTTCTCTTTTGCAATATGTCATATGTGATTTTGCGTCTTTTATCTTAACAATCAGAAAACCAAATCGATTTATTGGATGATAACATATTTATTGTTTGTGCTTATGTATCTGTAGAAAATTTATCAAGCTTGTAGCAGATTTATAAAAGATTTGTACTAGATTTATATCTGTTACAAATCCATTACAAATCTATTATAAATCTAATATAAATGTGTTATATATCTGTTATAAACATAGAATAAATCTATATGTCTACTACAAGCATAATAAATGTCTAATACAAGTGTTTGATGAAATATATAACAGATTTAGAACAGATTTGTACTAGATTTATATCTGTTACAAATCTAATATAAATGTGTTATATATCTGTTATAAACGTAAAATACATTTGTATGTCTGCTACAAGCATGATAAATGTCTAATACAAGTGTTTGATGAATATATAACAGATTTATAACAGTATTATATCATATAGGAATATGAATGAAGTGTTTCTTTGTATTTGTTGTTAGATATGATGTATTCTCTATAGGAAATTAGGGCAATATATCTTACTTAGTTTTATTTTGTACAAACAAGGTATTTTAATAAAGGCATTCTTTTGTTATATCAATGACTGCGAAAATATATTATGACCGGTTAAGAATATATTCATTGATGTGTTTGCAAAAGTCCTTGACAAAATCATAGCACGGATTGCAAGAGCATAGTGGGACTACGTAGGGTGAGAACTAGTTCGTGTGCAATTATGATTTGTCTAAATATCCCTAGTCATAGTATCATCAAGACTAGACATTGATGAATACGAATAGACTAGCATGTGTCGTCATAGTTCTTGAATCTGATTCAAGCAACATATCACCTGTGCTGAAGGGTGGTGCCTTGGGTTAACACATGAATGTATTCAGGGAAATACATTGGAGACCGCTATGAGACCACACTCGGTAATCTATATTATGTGTTGGTGTTTTATCTTATTGCAATAGCAGTACGAATATCCTCAGACCTGAGATACTAGTTACCTTGTCCAGGTGTTGTTGTATTTTGGATCATACTTAAGCACTCTATAGATAGGGGTGATTACAGTTTTAGTTGATGTCTGTCCGTTGGTAAGCTGAGTAGTTAAGATGGAATCTTTCACTCCATTATATAGCAATATAAGGTAGATGTACCTTGATCAATTGTTGGAAGTGACACACTCGTAAACCTCTAATCAGAGTATGAGTTGATAGGATGGGATCCTAGTCAACACATTAATTTGGTTGAGTATGTACTTTTGTAAATACTGGGGTGGGCTACTAGTGGACTAAAGCTTAAGCCGAGTCTTAGAAACCAGATGGTACTTAACCATTGATAGAAGGAGTGAACTATATTAGAACTATTGCAGAGCCGGGATTAAGTCACATGCACGTGACGTTACGAATATTGGGGGTTCATATGCCCTATGTTAGAGAGCCACTTTGACCGATCAAAGTCATCGGAGTCCACAACGGTTTGGAGCTCCGAGCCAGTAAATTCCTAAAAAGGAAGTTAAGCGAGGTAAAACTTTGACAGCTCGATATTATGGGATCCTATAAGGTCACACACTTTGAGTTACGATCGAGCCATGTTAAAAACCATTAGACTGGGTCTAATCTAGAAGAGTTATTAATGGTTGAACCATTCTATTGGTTAGACCAATATATTGATAAATAATAGGGAGAGAGAGAATTAAAAAAAAGGGAAAATTTTCATTAAAATATGAGAAGGGAAAACAAGAACCAAATAGGGCATTTCATGAATATTGGGTATTGCTTGAATTAGGGCAAGTGGATCGATAAGAAAAATTGTTAAACTTATTTTTCGAGACTTGACTCCGCGTGCGGGCTAAAGCGGTGATGTGTGTAAACAACACTGCTCATGACCCGCAAAAAGGAGGGCCTTGGGATTTGGTGGGCTGCCAAGGGCAGACCACTGCGCACAGTGGGCAGCCTGCTGGGCTGCGCTGGTGCGTGGCCCAGCAGGAGCACTGTGCGCCATGAGCAGCCTGTTGGGCTGCGCAGGTGCGCGGCCCAACAGGCTAGTGCATGGCGCTGGGCAGTAGTGGGCCTTGGGCCTGTGCGCCTGCACTAGCCCAGCCTATATTATTAATTTTATTGGTTAATAATTGAATTGATTTATCCTTTTAATTTATTCCTACCACTATAAATAGAACTCTTCCGTTTGAATAGAAAGTTAAGAGAAATCTTATAGAATAAATTGTTGAGAAGATCTAATTGTCTTCCAATTTATTTTTGATACTTATAAAATTCATTATAAGTTGAGATATGGTCATAACCAAAAGAGTTATAGATAAATTTCTGTATAGGTTTTTTTTTAATACAGAAATTGGTTAGTGAAATGGCACATACCGGTAATTAGTTAAATAATTCCATTTAAGACCAATTACTGGATGGTCTAGTGTGATAAGATGCTAAATCCTTTAAGTACCTCTATGTGGTCTCAACTTTGATCATAAAAGATGTGAATGGAACAAACTAAATTAGAAAAATTGGCCCTATACGAGACTATGCAGTATATGATTTAGATTAGTCGGTTAATATATGTTTTAAAAAAAATAATCCCAGTTGGAAAACAATGTTAGTGGGTGCTGCCACTTTGGCTGGTACTCAGTATATGCCAAATCTTTTTGGGAGAATATAAATCTAACATCCCAATTACATTAATTATAATTTATAATTTATTAGTACTAAAGATAATTTCTTTTTCTTTCAATTTGTTTGACTTTCAACCAAAAGATTCAATCCAGTGGCTAGTCTTAGTTGGAATAATAGCAAGTGGAAGCATCCATAGCCATAGTAATCTATGATTTTGGGTATGGTAAAAGCATAAACTTTAACGTTGATAAAGGAAAGTGGACCATAAAATTAAATTTATATGAATTTTGTATTACTACCCATTCATAAAATTTAAGTTTAGTCAGACCTTCTAGTCGATTTGGTTTATGCTAATAAGCATGACTACTGAACTTTCAAATCCGAACTATAAGTCAGACCTTCTAGTCTATGCTTATTAGCATAAACCAAATTTAAGTCTAGAATTTCTAAAATTATTCAAATAATTAAATAATTAATTACACAAATGAGTATATGTTAAATGGTATTAATTAGTACATAATAATAATAATAATAATAATAATAATAATAATAATAATAATAATAAAAAAAGCAAGCAAGCATTTTAGCAATATTATTACTATAAACAGGTTGAGAATGCAAAAATCCCACCTTGAATCTAGCCCCACACACTATAATCACAATCTCTTCAAGTAAACGACAAAATCCAGTTAGCCTCACTTATGCAATCTAATCTAGTCTGAGTTGTAAGTCTATTTACAGAGAGATGCATGCTCTAGTATTTTCATACATATTCAACGCTCTTCAACCAACTTAATTCCTCCGTCACCTACTTACTTTTCTCACCTGCTTATAATGAAAACTTCATATTGCATTTTCTTTTAAGATTCTGAAATCGTAAAACAATGAAAATTATGAACAATCCCATACTTCAGTCATAATAGTGCTTCAATTTTATATATAATGAATAATAAACAACATTATGCTTCAATTGTTTATTATATTATATTAAAATTGTATTAATTTTGAAACGATCAAAAAATAAAAATGTAAAATAATATATTTTAGTGTTAGAGTTAAATGTATAGTTTTATGTGTTTAAAATTAATTAAAATTAAAATGAGAAGTTGATATCTTAATAATCGTTTCTAATTTGGAAAATATCAAAAATATATTGTTGGTCCAAGATGGGTAGGTACAGTAGAGGGGTGAATAATACTTTTAAAAAACTTTTTCTTACTTTAAAAACATTTAAACTCAATCTCAACAATATATACTTGCAAAAAATATAAATGTATAAATAATAAATGCAAATAAATAAAAGAAGTGAGAGTTAGTGAGATTGCCACGTTGCGATTTTATACCGGTTCGATCCTGACCTGACCTACCTCCAGTCCCCAAATCAATTGACTTGAGATTCCTCCACTATCTGTTTTCTTTACGGACAGAAAGCAAGCCTGATGATACTTTTTTGCAGGGTCAAGTATCAACCTTACAATTCTTTTCCGGGCTCAGAACTAACCTAATAGTTTTTTCGGGCTCAACTATCAAAACCTTACAACCTGTTGTGTTTCCGGGGTCAACAATAAAACTTTATAATTTTGATTAAATATTGAATTTTTTTATTGTAGGAACTTGAAAAAAATTTTCGCTCTTTGAGTGTATTTAAGAATGGTAGGGAAGACAAATCTGTTTCAAACTTGCAAATTGTAATATTTTTGCTTTTAGTCTTTCAAGTCTTCAAGTTTGAACTAACAACCTTTTTATATTGGTGCGGGAAAAACTAGCCGTTGCAAAATAGTTGTTGAATTCATCTTCCTTTTTATGGAATATAGCTATTGAAGATTTTGTCTGTTACAAATATGACTATTGGAGTCATCTTATTTTTCTCATCTTCTTTTTCAGCATCAGATGCCACATTAAAACTAAGATGACATTTCCACTTTTTGACGAGTTATCATCTTCTTTTTGTAATAATAAAATATACCTTAATAGTAGATAACATCTTTTTTCATAAAACCAAGATGATGCTATCTTCCTTTTCTTCATATTGCAATCTTCTTCTCTAGCTTCTTCTAAAATATACTTTGATATTTAATTAACACAATAAAGTATTTGTATTAATTTATCAAGTATTATGTCAATGCTTTGTCAGTTTCGTCTATTTGTTGTAATCATCAAAATTAGACTCAACATATATTTTCCACTTGCTAAAGTAAAAGTTCTAAAATTTGAAAAATTGCTTACCAATGTTCTATATGTGAATATTTTATAACTAAATACTACAAAATAATTCATATTTTCTCAAACTATTTACATTTTTGTGGAACAAATTTTAAAAATTAAATGTTGTAGTGAAATATTTCAAAATTAAGAATGTTACCCATTTAAAAGAAGAGATGACATGGAAATAATTAAATTAACGACAATTCTATAATTATTTTATTTGGTTACAAAGTATAAAGCTCATAGAGTATATGGGAATAAAATATGTAAGATCTTGGTAACATAGGAAAAAAATAGGTATAAATTAATTAGTTAAAATACTTAGTCTGATAAGGATGAAACGTGGTTAGTGGGTGTGGAGATCTATGAAGCACGGAAACTCCGGTTACATGCTGTTTCAACGTTTCCGTATCCGTGTCCGTATTTGTTTCCCCACAGTTTCCAAGCCTATATTTTTTAGAAATGACGTTTCTCAGTTTCTATTTCCATTTTCGTATCCATATCCGTTTCCATTTCAGTGCTACATAGGTGGAGATTATCAAAATAGTCTTTAAAATTATGAAGATTTATTCTTTCCACACTATCAAAATTACATCGATTTCTGAAGATTTCTCTTGAGCCACTAGTTATTTTGAGACTACGATATAAACAATGCGTCTTTGGTTGATAGCTCATTGAGCGTAAAAGAGTAGATATAGAGAGGATAAAACGGAGAGAAAGCATTAGAAGATCTGAAAGGAAGATGGAGAGTAGTGATGTGAGATGCGAACACCATTTTAGAGTTTTGGTATTTCGTATATCGTCTTCAATCAATTTTTGGTATTTTTCTTTTTGTATCTTGTTGATTTGAAAATTTTCACTTTTATTTCTGATTTGATTTTAAATAATTATGACTTTGTTTTGCGATAATATTTTATTTTTTTATGTAAACTCAATATTCCTTGTCCAATACAATTACATTTTCGAAGTTTAATACACCCTCCAGTTTAATGCTTTTGAATTCTTGCTACAGATTTTTTTTAGGTGAACATGAATTTTGAACTAAAAAATGATGATCATGCTTTACTATCACATGTACTATCATTGAGACATTTTAATGATAGAATTTGTAATTTCAGGTTATTTTCAATGTTGCAATACTTGTAATTAAGTTGAACTAAGGAAACTGATAATCTTCTATTTGCTATTATATTAACAAATGGTTATTGGAGGCATTTGGTTGAAGAATACAAGAAATAAAGATAGACTCTCTAATTATTCTTAATTGTTGCTCTCTATTTTAGTAAGGTTTACAAGGGCTCCACAATTGTGTAAAGATTGTTCATTTAAGAAAGGTTTTGAGAGCATCAAATTTATGCAAAAATTGTCTTATGATATATTATTGATGTTTAAGAGACGATGAATTTATAAATTATCACAAAATTTTATAATATTACAAATATGATTCAGTGACAAATAATTTTTAAAATTGTCACTATATTATCTTTTAAATGATACAAAACTTTGTTATAATTGTAATTTAATGACAATATATAGTTTGTCATTAAAAGCTGATTTTGTCAATTATTATAAAGCTATTATGATAATATTGTGCATTTCATAACATATAAAAGTGTCACAAAAAATAATTATACAGAGACAATTTCATTTTGTCACTAATTATTAGTTAACAGTGACAATTGGCATGATATCGTGACAAATGTGTGCATTATTTATGACTATCACATTGTCGCTAAAATTTTTTAGATTTACTATTCACTTGAAATTTGTCATAATAACTGAAATTTTAGATGATGAAATGCATATTTTGTCATTTATTATATGAACTTCAGTGATAGTAGGTAATATAAAGCGACAACAAAATGAATATAAAATTACGAAAAAAACGTCACAGAAACTAAAAAGTTACAGTGGCATGTAATATTTCGTCATATAAACACAAAATTTTGACGACGAAATAGAACATTGTCATATTGACAAAATACGACGGACATACTATGACGAAGCCTGTGACAATGATTTTTTTGTCACCTATTATCTATGGTGATGAAAAAATATGTTTTCATGACAATTTTAGTGCGTCATAAAATGCAAGATTTCTTGTAGTGATTAAAAGATTTCAACCAGCTAAGGGCTTCGCGAAAACTCATAGCCTCAGCTGCAAATGCATCTCCAATGCCTGAAATAAAGAAGCATTTGATGCAATAAAATTCCCTTGATGGTCCCTTGAAATTCAGCCATGTCCCATGAGACGTCCTCCCTCTAAAATGCTTGCGTCGACATTATTGGTGTTGTGATTCTGGTTGGCTTTCCGTTAGCAAATTAGGAGCTCTCCGTTGATTTAAGGATCCTTGACCATGGTTGATAACTCACGATGCTAAAGGGAATTTACCATTCCAAACCCAATCGTTCCTTCTAGCCCATGATGGCCACGTTATACTTGCAACGCTCTTTGTCTTCACCAATGGTTGATTAGTTACCCAACACCACCAGTCTGTAATGTTTGATATTAAATTAGGCCATCCTTCACAAAAAATTTCTGACCAAGCTGCTATAGAGAAACTACAAGTAACTAAAGTATGAAAGAAATTCTTTGTATCGTCCGCACAAATTGGACATCTCAGAACCACCATAACACGACGTTGCATTAGTTTGCTCAATGTCGGTAGAATATCAGTCGCCACTTTCCATAGAAATAATGAGATTCTGGCTGGAAGTTTAAGTTTCAACATAGTACTCCAAGCTGGGCCAATAAAATTGGTTTGAAGTGATGAAAATGTAGATCGTTCAAGAATTGTATAGTAGCATGATTTCACTGCAAAAATCCCAGAATTTTCATGACGCCAAAACACACTATCCGAAGCCTGGAACCATGGAATTTGGATTTTCAAAATCTGTCTGACATCTTCTAAATTAAACATGGTGTTAATCAAGGCAAGATTCCACTCTCTATTGCCTTGTAGCATCAACCCATTTACATTAGCATCTTCAAAACCAGGAACAGGTTTAGATTGTATTCTTGGGTGTTCAACAGATGGTAACCAACTATCATTATAAATAGATAGGCTTTCACCATTACCCACTTTCATACCCAGGCCATGCTTCATGGCTTCTTTTGCAGAAAGGATACCCTTTCATCTATAGCTCGCATTTTGAGATGGAACGAATTCTAATAGACTAGTATTTGGAAAGTATTTTTGCTTTATGATTCTTCGAGTAGTGATTAGGGCTTAGTAAGAAACAACTATACCTGTTTAGCCAACATAGCCTTGTTTTTTTTTATAAATCCAGAATACAAACTAAAGAAGCCCACTTAGGACCTTAAACTAGAATTACAGAATAGAAAGTTTGACCTGGTGGTAATACATTCTCTAACCATCGGAGTACTACAGAGGTCATGCAATAATATCTCATCCAAACTCACAGGAGGATTTTGCAAGTATTGATTTACACTACTTGTAAAAAGGGACAATTTAGCAAGGCCATCTGCAAACCTGTTACTCTCATGAAAGCAGTGTATAATTCTAAACAGGGGTAAATCTTGAAGGGTCTGATTAATGACATTCAGGATGTTAAGCAAGCTCGGATTGAGAGGCACTTCACCTACTTGGTTAATGATGTTAACTATGTCCAGAGAGTCGGATTCCAATATAACACTGGTACAACCCTTGTCTTTCGCAAGTTGGAGTCCTGTGCACACAACCCAAGCTTCCGCCAACAGAGGGTTCCCTATCTCGATGTTATGAGTAAATCCGGCTCGCCAGGTTCCATTATGATCTCGAATAATGCCTCCCGCGCCCATGGTCTTAGAACTCTCACTCCACGCCTCATCAACGTTAATTTTAACCCAGCCCTCATGTGGTCTTTCCCATTTGACTATAGAATCTACAACTCTCGGGACTTTGCTCAGCAGTGTCGGTGACCAACAATTTTTGCATTCTTCCACAAAACCCCTTATAACACTGCACTTGTCCATCGGAATTGCTTGACTGTCATTGAAGATGGAATCATTTCTCCATTTCCAAAGCCACCAACATGTAATAACGAAAATAGAGCTCCAACTACAACCCCAAAATTCTCAGGAGTTACGAACTAAGTTCTTTTTCCACCAAGCCTGGGGGTTTAGGCTAAAGAAATCCGAGCTAAGATGTTGGACCCCCAATCTCATCCAAGTCTCTTTACTGTATGGACAGTCTCTTAGAATATGTATCACTGATTCAGCTTGTTGGTTACATACAGTGCAAGTGTCATGGTCAATAAGGTGCCTCCTATGTCTCTCCGCATTGGTGAGCAACCTGTCTTGAACTGCGAGCCAAATGAAGTATTGCACTCGAAGAGGTGTCTTGAGTTTCCAAATCAAGCTGAAAGTTGGGTCTGCTGGAGCCAACATAGCCTTACTGAAATGTGCAATACTACGAAAATTCAAACGTCCTTTCGTAATTGGCTGACAAAGTCGCTCCCACCTCATCCAATGAATGGACTTGCCCTACCAAAAATTAAAGAAGACTTTCTCTAGGCTAGCCATGACATGGGAAGGAAATAGAAACACTTGCATTCCATATGTTGGTAAGGCTTGTGCAACATATTTCAATAAGACTTCCTTGCCCCCCAATGAAAGGTTTTTTGGGTTCCATCCCTGAGTCTTTTTGCGGGTCTTAACTATAATGTAGTCGAAAATATCCTTCTTTGAATGACCAATTATATATATACGTACTACACCTTTTTAGAAAATAAAATTTAACTAATACCTATACATCTCACATCTCAATAGCATTAGTATTAATTAAATTCACCAAATGCCATACGAATTTCAAATAGCCAACACCTAAATACATGTATAAATTATTAAGGTTTCATATTCTTTCAACATAATTGATACAGAGTTTAAATTAAAATTTGTTAAAAAGAAACTAAATCAACAAAAAATCAAAAACCCTAATGGGCGAAAGTTTTTTTCCCAAATAATGAGATTGTGACAATGTAATTAGAGTAGGTCCGCCTTGCTCGTGATGTAACATCACCCTAAAATTCAAATCCAATTTTTTTTAATTACAACTCAAGATTTTAATTATTTGTCTTTCAAGATTCTTTGAACTTGAGTTCATTTTATCACATCCAATTCAATATCTATATGAGTGGATCCAATTTCATGCAATTTCTTATACTTTCTATACTCAATTTGATCATCAGTTTACTTAATTATCATTTTTGTTTTGTATTTTAGTATTATTCTCCCAATTATAGTATGATAAATTTTAATAAAAAAGTAATAATATACATTTAATATAAAAACTCAAAATAAAAATTTACTTGATTTTTACATAATAAAAAATTTCACTTAAAAAGTACAAAATTTTTTATAAGTTTCTTGATTTGGATTATATAATGGCCGCTGTATTTTTGGTAGCGTAGACTAAATTTTGTAAGGCATTTCCCAATATGGGCAGGCTTGAACTAAATATGGGCATAGGCTGGTTTTGGCCGAGCCAAGCTCAAATTTTAGCAGTCTAAGCTCGATTCAACTTATAAAAATTAAAAGTTAGGCCCGAGAATGAGCCTACAAATTAAATTTTTTTTAATAGAAGTTTTATATTTATTTGTGAAAAATAAATAAAATTATTTTGTAAACAAAAAAAACTAAACTTCCCATCTATATTTTTCAAAAGAAATTTAAATTCGATAAATCTGTTAGTAATACGCAATTATATATTTATATTACATCAGGCCGACGGGTCGGGCTTGAATTTTAATACTAAAACCAAGTCTACATCATACAGAGATCGAGTCATGACGGGTTTAGGCCAACGGACCTTTATTATATTTTTCTTGCCCATACCCACCCCAAATAGAGGGGTTTAGGTGGGCCTTATAGACCAACGATCCGGTGCCAAGGTCCACAAGAGTTTTATTGTGAGAAAACTTGATGTATAATAGTTTTATTAACTAAAATAACATCAGTAGGTTATAAAAGTAAACTATAAATATTATAAAAATAGGTGAATTTAAAAAAAAATAGTTGTCTAAGTGAAAATAAATTTAAATCCATAAAATCAGAGATGACATCTTGCAAATATCCATCTGGGCGGAATTTTTAAAAAAAGGAGACAAACTAATTGGCACAACGGAAATGACACAAACAATATTTTTGTTGCATTAGGTAGGCCGCCTATGTGAACCCCTAATACCTATAGCAGGAAGGAGTCCAATTTTTTGAAGTTTTTAATGTGGAAAAAACAAATTTTGTTGGATTTTTCAATTGAAGGCTGTTATTTGACCATAGTACAATGAATGGTATACATTGAACTTTTAATTGTTGTTATTGATTATTTCTGTTTTTAATTGCAGTTTCCGCATAAATATTGGGTATATTTAATTATAAATTGGATTTGTTAATTAATTATATATTTTATTTGATTGTTTTGTATGAAATGACTCAAAAAATATTGCTTCATATATTATGAATGTGTGAGGCTGTTTCATTGGATATCATAATACAAGTATGCCACCATATATAACACAAAGTGAAGAACCACAAGTATATTACTTGTTTGTTTACCCTTTCCAAAAAAATATAAAAGAGAATGTGAGATGAGGTGTCAGAGAAAGCAAGAAGCAGTATGCGCAACAATGCTGGAACACAGCATGTTGCAAGTTTATGGAATTAATTAACATCTTATGACCAGTACCAGTAACAGTAACAGTTCCCAATTAATGGGGAAAAAAACATCATGTGAATTTGTGGTTGAATTGGTTTGTCCAATACCGTCTGGTGGCCATTAAGAAGACGAGTCACTCCCTTTTTTTTTTTTTTTTTATCACAGCACAAATTCCCTCCTCCTCTCCAGCTTGTAAGGAGCAATAGCTTAGCTACCACATTTCATTTCAACAATATTTCTCTTCTTATAATAATCACATCTTGTGTTCCTTTTCTAACAAAATATTATTTAGTTCTTCTTTAATGGCTGGCTTCTAATTCTATTACTACTACTACTAGTACATGGACGAGTAACTGTACACGACAAGGATACACCCGATCGGTGGCTCAATGTTGCAAGGGCTGTCGGCGGTGGTAAATCGCCCGAGGAAGTTAAGAGGCATTATGAGATTCTTGTTAAGGATTTGAGAGAAATTGAAGCCGGCCGTGTTCCTTTTCCTTATTATAAGTAATATGTCCATTCATTTATATCTTACCAATTTAATTCCTATTGTAATTCTTATAATTTATCCCCTACTTTTACAATACGATGCATGTCTTATTAATAATGTATTTATTAATTCTATTTTTTTTTGTCGTGATTAAGTTTACATTTATAGGATGGAATGGACCCTAGCTACTTAAATGTCATAAATCTCTCCTTGCTACTATTTCCTATGATTCACTTAGAAGGCTTGAACTTGTGGAGGTGTCAAAGTGCAAAAGTCTTATTCTGCCATTGTTTCTTTCATTCTCCTCATTGGCGGTCGGGTGAAGTACTAAACAAAAAATACTGGCGAATTTCAATATTTGGTGGCTGGGGCTCTTGCCACCACCTCTGGCTTAAACTCGTGACTATAAGCCTCAACCAACAAATTGTTAGTTACATTAAAAGAATTCAAAGCAAAATCTCATAGTGTTGGTAATATCGATGAACATTCACGATAATATTTTATAAACAAATGATAAATAAAGGCAGGTTTGACATTGCTTTTAGGCTAGGAAAAGAACCGAAAAGCAGGGCACAACAAACTCAAATCAACCATAATAAAGAGGATGGATGAGACATGATATTAATAATGAAGTAATGTAACCTTGTATGACAAAAGATACAGAACAATTGGAGTGGGACTTGTTAAAGAGGGGGGATGGAGATGGGGAAGTGAAAGAAAAAGTAGGGACCAAGGGAAAGAGGAAAGTGCAAGTAGAAGAATCTTTTTAAGTGGTGGACTAAAATTCTCCCAACATCATCATCCCTCAACTAACTGCATCTATGCCATCATTAAAACACATTATCAGGCCAAAACCAATGCTATCCATCCATCCATCCATCCATCTACTTTCTTTTTATCTTCAACCACTTATCTTGTCTCCTCTTTTCCTTTCTTACATAACTTATCTCCACTCTCCGTTTGGATTCTCTAAAGTTGGGAATTCACTGAGGACCCACAAACCCCTTAAACTCAATCTGAACCATTAAAACTCAATGAATCGAATGAAATTCCAAACTTTAGAGAATCTTAATCCCTCCACTCCACTTTTAACATTTTAATCATGAACCTTCACACTACCCGATTGGATGAGTTTACTGAAACTACAATCATTCCATACTCGGAAGCAAAGGGATTTTGAAGTGTATGGAAGGGTACATAATTTATGTCACTTAATTATTAATTTTGATAATATCTCGATTACTTACAAATTACATCAATTAATAACTTTTCATCAAATTTGATCTCTACCTTTTTGAAAGATTATTACTTACCTAAAAATATTAAGGAACAATACTAGGCCTGTTCTTTTCAACTTATTTTTTGTTCAGTTTAGTTCAGTATCAATCAGTTCAATTCAGTATCATTCAGTTCAGTTTCAGTATTCAGCATTAAGTATTCAGAATTTAATATTAAGTTTCAGTATATACATTATATCAATATTATTAATATATTATTATTATTTATAAATATTAAAAAGCAATGAATATTAATGATAATATCAATTCAATTTCAATTTTAGTTCATTTTTATTTATATATTATATAAATATTATTAATTAATATCAATAATCACAAATAACAATAAAGAAAAAGAAACCAATAATAATATTTTTAAAATTATAAATTATTATTTCTACCATAAATAATTTTGTAGGAGAAACAAATAAATAAAAGTAATAACATTTTATAAATATTGATAACAACTAAAATAATAAGGTAATATTCATAACAATAATTACCATAAATAATAATAATAATAATAATAATTTATACTAGTATATTATATTATTATTATTATATGTAACAATTAATAAATTTTATTAGAATATATAATATTATTTAAAGTGCTATTAATTATTATATATTTTAATATTTTTAAAATATTATTCATATTATTAATTATAATTCAGTTTCAATATTTTCAATTTCAGTACCATTCAGTCTAGTTTCAGTACAGTTCAGTACCATTCAGTTCAGTACACCTACTTATCAGTTGAAAAGAACAGGGCCTATGTTCTTTTGTATTTCATTCAATTCAAATCTAAACAGTTATAAATTTACACTAAATAAAGTTTAGTTTATTCAGTTCTAAAAAGAAAACCCAATAAATAGCCAGAAAAAATCCCAAAAATACCAAGTTTGACTGTTTTCACATGAACAACTCCTTTTGCCGTACATATTACCGGTAAAAAACGAACTTCTGAGCTCATCAGAGATCCCAACTACCTAGAAAGTTGCTCTTAAGTTCCTTTCTACATCAAGAAACAGAAAAAAATGGAGTGCAAGTTACGACAAACTAGTTATCATCTTCAGGCGAGAGTGGTGCTGGATTTGATTGATAGGTAGCAGGTGGAACCATGGCTGGTGCACCACTGGAAGGCGGGGGAGCCGCTGCACTAGTTGGGGGAAGCAAGATAGGTGGCCTTGAAACACCATTCACTTGACCAGGCAAGGAAGGAGCACCAGGAGGTGCCATCATTGGTGTCATACCTGGAACAGGCATATAGCCTGCCACAGACAAGCCTAGTTCAGAACAAAATGAACAAGGTTGCATTGCAAAACATAATATAGTTTCTATGGGTCTGTTTGGTATTGCTTTTCGCTGTTGTCCCAATATAGTTTCTAAGGGTTCATAGTACTTAATTAGAAACTGTATGATTTGTTTTTTCCAAATCAAATCTGCTGCTTCTAGAAAAAGCTTGAAAATGGAGCTTTCCAGAAAAGCAGCTGAAAAAAGCACATCCAAACTGGCCTAATTCTATGCTACATTTTACCTGGAGCACCAGCAATAGGTCGAGGCAGTGGCAATGGCAATACAGGAGGCCTAATTCCAGGGAATAAAGGTGGACCTCCTGGAATAGGCATTACAGGAAGGCGGGGCCTCTGAGCCAGTAAATGCTGATTGAATGCAGCTCCAACCTGCTGGAATGCTGCAGCTTGCCCGAGATGTTCCTTTATTCTTTGGTCAATTAGACTTTGAGTTTGTTGCTCCTCAAACTGTTGATAGTAGGATCTCACATTTGCCTGAAAGTGATGTAACCATTGATATCATAGTAATCATAATAGATAACAAAGTAAGATCAAATGTAAGAAGTACCTTATGCTTGTAACCTGCATTATGTTGCTTTCTAACTGATGGCTGAAATATTACAAAAGAAACCATCAGTGACATCAAATGCTCACTTTAGTGTATATATAGTTCTTTAACTTCTTTTGACATGGAAATACATCTACATACATCCAAGAAACTACACTTGTTCATTCTGTAACAATTGGTTGAAATTTGAAATATATAAAGCAACAGAAAATTAGACTAGGATTTCTTCTAATGTGACGTGAAGCAAAAAATATTTGCACAGACACCTACTTTGTTTATACATGAGAGAGAGAGAGAGAGAGAGAGAGAGAGAGATGCTGAGTAGAAGAAATACAAAAACATTTCATCATGTAATATATATTTTTTCATAATTAAATAATGGAATGGATACTGATTATTCCCAATGTTTTTCCTACCAAACCTCACATTAACACAATGGAGACCATGTGGCAAAGGTCTTAGACTAGTGGTTGAGCCTTGAAGCTGTGATCCTAGAGGTCACAGGTTTGAGTCCACATACGGGTGGGTGGGGTGGGGTTTTTCATTCTTATTATTGTAAGCCCAATGAGGCAAATTTTAAAAAAGAACACAATGGGAGGCCCAGTGCACTAAGGCTCGCATTAACACAATAACCCCTGCAATCCTTAAGAGTTCAAGGATTTTACACTTTTAAGGTCCTATTCAAAGTCCTTTATGTAACATATGAGTGAGCCATCCAGCATCCATTAATTTATTTAAAGCTCAGTTATAATGTAGTCCTTCACAACTTAGCTTCATGATCTACAGTGAAAGAAAACATACAGTGTTCTAGAGTATATGCACCATGCAGCAAATGATTAGAAGGTGATTAAACCATATAAACAAAAATCTGCTTCATTTAAGTTGCTGGAACTGATCAAAGGAAGCTTTCATCTACCAGCTATGAAGCACGGAAACGCTCTACCCACCTCGTTTCTCAGTTTCGGAAACCGAAACGCCCGGAAACTGCTACGGGACGTTTCCGGGGACGTTTCTGTAATTACCGGAAATTGGAAGCGCGTTTCCCCTAATTACGGAAACCGTATCCCTCCACAGACCCCATGTATTTGATACGATTATATTTTCCTCTTCTTTCTTATCCAATCTCTTCTTCCATCTATTCGTAGTCTATGATTACATAAACAAACTTTTTCCCAGGAAAACAAAATCAGAGTTCTCTTCTTATTGAAACTAAATCGCAAAACAGAGAGAGAGTAGAGAAGAAAAATTGCAGCAGACCAATCTTCATTTGAAGAGGCAAGGTTTCGATTTGCTTCTTGATTTGCTTTGAGCTTCTGATGCTTTGTTACTCTATGCTCTGTTCTAGTTTCTGCGTTTTGTTTCACTGACTGTTCTTTTAGAAACGGGTTGTTGTACGTGGCTTGATTGTTTTATTCCACCTGTCCATTACTTAAATAAAATAATTATTCTATCTATATAACTTCTATATAAAATATTTATTCTATCTATATAACTTCTATACCAGCCTACTGTTCACGAATTTAGTCCAATTCATTGTTTCCTAGCTATTATTTATGGTATATAAATTTTATATCTATATTTTTTTTGCAGTGTATGTTTTTTGGTATTTTATGTAAGATTAAAATTATATTAATGAAAATTTTCAAATTTTTATATTTATAAATATACCCCTATATTTTTAATATTTACACGTTACCCCACAGTTTCCGAAACTCTATTTTTTAGAAATGGCGTTTCCCCGTTTCAGTTTCCGTGTCCGTGTCCGTGTCCGTGTCCGTGTCCGTGTCCGTGTCCGTGTCCGTGTCCGTGTCCGTGTCCGTGTCCGTGTCCGTGTCCGTGTCCGTGTCCGTGTCCGTGTCCGTGTCCGTGTCCGTGTCCGTGTCCGTGTCCGTGTCCGTGTCCGTGTCCGTGTCCGTGTCCGTGTCCGTGTCCGTGTCCGTGTCCGTGTCCGTGTCCGTGTCCGTGTCCGTGTCCGTGTCCGTGTCCGTGTCCGTGTCCGTGTCCGTGTCCGTGTCCGTGTCCGTGTCCGTGTCCGTGTCCGTGTCCGTGTCCGTGTCCGTGTCCGTGTCCGTGTCCGTGTCCGTGTCCGTGTCCGTGTCCGTGTCCGTGTCCGTGTCCGTGTCCGTGTCCGTGTCCGTGTCCGTGTCCGTGTCCGTGTCCGTGTCCGTGTCCGTGTCCGTGTCCGTGTCCGTGTCCGTGCTACATAGTCTACCAGCTTCTAGTGTCTAGTACCAGACCTATATTTAATAACCTTTCCTTAACTCCAATTCGTCTCTCTAAAGCTTAAGGTCAGAAAGAAGTGCTAGAAACATAAATTTCTCTTCAATATTTGCAACCTTATCGGGTCACTCTGCTCATCCTAATAAAATCTTTGGCAATCCTATATTTAGGAGTTATTTATCTATCTGGAACATGAGGTATCATAGATTCATAGGTAATGCTTTCTTTAACAAGCCAAATATTTAAAGCTAAAATTTATTAGCAAAAAAAAAAGAAAAAGATTCACTGGAAGGCCAAAAACCTAAACAGAATAATTGGCAATCTATTAAACATTTCAGAACATGCTGTTGGCACCTACAAATCTGTTGCTAGAAGTTGCATTGTAACTTGAACAAGACTTGGAAATCTTACTGATGGAATTTTATTTGCCTTTGACCAAAGGGCCAAGACAAGAGAAGTACGTTCATATTGGGAGATCTAAGAAAAAGGATACTCTAGAAACTGGAACGTAGTTGTTTGTAGTTGGAAAAAAAACCAACAGTGGCAACAGGACTTGATTCTCATAAATCTTTTTGTTTTCAAGCAGCAATAACTTCAAACAACACAACCCTTCTTAAGAAAAAAAGTTCATGGGAACAACCCTGGCCATATTTTTAAAAAATTATTTTTTCCTCATTGGGATTACAATAATGACAAATAAAACCCCACCCCACCCCACCCCACCCATATGTGGACTCGATCCTGTGACCTCTAGGATCACAGCTTCAAGGCTCAAGCACTAGGCTAAGCTTTTGCCACAACCCTGGCCATATTACTAACTCTATGCTCTGCATTTCAACAAAGGATATTCTATGCCGACACAAGAAATCAAAAGATTACAGTATAAATGAAAATAGAGAGCTATTTGTTTCGACCAAATTTATCAATGAACCAATATTCAAAGCAAGTTGGATAGGAAAGTAAAACCTATTTGGTTGGACCCAATCCATTATGGAACAACACTCCTTTTAAAGTTTTTTAAGGAAATAGAAAATTACCCCCAAAAGAATATAGCTACAAGAAAACACATTTTCATAACTTTAATTATCAAACAATAGGATAATAACATATCAGCTACAATCAAGTAAGTATCAGTGTATCACATTAAACAGGAACTGCATAGCAAATCTTTTTTAAAAAAGAAAAATAAATTTTCCAAGTGGAATCATAAGCAACGCAGACCTGGAATAATGCCACTGCCACAACCACACAAAGAATTGAATTGAAAAACAAAGAAACACAAATACTTACAGAATCGTGGGTCAAATAAGTGTCACAATAATCACAGTAGTAGCTGCAAAAGTGAACAGACATATGATGTAACACAAGAGAACAAGTACACCAATATGAAGAGAATATACCTAATGCGGGAAAAGAAAAAGAAGGCCATACCGAGGCATGGCTGGTCGTCAATCAATAATAAAAGAAACTGCAGCGCAGATCAAACCTGCAAAATGTGAATCACAGGCCTAATAAACCAAGCAGATGGATGAATATCATATGTAAAATAATTAACCTTGTGAGATGGATAGCATGTCAAAAGACAAATAAGTAGATGGAGCAACAGAGGGTAAAGCTTAAATTGCATGTCTCCATAGTTAACCTAAAAGGACCCTTATGATATAATTACATAGAAAACAGACCTCCTAGCCTAAAAAAATATAGATAACCAAGCTTTTTGGTCATCACAAAAGTTTTATGATCATTGATCCCCAAGAATTAGGCTAGAAAAAAAGTTTAACAAGAATGAAGAAGAACTTACTCATAGCTAACCTAATCAAATCGATATAACTGAATAGGCTGCACAGTGTTCCATAGTTAAGAACTAATTCACATTATACAACACCAAAGACATATTAGGGTATACAACACGAAATTACAACAATATGAAAGGGTATACCAAAACCATCAAAAGCATCAACCAAAGAGCCAAAAAAGTTTTTAATCCTCAGGAAGGGGGAAAAAGTTTACCGGAAATTAAGGACCAGTGCCAGTGACCGAAGATATGGTCGTGCGGGGGAGGTACAAAGGAGACAACAGCCTTGAACTTCACAAAACTAGTGGTTTAAGGTCTTTAACAAAGCTTCGGATACAAAGCGAAACGAAATGCGGGCCGGCGACTACGAGAAACGCCGATGAGGTGACGGCGTTCTGGGAGGGTACTGAATCGTCGGCGTGGAGATTGGGGGTTGGGTCGAGAATCGAGGATGAGCTGAGGGACTACTAGTACTTCATTGAGAATGGTAATTGTCGACTCGAGAAAGGGACCAAACAGTATATTTTTGTTAACAAGCTATTATACCAAAATATCAACTGCAGTAAAAAAAATGATAGAAATTAGAAAATACTCCCTTCGTTTTGAAAATTAGTTTTTTTAGGCTTTAAATTTATTATTTTAAAAATTTCCGGTCAGTTTTATTTATACTTTACTTTTTATTTATTATCTGATTTTTTATTTTTTAAATATTATCGAGCGTTGAATTGATATATAGCCTATTAGGTATTATTTAGTCTGAATTTTTTCGTCTAGACACCACCTAATTTAATTTTTTACACAATTTTAAGATATCAATACTTATAATGATTATAGTTCAAAATATTTTTACTGTATAATTCTCATTTTAAATCTCATGTCGAGAAATAGTACGCTATAAATCAAAAAAAATGTGTGAGGGTATACATTTTTAAGGATTGACTTTATTGTTGATGTGTTTTTTATATAAGAATCGATTAAAACTTATGCTGTCATATGTTAAATTATACTTTTATAATATATTATTACAAAATAATTTATTTCTTTTGTGAATTTATACTTATATCTATTAATAAGTATTAAAAAATAAAAAAATCGCATATCCACCTAGGTGGTGGAAGCCCTGACCTCTTGGCTAGCCTAGAGCTTTTTAAATCATTGTTTAAATTAATTGATTTGATATATCTGTCACTAGTTTAATCGATCGATTTTTGACCAAATTAATCAATTGAAAACCGATCAAACTAGTGATCAATTTTGATCAAACCCATTTTGATTGTCGGATGCGGTTCAGTTTTTAAAATCATGTTAAATATGAAACCACTTGTAAAAGGAAATTTTACCAGAGCCAAATAATGCATAACATCTCTTACGCTACAAAAGTCATATATCTAAAAGCAAGGTACTCCAATTACGCCACTACTATGCAAAAGAACCTACTTACTAAATATTTAAATACTCTATTAAGAGCATATGTGGTAGATTATGGATTTTAAGATTATGTGTAATATAGAATAAAAAATTATATCGTTGTAAAATAAATAATACATTTTAAAAAGTAATAATAATAAATTATCTATTTGATCTTCTATTATAATTTTTTAAAAATAAAATAAAATAAAAAAATAAAATAATTTACTAAATAATTTTTTTTATTAATAAAATAATATAAAATTAATTATACAAATTTTTATTTAATTATTTACGTGTAAAAAATTTAAATAAATATTATATAATATTTATTATATTATATTATATTAAAAAAATAAATAAAAAATTTAATATACAATTATTTTTTAATTAATTATCTATTTACCCATTTCAAACTAAAACGGGTTACCGTCACCCCCGCAGAGTGGTACAAGTAATTGCGGTAAGAAAGAAAGGGAATTTCATGGCGTGACGCTGTAATATAGTAGAAAAGGTGGGAGCGTGATGAATCCTGAAAGTCAAATCTGTTAGCTCTCAACGTAATCAGTATAACTATAATCACACTCCAACAGTAACTGTTAACTATGGCTTCCGCTTCCGTTGCTTCTTTCCATCTCTCCTTTTCGCTTCTTCTCCTCTTTGCTTCTCCGTGTTTTTCACTATCTCATCAGGTACCTTTTCGCTTCTTTCTTCCTTGCTTTCCCATTTCTATTAATTTTGTTCTATCTAATCAGTTGCTTGCTCTAGGTTTTCAAATTTGGCGTTGACTTTCTGATACTTGAAAACGAATTCGCATAATCGAGACGTGTTTCTGTTTTGCAGTTTTGTGAACAAGGGACTGGAAATGATGAAGTTCCATGTGGAATTGTATCGTCATCTAAGATCTTGATTAAGGGGGGAACTGTTGTCAATGCTCACCATCAAGAGTTGGCTGATGTTTATGTTGAGGACGGGATCATTGTTGCTGTGCAGCCTAATATAAAGGTCTAATGTTGCTTTTATTTTTTTTTATCTGATTTTATTTTCCATCTGACATCAAGAACAAAGCTGTTTAGTTTCTGATGATTAATTAACCATGAAGGAGCTGTTTTATATTGACATCAAGAACAAAGCTGTTTTAGTTAAGCTAGGCTTTCTTTATAGTTTTCCCTTGATGTGTTGCAGAGGGGCTTATTCATTTAAGGACTAAAACATAATTTCTTGAATCATGTGGCCCCTGAGTTCTGGCTCTACTTATCTCTGGATGTACTTCTGATTTGCACTTCTTTTGTAGACATCAAATTCTTGAATTGTATTCGTTGCAAACAATAGTACAGCAATATGGCCATAATCAAAAGACTTTTCTGTATGTATTTTGGTTCTTTGCTCGAAATTGGTTATATTTTCATCTTTGGTCAATTTAACAAAATTGAATTTGAATCTGTTTCATACTTAATTCGATATTCAATGAGGTTTTCCAAAGTTCTAATATTAAGGAGAGCTGAAGGATAACAGAGAATGAAAGGGGATAAACGGGATATGTGATTTTGGTCTCTTAGCTCGAGTAAGTTAGGCAGCCTTCTGCTCTTCGTATTCAAATACCTAAGGGATGAAGTAAGGTTTACAATGCTCATACCACCCAAATAATAGCAACATGACTTATTTCTTGACTATGCATTGTTTGACTTTTTCTTTCAGTGGCACCTGCTTTTACCCTATAATGAGCTTTGAATCTTAAGTTTGCTAGTTATCAAGACTATTTTCTAAGCAACTATTTTACTGTTTTGTTTCATAGACTTGCTCATATATTTGTGTTTACTTGTCTAGATTATTTATAATAGTCAATGTTCAGTTGTTCACAGATAAAGGATTTGGAAACTTGGATGCTACCAAAAATTTGGGTGTTTGTTCTTTTTTGGCTATGCATGTTTCACTAAAAATTTTATGAACCTGTGATAACTTTCAGATGCAGATAAAAATTTAAAACTAAGCTTTCCCAACTTGCTAGAAGATCAAACTTTTGGGGAACTATTTTAATACTTCTTACAGTTAAATTTTGTAGCCACTAGGGCTCTATAAATTTTTAGATGACTTTGTATACGTATCCTGGTGAATTTTGATTGCTGTTGTAACTTCGAACATGGGATGGTAATGAAGCTGTTGAATTCGTTACGTGATGCTAACTTTTTATTGCCATGATAAATTACTTGGAAGAGTTACAATAATGATTATGGTTGAGGAAATTCCATAAATCTATCGATATGCTAACATAAATACATCGAGTTATCAAGTTAGCATTATCATTATTACTAATGCCTTAATTGTTCTAGGTAATGGACATGTGAGATTTGTTTAAGTCTCTGTTCTACTGCCTAGTTTTCCTGTTCCTTTGTTTCTTTTTCCTGTGGTATTTACTTTTTTTTGTTTCACATGCTTTTTGCTCTCATTGCACTGAATCTCTTGGCTGTCATTTGCAGGTTGGTGATGATGTTAACGTGATAGATGCCACTGGAAAGTTCGTCATGCCTGGTAAGCTCATATTATGATTGGTAATTCTGTTGCTTTTGACTTTTCTATGAGAAGAATCAAAATGAATCTAAGGATTCTTTTTTGATGTTTGGAAGTAATTCAAAAATTCTTGTTTAAGTGCAATTTACGTAAATATCTTGGGTAATATCATATCATAGTATTACTAAATAATCTTTTTATGCTGACTGGAAAGACTTGCTGTGTAATTAACAGGAGGAATTGATCCCCATACACATCTAGACATGGAGTTTATGGGTACTGAGACCGTGGATGACTTCTTCAGTGGCCAGGCTGCAGCTTTGGCCGGTGGAACAACCATGCATATTGACTTTGTTATTCCAGTCAATGGCAGTTTAATGGCAGGATATGAAGCCTATGAAAGAAAGGCCAAGAAGTCCTGCATGGATTATGGTTTCCATATGGCTATCACCAAATGGGATGAGGTTGTTTCAAGGGAAATGGAAATAATGGTGAAGGAGAAAGGTAATTCTTTTGAAATTTGATTAATGATCACATGCACTTTGGTAGATTACGGCTCTATTCTCTTGGACTACAATTCCATTCAGTTCAGTTCAGACCACTTCAGTTCATTTCAGTTCTGATCACTTGTTCAGCTATGTGTAGTTATAAATTTGCACTAAAATAAGTTCAGCTTGCTTCGGTTCAGTCCATTTCAGTTCAGTTTTGTTCAACCAACTTCAGTTCAGTTCAGCTTTCAAAAGTTGAAAGTAACAGGGCCTAAGTCTATTCTCTCTCTCTCTCTCTCTAGTGCGTGTGTGTGTGTGTGTGTCAATAACTGTATTATGCATTTGGAATTTGTAGGTATCAACTCTTTCAAGTTTTTTATGGCGTACAAGGGTTCCCTTATGATCAGTGATGAGCTTTTTTTAGAAGGTTTGAAGAGGTGTAAGACACTGGGTGCCCTAGCTATGGTTCATGCAGAAAATGGAGATGGTGTATATGAAGGGCAGAGGAGAATGATTGAACTTGGCATTACTGGTCCAGAAGGGCATCCTCTTTCAAGGCCCTCAGTGGTAGACTTTTTTCCATTTATTCTTTCCGGCCTTTCGGATTTACATCTTTTTATCTCCTTAAAAATAGATTTTATAAGAACTTCTGGTTCATAATATACTTATATGCATATAATAAATGTTAATACTAATTACCTATTGCGTATATACCTGAATTCTAATTTAGGCTATGGTGTGATTCTGTAGCTTGAAGGTGAGGCAACTTCTCGTGCAATTCGTTTAGCAGCTTTTGTAAACACACCTCTTTATGTGGTTCATGTGATGAGCATTGATGCGATGGAAGAAATAGCTAAAGCTCGAAAGTCAGGTTTGCTTTTATTACATGTTAAATTTGATTCTATTATGTGAAATTCGTCAAATTCAAAAGTCACATATTATGGGGATATCTAGAAGTGTTTTTTGACGGGCTAATGAAATTGTTCATGGCTTGTAATTACTAGGAAAAGGTTAAATTGTCTTGATGATGAATAAACATTCCCTAAGATAAAACTTTAAGTTGCTATAATGTTTTTCATGTGTTTATTTCTATTGGCCTAATGCAGGGCAGAGGGTTATTGGAGAGCCGGTGGTCTCTGGATTGGTTCTTGATGATTCAAAGCTCTGGGATCCTGACTTTACCACTGCATCAAAGCAAGAAACCGCGTTTCATAATTCATTCGTTTAAATTATATATTCAAATTCAGTCATTTTATTTGAAATATGAGGAGATATATATTTTCTTTATTCAGGTATGTCATGAGTCCCCCTATTAGGCCATCAGGACATAACAAGGCCTTACAAGCTGCTCTTTCAACTGGACTTCTACAGGTCTCTTTTTTACATCTTTAACACAAATAACCACTCTCTTAACTTAACCTAAAAGAAGAAAAGTTTAATTACCATCAAAGCAAGAAACCACTAATCAAATGTTGCCATGTGTCACTTTTGGTTAGTTTTACACAGAAAAAAAAACCAAGTTCATTTTGCGCCAAGTCGATCCCGCAAAAGTTTAGGGACTGAATTAGCCCTCGATTCTCAGTTTGTCTTATTATCTGTTCTTCATCGTAATCTTTATCTTTTGCAGCTTGTGGGTACTGATCATTGTACATTTAATTCAACACAAAAGGCATTTGGGATTGAAGATTTTCGTAAAATCCCTAATGGTGTCAATGGTAATAAAAAGAAGGTTATATATTTACCAAGTCAAAATTTATGTGTTCTTTTTTGTTTTTTACTGATGTTTTACTGACGTTTTCCATTTTCGTTTTAACTTGGCATTTGGGGACGCAGGAATTGAAGAGAGGATGCATTTGGTTTGGGATACTATGGTGGTAAGCTACTCTAGACTCTTTTATCCTTGAGTGGGCTATGAATTTGTTTCACAATCATCGTATTCTTTTATTTCAGGAATCTGGCCAAATTTCTGTCAGTGATTTTGTCCGGGTGACAAGCACAGAATGGTATGCTATGCTATGTCAGCTGTTAGTCTTAGATTTCTGTACTAGGGTTTAAAGTTTATTTTGACCCCTGCAAATTTTAGTGCTAGGATCTTCAATATATATCCAAGAAAAGGAGCGATTCTTGTTGGATCAGATGCAGATATAATTATACTTAACCCAAACTCAAGTTTCCAAATTAGTGCAAAATCTCATCACTCCAGAACAGATACGAATGTCTACGAGGGCAGGAAAGGGAAGGTAATTAATTCTCTTACACTTAAAATCCATTAGCTGTTTTTCTTTTTTCAGCTGAAATCGAACATATTATAGCTGTTTCTGTATGAACTAGGACTTGATTTTGTTTGATGGCCTAATGCATCCGTAGCTACTGAACTTGTCCCAGAAATCCTACTGCCCCCCGAACTTTCAAAGTGACTTGTAGCTCCCTCAAAGATGTCATTTTTCTAGTTGGTTTGACTGTTCAAAGATGTCATTTTTTTATTTTCTCTCCAAGGGCGGACCCACACACAATTGTGTGGTGGCCCGCCCACCCCCCCCAATTTGCATATTAATAGTACTAGTGACTGAATATAGGTAAAGTAATTTGGTGGTTGAGTTGGTTGTGCATGGTGAGCCCCCTTTGAAGAGCCTGGGTTCAAAACACTCCCAAAGGACTTCCAAATTCTGTATTCTTTCCTTTTTTTTTCAAATTTCAATTCCAACTAACCATTTATTATATTCATTATTGTAAGTGAGCTTTATTTTTCTTAATTTTTTTTAAAAAATAACACATTAAATTTGGCCAAGTTTTTAATTAAATAAACTGGAAGTTGGTTTGATTTTTTTTTTGTTATGTATGTGTAGTAAATTTAATTGTTTAAAACTTATAGCTAGAAAATTAAATTTGAAATCAAATACTATGCTTGATAAATTAGTAGCTAACTTAAATTAAAATTGGACATAATTGAAATTTGAAATATATTGATCTGCAATTAACCTTTAACGCTTGTAATATATATACTATTAAAAATATATTGTTGAAAATGTATTTCACGATTTTTATGATTTGAAAAAGCATATCATTTTTTTCGATATTTGTGTTATTTTTTGGTGAAGACTTGATTTTGATGTATTATTGAAGGGTTATTTTATGGTAACTTTATTTTTTTTTTCTTATTTTGTAACTATTATCGTTGGATTGAACTTCACCCACTAATTTAATGGCGATGAAGGGCAAAGTAAATTTTACTTCGTAAAAAACAAAGTCAATATAGTCTTCACCATTATTTAATATTTTGAATCAATATAAGTATTAGCAAATATAACTTTATCGATTTTTTTTAAATTAAGCCCGTTGATTGTGGCCCCACCTCATATTAGACTCTGCGTCCGCCCCTGTTCTCTCTCCAATCGGAAGTTGACACATGGCGTTCAAGGAGCAAAGTAGTGCATTTTTTGTAAATTGAGAGAGCTTAAGGAGTCACTTGAAAAGTTCAGGGAGTAGGACAAGTTCAGGTAGCTACTGATTGGACATGCCCATTATTTCTGTGTTTCCGATTCTATAGAGCCACATAATGGTTTGAATTATTATTTTAACAATTTTACTTAGAAATGGAATACTAACATAAATATGTGACATGGTTTGAAGGCCAAAGTAGGATTTGATATCAATATTAAGCTCAGGGGTTGGAATTAACCCATTAACATTGAAAGTGTAATTTGTACAGGGAAAGGCTGAAGTGACAATAGCAGGAGGAAAAATAGTATGGCAAGATAATAAACTAAAGGTAGGGGCAGGTACGGGGAAGTATATAGAAATGCCTGCATTCAGTTATGTTTATAATGGAATTGACAACCAGGATGCTTCTTACCTTTCTTCCCTTAATGCTCCTGTGAAACGTTCCGCCTCAACTGCATCGTAGGTCAATTATAGTGATCATAGTACCAAAGGGCTTCCATTTCGACTTTGACAAATCAAGCCCTGAAATAGAATGTGATGACAGTAACATAATTTGTTGCATTTGACCCTCAACAATCATTTGCTTAATTATTTATCAAAGTTCTAGTCAATGCTGCCTGTGATTAAATAATCTAAAACAACCAGAAATTTCCAACGGTAAAAGAATTTGCTACAACTATTTCTAAGACGGTTAAAACAGAATTGGAAGTAACAATATTTATTTTGTAATACGCATTGCTTCTATTCACAATCATGATTTCTATTATTTGCATTTACTCCAGCAAAGACTATTTAATACGAATACAAAATATTAATCCAATCTTTCTTTTACCATGACAAACCAATAAATACGTGCAAAGGAATTAAAAGAAACGAAACACATTGTACATATTCATGTAGGATACAAACAAACAGGGTCAATATGCACAATGAAATAATTTAGTTGAAAAGCATACAATTTCATCTAAAGGATGATTGTATCTCCTCCAGAGTTCTTCCTTTGGTCTCTGGAACCCAAAGACACACAAATACGACAGTAAAAGCTGTGACCAGCGTGTATATAGTGAAGGTCCCTGTTACAGCATAACATTGTCAATAGTTAGACTTTAAAAAAATAATATCCTTAAAAAATATTTCGATAATAGAGAAAAATAGAGACCTCCAGTGCTCCAACTCAACAGAATGTTTGCAGTCATTGTCACCAGCCAGGAACATAACCAGTTCGCCAATGTTGCTGTGCTTCCAGCTAGACTTTTAATATTCACTGGAAGTATCTACATTTTGCATCATTCACAAAACATGGTTTCAAATTTCCCGAAACGACACAAGTTAAAAAAAGTCCATGAACTATATGTTGACACGTGTCATGCTTAAGAATAATTTGATTAAAATGCCAAGTTGCGGAATAAATTTGACACCAAACTTCATTTGGTCAAATTGAAATTCTTAACCAAGTTGAAGCCCGAATTAAACTTGTTACTAACTACGTACACCAAAGGTCCAACAAAGTTGTTCTAAGGCCCTGTTCTCTTAGACTATAGTTTAGTTTAGTTCATACCACTTCAGTTCAGTTCAGCTATGCGTAGTTATAAATTTACACCAAAATAAGTTAAGTTCAGTTCAGCCAACTTCCGTTCAGTTCAGCTTTCAAAAGTTGAAAAGAACATGGCCTAAAAGCCTCAGTAAACATGCCACTATACCTCTAACCTTGGGAACTGAATATAAAATTTAACCCTACAGACTGAATTTCTAATTTCCTACCCTTTAAAACAGTTGGCAGACCATTCTTTAGCAAAACGAAAGAACAGACCAGATAAATATATCAATAATCCTTTAGCAGGTACTAGCAAAGAAATATTTACTATGCAATCCTCACAATAATACACATAAAATCATCTTAAAAGTGCTAAATCACATAATTCTGTATGCTTGTGAAATTATGAAAGGATAAACCAGAACTTCCATTACCTCTGACATAATAAGCCACGGAATAGCTCCAAGTCCAAGTGAAAAGAAAATTACCATAGCCTGAATAAAAGCATTGGCTTATCGAGTGAGATAAAGGCAGACATGTCATTAAAAGAAATGCAATAATGGCATGCATAAAAGTATAAGAAATGTACGTACCACAAGTCCCACAAGTGACAATATCCCCACCATGCTATATAAATTGGAGTCTTTTGAAACAACTCCCTGCCATCAATGATGCAGAGAAATAGAGATAAGAAATTATCCCAAGAATCTCCAGTTAACAAAGTTAGGATGCAAGATACTCAATATGGGCAAGTAATATTACGTACCTTTATATAAAAGGCAACTGCGACAAGCAGCAGGCTAAGAGTCATGCCACATGTAGATACCTGCAGAAATCAGATAATTAAGATCTCCTCTGTTTGGTTCTTCATCCCTAAAGTCAAAAATCTTTTCCGACGGACAAAAAAGATACTCACAATCAGAAGAAGCCTACGGCCAGCTTTATCCATCAGCCATGTAGTGACCCCAGTAGCAAGAACCTGTAATAAGAGAGTTTTCATACACGAAAGAGGCAAAATTCACGGTTTTTCATCCTTTTCGTTTTTTTATAATTTCTTATTTTTGATTGGGAGGTTGAATCCTAAGCAGTGCATCCATAGTTGTTAAAGGCACGCCCATGCAGGGCACAGGGTCCTGCGCCTCGCCATACCTCAGGCGAAGTAGCGTACCTCGGGCGAGCGCCTTGTGTGCCTCAGGCGCGCCTCAGGCGCGCCTCAGGTACACATTTTTCAAGGTTTTAACTTTAATATGTATTGTCAAACTATTTTTAAGGGTTTTAACAATAATTTAAAGCTAGATATTCCTAATTCAATTTCTATTAAGGCTATATGAACTCAAGGTCAAGGCTAATATTCTTAATGCAATATGTAAATTTTACATACATATGCACGTCTAACAATTCTCTTAGTTTTTTCTCTAGTATTGTTGTTGCATTTTACTTCATTTTTCAAGAAATGTTTTTTTGCAATTTTGTGCGCCTAGCATACCTCAGGCGCACGCCTTTTTTGCGCCTCGCCTTGAGGCGAGCCTAGCCCCCTGGCGCCTGGGCTGTGCCTAGCGCCTTGATGCCTTGACAACTATGAGTGCATCAATAGACCATTTTTTGTGGAGGATCAAATAGCAACAACAACAACATTGCCCCAATGTCTAACAAGGCTCCCGCACAAGCAAGGTAAGGGGGGGTCGGGTGTACGCAACCTTACCCCTGTAATCACAGAGGTTGTTTCTAATTGATCTTGAAGTGGATATGCAAAAGCTATCAGTGAATTCACAATAAAAGAAGCTCAGACAGTTTAATGAATCATTTTGCTTTAGTCCATTATAATCTAAAGCCAAAGAATGGTGAATCTTTGGCCCCATTGAAATAATGGCCCAGAGGATCAAATGGCAGAAACAAAATATTTTAAGAAATAAAGTAACTCACCCAATATAAATAATAATATATTTTGCGATAAATAGATGACTTATAATTGGGGGGCTATAAACAAAATTACAGTCTTGCTTTATGTACAAAAAGGACTGGGTAGCTAAAAAATATGATCATAAAAGCAAAAGATTGGTAATGTGCTATATAAAGACTAACTATCATATTTTGTATGTGAAACGGGGGAGACACAATTCATAATGCATGATAACCATGTAGAAAAGCAACATAATAGTAGCACAGACGTAAAAATTCGAAGGGGCCAAGGCCTCTTTAACCTCCATATGGCATTCCAAATGAACCTATGATGTTTCAACTCTAAATCCAACCAAGGGAAAAGACATAAAACTGACGTTAATGCATCAAAACTTGCCTGAATGACCCCAAGTCCAACTGTAGCAAGATTACTCGAGGACAAACCTGTCAAATTTATTGTCAAGTATAAACTGTAAGCTGAAGATTATAAGTTATTCACCAACATAACAATTTTATATATGACAATCTGAAAAGTGGAGGGACAAACTATGTATACGGCCAAAAAAATGTGAAGTAGATAACAATTATTGCAGATGAAGTTCACTCATTGTCCAGCTGAAACTCTGAAGTTTTATTTCTTTTGGTTAAGTTTGTTGAGATACTTCTTGAATTGCAAGGGATTATATCAATAAATAACAAAAGGTCTTCACATAGTAAGTTAACAAAAGTTCAGAACTTATTTTGCTCTCAATCATTCCTCCCGTGTTTTCCTGTAAACTTTTGTGCTGTTTAGTGTAAAATTCATCTCATGTCCATTCAAACTAAACTTATTAGCCTGTATATGCTACACTAAACAACACCAAGCCAACCAAGAGAAACTAATTATTTCTGAGGCTAAAACAGGAACAATAGTTGAGTATAGCAGCAGCCACTCTTCAAACTAGGCATATGTAACAGGAGTATCTATGCACAAAAAAACCACATTGTGTTCATCTGTAATCTGAGCAAAAAGATTTAATAAGAAGTTACATATTATAACAACATTAACAATATTATAACAACATTAATACAATTTTTCACCCATAATATCATGTATCGAACCGAACTTGAAAAGCGCAACCTCAATGATAAAAGAAAAAAACAGTAGGAAAAAAGAATACGTTGATGTTGCTAGAATAGAATGGTATCCCATTTTAAAGTTAAATAAGCAGATAAATTAATATTGGAAGCTATCAAAAAGAATAATATAATAATTAAAATATGAGATGAAAGCTAAAGAAAGGCGGGTCTCACCAGCACTTTTGAAGATGTTGCTAGAATAGAAAAATATCCCATTAATGCCACTGAGTTGCTGGAGCATAAGTAATCCATTTCCCACCTAAAACATAAATTAATGTCATCAGCATATGGATTTTTTAAGTCAAAAAAATGACAAAACGTGAGGAAACAAATCAGAATTTAAAAACAAACCAGTCTACCATCAAAGGAAACCAATATCTTCTTCGCCTAAGCTCTGAAAATCGGATAGTTGATCGTTTGCTTGATGATGCTACAGATCTCTGAAGAAAATACATCAAGGAAAGTGAGAGGATTAACATAACTTTTTTGAAACTTTATGTCATGCAGTCTGTTTGAAAAGTTTAATTAAATGAAAGAAAACAAATCCAGCATTTCAGTTCAGACCTTGATTTCATTCACTTCAGCAGTAATGTCTGTATCAAACCGACCTTGATTTCATTCACTTCAGCAGTAATGTCTGTATCAAACCCTCGTAAAACTTGCAAAGACGCTTCAAAATCCTCTGTCATACCCATCTTGGCCTGCCATTTTCCATCACCACAAACAAATGAAAACAATAACAAGAAATTCAACAAAGATAAAAGCCACAACATTTCTGACGTAAACCATACCAGCCATCGAGGTGACTCTGGAATGAAAAACAGTCCAGGTATTAACACTGCGCAAGGCAGAATTCCTGCCAATCAAATTCCATAAATCAATGAATCTGTTCACTATTCATAGCTATTTCATTCAAATTGATGAATGTGGAAATCAAATGCATGCCGAACAATAGATAGCATTTTCTATTGTTTTTTTTTGCTCGGGTCTCACATTTCATTGTGTATCATTAATTTCACCCATCATCAATCTTGTGAAGCCATCACTAACAGGTACACTGTCCTATATATTAATCAACTTTTTCCCGCTGATTTGAGGTTTAGAGGACTCTTATTAGGGGGCTTACCTAAAACTGCAAGCACCCTCCAGTTTACAAAAAGTCCTAATACATAAACCAGCAATATGCCAAGAGTAACCGAGAGCTATTCAAAGACAAAAATAAAGACCATTATCAGTTAGCATAAAAGACATCGAAAGCTGACATACAGGACACCAGCGTAAGTCAACTATTCCAAAAAGCAAAAGCAACCTGGTTAACTGATCCAAGGCCTCCTCTCATATTCTGAGGTGATATCTCAGCTATATATACTGGTACCTAAGCATTATATAATGGATTAAATTTCAGCACTTTTTCTGAAATAAACAAGTCTACAAAATCCTAGCAATCATTAATAATTTTAAAAGAAATAAAATATCCAATATTTTTAGGGACTTGGTAGATTAAGAAGACTGGTGTAAAGAAAATTGGCAATTTTTTCGTAATTCTTTCAAAATTGAATGCTACATTAATCTTGAACAAAACAAACCACCGTGCTACAACACTTACCACATATGAAATTATACCGACACCAAATCCTGCTAACAACCGTCCCATGAACAAAAATGATGAATCCTGAATTTTGAGCAAAGAAATTATCCATGGAAAGCTGAAAAGGAATTAAAGAAATGAATGGAACATCTATATCAATCAGAACTCACTCTTGCAAAAGATATGCATAACCATCCAATTATATTTGGGATTGCCGCAATCATCAGTGACTGCAATTTAGAAGGACCACGCAGCAATTATCACCCATTAGATAAATATGCACAAATTGCTTGTCATAAAAGCATCACACTTCTTTCATCTTTCTGCAAAACCATATCCAAATTTAAACCATCAAGTAAAGATAATATACCCCCTTGCGGCCAATGTACTCGGCAATCTGACCACTAGAAATAGCTCCAACCATGGCACCGACATTGGCTAAAGAACCAAACAGAGAGAACTGCGCACCAAGGCAAAATATAAAAGCGGAAAACAAAATAAAAAGAAAAGGAGATTAAGTCAAACCTCCGCAACAGAGAGTCTGAGATCGCTGGTGATTGCAGTTTGGGTAGGAGAAGAATATCCACACTGATTCAAAAATTAACGATCAATCCATTCAATTCAATTCAAGTAAGAAAACGATGGAGCAGAAGGAAAACGAAATCCATACTGTGAATCCGAACTGGATTGGACCCAAAGCAACGATGAGAACACAAAGGACAACAGAAACAGCGCCGTCACGGATGATCTGAGTAGAGGAGCCCATCATACTAGACTGCCTGGAGCTCATCCTGTACCAGCTACCGGTGTGAAGGAAAGGTTTCCTAAGCCCATCTTCGGCATCGTCCCTTGAAGCCATGGGTGCTGAAAATTATCAAATTCAAAATGGAGATGCAGAAGAACGGATTGTAATTGATAAAGCACCGATTGAAAATTCAGAAGTGAAGAAAAAAATTATAGGAATGATAGATGAATTGACGTGACTCAGATTTGGAGTTTTTGGTGTTATAAATGAGAAAAATTCTCTGTTGACACTTTGACACAGACAGAGGGAGATGGAGGTGGAATTTTTTTTTTATGAAAAGGTGTTTGTAGTTTTAAAATTTTTTTAAAAGGGTGTTTGTGGTTTAAAAATTATAGTTTTATATTATTTATTTTAATAAATTCAACGTTTCTATATTTTAACTATATTATATAAGAATTATATATTAAGATTTAGTAAGATACGGAAAATTTTTATTTTATTTTAATTTTTTAAAGTTATAATTAAATTTTAATTTAAAAAAATATTATTACTTCTCAAAAAGTTTTAAAATTTATCATAAAGGTGTATTATATTTTCATTAACTAAGCTATAAAATTTCACTTCAAAATAGATAAGATTACCCTTTAAAATGTAGTTTTAAAATTTTAAAAATCCTCTTTTTACAAACTTTTAAAACTATAGGCACTATTTTGAAAAATAATTTCACAAACGCCTTTTTATAAAAAGATCAAACCGAATGGTATGTTTTTAAAATTTACCCTTTATTTTATTCACACAAAATATTGAAGTTTCTTTTTTTTTAAACAGAAATTTCATATCACTCTATAGCTATTTTATGCCTATTTTATTTTCATAATGTAATTATTTTGTCCTAGATTATCATTTGGTTAAATTTTTCATTTGTGGTGGAAGATGATGAAACTATGTTTAACCATCCAATGCATTAAAAAATATATGGCATTATTATTAATCTTTTTAAGGGATTCGTGGTTGTAATATTAATTAAAGAAATAGATGGGCAACACAAAGTAGAGCTGTAGATAATCATTCTCTCATTATCTCACTTAGAAAAATATTGCGTGTTAAATTATTCACTAAAACATTAACATCTCGGGGCATCAAACTGAAAATACAAAAAAAAAAAAACTCTAGCAATGTCTTTACAACTCGATATAACTGAAGAAAAATACGAAAAACCGTCGTCATAGCCTTGCAAAGCGTTATGAACGATGCTATTATCTAACTCGATAATCAAATGCGAATAACCAAGGCCCTTGCGAACAAAGGGCTTTGAACCGAATAAGCTTATGATTCCTCAATAGATTTGTATGCCTCCCATGTTCCCGACTTTGAACGTATGAAATTGCCCCCAACGTTACGGACAACCAATCAATAACCTACTTGCTCCCCTGCATTAGTTTCTTGTATTGTTAAATTAGGATGGTTAACGTTAAACCAAATAGACACCAACACGTGGCGTTAAGAGGGTAAACTGATGCACTTTTTGAAAGTTGACGGAGCTATAATAATTTTTTTTATTGAATCCATTTTTTTATGTTCATGTAATCCACTAATTTTGCAAGTAATAGTAATTAATGGGCTTAAAATCGTCAACGGTACATGAACTTTGCATTTACTAACATGATGATATATGAACTCTAAAACTTGATATAATGGTACATCAACTTTACATTTTACTAACATAATGGTCAAAATCAGCTTTGACCCTTAAAATTTACCTTTGACCCGATTTTAACTTCTAAAAAATGCCACGTCACCTCTTACATACTTTTTACTTCTTTTCCAATTTTACCCTTTTGTTGCCGCTAATTAATTTAGAAAAACCAGCAATAGAAACAAAAAAAATTGAAACCCCAACAAATTTAGTATACAAATTAAAGAACAAATTCAAACCCAATCAAGATTTGATGAAACCCTAAGAATTAAAATTATTTATTAAACAAATCTCCCCATAGCAGTCTTAAAACCCAAAGATCCACCCTTATAAATGGTCTGAACATGAGAATCATCGCCGGATTCCTCACCATTTGACGACAAATCACTGTTCCTTCCGATCAATGATGAGCTAGAATCAATGGATAATCATCAGTCGGTAGAGAAACGGCAATCACCTAAAAAAGCTCTGATAAACTACAATAGGTAAAAAGTATAAATCTGTACAAATTTGGGAATCGTAGTCCCAAGGGTGGAATTGGAAAAGAAACATATTAAGAAGCAAGTAAGAGATGATGTGGCATTTTTTAGGGTAAAACCAAGAGTCAAAAGGTAATTTTTAAGGGTTAGAGGTGATTTTAACCATTATGTTAGTAAAATGTAAAGTTGATGTACCATTATATCAAATTTTAAAGTTCATATACCATCATATTAGTAGAGACAAAGTTCATATACCGTTAACAATTTTAAGCCGTAATTAATGTGTACCTCATAATTTTATAGGATACATGTGATGAGATGTAAATGATGTAACAATAAATGTGGATCATCCAATTATTTTGAAATGGGAGAAATTGTCTATATCAATGACAATTGAGATCCGAAGTTTAATGGAAATAACCAACTTGATGAACATTATTCATTGTTGAGAGAGAGAGAGAGAGAGAGAGAGAGAGAGAGAGAGAGAGAGAGAGAGAGAGAGAGAGAGAGAGAGAGAGAGAGAGAGGAGAGAGAGAGAGAGAGAGAGAGAGAGAGAGAGAGAGAGAGAGAGAGAGAGAGAGAGAGAGAGAGAGAGAGAGAGAGATGGAGAGCAATGACAGGCAACAAAGAAGAAAAAGAATAATGGAGAAAGGAAATGATCGATTGGCACTTATCACCGGCCAAATCAAAACTGTGGATGAATCAACCATACCTAAACCTACTACTGTTTCCCATCATTCTCACACTGAATCCTCACCACCAATTATGCTATCTCCCCACTTTCTTAATTCAATCAACGGTACGCTTTTGCATTTCCTTGCCTAATCACCTTTTTTAACTCAAAAATATCGTCTATTAAATTAAATTAGAACCAATAACAACTCTAGTTAAAGGTGAACAAATTCCCTTACATGTCAAATAATCGGCTGCTTTAATTTACAATTATGCAGCAAGCCTGCCTCATCACTTTTGTTTCACTATATCATCATTTATTTTTTTCCATTTTAGTTTTTGTTGTTAATTTGAGATGCTTTTAATTTAATATGCATGTTTAATCCTGATTTTTTAATCAATAATTTATGGAATTTCCAAAAATAATCAATTTTATATTTGTATTATTGTAAAGAATATGAGTAATCTCTCAAGAATATTGTTTGATCACCTGAAGATGGTTTTTCTTTCTTAATGTTACAGCAAAGAACTAGTTCTTAAAAAAAAAGAAGTCCTGACGATCTTGGCACATTTTAGAATTTTATTGTTATATTAATAATTATGAGTTAATTATATATAATAATTATGATTTTAATTATAATTATTATATATAAAAACGTATCCAAAGTTTTTGTTTTTGACTCCATTCTCTTTCCTTTTTTTCAATTCATATTAAAAATCAATTTACAAGAGTTGGATAAATAACTTTGTCTGAAAATTAACCTTTCTAGTGTAACAAACCGAGCCGAACATTTATATGTTAAATGACTTCTTATTATAGTGCATTTTCTCATTATAATTTTTTTCAAATCTATTTAGTCAATTACAAGCGATATCCACAATGTGGAACCATTAATAATGGTTGTATTTTCTTCAAATATTTTCATTTGTATTTAATGCATGCCATTTTTAGTCTTTTTGTTTCATAGTGCATTTTATTATCTAGTTATTAGTTATTGGTATTTGCAGCTGATACCATTGAAGGCGACGAAAATGTTGCAAGTTCAAAAATGGTGAAAATGAGAACAATTAGCGAGTCTCCCGCTACGAGGAACTTGAACCTTGGAAATCAAATTCAAGTTCCTGATATTTCAGACAAAATAATAATGAGACCTCCCTCTGCAAGGCCATCAACAAACGATAATCCTCTGAGAATTTTCTCGTCGAGAAGAATAAACCACAACATTATATATTCGGAAAGAACACGAGCCATATGCTCTCTCATAATAGCTTTACTAGTGATAGCAATGAACTCTGATAGGTTCATAGCATCGAGGCCCTTCTACATTATCGTACTTACAGATGTAACTGTAGTGGTTGCTCGACTCTTTGGTGACACAAAAAGCTCTAGTAATGAGGTTGAAGATAAAAGAACATCAGGTGGAGACAATGTGGATGATGCTTTTAAACTGTTAGAAAGAGGTTTGCTATTTTATCAGGCTATTCGAGCCCTTTTTGTTGACTGTAGTATTTATCTTGTTGTTGTCATTTTTGGCCTTTCTGTATTCTAGCTCTGATCGGTTGTTGATTAGGGCTTGAGTTGGAATCTCGCTACTATTGTTGGAGTCTCGATTAACTTTTTGTATTAAGAAACATAATTACGATAACGTTGCAGTAATTATGACCATATGTGTGTAATGGCCATTTATGGGTTTGTTGTTTAGTGTTTTAACCTTAAGGATAAACCGTAAATACATACATTGCCCCCCCTCAACTTGGCTCTAACTGCTATTGGCCACCCTGGACTTTCAAGTGTGACACTTTACCCCCTGAAGTTGAGAAAACCGATACACTTTGCCCCCTCAATATCACGTGTGGTTGGTTTGACTTTTTAAAGATGTCATTTCCAGATTTTAGTCTCTTGAATCAGAAGCTGACACATGACATTGAAGGAGGGAAACTGTATCAGTTTTGCCAACTTTAGGGGTTAGAGTGTCACACTTGAAAGTTTGGGGTGACCAAGGGCGGTTAGAGCTAAGTTCAGGGGGCAATGTATGCATTTGGCCTAACCTTAATAATAGGAAAATGAATGTCACTCTGAACTTTCAAAAGTCTCAATTAACTCCTTAAAGTTGACTAAAGTGCACCATTTTGTCTCATTAGTGATACATATCAGCTTTTATTGGTTGCATAGAAAAAAATTAGAATAATTACATCTTTGAAACGTCAAACCAACCAAAAGCTGACACGTGGCATTCATAGGGCAAACTAATGCACTTTTGTCAACTTCAAAGGGTTAGTTAAAACTTTTAAAAGTTCAAAGTGACATCCGACGAAAGTTATCATGGTCTAAATGTATTTGGCCTTGATAATAAGTATACAAGTATACGTTAAAAGACTTTCTTTCATGTTTTGGGATGGATTAGATATTTTATAGTTCAATTACCTTAGGACATGTTCTCTTGGACTACAATTCAATTTAGTTCAATTCAGTTCAGTTCAGTTTAGACCACTTCTTTTCACTGCGGTTCAATTCAGTTCTAAACTATCTAGCTATCGCGAATAATCCAATATTAACTTTTATTGTAAAGGCTGAACTCGACAAATACCGGCTCAATTTATTAAAATGAAAAGAAAAAAGCAAAAAAAAAAAAGAAAAGAAAAATAAGAATATCTCTAGGATGTTAACAAAGCCAATTGCAATCTAGTGCAATAAAATGAACTAAAGAACCTAATCACAACAGAGTGTGATCATAATGATCTAGAGATCCATAACAGCAACTGAATTCTAGCCGGCATGATAAGGAACAACAGGAAATTCCCAGTGATGCAACAAAGTCAATCCCAGTGAAGGCTGAGATGATGAGGCCTAACGCCAGCGATGATGACAACATCATCGTAAGATTTAAAGCGATTTCGAGGTCGTATAGGCACAACGTCGAAACATCAAACTGTTGACTCAGATCAAAACCGAGATCCAAGCCAATAAATAAGTTCACCTTCCAAGGAAGAAATATCTTTTAAAATGTGTCCACCCGTTAGACCCAAGCCGATAATCAAAACCACTTCAAGGGAAAGATCTTGAAGTAGTACCATCCGATGAAGAACCAAACCTCCAGCAAGACCGAAACTGCCCAACTCAAGTGAGGGGTTGTAGCCAAAGAAATCGCGACTGAAGGTTCGCAATCACTACAGCCTGAGAGATCGCCGCCGGTAAGAAAAAATCCGAGCGACTAGGGAATAGATAAGAGCCCTAGCCGCCTGCTCATAAACGCTCATAAGGAGGAGTTGCAAGGGCTATCCCTTTGACGAACAACCAACCAATAAACTGGTGAAAGCAAGCATATAGATGAGGGGCGCCTGTCACCTTGAAGGACTGTTGAAAATAACGCCATTATAAGAGAAAAACATGAGCGACTTAGCCATCTGCTCCTTAACTGTTGGGAACTGACTGTCACTTTGAATTGCATAACAGGCATGACAGAAATTCAAAATTTTATCCCTTATCCCTAGGAACTCCTATCAGTTGCATATAAATTAATTAAAGCCGTAACAAAATAAATTCTCTACCTAGCTTAGCATGCATAGGCTAGGCATACCATAATTCTAAATTATATCCTAGTATAAATATATTTTATACTAAGCATGTTATAACTCTAAGTTATAATCTAAGAATAAAATAAACTCAGCATGCAAAACAACCTAAGCATAATAATTGTTAAGTCTAAAAACGTTTAAAGAAAAAGAACTAATAATTAAAAGAGAAATAAAGACCTTACCAGTTGAAGCGTGCTTTACCAGAACCTTCTTACACAAGTGTCAAGGTGTAGGATAGCCTGTATGAGTATTGACATGAACCCCACCAACCGAAACCTCCCACGAGGAAGAACTACAGAGTTTCAAGTAGCTATTAGACCACTCCAAAACCTACCCAAAAATATAAACAAAGAAGTCACTCTTAGTTAGCTGAGAAAACTATTTGAAGAATCTCAAATACAAAACTAGAGAGAGGAGAGAAAGATGTTGGTGTGTTTAAAAAATGAGGAGGAGGAGGCTTTATATAGGGAGATGGGGAGCCCTCTCGTTAATGTGGGATGGGTAAAATACCAATCCCACCACAATGCTTGGGCGGCAAGCTCAAGTCAGCACAATGGGCTTGCCTTACCTGCAAGCTTGGGCTTGCAGCCCATGCCGCAAGCCCCTATGGGCTGGCCTTTTAGCATACTTTGACCCTATAGGTCCATGGAAAAATCCCTTTTAATCCTCATTTCTTTTAATTTATTTATAACCCTAATAAAATTAGTTACCGATCAAAATAAATTTTTGGCTTAACCAGAAAATGATCTAATCATTTTAATCAACACTTTAATTTATTTATGACCCTAATAAAATTAGTTACCGGTCAAAATAAATTCGTGGCTTAACCAGGAAATGATCTAATCATTTAATCAACACTTTAATTTATTTATGACCCTAATAAAATTAGTTACCAGTTAAAATAAATTCTCTGGTCTAACCAGGTAATGGTCTAACCATTATACATTTAATATTCTCATAATAGACTAAGTCTATTAATTCTTTACTCAGTCCGATGAAAGTTCTATGTGTGTGACCTTATAGGATCCTGAAGTATTGAGCTGTTAAGGTTTGACCAATCCTTGTTCTATGGGAACCATTGGCTCGAGGTTCTAGACCGTGAATAGAGCTCGATTACCTTAAACAACTGTAGTAAGCCTCTAGCAAGGGTCCACCATCCCCCATTACTTGGAACGCCATTTATGCTTATGACTTAATCCTAGTTAGTGAAATAGTTGTCCAATGTGATGAACTCTTTCCATTCTTTAATATTAGTACCATCTGGTTTATTAGGTTCGGTTAAAGTGTTAACCCATCAATAGCGAGGTTGCTCCAAGCTATCCCAGTTATTTACTTGTTACCGAAGTATATTGCTCTTTACTATAATATGTATGACTAGAAACCATTTCTATCAATCACATACTATGATCAGAGGTTTATAGCAATCATCACTTCAACAAGTGGCCAGGTATAACTCCTTAATATATCCTGAGCGATGAATTCTTTCGGACTATATAGCTTACCAATGTGCTGTCATCACTACATCCGTAATCACCTATGGCACCCTAAATTAATGAGTGAATAGGTATGACCTAAAGTATAGCGATAGCACCACACAAGGTAACTAGCATCTCAAGTATGAGGATATTCGCAAAGCTACTGCATAAAGATAAACACTAACACCTTGATATATATACCGAGTGTTTATCTTATTACGGTCTCCAATATATCTCCCAGATATATCCATATGTCAAACTCAAGGCACCACCTTCAGTCTTAGGAGGTTAACTTTTTAGACCCTTTCCAAGAAAGTTGACCACATGGTAGTCTTGTTGTTCCATCAATATCCTTTCTTGATGAAATTATGACTAGGGATAGTTTAGACATAATCATAATTGCACATGAAGTAGTTCTTACCAAACTTACTTCATGCTATGTTTATGTCAAGGACTTTTGTACATAGATATCAATGAATATATTTTAACCAGTCAAAATATATATGAACACATCGATATAAACAAAAGAATAAATGCCTTTATTAATTAAACAAATTATTCGTACCAATACATAATTAAGATACATCGCCCTAATTGCCTTAAGGGGATGCATAATATCTAACAGACTCCCAATTGCACTAAGGCTAATTAGCAATATGTCTTAATTCATATGCTTTCATATGCTGGTCGTGTTTGACTTGCGTCAACGGCTTTATCATACCATTCGCGAGGTTCTAATCAGTGGGGACATATTCTAATCTTATCATCTTAGTATCAACAATCTCCCTGATTATATAATACTTTCTGGATACATGTCTGTTTTTCTAGTGAGACCATGGTTCTTTTACCTAAGATATAGCACCATTGTTATCACAGTATAAAGTAATTGGATCAAGAATCTCAAGCACCACACCGAGATCACCGATATATCCCTTTAACCAGACAGCTTCTTTTGCTACTTCACAGGCAGTAATATACTTAGATTCCCTGGTTGAATCAGTAGTAGTTTCTTGCTTGGAACTTTTTCAGCATATTGCCCCTTTATTTAACATATACACAAAACCTAACTGAGACTTAAAGTCATCCTTCTCAGATTGGAAACTCGAATTAGTATAACCTCTGATTGTGAGGTCACCATCTTCATATATCAAGAACTCATCTTTAGTCCTTATCAAGTACTTAAGAATTGCCTTGACGGCCATCCAGTGCTTTTCACCTAGTTCTGATTGATATCTACTCGTAAAGCTCAAAGCTTGAGAGACATCTGGCCTAGTACATATCATAGCATACATGATGGATCCTATTGCGGATGTATAGGGTATATCCTTCATGCACATTCTTTCCCGAGCTATCTTCGGACACTCAGCCTTAGATAGGTTAATCCTCTTTATCATCGGGAGATAACCTTTCTTTGAATGGTCAAGGCTCAAGCTATTTAGTACCTTGTCTATATATGTACTTTGAGAAAGACCTAATAGCCTCTTGGATCTATATAGATCTTTATACCTAATACAAATGCTGCTTCTCCATGGTCTTTCATGGAGAACTTTCTTGATAACCATATTTTAATACTTTGAAGAAGAGAAATGTCATTTTCTATTAGCAGAATGTCATTGACATATAATACTAAGAAAATGACTGGACTCCTACTAACCTTCTAGTAAACACAAGGCTCATTAATGTTTGGACAGAAATCCAGTTCACGAATCGTCTGACCAAACCTAATATTCCAACTCTTGGATGCTTGCTTAAGTCTATAAATAGACCTTTGCAGTTTGCATACCTTCGAGCCATTCTGAGATGTAAAACCCTCAGGCTATCTCATATATACATCCCAATCTAAATCCCTATTTAGGAATGCTATTTTAGCATCCATATGCCAGATCTCATAATCATATTGAGCAGCAATGGTGAGGAGTATTCTTATGGATTTAAGCATGGCTACCGGTGGGAAAGTTTCGTCATAGTCAATACCTTTGCGTTGACTATAACCTTTCTTAACCAAGCTTTCCTTATAGGTAATAACATTACCGTCCATGTCGGTCTTCTTCTTGAAGACCCATTTGCACCCGATAGGTCTAACCTCTTCTAGTGCATCGACCAAATTTCAAACTTGGTTTTCATACATAGAATCCTTTTCTGATTTCATGGCTTTAAGCCATTTGTCAGAATATGAGCTTTTCATTGCTTCATCATAGGTTCTTGGTTCATCATCCTCCATAAGATATAGTTCCCTATCATCAGTGATGATGAAACCATATCTTTCGGGGCCTTTATGAACACGACATGATCTTTACAATAATTGTGTTTCAATAGGTTGTTCTTGGATCACACCTTCATGTGTATCTAGAATGGGGTCAATCGGCTGATTGTCTATTTCTTCCTCTTGAACTTCCAGTTCAAGATTGCTCCCACTGACTTTTGTAAGTAAGTCTTCCTTTTCTAAAAAGTGAGCACTCTGAGGCCCAAATATCTTCTGTGCTTCGGGTTGGTAAAATAAATATCCAATAGTTTCCTTTAGATATCCAATGAACAGATAATTGTTAGATTAGGATCCAGCTTATCTGATGCTATCCTCTTTACCATAGCAGGACAACCCACCATATTCTTAGGTGACTTAGAGATGGCCTTTTATTACACCATCTTTCGTAAGGCATAAAATCAACTGATTTACAGGGCACTCATTTTAATACATAAACTGCGATGTCTAGTGCATATCTCCAAAAGGATTTACTGAGATTTTCTTTGCTCATCATGGACCAAACCATATCTAATAAAGTCCGATTCCTCCTTTCAGACACTCCATTGTGTTGGGGTGTATAAGGAGGGGTCCACTGGGGAACTATCCAATTTTCTTTTAGATAATCCTGAAACTCTTGAATTAAGTATTCTCCACCTCGATCAGATCGAAGTGCTTTAATACTTTTCTCAAGTTGTTTCTCTACTTTTGAATATCTTGAACTTTTCAAAACTTTCAGATTTATGCTTCATTAAGTACAGATAACCGTATCGTGAGTAATCATCAATAAAGGTTATGAAGTACGAGTATCCTCCTAGTGCCTGAACACTCATTAGACCACATACATCTGTATGTATAAGCTCTAATGTGCTCGTGGCTCGTTCACCCTTTCTAGTAAAGGGCAACTTTATCATTTTTCCTTTTAAACAAGGTTCGCAATCACCATAAGACTCAATGTCTATTAGGCCCAAGTCTCCACGCTTATGTAACTTGGTTAAGCGATCTTTATTTATATGGCCTAAACGATAATGTCATAAGTAGAAAGATTTCTCATTATCTAATTTTCTCTTAGAAATGTTTATTTTTGAGAATATGTTTTGTAATTACGAAATATCATTTGTCATATTCCAATAAAATATCTTTCATAACTTTGATAATAACTTTTATCAAATTGGAATAAAATTCTATCTGCTGTGAAGCAGGAAACAATATTTTATAATGACAATTGAATTTCATCATTTTGCAAAATTTAGCAAAATGGAGATTTTAAGTTCCTACATCATTAGTAGCCACCAAGCCTTAATGATTTCTGTAGGTACAACTCTCCTTTTGCCAAAACTCTACTTCTCAACAATATCTATACTTTCGTATGTATGTACGATTCTAATTAGGTATTCCATACCAATTTAGAATTTCCTTGAGATATAGGATTTCTCAATATTAAACATCTTGAAGTCGAAAAGCTCCATGCCTCTTCTTCTCATGCCACGAGACTTTAGCCATTTTGATATTATTTCCAATTGAAAACAATCATTTTGTCTTCTAGATAAAATTTTCAGTATTCCTTTTACTTTTCTCTGCACTTTGCTCTACACTACTTTAAAACTAGACACTATGTGTCTCTTTACTTCTTTGAGATATGAACCATTTAAATTTCTGACTAATTGGTCCACCAATTTTCCATCAAAATTATTTTGGTTCAAATCTTCCACCATAAGAAATCCTTTCTCCAAGATGTAAAGACATTGACTGTCAAGTCCATGATTTTATAATGCCCTTGTAGCTAAGGTAACATGGATCTTAACATCTAACTTGATGTTTATCCTTGTCTCCTGCCAGCTACTTACATAAAATAACAGGGATGTTAACAACCTTCAAGGTGTTGTATCCTAGTTTACTTTATGTATTTCGTGCATATCTATTTTAAGAAGAATTGCTTGCATCATGTTGTTTGGATTCGGGCTTATACAATGTACATGCCAAGCCAAAGGCTTTGAGGATTATCCTCACATTTCTAAACAAACCCTTGAAGCTAGAGCCAATCAAAATTAGTCATCAATGCAAACACTTGTTATTTAAATAAAGATTTCAACCAAGATGTAAGAAAGAAAATTTTTTTAGACTTTAGTATATAGTACATGTATTTAATATAAGGACTTTTAATTAAATACATTTATCCTACCATTTTTCAAAATTTACAATAGTCCATTCTATTGTATTCGAGAAGTCTAGCCTAGCTAAATTTCCAAGTAGGTAGCATCCACAACTAGTCTAATATGACCCCCAATTAGTAAGTTATAGTTGGAATCACATTCCATTTGCATCGTGCAATTGCTAATTTGTTCAAGTTCCCTAATACCAAGGGACGTGTGGTTGTATATTAGCATCTCCTTGAACATGTCTCAGTCCTGCGACTAGCCCTAAATTTTATGGTGCGCTACTCGAGTCCTGTTAAGGCAGACCCTATCTCAATATTTGTTAGAAAATAATGATCCAGAATCTCAATTAAACTAAATTATCTGGATCAAGTTTGAAAGATATAAAAACTTAAACAAAGTATCTCCTAAATCCAAATGGAAGCATCCGGTTAAGATCCAGGAACTAGGACATCCATTGAAGACATCAAGTACCTAAGCATATAGCGAAATCATCCGGTTAAAGTTTGGAAAGGAAACAAACTTTAAATTCTCAAGTATAGCATACGAAAGAACTGATTGTACAAGCTCCAGAAGAAGACAGATTTGGAAGACTCAAATATCAAGACAATGGGAAAAGTTTCAAAGATAACTTTTCCCTCTACCTTTTTGGTCTATAAAGTCAAGGATCCTTTCCCCGTGAACAAGATAAAAAGACAGCTTGTACTTTTCAGTAAAAGGACAAATGGGCTGATACACCGGACAGAAAATGGAAAGAACCTTTTTCACCTAGACCAATAAGGAGGCAGGTGGAGCTCACACCAAAAAGCTAATGGTGTAAACATTGGTGTGACACTAAAATACAAGGAAAATGATCACTGACATCTTTTCAGATTCAATCTCAAGGATTCAAACGGGTCAAATTACTGTCTAATGGATTGATCAACGGCTCTATAAGAGCCACATTTCACCTGATCAATGATGAAGATTAATTATAGCTTACCAACCCACAGCGGCTAAATTTATGATAGAAGTCTATAAAAGGGAAGCTTCCCAAGTTGAGAAGGTGCTGGTTGATTTCACAAAAGCTTATACAAGAGAAAGTGCTAGAAAACAATCAGATTCACAAATCCCCCCAAGAATAAAAAATTCCAAATCAGTTTGTAAGGATTCCTAAGTGAGCTATAAACTTAAGAAAATCCAAAATCCAAAACCTTTGATAGAAACCAAAGTGTAAAGTATCTCCTACTTGGGTGAGTAGTGAGATTGGGATACAGCTTAAAGTAGGTGCTTTGAGTGGGATCTCCCTGTAGGACTCAGCTTAGATTCGGGGTAGAAATCTAAGTGGTATATCTTGCTAAAGATAAAAGGATTTAGCTAGGAGTCAGTGCTTTTAATGGTATATCCTACATCCGAAAGGGGTTACCATCCAGAGATAATATATAAGGCTTGATTCCTGCCCGTTGGAAAGGAATCCACTAGTGGATAAGCTCGGAGGAAGGAAACTCCGGGGTCTGGATGTAGGCAGGGCCGAACTAGTATAAATCGCTATGTTAGATTTTCTTACTTTTATTTACTGCATTATATTATTATATTTGCGTCATCCGGATCCACTCACCGGATCAAAATCAAGCACGCTACACTTAGACTTATTAAAGTCTATAAATTTCGTGAAAAAGGATCATTTACCCCTCTCTGACCTTATATAGACCCTTACAGGGACCAACAAGTGGTATCAGAGCAAGTACTCAAAACTAGAGATCTAACAATCTCGAGCTAAAGGTCCAAAATTTTGATTTAAACAACAAAATGAGTTTCCAAAACTGGTAACTACTTCTCAAGGGTATGTCCATTACCCGTCCCCCACTCTTCACTGCTGAACACTACACGTTTTAGAAAAATTGGATGAAGAACTTCATTCAAGCACAAAGCATGCAAGCATGGTTGGTCATCAAGGATGGTCCGTATGAGCCTACTCATAAAGTAGCTGGTATGATCACCCGAAAGCCATTACATTTATGGGATGAGAATGATTTTAAAAAATTACGTGAAAATGCAAATGTTATTAATATGCTTCACTGTGCTCTTAGTGCAATAAAATTTAACATGATATTCGGATGTGAGAATGTAAAGGAGATCTGGGAGAAGCTGAAGGTAACCTATGAAGGAACAAATAAAGTGAAAGAAGCAAAGATTGATCTACTCCAGGAAAAACTTGAATCCTTCAAGATGGAGCCAAAAGAATCCATCAGCAGCATGAACACTAGATATACCAATCTAGTAAATGAGATGAAAAGGTTCAGAAAGGAAATCTCTGAAGTAGAAATGGTGAAGAAGGTGCTCCAGAGTCTCACTAAGAAATGGGATAACAAGAAGACTGCCATTGAGGAAGCTCATGACTTAAATATTTATAGTTATGATGAGCTCATTGGACATCTCTTGACTCAAGAGCTATCTCTGGAGAGATATAGTCAACAGGAGAAGAAGCCTGAAGAAAAGAAGAAAGCTATTGCGCTTAAGGCAGAATCCACCGAATCAGCTTCATCCGAAGAAGAAGAGCAAGTCACAGAACCTCAAAGTACCAAGGAACAACTAGCTCTATTAACTAGATAGCTCAATAGATTCATACTAAAGAAACAAAGGAGGAAGTCCAAAAAATATAAATCCCGAAGACCAAGGGAAGGCACATTTAGAAGAGATAGGCCTAGAAGGAATCTAGAAGACTAGAAGGATCCAAAAAATGAAGCTGCTTATTTTAAATATGGAGGGAAAGTACACTTCAGAACAAAATGCCCTGAGCTTAAAAGAACCAAGAAGCACAAGAAGAAGGCAATGGTGGTTACCTGGAGCAACAGTAAGGAAAGTAGCAACTCATCTTCAACAGAAGAAGAAGAGACTACCAACACTGACTGATCCAGAAGTAGAGCAATCCGGAAAGAATGCCTCTAATCAAGAAACTGTACAAATCGAAGAATCAGAATCAGAAACAGCAAACACTAAGGTAAACTCTTATTATAATTCTGCTTCTAACTTTGACCTTGCTAGAGCTTTAGCTATTGTGATAAAGAGTGTGAAGAAGAACACCAAAGTAATCAAGTCCATGAGAAGGCAAGTGTTGGAAATCGCTGAAGACAATGAAGCATTGGCACAAGATGTCAACTTAATCAGAACAACAAAGCACATTAATGAAGTTGAAGAAAACCTCCAGAGAAATCAAGTGTAGATATTAAGTGCTAACTTGATGGGGTTAGATAGGGAGCTAACCCTAATAAAGGAAGCATCCAAAAGAAGATCAAACCCTCCTCAACCAAGAAGGAATCCAAGGAAGAGTACACAAAGAAATTAGCACCAAGCTGCCGAAGGAAATATAAATCCTTCAAATAAAAAATTGAAGGAGGTTAGCAGGCAACCTCAGGCCCAAAGATATATTGCTGTATAAAAAGGAAAAGCAAAGGCAGTATATAATCAGAAGCCTGCTAACCAGAAGAGGAATTATGCAGCAAAAGTTGTACCTCCAACCAGCTTTCAGACACATTTTGGACCATCCACAAGTGTACAAGAAGTTGGATATAGAGGGAACTATGGGAAGGAGGATCTGGAAAAGATCGAAAAGAAGCAAAAGCAGAACAGACCCATCTTAGGGTGCTGGTTTTATGGGAAAAAATCATATTACTAAATTATGTAGATTAAAAAATGGTTATTATGATGTCAATCCTTAGCCTGAGATGGTTATTAACCCGAGAGGACCCAAATCTGATTGGGTACCCAAACCCACTTGATCTATTTATAGGTATGCCTTAGATCCACAATAGATCAACACACTTGGTACATTGATAGTGGATGCTCAAGGCACATGACAGGTGATGAGAAGGCCTTCATCATATTAACCCAGAAGAAGGGAGGCAAAGTGAGCTTTGGAGATAATAAAAAAAGGAAAATCGTTGGGCATGGGATCATTGGATCTGAATTTAAGATGGAAGATGTCTCACTGGTTGATGGACTGAAGTTCAACTTACTCAGTGTAGCCCAGCTTTGTGACAAAGGAAGAATAGTCACATTCGATTCCAGAGGCTGCTTAATCTAAGATAGTAAGTCCAACCGACTCATTCTTTATGCTCCTAGAGTAAATAATGTCTATTCTGTAAACATTAAAAATGATAAAAAGAATATCTGCTTGGTGTCTAAAGAAGAAGAATCATGGCTATGGCACCGGAGGTTGGGACATGTTAGCATGAACCTCCTATCCAAACTAGCCAAAAATGATTTAGTAGTGGGTTTGCCAAAGGTTGCTTTTGTTAAGGATCATCTATGCACTGCAAGTCAACTAGGTAAACAACATAAGAAAAGTTTCCCTTCCATCTCCTACATTCCTTCCAAAAGAGTACTTGAGCTCTTACACATAGATCTCTTTGGTCCAATTAAACCATTGAGTTTAGGTAGAAGAGAATACACCATGGTCATTGTGGATGATTATTCTCGATTTACCTGGGTTCTCTTGTTAACAAGAAAAGATGAAGCCTTTGACCAATTCTAAAAAACATTCATCTGGATAGAAGTAGAATAGGGCATAAGCATTGCACGCATTCGGAGTGATAATGGTGGTGAGTTCAAAAATAGTCATTTTGTTGAATTTTATGACTCAAAGGGCATTGAACATAACTTCTCTGCCCCTCACACCCCTCAACAAAATGGAGTTGTAGAGAGAAAGAATAGGACCATAGTTGAAATGGCTAGAACAATGATAAATGAGAATTGTTTGCCAAAGTACTTTTGGGGTGAGGCCATAAACACAACACGCTACATCTTGAATAGAGCTCTCATTAAAAAGACCATAGAAAAGACCCCCTATGAAATCTAGAAGGGAAGAAAACCTAAAATTAGGTACTTTAAGGCATTTGGATGTAAATGCTACATCCTAAATGATAGAGAGCAACTAGGAAAATTTGATCCTAAATCAGATGAAGCAATTTTTCTTGGTTACTCAACATATAGTAAGGCTTATAAAGTCTTCAACAAACAAACCCAAACTGTGGTTGAGTCTATACATGAAGATTTCGATGAGACTAACCATGAAGGTAAGAGAAGTTCCACTCCAAAAGCTGAAAAATCTGGAGAAAACAAGGAAGTAGAAGCTCCTGATTTATTCCAAATCAAGAAGTACAAAGAAGAGGATGAAGGAATATCTTTTATCCAGAAGTTCAATAAGTTAATCTCAACCCACAAGAGATTGATTTTAATAAAGGCCAAGAAGGAGTGACTGAGGCAGAAGTGGGACAAGCCCTAATCCAACATGAAGATCTACAAAGAGAAGTTCAGACTCGTAGAGACCATCCAGTTACAGCCATTTTGACAATGTCTAAAATCCAGTAAGAACCATAGGCCAACTAAACCGAATGATAAGCCATGCTGCATTTGTCTCCCTTATTGAGCAAAAGAAATTTCAAGATGCTGAAGGAGTTGAAAGCTGGATGATGGCAATGCAAGAAGAGCTAGATCAATTCACCAGAAATGATGTATAGGATCTAGTACCACCTCCTAAAGGAAAATCAATAATTGGCACCAAATGGGTATTCCGGAACAAGCTTGATGAATCCAGAGTTGTGGTGAGAAATAAGGCAAGATTAGTTGCCCAAGGGTACAACCAGCTAGAAGGAATTGATTTTGAAGAAACCTTTGCCCCTGTAGTAAGACTGGAAGCAATCTAGATTCTATGTGCTTTTGCATTATTCATGGGATTCACATTGTTTTAAATGGATGTCAAAAGTGCATTCCTCAATGGAGTTATCCAGGAAGAAGTCTATGTAAAGAAGCCACCTAGATTTGAAGATTCAAAGCATCCGGATCATGTCTAAAAACTGAAAAAAGCTCTCTATGGATTGAAGCAAGCACCAAGAGCTTGATATGAGAGACTCACTACATTCCTCATATCCAAGGGGTACATCCGGGGTAAAGCAGATACATCTATGTTCATCAAGAAGAAGAAGAATGATATTATCCTAGTCCAAATTTATATGGATGGTATCATATTTAGAGCAACAGATGAGAAGATGTATGATGAATTTAGCTCTCAAATGCAGAAGGAATTTGAGATGTCTATGATGGGAGAACTTAATTTCTTCCTTGGTTTACAGATTAAACAAAGTTCGGATGGAATCTTCATCAATCAATCCAAGTACACCAAGGAAATTCTAAAGAAGTTTGAGATGGACAAAAGCAAGCCTATATCCACTCCAATGGGATCAGATACAATCCTATTCAAGGATTGTAAAGGAGAAGATGTTGATCAAAAGCTCTATAGAGGGATGATTGGTTCACTTCTATACCTGACAGCTAGCTGGCCTGATACTGTGCAAGGTATTAAGCTAATCCTAATGATTCTTATCTCAAGGCAGTAAAGAGGATTCTCAGATACCTTATAGGAACCACTAAAGTTGGGCTATGGTATCCTAGTAATGGAGATTTCACACTCTAAGGTTTCACTAATGCAGATTATGGCAGAGACACTCTTGAGAGAAAGAGTACATCTGGAGGATGTCATTTCTTTGGAGATTACTGGGTATCCTGGTATAGCAAGAAGTAAACTTCAGTTGCTTTATCAACCATAGAAGCAGAATATATGGCAGCTGGAAGTTGTGTAGCTCAACTCCTTTGGATCAAGCAACAACTAAAAGATTATGGAGTTCAATCTGGATGTGTGGATGTGATGTGTGATAACAAAAGTGCCATTGATGTATCAAAGAATCTAGTACTCCATAGTAGGATGAAACATGTAAATATAAGGCATCATTTCATCCGGGATCATGTGATGAAGAAGGATGTTACTTTGGTATACATTCCATCCAATGAGCAAAGAGCAGATATCTTTACTAAGCCATTAAGTAAAGATCAATTCGGTAAGCTAAGGGAGTCAATTGGTATGTCTAATCCAATTTGTAGAAAATCCTGAAGACAGTTTAAAATTAATTTGGATCCTTGGCTAATTGATGAATCTGGATGAGAAGCAACATTGAAGAAAAATCTACTCCAGAGGAAAGTGTGCTACATCAGCAGACAAGACATGACATATGGCAGTAAAGGCATTAAAAAGTAACTGTCCCTTTTTGAATTTAAAACGTTTATTGGGTGTTACACGCGCGGTACCTTTAATAGTCAGTTCTCAAAATAAACCGTTCCCATTCTCCGATTAAACTGAATTTACCTCTCATGAAATTTCGACTGCCATGTCATCAAACCAGCCAAAATCAACTATGTTCAGATTACTAAAATACCCTCACCTTGAAAACTCTATAAAAACCCCTTAAATTTCCCTTTCTCCTTCGCGCGAGCAACATTCATATACTGTTACTCTCCAAAAATCTTATCTCGAACCCTAACTTCTTTCAATCACTCAAATGGCTGGTATCATGAGCAGTGAAGGATCCAAATTGCTTCCCCAAAAGAATTTCGTTGATGAATCTGATCTCAACGACAAAGTTTTCACCCTTGTAAACTTTAAACCCTCCAACTCCGTAATTCCTATGGACCACCTAGGAGACAACTTACTCGAAGCTAATCGAAGATCAACACTTGGGGGATTTTCTCAAGATCTAGTGCCCAACCTATCCGGAGTTAGTGAGAGAGTCTTATGACAACCTCAGAGCACACTCATTCCATGATGCTCTAAGAACTCAAGTTCAAGGATGGACAATTACAATTACCCTAGAATTCTTTGAGAAGTTCTTAAACATGAATGATGATGGGGTCCAGCTAAGAATTAATGGAGATGAGTAGCACATAAAGTACGAACCAAAGATGTGGCTGCATCTCAACTACTTTGGGGATAAATGTTCAACATATTTCCTAGAGGTGCCAAGATACCTCCAGCACACACTAGCAAAATTGGTACTCATTCGGAAGGGCTCCCTTACCACAGTGTCATCCCTAAAGCACTATATGTTACAGCACTGGGTAGAAAGTAGAGTTGTAAATATGCCAGTCCTGATCATCCATTACATGAGGTAGCACAAGAATTCTTATGGCGCGCTTATCACCCGAATCTTGATTGCCAATGAAATTAACCTATCTAGATTCCAATCAATTATCAAAAAGCAAATTCTAGAGAAGAATTTTAGAAAGCTGACATTTGCGGAAACTTGGAACGAAGAAAATGCTAAAAAGTTAAGGGATGCCAAGAAGAGCAGAGCAAGAAAAGCAGTGGATCCGGTAGAAGCTCCGGTTCCCCAAAAGCCATGGTCCACTAAGTCAAAGACCTTAGAGAAATTGGCCTTGGTCCCAGTAGATGAGAAAGAAGATGAAGATCAGTAGACCATCACCGAGCTACTGAACAAATCCTCACCAAAGCAAAAACTCAGGGGAAAATTCATTAAAGCTGCTGCAAAAAGGGGGAGGAATATTGTAACTCCTGGAGTTAAGGTGGAGGATCAGCATCCGATAATAGCTAAGATAATTAAGGCCGGGAGGAAAAAGGGCAAGAGAGCTTTAGAGGAAATGCTGGAAGATGAGGGAACAGGGGATGAAGCCATGGAACTAAAGAGATAATTCATAAAAAAAGGGCCAACTTTTGATGAGGCCATGACTGCCCAAAAATAGAGAAAGAAGGCCGCATGTATAGTAATTACTGAAGAAGGACATAAATGGGTTGAGAAAGCCAAGATAGCTCAAGCCAAAGTACTGAAGGGCAAACTTGTGCCCGGATAAAATTTAGCTATCCTTCTAGAGGATCCTCAGTATGAGGATATGATGGCATCAGTTGCAGAGAATAATCGGATTAATAATCTAACCATCAAAGGTCCCTGTGGCTCTTTTGGTGCTCAACCCATCCATATTGATCCGGTGGATATGGTAAAAATCTCCCGGGATCCGAAAGCACAAAATTTTCACTTTTTACCCAGATTTGGACCCCTTCCTGAAAATCTACTATATGTGGAAGATAAAACCCTTACCGAGAAAAGCCCTGTAAAGGCAAATGAAGAGGGCATTGAGGACATTTCCAATGTGCCTGGAGGAGAAAATAAAAGTCCTGAAAAGGCATATGTAGGGGAGACTGAGGACATTTCCAGTCTTTCGGAGGTTGTAGAAGGGGAGGAAGAAAGAGCAGAAGTAGCCAATCAGATTTTGAATCAGCACATAAGTGAGGTAACTCCTAACTCAGTTTCTTTTAATATTAATACTGACACTGCTGGCGATGATGACGCGGCGGATGTAATAGAGGAAAACTTACCTATACACTCCTAAGAGGTAGCTAAGGAACTGCTGCCTAACTCGGATCTTCTCAAGTAAACTCTAAGGGCGAGGCTAGTCTGGGGGAACGGGTGGAGAAGAAAGATGATGCTGAGGACAAAGAAGAAGATAAGAAAGATAGTAGTGATTCTTCCAGCTCATCTGGAGATGGTTCTTTTAACTCATCTAGAGATGGCTCTTCCAGCTCATTAGGAGATAAAATCCCTCCCGCTTCTAGCCCCATAAGAATACCTACAGTAAATACAAAATAAGAAAAGGTAACAACTGCGCTTAAACATCTCAAGGAAGCTACTCTTGAAGAAAATGAGGAAGGGTATATCAAGCAGAGTCTCCTGAACATCTGCAAACATTTAAAAGCTGTAAAAAGGGTACTCTTGGACGAATTTCTGCCTCTGGATCTAAAGGAAGAACTTGGGGAGATTAAGGGCAGTGTACAGAAAATAGAAGCAAAAGTGGAAGACTTTCCAACTGTTTATTTGGTGGCAGAAGTTTCTCTCGCTAAAGTCACTCCAATTCTCAATGAGCTTAAAGAGAGCGCTACAGAGTCCAACAGATCCGCTGCTCAAGCAAATACTGTAGCTTCAAATAATTATGGAACAATCTTAGATAAAATCACCTCTTCCTCTTCCAGGATCTCAATTGAAATAAAGGAGTACATTGATACCAAGTTTAAAAACTTGTCAAAATTCATAACTGAAAGGGATCCGACACTAACCCTCACAGAATTGGGACAAGAACAACAAGCTGTCCAGGAAATGTTTGTGAATTTTCTAGATGAATCTCTCTAAAAAATCCAAGAAAAAATGCTGGATGATATGGGAGATAAACTTAGAAGTTGTTTGGCCGGACTTAAGAAGATAATAAGTGATTGGAAAGCTAACTTCCCTAAGGAAGTAAAGCTCCAAACAGAAATCATCCACAACATCTGTCAGGATTTTGGCAAAGAAATTGAGAATCTTCAAACCAGATTAACCAATCTCTCAATATCTGAATCCTCTTCCGTCCCCTCATTTTTGGAAAGTCAGTTCCTTCCTGTATTCCAAAACCTAGTCCAGCATATTAGGGACTCAGTATTCTTTGGCCAAAAGGGAGTAACAACATGGATAAAGGCTCTCTTGCCTTACTTTGACTAGAAAGATAGGGAGTTTGCCCTATATCTTCATTCGACTATCAAAAAATCCTATACTAACGTGAAGAAAGCATTTAAACCCCTACATCTCAATCCGGCCACAATTGATCAAATCATTGCTGAGAGAAGAAAAGGCAATATTGACTACTCCATCTACTCTAAAGCTAGGCAAAAAAGCTGGGATGAAAGAACCTACATGGTGATTGACCCCCAAGCTGCAAATAAAATGGGAAAGAAGAGTCAACAAGGGGAAGGGACTAGCAAAGGAAAGGAAAAGGAGGATGGAGCATCCGGAAGAAAGTAGTCTAGCTATAATTTTTTTTGTAATCGATGTAATAGCTAGATTAATTCGCTTATATGTATTTTGTAACTTATACCCTAAACTTCATTGATGTTAACCATTATTAATAGCAGAAGTATGTATAAAGTGATAAAGTTCATAAAACATTGCTTCTAAAGTATAATATGAAATTGTACTATAAAAAACTTTAGAACCTAGAATTCAAAAATATTGGGGGAGTTGGGATGCTACAATTATGGGGGAGTAAATTTGCAAATGACTAAGTATCAAAAATCATACTTAGCTCATATATACTCATTCCCTTATGATTACTTGTCTTAGTTTTTGTTTCCATCAAATGGGGGAGACTGTTGAAAAATAATGATCCAGAATCTCAATCAAACTAAATTATCCAGATCAAGTTTGAAAGAAACAAAAACTTAAACAAAGTATCTCCTAAATCCAAATGGAAGCATCCGGTCAAGATCCAGGAACTAGGACATCCATTGAAGATATCAAGTACCTAAGTATATAGCAAAATCATCCGATTAAAGTTCGAAAAGGAAACAAACTTTAAATTCTCAAGTATAGCATCTGGAAGAACTGATTGTACAAGCCCCGGAAGAAGACAGATTCGAAAGACTTAAATATCATGACAATGGGAAAAGTTTCAAAGATAACTTTTCCCTCTACCCTTTTGGTCTGCAAAGTCAAAGATCCTTTCCCCATAAACAAGACAAAAAGACAGCTCACACTTTTAAGTAAAAGAACAAAAGTGTTGGGAAACAATGATCCGGAACATAAAACAGACCAGATCAAGTTTGAAGTAAACAAAACCTAAGAAAGACTTATCTGGATAACTAAATATAATAGGACCTAAGTAAAGCAAGAATTAAGTCATTATATCCAGACAACCAAGTTTCATCAAGTCCAAGACAAGATTTCAAGTAAAGACTATTACCTAAGCATAAGTGGATTAGCATCCAGTTAGAGTTTGAAAAGGAAACAAAATGCTAACTTTCTTGCAATAGCATCCGAAAGATAGACTGATTGAAGCTTCATCCAGATTGGATAAATCTGAAGATATCCAGAAGATTCCATTCAAGACAAAGGGAATGATTTCAAAATAATTCCCTTCCCTCCATTTGGTCTTAGCTGTCATCAAATATCCCTTCCCAAGAAAAGGATAAAAAGCTGACAATAGAAAGAGAAAAAGGTAATAACCTTGTTAACATAGACCAATGGGAAAGGCGTGTGGAGCACACGGAATGGACCATTGGCTAAAAGTTAGTGCATCATAAAAAGCCAAGGAAAACGACCACTGACAACTTTTCAGCCTCAATCCCAAGGATTCAAACAGGTTAAAATTGAGTCTAACGGATTAATCAATGGCTCCAAAAGCACCACATACAACCTGATCAAGGGTGAAGATTTAATGCAAGCTCAACAACCTACAACGGCTACATTCATGATAAGAAGCCTATAAAAAGGAAGCTTCACCAAATGAGAAGGTTGGCTGTTTGATTTACAAAAATAAGTAACAAAGAACAAGTATTCAAACAGTTTACAATCCCTCCAAGAATTAACTAAATCAAAATCTGTTGTAAGGATTCCTAAGTGAGTTATAAACTTAAGGAAATCCAAAACCAAAACCTTTGTGAAAACAAGAGTGTAAGGATCTCCAACTTGGGTGAGTTGTGAGATTCGGATATAACTCAAAGTTGGTGCTTTGAATGGGAACTCCCTGTAGGACTCAGCTTAGATTCGGTGTAGAAGTCTAAGTGGTATATCCTACTAAAGACTAAAGGACTCAGCTAGGTGTTGGTGCTTCTAGTAGTATATCCTACATTCAGAAAGGGTTACCATTCGGAGACAAGTTATAAGGCATGATTCCTACTAGTTGGAAAGGAATCCACTAGTGGAAAAGCTTAAAGGAAGGAAACTCCGGGGACTGGAGTAGGCGAGGTGAACCAGGATAAAATCCTTTGTGTTTGATTTCTTTACTCTTTATTTATTGCATTATATTATTATAACTGCATCATCCGGATCATAATCAAACACGCTACACTAAGACTTTTTAAATTCTGTTTATTCCATGAAATAGGGTCATTCACCCCCCCTGACCTTATAAAGACCCTCACAGGGACCAACAAGTGGTATTAGAGCAAGTGCTCAAACTAGAGATTTAACAATCTCGAGCTAAAGGTCCATATATTTTGATTCAAATATCAAAATGAGTTTCCAAAACTCACAAATCCTTCTCGAGGGTATGTTCATTACCCCTCCTCCACTCTTCACCGATGAACACTATACATTCTGGAAAAATTGGATGAAGAACTTCATCCAATCACAAAGCATGCAAGCATGGTTAGTTATTAAAGATGATCCATATAAGCCTACTTATGAAGTAGAGGGTATGACTACCCATAAGCCATCAAGTATGTGGGATGAGAATGATTTTAAAAAGTTGCGTGAAAATGCAAATGCTATTAACATGCTTCATTATACCCTTAGTGCAGCTGAATTTAATAGGATATTTGGATGTGAGACTACAAAGGAAATTTGGGAAAAGTTGGAGGTGACTTATAAAGGAACTAACAAAGTAAGAGAAGCTAAGCTCGATCTGCTCCAGCAAAAGCTTGAAACCTTCAAAATGGAGCCAAAAGAATCAATTAGTAGCATGAAAACTAGATATAACAATCTAGTAAATGAGATGAAGAGGCTTGGAAAAGAAATCTCTAAAGTAGATATGGTAAAGAAGGTACTCTGGAGTCTCACCAAGGAATGGGCTAACAAGAAGACTGCCATTGAGGAAGCTATTGACTTAAATTTCTATAGTTATGATGAGCTCATTGGTAATCTATTAACCCAAGAGTTATCCATGGAGAGATATAGCCAACAAGAAAAGAAGCCTGAAGAGAAGAAGAAAGCCATTGCACTTAAGGCAGAATCCACCGGATCAGCTTCATCCGGAGAAGAAGAGCAAATCACTGAATCACTGAGAACCAAAGATTAACTTGCTCTATTGACCAGAAAACTCAACAGATTCATACAAAAGAAAGATAGCAGAAAATCAAGAAAGTATGAATCTCAGAAATTAAAAGAAGGCACATCCAGATGGGACAGACCCAAAAAGAATCCGGAAGAAAAGAAGGATCCAGAAAAAGAAGCTGCCTATTTTGAATGTGGAGAAAATGGCAATTTCATAACAAAATGTCTCACGCTTAAGAGAACCAAGAAGTTAAAAAGAAGGCAATGGTAGCTACCTAGAGCAACAGTGAAGAAAGTAGTAGCTCATCTTCAATAGAAGAAGAGACTACTAACTGTGCATTCATGGCACTAACTAATTCAGAAGTAGAGCAATCTAGAAGGAATGCCTATAAGCAAGAAATAGTGCAAATCGAAGTATCAAAATCAAAAACAATAAACACTGAGGTATTCCTTAGATCCACAATAGATCAACACACTTGGTGCATTGATAGTGGATGCTCAAGGCACATGACATGTGATGAGAAGGCCTTCATCATATTGACCCGGAAGAAGGGAGGCAAAGTAAGCTTTGGAGACAATCAAAAGGGACAGATCATTAGTCATGGAACCATTAGATCTGAATTAAAGATAGAAGATGTCTCACTGGTTGATGGACTAAAATTTAACTTGCTAAGTGTGGCCCAACTTTATGATAAAGGAAGAAAAGTCATATTTGATTCCGGAGGCTGCTCAATCTATGATAGTAAGTCCAACCGACTCATTCTTTATGCACCTAAAGTAAATAATGTCTATTCTGTAAACATTAAAAATGATAAAAAGAATATATACTTAGTGTCCAAAGAAGAAGAATCATGGATATGGCACTAGAGGTTGGGACATGTCAGCATAAACCTCCTGTCCAAACTAGCCAAAAAGGAATTAGTAGTGGGTTTGCCTAAGGTTGCTTTTGATAAGGATCATCTATACACTGGATGTCAATTAGGTAAACAATATAAGAAAAGTTTCCCTTTGATCTTATACATTCCTTCCAAAAGAGTACTTAAGCTCTTGCATATTGATCTCTTTGGTCCAATCAAACTATTGAGTTTAGGTAGAAGAGAATACACCATGGTCATTGTGGATGATTATTCTCGATATACCTGGGGGCTTTTGCTAGCAAGCAAGATGAGGCCTTTGACCAATTCTCAAAAACATTCATCCGGATAGAAGTAGAACAGGTCATAAGCATTGCAGGAATCCAGAGTGATAATGGTGGAGAGTTCAAAAATAGGCAGTTTGCTGAATTTTGTGACTCCAAGGGCATTGAACATAACTTCTTTGCCTCTCACACTCCTCAACAGAATGGAGTTGTTGAGAGAAAGAATAGGACCATAGTTGAGATGGATAGAACAATGCTTAGTGAAAATTGTTTGCTAAAATATTTTTAGGAAGAGCTCTCATTAGAAAAACCATAGAAAAGACCGTATATGAAATTTGGAAGGGAAGAAAACCCAAAATTGGGTATTTCAAAGCATTTGGATGTAAATGCTACATCCTTAATGATAGAGAGGAACTAGGAAAATTTGATCCTAAATCTGATGAAGCAATTTTCCTTGGCTACTCAATATATAGTAAGGCTTACAAAGTCTTCAATAAACGAACCCAAACCGTGGTAGAGTCAATACATGTAGATTTTGATGAGACTAACCACGCAGGTAAAAGAAGTTCAACTCTAAAAGATCCAGTTTCAGAAGCTGAAAAATCTTCAGAAAAGAAGAAAGCAGGAATTCCTGATTCATTCCAAATCATGAAGTATAAAGAGGAAGATGAAGGAATATCTTTTGATCCAGAAGTACAACATGTTAATCTCAACCCACAGGAGATTGACTTCAATGAAGGCCAAGAAGGAGTGGTTGAAGCAAAAGTGGAGCAAGTCCCAGTTCATCATGAAGGCCTATAAAGGAAGATCTGGACACACAGAGATCATTCTATTGATAATATTTTAGATGATGTTCAAAATCTAGTAAGAACCAGAGGTCAGCTCAATAGGATGATGAGCCATGCTGCTTTTATCTCTCTCATTGAGCCAAAGAAATTTCAAGATGCTGAAGGAGATGAAAGTTGGATGATGGCAATGTAGGAAGAGCTAGATCAATTCACCAGAAATGATGTGTGGGATTTAGTGGCACCTCCAAAGGGAAAGTCAATCATTGGCACAAGATGGATGAATCCGGAATAGTGGTAAGAAATAAAGCAAGATTGGTTGCCCAAGGCTACAATCAACAGGAAGGGATTAAAGTTGTAGAAACCTTGCCTCTGTAGCAAGACTGGAAGCAATCCGAATTCTATGTGCTTTTACATCATTCATAGGATTCACATTGTTCCAAATGAATGTAAAAAGCACATTTCTCAATGGAGTCATCCAGGAAGAAGTATATGTGAAACAACCACCTAGATTTGAAGACCCTAAGCATCCAGATCATGTCTATAAATTGAAGAAAGCTCTCTATGGACTAAAGCAAGCACCAAGAGCCTGGTATGAGAGATCACTGCATTTCTCATATCCAAAGGGTACATCAGGGGCAAAGCAGATACAACACTTTTCATCAAGATGAACAAAAATGATATTATCCTAGTCTAAATTTATGTAGATGATATCATATTTGGAGCAACTGATGAAAATATGTATAAAGAATTCATCTCTCAAATGCAGAAGGAATTTGAGATGTCCATGATGGGAGAACTCAATTTCTTCCTTGGTCTACAAATCAAGCAAAGTCCGAATGAGATTTTCATTAATCAATCAAAGTACACCAAGGAGACTTGAAGAAGTTTGAAATGTATAAGAGCAAGCCTATGTTGATTCTAATGGGATCAGATATAGTCCTATCCAAGGATTGTGAAGGAGAAGATGTTGATCAGAAGCTCTATAGAGGGATAATTGGCTCACTCCTATACTTTACAGCTAGCAGACCTGAAATACATTATGCAGTTTGTTACTATATAAGATATCAAACAATCCCAAGGATTCTCATCTCAAAGCTGTAAAAAGGATCCTTAGATACCTACTAGGAACCACTGAAGTTGGGCTATGATATCCTAGTAATGGTGATTTCACACTCCAAGGTTTCACTGATGCAGATTATGGAAGAGATACTCTTGAGAGAAAGAGTACATTCCGAGGTTGCCATTTTCTTGGAGATTTCTTAGTTTCATGGTACAGCAAGAAGCAAACTTCAGTTGCCTTATCTACTATAGAAGCTGATAGCTGGAAGTTGTGTAGCTCAACTCTTCTGCATCAACCAATAACTTGGAGATTATGGAGTTCAATCCGGATGTGTGGATGTTATGTATGATAATAAAAGTGCTATTGATGTTTCAAAGAATCCAGTACTCCATAGCAAGATGAAGCATGTCAATATAAGGCGTCATTTCATCAGGGATCATGTGATGAAAAAGAATGTTGCATTGGTGTACATTCCAACCAATGAGCAAAGAGCAGATATCTTTACTAAGCCACTGAGTAAAGATTAATTTGGGAAGCTAAGGGAGTCAATTGGAATGTCCAATCCAATTTGGAGATTAATCCAGAAGGCAGCTTGAAATCAAGCCGGATCCTTGGCGAGAAAAATTAATCCGGAAAGAGAAGAAGCATTGGAGAGAAATCTATTCTGGAAAATTACCACGTCAGCAGACAATAATGACAAATGGCAGTAAAAGCGCATAAAGGTAACAATTACTTTTTGAATTTCAAACGTCTATTGGCTGTTACACGCGCGGTAAATTTGATAGTTTATTTTTAAAATAAACCATTCATATTCTCCGGTTAAACTGAATTTACCTCTCCCTTAGAAATCCGATTGCCATGTCATCAATCCAACCAAATTTTAAGCATTTAAATTACCAAAATACCCTCACTTTGAAAATTCTATATAAACCCCTCAAAATTCCCCTTCTTCCTCACGCGAGCAACTAAGTACTATTACTCTGTAAATTTAAAAACCCAAAACCCTAAATTTCTTCTTACTCTCTAAAAATGGCTGCAATCATGACTGAAGCTAGACTCGTGATGCTTCCTACCCAAAATATCTTCTCAGAATCTGATATGAAAGACAAAGATTTCATCCCAATAGACTGTAAACCCTCCTTTTTTGTTATCATTACAGATTTTCTGGGAGATAATTTCCTCTTTGAAATTGATCTTTATTCCCAGCTATTTAAGGATCAACACCTAATAGACCTCCTAAAAATAAACTACCCAACTTGCCCAGATTTGGTCCGGGAGTTCTATAATAATCTGTGAGCAAACAAGAAATTTGACGCCCTGCGAACTAAGGTTGAAGGAAAAGAGATTACTGTCACTCCGAATTTCTTCAAAAACTCCTTGAATATGAAGAACAACAGAGTCCCGATGAGGGTGGATGGAGATGAGACCAAAATGAAGTATGATCCAGAGATATGGCTTCCGGAGAGGTATTTTGGGGATAAATTCTCAATGTATTGGCCCTAAATCCCAAGATACCTTCAGCATGTGCTAGCAAAGTTAATCCTAATTCGGAAGGGCTCATTAACCAAAGTGTCTTCCTTCTAGCACCGTGTGTTACTCCACTGGGCAGAATGCAGAGAAGTAAATATGGCAGTACTGCTAATCCATTTTCTAAAGCATCACAGAAGTTCCCATGGTTCTCTGATCACCCGGATTCTTCAAGCCAATAACATCAATCTCACCGATTTTAATAGTGTCAGTGGAAAGCCAATTATGCAGATGAACTTCCTAAATCTAAGATTCAATGAAACCTGGGATGAGGATGAAGCCAAGAGGCTAAGAGATGAGATGAAAAGCAAGACCAGGAAAGGTATAAATCCGAAAGTAAGTGGTCCGGTACCTAAAAAGGCCAGAACATCCAGGCCTAAGACAAAGAACGAATTGGCCTTGGTTCCAATGGATGAAGAAGAAAATGAAGATACCTAAATAATCACCCAGCTGCTTAATAAATCTCTAGTAAAGCCACAGTCAAAGGGAAGGCTGATCAAGGTAGCTGATAAATTGAAAAGACCAATTTGTGATCCGAAAGCAAGAGAATCAATTACAGTAGCTGCTGCTGTAATAAGAAAGGGTTATTAGAAAGGGTAAAAGAGAAAAATATCAGATTAGCTGACAGAGGGTAATGGGTCTGATGAGGAGGAAACAGAGGATGAAATGCCAATGCCAAAGAAGCAATTCACTTAGAAGGGGTGCACTTTTGATGAAGCAGTCAAGGCTCAGAAACATTAAAAGAAGACATCTAAGAAGCCAACTGCCATTGTGATTAATAAAGAGGCTGTGAAAAGGGTTGTCATGGAAGAGTTGGTTAAGGCCAAAAATTCAAAACACAAAAATGTTCCCGGAGCTAATGAGGATATCCTTCCAGAGGATCCACAGTATGAAGAGATGATGGCATCTGTGGCAGATAATTACCGGATAAACAACCAAGCCATAGAAGGACCCGGAGGATCTTTTGCTACACCTATCCTCATAGACTCCAATGCTCTAGCTCAACTGTAAAAAATTTTAGAGTCTGAATCATTTAATTTCCAAGCCATCACAGAACCCCTTCCAGAGAATTTGCTAAATCCAGAAGTTGGCAATCAAAATAAAGTAAGTCCTATTGAGGCAAATGTAGAGGGCATTCGGGACATTACCAATGCTCCTGGTGTGAGCACGGGATTTTACGGTCCCTCTTACGAGACGATGATGATGTGTACTCAATTTTAATGCCTCAAAATTAAAAGTTCTCTTTGGAATTTTTATTACCGAAATAATATTCCTCGCAAATTTTTATTTGGTAGAATACAGTTCGGCGTGGCTGATAATGCGTCCGGTGGGAGCTTGAACCGATGATTGGCACATAAATAATAAATACCCTTTAAAATATTGTTGAAAGTCAAAAAGATGCCTTTTCACCCACTATTAAACCACTTTACCTGACTTTTTTGGCTTTTTGATCCATTAACTGTCGGTATGCTGGAGGCTGATGCCGCTAGAGGCATCATCCATGCCGTCGGTGGCATCATCATACCGCTGGCGATATCGGTCATACCACTGGTGGCATCACCATGTCGTCGGCGGCATGACCCGAAACGGGTCCCTTCATAGACAGCCTTTTGGCCACTTTCAGCGGAATTATTAAAAAAGGCCTCAAAAAGCACCCCATTTCACCTATAAAAGCACACCTTGAGCTGCATTTTAAAAGGGGGGGATTGGAAGGTTAAGATTTTAATATGAGAATAGATTCTAGTGAGATAAGAATTAGATAAAACAGAAAAAAAGGGATTCCGATCCACTTTTCCTGGTTTTTCTTCTTTGAATTCTCTGATTGTGAGTGGGAATCAATAAGTCTTTAAGTTAAAATCAACTTAATTGGATTTAGAAACCAAAAAAAAGCACTTAAACTTATTGTTAAATCATCGTAATAAGCTCCCCGGAAGTGTTTCTTTCGGTTCACGACCTCGAGGTAAAAATCCTGAGTCTCATAGCTCTTTGGCATTAATACTACTGATTTGTGTTAATTTTTGTCAATTTATATTCATTTTAGGATTTTCGGTCATTCTTACTGCCACCACTGCTGCCTACAAACTGATACCGCCGGTGACGTAATTGATGTCGCCGGCGGCATCAGTTATATCGTCGGCAATATGACCTTCTGGACAACAGTTTTATTTTCATTTATATTCCGGTTAAAATAATGATTGAGCCTAAAAATTACTTAAAAATGGAATTTCCTCAAAAACGCTGTTCAAATCCCATTTTAGCCATCCGACCGGGCTTTATAATATTGTAAATAAAGTATGCTATACCTGTGCTAACAAACTTCTACAGGCGGAAGTATATTGGATATTCAGGTACTTTATTTATTGCATAGAAAAATGTATAGGACTTGAAAACCTTGTAATAATTTTATTTTTTGCACTTATTTTTTATGGCTGTAAATATCTTATTCATTGCTTCAATTGCTTGATAAACACGAAAATAATAAAATAACTGAAAATACAAATAAATAGGATGGATTAAATCGATTAAGAAAGAATGAAGTATCTTAACTTGGCCTAATGAAAAATAGATAACATCATCCGAACTCGGAATCTCCACTTAAGGTATGGTCCAACCACCCGGTGGGAAAATCGTACCAAAAATTTCCTGGTTGAGCTGAACCGGGTGGCAACTCTATTTTAAGTACGGGATTTCGATCTCGTATCTTTTGAGCATTAAAATATGCAAAATCATTTTTCAAATATATCACACTCATCCCCCGACACTCCAATGGGGCCGGCCCGACCGGGCCAGGCCTCGCTGCCGCCACGCGAAACGTCGTCCGCTCACAGTGGCGACTCTACTAGAGAAAATTCTTTGAACTTAAACTTTCTTTCATAAAGTTTAAAAGATTTTGATGATGTATTAAAATCATTGGCCAAATTAAAACTTCATTCCTTCTTATAGTGTTTTATCCCCACGCATGTAGATAGTTCGGTAATTATAGGTGCCCCATTTTACCCAAGAAACTCATGAAGTATCACTCATGCCCTGTTGGAATTGAGGATGCCTAGTGGGTGGATCACTCGTTTTAACCAACACGTAAACTCCTACTATCCCGCCCATTCGGGTAGTGACTGAGTAACGTAGAATCAAGATAAATGAGAACCTTCTAAATCAACAACCCTATACCAAAGCCGCGCTAGAAAAAAAGCCTTTGCACATCATTCCCTTTAGGATTATCCAAAATAAACAAAACAATTGGGACGCGCTTCTTTCACCATTACCGGTGAAGAGGACGAACTCCATCATTCTAAAGAGGCGTTATGCGGGAGTCATAAGGTTGGAAGAGGGACGATTCGCGTGCTATGTGCTCTGTGATCATGAACCCCCATGCATTGGCTTTAAGAGCCAAAAATGAATCAACTTACCCTTACCACTTCCACCCGTGGAAGAGGTTTAGCAACATGCGTAGGACTTCTCTTGTACCTCCGTTGCGTTACTACATATCGCATGTATGACGTGTAGTACAAAAGTCCCATGTATGTTGGAGGGATAAGCCATCACGTCATCTCTAACCATATCTACGTGCAGCTGTACGCATTACACATTATTGCCCAGGAACTAAAGGCATGCATACCATGCATACCATTCACCAACCCATTCATGGTCCGATCGCTACCTACCATTTTAGCTAGGATGAGGCACACTGACTGTCGCATCCCGGCTTGGAAAATGGTAGAACATTGCCTGATGCGTCATCTTTTGACCCCAGTTGACACCATAAAAGTTGAAGGAATTCCTCACATCGATTCCAGCGGGGAATTAGATTCAGAACAAGTTCAGTTGAGCCAAAGTCCCTCTCGACCAGCCATGTCTTTCCCAAGAAATGAAGGGACCCCTCCTCCAGAAGAGCCCTTTAGTCCCACTTCCAGCTCAGGAACAGGATCCCAACCATCACCTGGTTTCGACTTTACCAATGCTATGATGCAATTCCTAAACTCAGATGCTTTCCAAGCTTTTATCCAAACTACGGTTCAGGTAGCAGTTAAGCGAGCTCTTAAAGACAGGAATTCCGATCAAGTATCGACATCTGACATTCATTCCCCGAATGGTTCAACATAAATATTGACCAGTTTGGTAGAGGCGAGACCCATCGCACCTGTGTTTCAATCAACCCAACCCTTAGCGAGTCCATTCCAGTTTAGGCAGGCTTCAGCTTTCTTGTCGACTTCGACCATTCCACCAGTTATGCCTTTCAACCCAAGACCCTTCGCCTAAAGCTCCACTCCTCCGATATTCACTCACCAAAGCCCAGTCTCTCGGCCACTACCTTCCTTCTCGCCTCCGTAGTTCATCATGACTCCTAAAGGCACCACCTACCCCTAAAATCCATTTGCCAGCCATCTGACTATTTACCCTCCGCTGCCTCCGACACTCAACGACCAGGTCAGACAACCTCCGGGCGTGACACCTGAGGTACCTGCCTTTGTTCGGTAAATGATACCTTCTCAAACCATCAATGACCAGGTCACACATTCTCTGGGTGCTACACCTGAAGCCCCGACTATCTCTCATAAATCGGTCAGCGACCAGGTCACGCAGCCTCCAAGCATGACACCCGAGATCCAAGCTTACGTCAACCGCTTCATCACTGATAAAAAACCTGAGAGGGATGAGGATTGGGTCGCCGACAATTTTACTATACCAAATATGGCTTATTATGATGGCTCAGGAGCACCTGCCTCTTACATCATAGTGTACGAAAGAGTGATGTGCGTAAAGAAGCTGAGTGATAAGGTGATGGCTGAAATGTTTCCCTGTTCCCTTCGAGGACCTGCACTAGAATGGTATCACACTTTGCCACAGTATATTGTCACCGACTGGACTCTCTTATATGAGGCATTGAAAGTGCATTATGGTTTCAATACTATGATGGAGACGACCCTCCAACATCTTGAGAGGGTCCGTCAAATGCCCAATGAAACCTTTAAGCAGTACTTCAATAGGTGGATGTCGACTCAGGTCTTGATGAAGTCCAAGCTTAGCCTTGAGGAAATGATTGTTAAACTCCTTGAAAGGTCTCTCCCCCTGTTCCGCAAGGAAATGGCTACAGATTCCTTTCTTTCTTACAAGCCTGTATTTGATAAAGCTGAGAAAATTGAGCTCAAGCCAGAGCGTGAGAAGGCCAAGAGAGCGGGAAAACCATGGTTCAGGAAGAACGAAGCTCTACCCTCAGCCCAGGCGTCGGCTAAGCCAAAAACACCGACTGCAATTCAAGCCATTTCTCACACCCCCACTATGCCACTTATAGCTAATCCGGCTCCATCAATAATTGCTACAGTCCAACCTCCTCACCCCCCTTTTGTTTTGACCAACCCTTATAAATTGCCCCTATGGGTCATCTTCCAACGCTTGAGGGAAGTAGGTTTTATACAGTCCCTTCAGGAATAGTAGCCACCTAGACCGGAAGATAAGAATAAGTTCTGTAATTATCACATTCAGGTGGAGCACCAAACCAACAACTGCAAGGCCCTGCTCTCAGCTATTCAGCGGTTGGTTAGCAAGGCAAAAATTACTGAACCAGACAAGGCCCCGAGTACTATGAATAACCTTTTACCGAACTTCAGAAGTAAGGTCGGAATGGTGCAATCTGGTTTACCCGAAGCCACAGTCTTCGATCTCCTTGCTCGAGGACTGAATAATAGTAACTCTATCCTGGTCATCGGTTTGGGTCTACCATCTTGCTCAGTTTTTGACCTTATCAATCAAGCCAACCCGGGAGTCAACTCCATTCAGGGAATGGAAATCGATCCAAACTAACCAAAGCAAGAGAACCGCAGGTCAAAACCATTTATGGCAAAATGAAAGAAAGCTGAGGGGCAAGCACTATTCAGCATAGATTCCTTTATTTTGAAGGAGAACTATTCTAATGAGGATAGGGAAATGGCTCGAGAGACCAATGCCATAAGCACCAACTTGTTCAAGGTTGATCACCATGACCTTTTTAGTGTGGATAAATATGAGCTACAAGACCCGGGTTCATACTCCGAAGAGCAACAATACCTATTTAAAATGCGAGCCACTAAGAGCATCTTGCTCGATAATGTCCCTAATATTACCCGAAGTGGTCGCGTATATCAGCCGAAAGATCGATATCTTTGTCTAAATAAAGACCCGATCCCTGGCAGAGTTAGAACCACTATAAGGCCCCCTTCTCCAGCTCCGCCTGTCCCTACCAGTCTTGAGATTGACCCCCTTATTACCCAGCTGAAAAATAACTAAGCCCGATATAGCATCTGATAACTGGTAATTGACTCTAAAAGGCATCTCAAGGATTTGATCAAGCGGCTCCAACCACCTCAGTCGTTGAGATGTGCGCCATGATAGGAGAAGGCATACCCCCGAGAAAAGGGCCTTAGATCATGTTTGATAGTTTTGATCTTACGCTCGAGGGAAGGGATCACAATAGAGCCTTATTCATCCAAATCCAAATTCTCGATAAGGTCATCCCGTGCGTCATGGTGGATGACGGCTCCACTCTAAACCTATGCCCTCTAAAAATCCTTCCTCATCTGGGGCTGTCAGTGGACATGCTTTAAAGGTCCAGCATGGTTATTAGAGCTTACAATGATTCAAAATGCAATGTAATTAGGGCTTTTGAGGCAGAAGTCACTATAGAAGGTGTGGCAAGCAACATACGTTTCACCGTACTTGACATTCCTGTTACCTATTCTCTGTTGCTTGGCCGACTATGGCTCCATGCTTTGCGCGTAGTACCCTCCACACTACACCAAAAAATCAAGCTAATTCATGATGACAGAATGGTGACTATAGAGGCCGATCTTGCTTCCGTCATGGCCGTTATGGAAGCCGAAGCTAATCTAAAAAAGGGCCTTCAGATTGCTATGATTAGTAAAGCTCAAAAACCTCCTCCCCTTTGGCACAACTACCTCCACGAGGGTATAGGCAAACTAATGAAGAAGTCTGGTTATAGGCCTGGTGGAGGTGGAGGAATACACGAACAGGGAATTATTGAGGCATTGGAGCTAAAAATCCTTATTCATAGAGCTGGACTGGGATATAAGCCTAGAAAAGCCTATCACCGCATGTTCACTGCTTGTGAAATCCAAGGCAAGAGGCCTTATAAAGGGGAGCCTGAACCAATCAAGTGTGGCAGGAAAATGTGGCCCGGCTTTGAGGTCTTTAAAGATGTCTATGACTTTGAGGCTGGTCACATGATAGTTTCAGCTGAACCCGAGCCTACTGAGCCTGATGCGCCTGTCAATGTGATTTCTGATGAGGCTAAGGGGAAAGATAAGATGTATCCTGAGGATGAGCCTATCGATCCGAAAATTAAGAATGCTATGGCAACCGTAACAAAAGCTATGGCACTACTGATGAAGAAAGGCTGGAAGGGTAACGAGAAAGAAGATGCTATGACAGCCATAGTAGAAAAGCTTGTTAGGGCTCTAACCGAAAAGGCTAACCTATCTGAAGAGCCATCGCTCACCATTACCTAAAAGACCACTGTGAAGCACGACCTAAGCACCACCCTGACAGACGATACAGAGGATACCTCTCCTATCGATATTGCCACTGAAGTCCCTCCACCTGTGGAGGGGGATATGGACGATGTAATTTTTAATATTTCTGATGTTTTTAATGCAAAAAATGCTACTTATGAGGCTTTTTATGCAATGAATAACTCCCATTCTGTTTACTTGTTTGATGTCTTTCCTGATGGGTCCATGCATTCACATAATAATACGCATACTGTTTCTAGCATTAGTGATACGTTATTAAGTGAAATAAACCTAAGAACAGATGACAATCCTAAAATGGTAACCATTTCTAAAGATTTAACTCTCGAGGAAATAAGTGAGATCATAAAGTGATTAAAAATCATGTTAACGCTTTTGCCTGGTCGTACAAAGATATGCCTGGGGTTGACCGACAAATCGCCTAACACAGGATCCCAACTGATCTTAAATTCCGACCTATCAAATAGAAGCTTCGCTGGTTGAGACCTGAATGGGCAGAATAGGTTAAGATAGAGGTTTCAAGGTTGATCGAAGCTCGATTCATAGAAGTGGTAGAATACCTGACTTGGTTGTCCAACATCGTCCTAGTACCAAAGAAGGATGGTAGGGTCCGAGTCTGCGAGGACTTCTGAGACCTCAATAAAGCCTCGTCGAAGGATGACTTCCCTCTCCTATACATCAATGTCCTAATTGACAGTGCCACCAGGGCAGCTATGTATTCGTTCATGGATAGGTTCTCAGGGTACAATCAGATTCTGGTTGATATTATCGATAAAGTCAAACGACGTTCATCACTGAATGGGGGGTGTATTGCTACAAGGTCATGCCATTCGAGTTGAAAAATGCCGGCGCCACTTATTAGCGAGCTGTAACTGCCTCTTACATGACATGATCTATAAAGAAGTAGAAGTGTATATGGACGACATGATTGTGAAGTCCGCCACTCGAGAGGAGCACCCTGCAGTTCTTGACAGGTTCATGATTTGCATTAAAAAGTATAATCTTCGTCTAAATCCAAAGAAATGCATATTTGGAGTTACCTCCGGCAAGCTGTCAGGACACGTGGTTAACTAGAAAGGGATTGAAATGGATCCAGACAAAGCCAAAGCCATCAGGGACATGCCTCCCCTAGGATAGAGAAGGAGGTCCGATCGTTTTTAAGGTCCTTACAGTATATTAGTCGGTTCATTGCTCGTCTCACTACTATCTGCAAACCCATCTTTAAACTATTAAAGAAACAGTAACCCGTGGTATGGAATGATCACTGCTAAGTAGCATTCGACAGAATCAAGGCATATCTTATCAATCCACCTGTCTTGACACCCTCCATCCTAGGGAAACCACTCATCCTTTATCTGGCCATTGAAGAAACTTCCGTCGGAGCCATGCTTGTCCAGGAACATGATGATAAGCGTGAACATGCCATCTACTACCTAAGCAAGAAGCTGTTAGATTATGAAACCCAATATTTGATTGTAGAGAAGACCTATACTACCATGGTTTGGCTTACTAAGAAGTTACGACATTATTTCCAATCTTATCACGTCCAAGCCGTAGCCAAGATTGATCCAATGAAGTTTCTTTATCAATCCCCTACTCCGGCCAGTAAATTATCCCGATGGCTACTTCTACTATCTAAATTTGACATTGAATATATAACCCGAAAGGTTATTAAGGGGTGGGCCGTAGCCGAATTTCTAGCTAATCAACCCCTTAGCTCTGACTATAAGGAAAATTTAGAGTTCCTAGATGAACAGCTCCCCTCTGTCGCAACCCTCGATGACAATTGGACAATGTACTTTGACGGCGCTGTGAACCGCTGGGGAGCAGGTCTCGGGGTCATCATTGTCACACCAGATAATGAGATAATTCCATTGTCCAAACATTTAGAATTCGCCATCACCAACAACGGCGCTGAATATGAAGCTTGCCTATTTGGTCTTGAGGCTCTTCTTCAGGTTCAGGCATGCCATGTATCCGTCATCAGAGATTTGGCTATGGTTGTTTGTAGGGTCATTGGAGATTGGGAAGTTAAAGAAGAATCTCTCCGTCCTTATGTCGAGGCTATCCGCGAACTATCTGAGAAGTTCACCTCGTGCTTGTACCGCCATATCCCTCGAGATGAGAATCAAATGGCAGATGCTCTCGCTACTCTCGCGTCCATGTGGGAAGGACCCTGTCCACTAAGATCCCATATCATGTTCAATCAACTCCTCCAGTTCTCGCCATTTCATCCGAACCTTGTTGGTATTCTGACATCATCCTATTTCTTCAGACCGGCCAATACCCCACAGATTCTTCCGACTCAGACCATACCACCCTATGGCAGCTCGCTACCCAGTTTCCTATTATAGATAATGACCTATTTAAGCGCACCAGCGACGACTTACTTCTCTATTGCCTCACTGATTTTGAGGCTCAGAACGTAATGACCCAGGTCCATGCCGGCGACTGTGGCTCTCATATGAACGGTCTTGCCCTCGCAAAGAAGATCCAATGACTAGGGTATTTTTAGCTCACTCTCATAGTCGATTGTATCGCCCATGTCAAACAATGCCACCAATGCCAAGTTTACAGAGATATACGGCATCTGCCACCGACCGAGCTCCATCACTTATCAACCCCTTGGCCATTCTCGGCATGGGGTATAGATATAATTGGTGAAATCTGTCCTTCCTCAACAAATGGCCATAAATTCATTGTGGTGGCAGTAGATTACTTTTCAAAATGGGTGGAAGCCGAATCCTTCACCAATGTCACCGCCAGGCAGATGGCCAAGTTCATAGAAAAGCACATCTTTGCTCGGTATGGGCTCTCACACTATATAGTCTCAGACAATGGAGTACAGTTTCAAAGAGCAACTGCTTCACTGATTGAGAAGTATGGGATCGAGCACCATAGGTCTTCTCCATACATACCGCAAGCCAATGGAGATGTTGAGGCAACCAATAAATCGGTAAAGATGATTCTTTCTAAGATGATAGCCGGTTACAGAGATTAGATGGATAAGCTGCATTTTGCCATCTGGGGATATCGCACCAACATACGCACCCCGACGGGCTAAACTTTATTTTCCCTAGTCTATGAGATGGAAGCAGTCTTGCCAGTTGAAACTCAGGTGACCTCATTAAGAGTTGCTCTAGTGGCTAAGTTAGAAGAATCCGAATGGACTCGGGCAAGATTTGAACAGTTGAACATGATGGATGAGCAGAGGCTGAAGGCCCTCGATAGCCTCAAGATGTACCAACAATGTATGGCTCGGGCATATAACAGTCGGGTAAGACATCAAAAGTTTCCCCTGAAGGCCGGTGATCTGGTCCTCAAGCAGTTGAAACACTCTACCACTGATGCGAGGGGACCAAACTGGGAAGGGCCATATGTAATAAAGAAGTTGCTTAGCAAGGGGGCAGCTAAACTTATGGACATGGATGAAAACGAGTTCATAAATCCCATAAATCAAGACAGGCTTCAGCGTTATCATATTTAATTTAAAAGAAACAAATCAGAAAAGCAGCACACCAAAAAAATATATATACATGATAATTACCCGCCTTTCAGTCTTTACTGATCGGGCAAAAATTAGGGTGATGCCCAACGATTGGTATCCTATGAACCAACCGTACAAAAATTAGGGGATGAGACAAACTCGCTAGATCGAAAACCTGAAAAAAGGGCAATCTAGGCAAAAGTTAGGGTATATGAGCAAAGAGCGAGTGCCTTCTAGAAAACCGATATCAACTAGTTGGCACTGGGAGTTAAATCAATGGGAATGTCAACCAAACATCATGTACTTTATTTTATCTCAATTAATAAAAGTTCTCTTTTATTAAAATCTAAATGCTTATACTTATGTGAATCCTGTATTCATAAGTTTAAGACAACTTTAACAAGCTTTGAACAGAGTTCATTTTGTTTCATTTTAGATTATTTAAATTAATAAAAAAAAGAAAGACCTGATGGTTCCGACAAAAGCAAGACTCAAAACAAACTTCCCGCATCATCATCACAGTACCTAGAGGTCTGCCTGGGTGTGCTAGTAGAAGAGGAATCTTCTCTCTGCTCCGCACATTCCCCTTCAAAACGGGCTCATGACCGCTTCCTATGGGTCGGCAAGTCTCTTATCTCGGTAAGGCATCCTCTATAGTGTGTGTCAGTTTCGGTGGTTTCTATGTGATCGTAATCTAGAATGTCAAATACAGCCTCCCTGGACCACTTCTCCTGAAAATGGTTGACCTACCTAGCTTTGTAAACTCCAATCTAATTATGGGGCAATTTGATTGGGACTCTTTGCCTTTTGCCATACTGACGACATAGCCGATAGGGGGTATAAAATGAAGATTTCTCCAGACCTATCAGTTGAACACATGCTCTCCAAGATTCTACAACCACATCTTAAATTCTCCACCATGGACTAACCCACTGAACCTGCGCATCAGTATACCCCCTTAAAATAGACGCCCAATCATCATATGTCAACTCATCAAAATCAGCCCGCATAAACCCTCTCTCCCTCAGATGGACGGGAAGATACTTTTTTGGGTTCCCACGTGGCGCCTCCCTCAACTTTAGCTTCTCCATCAACTAGACCTATAATTCAAAACTCGGGTAAGGATGGGGGAAGGAAATGTTCGGATTAGAAAGAATAAAAGATACCTGTAGTAATATGAGTTGATCGCCTATGAGTGACGAGTCAACAGAAGCACCATCCACATTCAACATAACATCGGCCAACCCCACAGCTACAGGGGAAGCCCCTGTCGATATAGGGCCGATGAGCGAAATCAGCCTGAGCAGAGCAATCAGGCTCACTCCACACATAAACTCCGCCATGAGTAATAATGCCACCATGAATGGCCAAGCAGGATAGGATCGGGGCACTCCACGACACCACTCTAGAACTGCTCCGAGCTGAAACCCAGGTTTATCGGGCAACTGAGACAGAAATGGGTCAATAGAATCCAAATTCCATAGCCCTCGTGGAATTCCATCTATGCTAAAATGAAAGTCCGGCAACGCCAGTGAAACGCATTAAGACACGGTGTCCCTAAAATACCGTGGAATTCTTCGAGCAAGGGGCAAAGCTTGAACGATGAAAATCGAAAAACGTGGTCCATTGGATCCTAAAAAGATAGTGCTGCTCGAAGGAATTTCCGGCTTACGGGTCATGCTGCGGCATATCGAAAGCCCCAAAGCCTGAATTTTTCAAGCCTCTTCCAGTCTGCATTCCCTAAGCTCTGCAGAAAACCCTATAGCATTTGATTGTGGTTGCCATGACAGTGACTCTCAGCCCATGACAGCAGGATTGGACAGAATAGCCAAAATTAGGTTGCTGGGAAACTAATGCTGTCGGTGATATGGGTGACGCCGCCAGCGATGGACTTTCAGATAGCCCTTTATATATTATTTATGCTGGATGAGTTTGGGTGATATGGGTTATGCCGCCGGCGATATGGAGGGATTTTCCTGCGGCATCAGAAGCGTTTCTTCCATTTCAGACCTATACAAAGCCTATAAACAATCCTATGCTATATTTCCAATGCCTTATCAAACAGCAATTCATTTTTTATTCAAAATAAAAAGCCCAGAGGCGCAAATCACTCAAAATATCCCAAAACCAAATTATCCAAACCCTAATGTATCGAGGGTACAAACAAAGAACTAAAAAAGCAAAATGAAATAAAACTAAGCATGCCTACCACTGCCGGCCGGGCGGGATGAAATATCATCAGGGCTTGCAAACCAGTCATTAACATCATCCTCATCTTCCTCCCTTCCCTATATCATAGGCATACTACTGGACTCCTCAGCGGCAGTAAACGCACGTCGACCGGTGGAAATCTTGATCCCCCTACGATTGGTGCTACCGGGGTGCGCACGGTCCAGGTTTTGCTTACTTCTCCATTCCTGAACGGTGGCTGCCAGCTGACCCTCAAGATTACTCACGTGATGCCGTAGGTCCGCAGTCTCCTCCTCATACTGCCGCCGGGCTGCATTAGCATCTGACAAGGAAAGGGCTAAGAAATAGTGCAAACTAGAGAAAATATCAGTAGTGCATATCATTCATAACATCCATACATCCCATCTTAAACATGTGCATAAAATACCTGAGCAAGGAGCGACTGTCCAATGAGTGTATCTCGGAGAACAAAATTGTTCTCTGCGAGCTGCTCCACATGACTCCGCGCCACCTGGAAAATCCAAAAGGCAAATCCTTAGATACCCACATCTAAGGCTTAATAAGAAAATAATTATTAGGCCTTATATAAGTAGTATTTTCAGGCATGAAAATCGGAGCTTGCCGGCTCGAGCCAATATTCCTATTGAAGAATTCACCTCGGGAGTTCATCAATAGGAATATGGTCTCCAATGGATTGACCAGACGCCCCTCCACAAAGTTTATATCCTCCGGCACACTATAGTGTAGGGTCCTACTTTGGTTATCCCGGCTCCTCTTTCTCGTGGGTTCCTAAAAAACATGAAAGCCACACGTCAATAACGTTCCTAAATGACTTCAAAATCATACACACAAGCACAATCATACCTCAAACGAAAGTTGCTCCCCTTGGGACATTGGCGCGCTCCCGCCAGCTATGTCCGCGCCCACCTCATCCTCTCCCTCGGGGTCAACCGCAACATCCCCTTCAAGCGCCTCATCCTCATCATCCTCTTCCTCATCAATGTCCATAATGCCTTTGAGGCGCCTCTTCTCATCCTCCAACCGTTGCTAGTTGTGATACTCAATCGTATCATTTCCATGGATGCGAGGACACATAAGGAGTAGACGTTGCAGAAGCTGCTCATAAAGCCCAGAGAACTAGGGATCACTCGGCCGTTCCCCTCAATGTAATCAGCCTTGTCAGCCTTGGAGGAGATCACCAAATGGGGCCACCATAAGCCCCTGGGAGGATCGAAAGGCACCGGTCTAGCAACCATCGGGACGGACCTCCAGCGCTGGACTCGTTTGCCTAGGTACCACTGCTGGAACAGAGGGTACTCAATCATAAACCGACGGTCATCCACCTCCCTCCGGACCCTTGCGACCTCAGCCAAATTCTCCACTCTATCAAATGGATCCAAGACGAGCTACATCAAAATAACCAATATAAGTCTATAAGTGATTTTTGTTTCGTCTAAATGTAAAAACAAAGACTAAATCAAAAATTGCATACCGAGCTCAACCGCACGCTCCTTAGGACCTCCCTATACTTCGTAGGGTACTTAGGCTTCCCACCAACGCCCCTGCACCTGCGAGCAAGGAAGTGAGAGCCCGGTGGCACAACCTTCTTAAACTCCACCGGTGGGAGGATATGATGCTCGAAGGCCCAGGCCTGCACAAATGACGACCAATCAATTCAAAAAGCGTCATGCAATAAATGAGAACGCGTGCTATCAAGAAAAATATTTCCAAAGAGATATACCTGGAGCAATAAGTGGCAAAGGCGAAGGGCTTTCTCCTTCTTTCGGCCCCCCATGTATTGCCCATGGTACAACTGAGCCAAGATGGCCCTCGGCCAATTCTTCCTCCTGATTCCCGGCACGTCTTCCACAGCAGTTATAAGCACATAATTGATCTTACTCCCCGAGATTGGGAAGAACAACACAGTGAGTAGAGAAATCATGAAGGACCGGATATAAGCCTCCCTCTCCTCCTCGAGAACTACGTCCACCCGGGTCCAGTGATGGTACAACTCTCCATAGGACAGCCGCCTAGAAATGGGCTTCAGATCAAATAACTCCTTCACCCGCCTCACCACGAGCCTCTCAACATGGTACTTGTCCATGTAAGCATCAAAATGTATGACCTCGTCCATCCAAGGGAGGTCGGTCATGGCTACTATGTCAGAGGGGGTAATTGTAGCTTCCCTGAAAGAGAAGTGGAAAGTATGGATGGTCTCGGACCACCCCTCAGTTAGGGCCATTACTGCTGAATGAGAAAGCTTAGGCATCAGCATTAGCATTATCCGCACTAAGTCCCTGAACCCTGTCTCATTAATGGCAAGCGCAAGCTCGGGGTCGTTCTCCGAGATATGGTGCCACCATTCACTGATATGCCCATTCCCCCTGTGTAAGTCAGTTCATATGGCTGCAAAATTGAAAACAAAATGGATCAGTCCGGCTTATTTTTTATCAGAAAAGCTCCTGATGTCGCCTCTGTTGAAAGCAATGTCCCCGACGGCATCACTCCATACCGCCAGCGGCATGGTTCATGTCGCTGGCGACATCACCTTAAACAGAAGCGACATCAGACTCCTATGAGCCTCTTTACAAGGATTGATGCTGCCAGCGACATCACTCATGTTGCCGGCGACATCACTATATGTGGGCAGAACCTGTTTCTCCCCAAAAATTGCACCCATCGTGCAAAAATCGCAAAAAATCGCACAATAAGCCCGAAAATGGAAAAAATCGATCCTAAAGCATGCAATATGACCAATTTATTTCACATTTAAACTCCTATCATGACACGATTTCAAATCTAAAGCTAAATCAAATCAAACCCAAAAAGAAGAGATTCGGGATTTATGAGATTACCTGAACATAGCAAAGGTGCTTCTCCTTCTCTAGGGTTAGATTGGTAATGGGAGAATTGATCCCATAGCCATACACCTTGGCCGTCTCCTTCAGGCCGTAAGTAGTAGGAACAGAGAGGATTTTTAACCCCTTAATAGAAGAATCGGGCAAGTTCTCCATAGCCTTGGATTTGCCCCTGAAAGCCTTGGTGATTCTCTTCTTGATTTCAAAGACAAAGAAAAAAAATCAAAAAACTTTGGAGAAGAGAAGGTGAGGGGGGTGCGGTTTCTGGATAAATGAGGAAGAAAGAGTTTCAATTCCTTTTTAAACCACCGCGCGGAATTTGAGGAGTTTTGATTTATCTAAAACTGTCTGTTCATGCCGCCGGTGGCATCAATCCATGCCGCTAGCGACATCACTCATGTCGCCAGTGACATCACCTCTTTTAGTTCAAATTTGGAAATTATCCGACCAGTCAAAGCTGCCACATGGCACTCATGCTGCCGGCGGCATCAATCCATACTGCCAGCGATATAATTCATGCCGCCGGCGACATCGCTTCTCCGAATCAGATTTTTATATAAGCCCGACCGGAGGGCAATCTCTTTGAACTGAAAGTCCGACCAAAGGACAATCACTGTACAAAACACAAGCCCGACCGAAGGGCAATCTCTTCAAAATAAAAGTCCAACCAAAGGACAATCACTATACAAAACACAAGCCCGACTGAAGGGCAATCTCTTTAAAATGAAAGTCCGACCAAAGGACAATCACTATACAAAACATGAAACTCGACCAAAGGACAATTTCCCCGCGAAGCATAAGTCCGACCAAAGGGCAACCAATCTACAAAACACGAAACCAAACCAAGGGACAATTTCTCCGTGAAGCATAAGTCCGACCAAAGGGCAACCAATCCATAAAACACGAAACCCGACCAAGGGATAATTTCCCCATGAAGCATAAGTTCGACCAAAGGGCAACCAATCTACAAAACACGAAACCCGACCAATGGACAATTTCTCTGCAAAGCATAAGTCCGACCAAAGGGCAACCAATCCACAAAACACGAAACCCGACCAAGGGATAATTTCTCCGCAAAGCATAAGTCCGACCAAAGGGCAACCAATCTACAAAACACAAAACCAGACCAAGGGACAATTCCTCCGCAAAGCGTAAGTCTGACCAAAGGGCGTCGTTTACACAAAGCTCAAACCCGACCTAGGGGCAATTCCTCCACAAAGCTCAAGCCCGACCAAGGGGCAACTGCTCTATGAAGCACAAGGTCTAACCAAGGGTCAAACCAGTCACCCATCAGGTATCATTCCTATCCCTTGCTCTTTCGTATGACCATACTAACCTGTGGCAGCAGTGATCCCCCGAGGGGCAGCCTGTGAGCACGGGATTTTGTGGTCCCCCTCACAAGATGATGATGACGTGTACCCAATTTTAATGCCTTAAAATTAAAAGTTCTCTTTTGAATTTTTATTACCAAAATAATATTCCACGCAAATTTTTATTTGGTAGAATACAGTTTGCCGTGGCCGATAACGCGTCCGATGGAAGCTTGAACCGATGATTGGCACCCAAATAATAAATACCCTTTAAAATATTGTTAACATTCAAAAAGATGCCTTTTCATCCACTATTAAACCACTTTTCCCAACTTTTTTGGCTTTTTGACCCATTAACTGTCGGTATGCTGGAGGCTGATGCCGCTAGAGGCATCATCCATGCCGCTAGAGGCATCATCCATGCCGCCGGTGGCATCACCATACTGCCGGCGATATCGATCATACCGCCGGTGGCATCACCATATCGCCGGCTGCATGACCCAAAACGGGTCCCTTCACAGACAGCCTTTCGGCCACTTACGGTGGAATTATTAAAGAAGGCCTCAAAAAGCACCCCATTTCACCTATAAAAGCACACCTTGAGCTGCATTTTAAAAGGGGGGGATCGGAAGGTTAAGATTTTAATGTGAGAATAGATTCTAGTGAGATAAGAATTAGACAAAATAGAAAAAAAGGGATTCCGATCCATTTTTCCTGGTTTTTCTTCTTTTAATTCTCTGATTGTGAGCGAGAATCAATAAGTCTTTAAGTTAAAATCAACTTAATTGGATTTAGAAACCAAAAAGCACTTAAATTTATTGTTAAATCGTCATAACAAGCTCACCGGACGTGTTTCTTTCAGTTCACGAAGAGGTGGATTCATGACCTCGAGGTAAAAATCCCGAGTCTCATAGCTCTTTGGCATTAATACTACTGATTTGTGTTAATTTTTGTCAATTTATATTCATTTTTGGATTTTCAGTCATTCTTACTGCCACCACTGCTGCCTACAAACTGATACCGCCAGTGATATAATTGATGTCGTCGGCGGCATCAGCCATGTCACTAGCGGCATCAGGTATGTCACCGGCGGCATCAGTTATATCATCGGCGATATGACCTTCTGTACAACAGTTTTATTTTCATTTATAGTCCGATTAAAATAATGATTGAGCCTAAAAATTACTTAAAAATGGAATTTCCTCGAAAATGCTATTCAAATCCCATTTTAGCCATCCGACCGGGCTTTATAATACTGTAAATAAAGTATGCTATACCTGTGCTAACAATCTTCTTCAGGCGGAAGTATATTGGATATTCAGGTACTTTATTTATTGCATAGAAAAATGTATCGGGCTTGAAAACCATGTAATAATTTTATTTTTCGTACTTATTTTTTTATGGCTGTAAATATCTTATTCATTGCTTCAATTGCTTGATAAATACGAAAATAATAAAATAACTGAAAATATAAATAAATAGGATGGATTAAACCGATGAAAAATAGATAACATCATCCAAACTCGGAATCTCTACTTAAGGTATGGTCTAACTACCCAGCGGGAATATCGTACCAAAAATTTCCCGGTTGAGCTGAATCGGGTGGCGACTCTATTTTAAGTATGGAATTTTGATCTCATATCTTTTGAGCATTAAAATATGCAAAGCCATTTTTCAAATATATCACACTCATCCCCCGACACTCCAATGGGGCCGGCCCGACCGGCCCAGGTCCCGCTGCCGCTGCGCTAAATGTCTTCCGTTCACACCTGGAGAAGCTATTATAAGTCCTGAAAAGGTTCTTGAAGGGGTGACATAGGACATTTCTGTCATCCGGGTGTTGAGGTAAGAGGAAGTGAAGTGATAAATACAGACTCAAACATTTAGATCCCATTGCCAATGAATGAGGTAACCCTTAACATTGTCCCTTTAAATGTTTGTGCTGATTCTGTTGTTGGTGATATTACAACATTTATAAATAACGATAACTTAGACACTACATCTCTAAATGTGTTTAAGGAACAAGTACCTAACCCGGATAATATCATTCCGGATGAGGGACTTGGTCTGAGTTCCCACGAGCACACTTCTAAAGTGGACTCAAGGGGCGAGGCCAGTCCAGAGGAACGGTCGAATGAAAGCAAAGAAGAAAAGGATCCCTCAAGCTCGGAAGAGAGTGATGAATAAAAAAATAGTGATCCCTCCGGAAGCAGTTCTAGAGATGATTCATCCAGCTCATCCAGAGACAAACCTCTTCAAGTAGCAAGCCCTATTAAAATTCCAGCCGGCAATAGAAAACAAGCGAAAGTATCTGCTGTGCTTAAATTACTACAAGAAGCTATTCTTAAAGAGTGTGAGGAAGGGTATGTAAAGCAGAGTCTCCGAAACATCTGCAAGCACTTATAAATAGTTGAGAAGCTACTTCTGGATGAATTTCATACTCTGGATTTAAAGGCTGAATTAGATGAGATAAAATGAAAAGTGCAACAAATTATGGAGAAGGTGGAAGATTTTCCCTCTCCAGGGATTATGGCAGAAGCATCCATGTCCTAAATAAATCCAATTCTTAAGGAGATCAAGGGAAGCATCTCTTCAGCCAACTAGACTGTAAATCAAGCTAACACTCTAGCATCAAATAATTATGGCTCAGTCTTGGAAAAAATCACATCCTCTTCCTTCGAGCTATCAACTAAAATAAAGGAGTACATAGACACCAAGTTTGAAAACTTGTCAAAATTCATCTCTGAGAAAGAGGACAAAACTGCTCTCCTCTGCTTAACTGAACAACTGCAGACCATTTTGGATAAATTGACAAAATTTTTTTATGATGACCTTTCTAAAGTGCTCACTACTCATGCTGCCAATATTGCACAAGATGTATGTGGAAAGCTCAATAGCCAAGATGCAGTAATTGAGCGAGCCAGGGATGCTATGTGCAAAGAAATCGACACAGTAAATAGCAGCATTCATAATATCTGGAAAGGGATAAGTGAAGAAATAACCCTAATCTAAATAGGAATCAATAACCTCTCTATTTTCAGATCCTCCTCCGCTCCTACAATTTCAGAAAGTCAACTTTGCCTAGTCTTTCATAACTTGGTCCAAGCCATCGGAGATTCCTGCTTTATTGGTCAAAAGGGAATGACAACTCTCCTTAAGGTCCTCTTCCCTTACTATGATTAAAAGGATCAAGAGTTTGTCTTGTGCATTCATCCGTCCATCAAACAATCCTATGATCAATTGAAGAGGACCATCCAGCCTACTATCTTACTCCTCCAATGGTTGACAAAATTATTGCTGAAAGGACCAACGGTAATGCTGACTACACTATTTATTCCAATGCACAGCAATCAGCTTAGGATAACAGAACTTATATGGTGATAGAACCCCAAGCTGGAAACAAAAAAGGGGAGAAGAGTCTACAAAGTCAACAAGGATCTGAATCCAGCAAGGGAAAGGAAAAGGAAGGACGACCATCTGGAGGGAGTTAGACTAGCTATAACCTTGTAAAATTTTGTAATAGCTAGATTCACTATTTCATATCTCTGTACTTTGTAATCCAAAACTTCATTGATGTTAACTATTATTAACAGCAGAAGTATAAATAGTGGAACAATCTAATTCTTAAAATATTGCTTCTAAAGTACAATCTTTAATTGTATTAAAACAGACTTAGAAGCTAGAACTAAAAAATGTTGGGGAGTTAGGATGCTAAAATTATAGGGGAGTAATCGTAAATGAGTAAGTATCAAGAATCATACTTAGATCATATATCCCTGTTTATTATGCTTAGTTGACTTAGGTTTTTCTTTCCATCAAATGGGGGAGATTGTTAGGAAACAATGATCTGGGATATAAAACAGACCAGATCAAGTTTGAAGTAAACAAAACCTAAGAAAGACTTATCCAGATAACTAAATATAATATGACCTAAGCAAAGCAAGACTTAAGTCATTATATCTGGATAACCAAGTTTTCATCAAGTCCAAGATAAGATTTCAAGTAAAGACTATTAACTAAGCATAAGTGGATTAGCATCCAGTTAGAGTTTGAAAAGGAAACAAATTGCTAATTTTCTCGCAACAACATCCGGAAGACAGACTGATTGAAGCTTCATCCGGATTGGATAGTCTGAAGATATCCAGAAGATTCCATTCAAGATAAAGGGAATGATTTTAAAATAATTCCCTTCTTACCATTTGGTCTTAGCTGTCATCAAATATCCCTTCCCAAGAAAAGGACAAAAAGCTAATAATAGAAAGAGAAAAAGGTAATAACCTTTTTAACCTAGACCAACGGGAAAGGCGCATGGAGCACACGAAATGGACCACTGGCTAAAAGTTGGTGCATCACCAAAAGCCAAGGAAAACGATCATTAACAACTTTTCAGCCTCAATCCCAAGGATTTAAATGGGTCAAAATTGAGTCTAATGGATTAATCAATGCCTCCGAAAGCGCCACATACAACCTGATCAAGGGTGAAGATTTAATGTAAGCTCAACAACCCACAACGGCTACATTTATTATAAGAAACCTATAAAAGGGAAGCTTTACCAAATGAGAAGGTTGGCTTTTTGATTCACAAAAATAAGTAACAAAGAACAAGCATTCAATCAGTTTACAATCCCTCCAAGAATCAAACAAATCAAAATCTGTTGTAAGGATTCCTAAGTGAATTATAAACTTAAGGAAATCCAAAACCAAAACCTTTGTGAAAATATGAGTGTAAGGATCTCCAACTTGGGTGAGTTGTGAGATTAGGATACGACTTAAAGTTGGTGCATTGAGTAGGAACTCTCTGTATGACTCAGCTTAGATTCGGGGAAGAAGTCTAAGTGGTATATCCTACTAAAGACTAAAGGACTCAGCTAGGATTTGGTGCTTCTAATAGTATATCCTACATCCCGAAGGGGTTACCATCCGGAGACAAGTCGTAAGGCTTGATTCCTGCCAGTTGGAAAGGAATCCACTAGTGGAAAAGCTAGAAGGAAGGAAACTCTGGGGACTAGAGTAGGCGGGGCCGAACCAGGATAAAATCCTTTGTATTTGATTTCTTTAACTCTTTATTTATTGCATTATATTGTCATAACTGCATCATCTAGATCCATCATCAGGATCATAATTAAACACGCTACACTAAGACTTTTTAAAGTCTGTTTATTCCGTAAAAAAGGGTCATTCACCCCCTTTTGACCTTATAAAGACCCTCACAGGGACTAACAAAAGGACTGATACTAGGGAAACAACCTTTTTCACCTATACCAATAAGGAGGCGTGTGGAGCTTACACCAAAAAGCTAATGGTGTAAAAGTTGGTGTGACACTAAAATACAAGGAAAACAATCACTGACATCTTTTCAGCTTCAATCCTAAGGATTCAAATGGGTCAAATTACCATCTAACAGATTGATCAACGGCTCCGGAAGCGCCACATCTCACCTGATCAATGATGAAGATTAATTACAGCTTACCAACCAACAACGGCTACATTTATGATAGAAGCTTATAAAAGGGAAGCTTCACAAGTTGAGAAGGTGCTGGTTAATTTCACAAAAGCTTATATAATAGAAAGTGCTAGAAAGCAATCAGATTCATAAATCCCCCCAAGAATCAAACAATTTCAAATCAGTTTGTAAGGATTCCTAAGTGAGCTATAAACTTAAGGAAATCCAAAAACTAAAACCGTTGATAGAAACCAAAGTGTAAAGTATCTCCTACTTGGGTGAGTAGTGAGATTGGGATACAGCTTAAAGTAGGTGCTTTAAGTGGGATCTCCCTGTAGGACTCAGCTTAGATTCAGGGTAGAAGTCTAAGTGGTATATCCTGTTAAAGACAAAAGGACTCAGCTAGGAGTTGGTGCTTCTAGTGGTATATCCTACATCCGGAAGGGGCTACCAACTGGAGACAATCTGTAAGGCTTGATTCCTGCCAGTTGGAAAGGAATCCACTAGTGGATAAGCTCAGAGGAAGGAAACTCCAGGGGCTGGACATAGGTAGGTCCGAACTAGTATAAATCACTGTGTTTGTGTGAGCACGAGATTTTACAGTCCCTCTCGTGAGACGATGATAACGTGTACCCGATTTTAATGCCTCATAATAAAAGTTCTCTTTAGAATTTTTATTACCAATATAATATTCCTTGCGAATTTTATACTTGGTAGAATTCAGTTCGGTGTGGCCAATAATGCGTCTGGTAGGAGCTTGAACCGATGATTTACACCTAAATTAAAAAATACCCATTAAAATATCATTAAGATGCCTTTTGACCCACTTTTAACCACTTTTGGCAACTTTTTAGGCTCCTAGGCCCGCTGGTTGTCGGCATGCCAGAGGTTGATACCACTAGCGGCATCAACCATACCGCCGGCGATATCACCATATCGCCGACAACATCATCCATACCGCCTGTGGTATCGCCATGTCACCAGCAGCATGACCCGAAGTGAGACCCTGCACAGACAGCCTTTCGGAGACTTTCAATGGAATTGGTCAAAAAGGTCTCAAAAACCACCCCATTTCACCTATAAAAGCACACCTTGAGCTGCAACTAAGGAAGAAGAACCATCTAAGGTTAGAAGTTTAATGTTAGAATGAGAAAATAGAGTTTAGTGAGATAAGAATTAGATAAGGCAGGAAAAAAAGGATTTTAATCCATTTTTCCTGGTTTTTCTTCTTTCAACTCTCTGATTGTGAGCTTAAAATCAGTAAATTCTGTAGTTAAAATTAACTTAATTGGATTTAGAAACCCAAAACACTTAAATTTACTACTAAATCATCGTAACAAGCTCCCCGGAGGTATTTCTTTTCGGTTCACGAAGAGGTGGATTTAGGACCCTGAGGTAAAAATTCAAAGTCTCATAGCTCTTTGGCATTAATATTACTGATTTATGTTGATTCTTATTGATTTTTGCTCATTAGGGGTTCTCGATTATTTTTTACTGTTCCCTATTACTGCTGCAAGAAATTGAGGTTGCTGGAGACATGTGATGTCGCCGGCGGTATCGCCCAAATCGCTAGAGACATCGCTGATACCGCCGGTGGCATCAGATTCCCCATAGACTTCACTTTCTTATGGGACCCTTTCTTTATGGTACTTAGAAAGCCATGTAATCTGCCTGTATAATGATGTCACCAGCAACATCATTGATGTCACCGGCAGCATCCATGCCGCCGGCGATATGTGCCGCCAGTGATATCAACCATGTTGCCGGCGGCATCGGCTGTATCATTGGTGACATGACTTTTTGGATAGCTATTTCTATTTCGTTAGTTTCCGACCTAGTTTATTTTCCAAAACTAGGATATACAGTGCAACGAGGGAGGTCTAAAACCTTCCGAAAACAGACCCCACCCTATAACGTGTGGCATTTTCACTTATAATCCGGTTAAAGCAATGATCGAATCTAAAATTTGGCTAAAAATGGAATTTCCCCTCAAACGCCGTTCAAATCTCATTTTCGCCATCCAACCGTGCTTTATAATATTATAAATAAAACATGCCATATCCGTGCTAACCATCTTCTGCAGGTAGATATATATCAGACATTCAGGTATTTTATTTATTGTATAGAAAAATGTATAGGACTTGGAAGCCTTGTGATAATTTTATTTTCCGCACTTATTTTTGAATGGCTGTAAATATTTTATTCATCGCTTCAATTGCTTAATAAATGCGAAAATAACAAAATAAATGAAAACATAAATAAATAGGATGGATTAAACCGATTAAGAAAGAATGAAGTATCTTAACTTGGCCTAATGAAAAATAGATAACATCATCCGAACTCGGAATCTCTACTTAAGGTATGGTCCAACCACCCGGTGGGAAAATCGTACTAAAAATTTCCCGATTGAGCTGAACCGGGTGGCGACTCTATTTTAAGTAGCGGATTTTGATCTCGTATCTTTTGAGCATTTAAATGTGCAAAACCGTTTTCTAATCATATCACTCGCATCCCCCATCACTTTTAGAGGCGGCCCACCGGCCCGGCCCCGCAGCCGCCTCGTAAAATGTCATTTGCTCACAGTGGTGACTCTGTTGGGGAAATAATCTCTTGAACTTATCTTCTCATAAAGTTTAAAAGATTTTGATGATGTATTAAAATCATTGGCAGATTAAAACTTCATTCTTTTTTAACGTTTTATCCTTACGCGTGTAGATAGTTCGGTAATTTTTAGGTGCCCCATTTTACCCGAGAAGCTCACGAAGTATCACTCATGCCCTCTTGGAATTGAGGATGCCTAGTGGGTGGATCACTCATTTTAACCAACACGTAAACTCCTACGATCACACCTATTTGGGAGAGGTTGAGTAACGTGGAATCAAGGTAAACGAGAACCTTCTACATCAACAACCCTATACCAAAGCCACGCTAGAAAAAGCCTTAGCACATCATTCCCTTAGGGTCACTAGACCAAATAAAATAATTAGGACATGCTTCTTTCGCCATTACAGGTGAAGAAGCCAAACTCCATCCTTCTAAAGAGGCATTACGCAGGAGTCATAACGTTGGAAGAGGGACGATTTGCGTACTATGTGCTCCGTGATCATGCACCCCCATGCATCGGCTTCAAGAGCCAGAAATGAATCAACTTACCCTTACTACTTTTGCTTGTGGAAGAAGTTTAGCAACACATGTAGGACTTCTCTTGTACCTCCATTGCATCACCACATATCATTATGTATGACGTGAGATACAAACGTCCCATATATGTTGGAGGGATAAGCCATCGCATCATCTCTAACCACATCTATGTGCAGCCATACATATTACGCACTGCTTTCGACAACAAAAGGCATGTATACCATCCATACCACTCACAAACCCATTCATGATCTGATCTACTGCCTACCATTTCAGCTAAGAGGAGGCGGACTGATCGTCGCACCCCGATTTGGAAGAGGATAGAACACTGCTTGATTCATTGTCCTCTCACCTCAATTATCACCATGGAAGTCGAAGGGATTCCACACACTGATTCCAGCGGGGAGTCGGATTCGAAACAACTTTAGTTAAGTCGGAACCCTTCTCAACCAGCCATGTCTTTTCCAAGAAACGAAGGGACCCCTCCTACCGAAGAACCCTCCGACCCTAATTCCAGCTCGGGAATGAGATCCCAGCCACCTCCTGGCTTCGACTTTGCCAATGCTATAGTATAATTCCTAAATTTAGATGCTTTTAAGGCTTCTATCCAAACCACTGTTCAGGCTGCCGTTAAGCAAGCTCTCGAAGATAGAAATTTCAATCGAGTATCAGCAACCAATATTCTGGCCCAGAATGGTTCAGCACAGATGTTGCCTGGTCCGATAGGGACAAGACCTATTGCGCCTATCTTTTAGTCAACCCAGCCTACGGTAAGCCCATTCCAGTTTGGGCAAGCTTCGACCTTTCTATCAACTTCGACTGTTCCATCAATTGTACGTTTTAATCCAAGACCTTTTGCTTAAATTTCTGCTCCTCCGGTATTTACTCACCAGTGGCCAGCTTCTCAGCCACTGCCCTCTTTCACTCCTCTGCAATTCATTATAACTCCCAAAGGTACCACCTACCCCTAAAATCTTTTTGCCAGCCAGCTGACCATTCATCCTCTGCTACCTCTGACACTTAATGACTAGGTCATATAACTGCCGGGCGTGACACCTGAGGTAGCCGCTTTTGTCCGACAAATGATAGCTTCTCAAACTATCAATGACCAGGTCACGTATTATCTAGGCATGACACCCTAAGCCTTAGCTATCCCTTATAAACTGGTCAGCAACTAGGTTACGCATCCTTCGGGCGTGACGCCTGAGATCTAAGCTTACGTCAACCCCCTCATCACTACTAAGAAACCTGAAAGAGATGAAGACTGGGTCCCTGATAATTTTACTATGCCAATTATAGCTCATTATGATGGTTCTGGACCACCTGCCTCTCATATTATAATGTATGAAATAATAATGCGCGTGAAGAAGTTAATTGTAAGGTGCTTGCTGAAATGTTTCCTTGGTCCCTTCGGGGCCCTGCCCTCGAGTGGTATCACACCTTGCCATAACATATTGTTGCCAACTGGAATCTTTTATTTAAAGCGTTAAAGGTGCATTATAGTTTTAATACTATGATGGAAACAATCCTCCAACATCTTGAGAGGGTCCGTCAAATGCCCAACGAAACTTTAAGCAATACTTCAATCAGTGGATGTCAACCCAGCTCTTAATAAAATCCAAGCTAAGCCTTAAGGAAACGATTGTCAAACTCCTCAAAGGGTCTCTCCCCCTATTCTGTAAGGAAATAGGTACTGATTCTTTTCTGTCCTACAAGGCTATGTTCGAGAAAGCTGAGAAAATTAAGCGTGAGGTAGAGCATGAGAAGGCCAAAAGAGCAGGGAAACCGTGGTTCAGAAAAAATGAAGCTCAACCCTCAGCCCTGGCACCAGCTAAGCCTAAAGCACCGGCTGTAGTTCAAGCCATTTCTTACACCCCTGTAGTGCCCCTCGCAATCACTCCAACTCTGCCAATGGTTGCCATAATCCAGCCTCCTCGCTCCCCCCTTTATTTTGGCTAAACCTTATAAGTTACCCCTATGGGTCATCTTCCAGCGTTTGAGGGAAGCGGGTTTTATACATTCCCTTCAGGAATACAAGCCACCGAGACCTGAGGATAAGAACAACTTCTATAATTGTCATGTTCAGGTAGGACACCAAACCAACAACTGTAAAGCCCTGCTCTCAGCAATTCAATGCTTGGTTAGCAAAGCAAAGATCGCTGAACCCGATAGAATACCGAGCACTATGAATAACCCTTTGCTAAATTTTAGAGACAAGGTTGGCATGGTCCAGTCTGGTTTATCTGAAACCATAATCTTCAATCTCCTTGCTCAGAGGTTGGATAATAATAACTCTATCCTGGTCATCGGTTCGGGTCTCCCATCTTACTCAATTTTTTATCTAATCAATCAAGCCAACCCAGGGGGTCAACTCTGTCCATGGGATGGAAGTTAATCCAAACCAGTCGAAGCAAGAGAGTCGTAGGTCTCGGCCATTCATGGAAAAAATAATGAAAGTTGAGAAAAAAACACTATTCAGCATAGATTCCTTTATTTCGAAGGAGGACTACTCCGATGCTGATAAGGAAGTAGCTCAAGGGACTAAGGCTATAAGCACCGAATTATTCAAGGTTAATCAAAATAACCTTTTTAGCCTGGATAAGTATGAACTACAAAACCCAGATTTAGATTTTGAGGAACAACAATATCTATTTGAAACACGAGCCACTAAGAGTGTCTTGCTTGATGATGTCCTTAACATTACTCGGAGTGGCCGTGTATATCAGTCTGAAGACTGATATCTCCACTTAAGCAAAGACTGAGTTCCTGGTAGGGTTAGAACTACCGCGAGACCCCCTTCGCCACCTCCGCCTGTCCCGACCAGTCTTGAGGTTGACCCTCTCATTACCCAGCTGAAAAACACCCAAGCCCGATACAGTATTTGACAGCTGGTAATCAACTCCGAAGGGCATCCCAATGGTTTGATTAAACGACTCCTCAATTTAGAAGCTAATCCGGCCACCTCGGTCGTTGAGATATGCGCCACAATTGGGGAGGCATTCCCCCAAGAAAAGGGCCTCAGATTATGTTCGACCGTTTTGATCTTACGCTCGAGGGTAGGGATCACAACAAAACCTTATTCATCTGAATCCAGGTCCTCGATAAGTTTATCCTGGGTGTCATGGTGGATGATGGCTTCGCTCTAAATCTGTGCCCTCTAAAAATCCTTCCTTATCTAGGACTATCGGAGGAGATGCTTGAAAAATCCAGGACTATTATTAGAGCTTATGATGATTCAAAATGCAATATAATTGGGACCTTTGAGGCAGAAGTCACTGTAGAAGGTGTGGTAAGCAATGCATGCTTCATTGTACTTTACATTCCTGTTACCTATTCTCTGTTGCTTGGTCGACCATGGCTTCATGCTTTGGGCGCTCTTCCCTCCATACTACACCAGAAAATTAAGCTTATTCATGAAGATAGAATGGTGACTACAGAGGCCGATCCCTTCTCCGTTATGGCTTTTATGGAAGCTGAAGCTAGTTTAGAAAAAGGCCTTCAGATTGCCATGATTAGCAAAACTCAGAAGTCTTCTCCCCTTTAGCATAGCTACCTTCATGCGGGTATGGGTAAACTGATGAAAAAATCTAGTTACAAGCCTAGCAAAGGTGGGGGAATACACGAGCAGGGAATTGTTGAAGCATTGGAGCTAAAATCCTTGCCCATCGAGCTGGATTGGGATATAAGCCTAGAAAAGCCTATCACCGCGTCCCCTCTTGCTACTGCTATATGGCCACTATCTGTGAAATCCAAGGTAAGAAGCCTTATAAGGGAGAGCCTGAGCCGATAGAGTATGGCAGAAATATATAGCCCGGCTTTGAGATCTTTAAACATGTCTACAACTTTGATACCAGTCGCATGATAGTTTCGACTGAACCCAACCCCACTAAGCTTGATACACCTATCAATGTTGTTTTTGATAAGGCTAAGGGAAAAGGTAAGATGCATCTCGAAGATGAGCCTGAGGGGAGTAGCGAAGAGTCTATCGATCCAAAAATTGAAAATGTTGTGGCAACCGTGACTGAAGCTATGGCGCTACTAATAAAGAAAGGCTGGAAGGGTGGGAGAACTGGAGAAAAAGATGCTACGACGGCTATAGTAGGGAAGTTGCCAGGGCTCTCGCCGAGAAATTCAACCTGTCCAGGGGGCCATCGCTCACCAATGCCTAAAAGACCGCTCTAGAGCACAACCTGGGTGCATTCTGACTGACAATACAGAGGATGCTCCTCTTGCTGATATTGCTACTAAAGCCCCTCTGCCTGTGGAGGAGGATATGGATGATGTAATTCTTAATATTTCTGATGTGTATGATGCGAACGATATTGCTTACGAGGCTTTTAATGCAGTGAATAACTCTCATTCTGCTTACTTGTTTGATGTCTTTCCTGATGGATCTATGCATTCACATAACAATAAGCATAATGTTTTTAGCATTAGTGATACAATATTAAGTGAAATAAACCTAAGTACAGATGACAATCCTAAAATGGTGACCATTTCCAAAGATTTAACTCCTGAGGAAAAAAGTGAGATCATAAAAGTGCTTAAAGATTATGTTAACACTTTTACCTGGTCATACGAAGACATGCCTGGGGTTGATTGATAAATTGTTGAACACAGAATCCCAACTGATCCTAAATTTTAGCTTGTCCAGCAAAAACTCCGTCGGTTGAGACCTGAATGGGCAGATCGGGTTAAGATAGAGGTTTCAAGGTTGATTGAAGCTTGATTCATTGAAGTGGTGGAATACCCGACTTGGTTGTCCAACATCTTCCTAGTTCTGAAGAAGGATGGTAGGGTCCGAGTCTGTGTGGATTTCTGAGATCTCAATAAAGCCTCGCCGAAGGATGACTTCCCACTCCCGCACATCGATGTCCTGATTGATAGCGCTGCTAGGATAGCTATGTATTCATTCATGGATGGGTTCTCAGGGTATAATCAGATTCTAGTTAATATAGTCGATAAAGTCAAAATAATGTTCATCACTGAATAAGGGGTGTACTGCTACAAGGTAATGCCGTTCAAGTTAAAAAATGCCAGGGCCACTTATTAGCACGCCGTAACCGCCCTCTTACATGATATGATCCATAAAGAAGCGGAAGTGTATGTGGACGATATGATTGTAAAGTCTGCTACTCGGGGAAGAGCACCCTGCTATTCTTGACAGGTTCATGACTCGTATTGAAAAGTATAACCTCCGCCTAAATCCAAAGAAGTGCGTGTTTGGGGTTACCTCTGGCAAACTGTTGGGGGACGTGGTTAGCAGAAAGGAATCAAAATCGATCCAGATAAAGCCAAAGCCATCAGGGACATGCCTCCACCCAAGACAGAGAAAGAAGTCCGATCATTTTTAGGGTCCTTACAGTATGTTAGTCGGTTCATTGCTTGCCTCACTAATGTTTGCAAACCCATCTTTAAGTTGTTAAGAAAATAACAACCCATAGTATGGAATGATCATTGCCAAGTGGCGTTTGATAGAATCAAGGTGTATCTTGTTGATCCACCTGTTTTAACACCCTCCATCCTAGGTAAACCACTCATCCTTTATCTGGGTATCGAGGAAACTTCTGTCAGGGCCATGCTTGTCCAGGAATATACTGATAAGTCTGAAAATGCCATCTACTACTTAGGCAAGAAGTTATTAGATTATGAAACACGGTATTCAATTGTGGAAAAGACTTGCTCTGCCATGGTTTGGCTCACTAAGAAGTTGTGGCATTATTTCCAATCTTACCACGTCTAAGCCGTGGCCAAGATTGATCCAATGAAGTTTCTTTGTCAATCCCCCACTCTAGCCGGTAAATTATCCCGATGGTTACTCCTCCTGTCTGAGTTTAACATCGAGTATATGACCCAAAAGGTCATTAAGGGGTGGGTCGTGGATGAATTCATAGCTAATCAACCCCTTAGCTCTGACTATAAGGAAAATTTAGAGTTTTCTGATGAGCAGCTCACCTCTATTACAATGCTTGACAATGTCTAGACAATGTACTTTGACAGTGCTGTGAACCGCCGGGGAGCAAGTCTTCAAGTCATCATCATCACGCCAGATAATGAGATAATCCTATTATCCAAACATTTAGAATTCACTATCACGAATAATGGCGTGAGTATGAAGCTTGTCTGTTTGGCCTTGAGGCTCTTCTTCAGGTTTAGGCCCGCCGAGTATCCATCATCGGGGATTCGGCTCTAGTGTCAGTTAAGTTATCAGAGATTGGGAAATTAAAGAGGAATCTCTCCGTCCTTATGTCAAGGCTGTCCACAAATTGTCTAAGAAATTTACCTCGTGCTTGTACCGCCATTTCCCTCGGGATGAGAATCAAATGGCTGATGCTCTCGCTACTCTTGCATCCTTATGGGAAGGACCTCAGCAGTAGCCTATCCTCCCTTTGGTTATGTTGTCTACCAAGATCCTATACCAAGTTCAATTGGCTCCTCCAATCCTCGCCATTTCATCCGAACCTTGTTGGTATACTGACATCATCCTATTCCTTCAGACCGGTCAATATCCCATGGGTTCTTTTAACTCGGACCGTACCACCCTACGACAGCTCGCTGTCCAGTTCCATATTATGGATAATGATCTATTCAAGCGCACCAGCGACGGCCTGCTTCGCCATTGCCTCACTGACTCTGAGGCCCAGAATGTGATGACCTAAGTCTATACCGGTGACTGTTGCCCTCATATGAACGGTCTTGTTCTCACAAAGAAAATCCAATGGTTGGGGTATTTTTGGTTCACTCTCATAACCGATTGCATCGCCCAGGTCAAACGATGCCACCAATGCCAGGTTTACGGGGATATGTGGCATCTGTCGCCCACCAAACTCCATCATTTATCCACCCCTTGGCCATTCTCGGCGTGGGGGATAGACATAATTGGTGAAATCCATCCTTCTTCAACAAACGGCCATAGATTTATTATAGTAGCAGTAGATTACTTCTCGAAATGGGTAGAAGCTGAATCCTTCACCAATGTCACCGCCAAGCAGATGGCCAAATTCATAGAGAAGCACATCTTCGCCCGGTATGGACTCCCACACCATAGTCTCAAATAATGGGGTATAATTTCAAAGAGCAACTGCTTCTTTAATCGAGAAATACGGGATCGAGCACCATAGATCTTCCCTATATAGACCGCAAGCTAATGGTGCTGTTGAGGCAGCTAATAAATCGGTAAAGACGATCCTTTCTAAGATGATAGCTGGTTACAGGGATTGGGCAGATAAGCTATATTTTGCTATTTGGGGATATCGCACCAGCATTCGCACCCCGACAGGCCAAACTCCGTTCTCCCTGGTCTACGGGATGGAAGCGGTCTTGCCAGTTGAAACTCAGGTGACCTCCTTAAGAGTCACTTTAGAGGCTAAATTAAAAGAATCTAAATGGACCCGGGCGAGATTTGAACAGTTGAACATGATGGAAGAGCAGAGGTTAAAGGCCCTCGATAACCTCCAAATGTACTAGCAATGTATGGATCGAGCATATAACAGTCGGGTAAGACACCAGAAGTCTCCCCTGAAGGCTGGAAATCTGGTCCTTAAATAGCTGAAACATTCTACCACTGATGTAAGGGGCAAATTCAGGCCAAATTGTAAGGACCATATGTGATAAAGAAAGTGCTCAGTAAAGGGGCAATTAAACTTACGGATATGGATGGGAATGAGTTTGTGAATCCCGTGAACCAAGACAGGCTTAAGCATTATCATATCTAATTCAAAAGAAATAAATCGGAAAAAATGGCACACCAAAAAAATATATACATGATAATCACCCGCCTTTTAGTCTTTGACTGATCGGGCAAAAATTAGGGTGACACCTGACGATCGGTATCCTGCAAACCTACCGTGCAAAAATTAGGGGATGAGTCAAACCCGCTAGATCGAAAACTTGAAAAGGGCGATCTAGGCAAAATCTAGGGTATGTAAGCAAAGAGCGAGTGCCTTTTAGAAAACCAATCTAGGCTAGGGGGCACCAGGAGTTAAATCAATGGGAATGTCAGCCAAACATCGTGTACTTTATTTTATCTCAATTAACGAAAGTATCTCTTTTGTTGAAACCTAAATGCTTATGCCTATGTGAATCCGGTATTCATAAGATTGAGACAACTCCAACAAGCTTAGGACAGAGTTCATTTTATTCCATATCGAATGAGCAAAAAAAAATTTTAGACAAAGTTCGATAGGTCGGTCACCCTGACTAGCCTATATGACAGATAGGACTGACAAAAGGGCATCTCAAACCAAACTTCCTGCATCATCATCAAACTACCTAGAGATCCATCTCGACGTGGTAGTAGAAAGGGGCTCCTCCCCTTACTCTGCACGCTTCCCCTTAAAGTGGGCCCACGACTACTTCCGATGGGTCAGCAAGCGTCTTATCTCAGTAAGCCATCCTCTGTAATGTGTCGGTCTCAATGGTCTCCACATCATCATAATCCAGAATCTTAAATACAGCTTCCCTGGACCACTTCTCCCAGATATGGTTGACCACCTAGCTTTGTAGATTCCAATCTGGTTATGGGGTAGCTTGATTGGGATTCTTTGTCTCTTGCCATACCGACGGCACTGTCGGTAAGGGGTGTAAAATGAAGATTTCTCCAGACCTATCAACTGAACACAGGCTCCCCAGGATTCTACAACCACGTCCTGAATCCTCCACCACAGACTAACCCACTGAACCTGTGAGTCAGTATAGCCCCTCAAAATAGGCACCCAATCATTATATGTCAGCTCATCGAAATCAACCCGCATAAGCTCTCTCTCCCTCAGATGAACGGGAAGGTACTTCTTCGGATTCCCTCATGGCGCTTCCTTTAACCGCAATTTCTCCATCAACCATACCTATAACTCAAATTTAGGTAAGGATTGGGGAAAGAAATGCATAGAATCGAAAAGAACAAAAGGTACCTGTAGTAATATGAGCTGGTCTCCGATAAGTGACCGGTCAACGGAAGCAGCATCCATGTTCAGCAAAGCATCGGCCAACCCACAGCCATGGGAGAAGCCCCTGTCGACATGGGGCTGATGAGTGAAATCAGCCTAAGCAGAGCAATCGGGCTCACTCCGCACATAAACTCTGCCATGAGTAGTAATGCCATTATAGATGGCCAAACAAGGTGGGATTGGGGCGAATGTAAGTGATGTCGCCAGCGATATAAATCAAATTGGGCGGTATCAACTGATGCCGCCAGCGATATGACCTTTAAGACAACCCTATATATATTATTTTAGTTGGTTGAGTGTGGGCGATATGAGTTATGCCGCCAGCGGCATGGAGTTAATTTTTTGGCGGCATCAGAAGCATTTTTCTCATTATAGACCTGTACAAAACCTATAAACAATCCCGTAACCCATTTCCAATACCTGTTCAAATACAATCCATTTTATTCGAAGTAAAAAAGCCCAAAGGCATAAACCATTCAAAAATCCTGAATATCTAGACTACCAAAGCAAAACCAAACAACAAATCCAAATTATTCTAACCCCAATGTATCAAGGGTAGAAACCAAAATTTGAGATAAAAAGCAAAATGAAAATATAAAGATAGGCATGCCCGCCACTTCCAGCCGGGCGGGATAAATCATCGTCGGGACTCACTAGCCAATCACCAACCTCATCCTCATCTTTCTCCCTTCCCTCAGTCATCGACACACTGCTGGACTCCTCGGTCGTAATAAACGGGCGTCGGTCAGCAGCTATCTTCACTCCCCTGCGACTGGTGCTACCGGGGTGCACGTGATCCAGATTTTGCTTGCTCCTCCATTCCTGAATGGTAGCCACTAGTTGACCCTCAAGATCACTCACATGACGTCGGAGTCCTGCAGTCTCCTCGTATCTCCGTCGGGCTGCATCGACATCTGACAAAGAAAGGGCCAAGAAATCCTGCAAGCTAAGGAAAAACATCAATAATACACATCATTCATAGCATCCATACATGCATCTTATCTTATTTTAGCATAGGCATAAACAAGGAATGTACCTAAATAAGGAGCGATTGCTCGATAAGCGTGTCCTAGAGAGCAAAATTATTCTCAGCAAGCTGCTTTATGTAGCTCCGCACCACCTGAAAAATCCAAAAGGCGAATCATTAAGGACCCGCATCCAAGGATAAACAAGAAAGCAATTATCAGGCCTTACGTAAGTGGTGTTTTCTGGCATAAAGATTGGAGCATGCCGGCTTAAGCCTATGTTCCTAGGGAGGAACTCGCCCCGAGAATTCATCAGCAGGAATTAGGTTTCCATCGGGTTGCGCCCCTCCATGAAATTTATACCCTTCAGTAAACTATAGTACCGTGTCCCACTCTGGTTATCCCGACCTCTCTTCCTCGCGGGTTCCTGAAAAACATGAAAGACACACATCATCAACATTCCTAAATAATTGCAAATCATGCACAAAAATGTAATCATACCTCAAAAGAGCGCTGCCCCCCTTGGGACATTGGCACACTCCCGCCCGCTACATCTATGCCTGCCTCATCCTCCCCCTCGGGCTCGATCCCAACATCACCTTCAAGCCCCTCGTCTTCCTCCTCGATATCCATAATACCTTTGAGGCACCTTTTCTCCTCCTCTAGCCTTTGCTCATTATGATACTCAATCGTATCATTCCTATGGATGCGGGGACACAAGGGGAGAAGGCATTGCTGGTGCTGGTTGTAGAGGCCAGGGACACTAAGGATCACTCTGCCGTTCCTGTCAAAATAATCATCTTGGTCGACCTCAGATGTAATCAACAGATGGGGCTACCATAAACCCCTGGGAGGATTGGTGGGCACCGGTCTATCGGCGATCGGGATAAACCTCCAGCCCCAGACGCGCTCACCCAAGTACCTCTGTTGAGACAAGGCGCAATCTTTCCACAAAGCACAAGTCCAACCAAAGGGCAACCAGTCTACAAAGCATAAGTCTGACTAAGGGACAACCAATCCTTAAAGCATAAGCCCGACCAAGGGGCAATCACTCTGCAAAGCATAAGCCCGACCAAAGGTGCAATCACTCCTCAAAGAATAAGCCCGCTGAGGGGCAATCTCTCCGGGAAGCACAAGCCCGACCAAGGGGCGATCTCTCCATAAAGCTCAAGTCTGACCAAAGGACAACCACTCTATAAAGCATAAGCCCGACCAAGGGGCGATCTCTCTATAAAGCTCAAGTCCAACTAAAGGACAACCGCTCCATAAAGCATAAGCCCGACTAAGGGGCGATCTCTCTACAAAGCATAAGCCTGAATTAGGGGCGATCTCTCAATAAAGCTCAAGTCTGACTAAAGGACAACCACTCCACAAAGCATAAGTCCGACAAAGGGGCAAACTCTCCATGAAGCACAAGCCCGACCAAGGGGCAATCTCTCTATAAAGCACAAGCCCGACCAAGGGGCAATCTTTCCGCAAAGCATAAGCCCGACCGAAGGGGCAATCTCTCCATGAAGCACAAGCCCAACCAAAGGGCAATCACTCCACAAAGGATAAAGTCCAACCAAGGGGCATCCTTTCCATAAATTACAAGTCCGACCAAAGGTCAACTAGTCTACAAAGCATAAGTCTGACCAAGGGACAACCAATCCTCAAAGCATAACCCCGACCAAGGGGCAATCACTCCATAAAGCATAAGCCCGACCGAGGGGCAATCACTCCTCACAGAATAAGCCCAACCGAGGGGCAATCTCTCTGCAAAGCACAAGCTCGACCAAGGGATAATCTCTCCGTAAAGCATAAGCCCAATCGAGGGGCAATCTCTCCGTGAAGCATAAGTTTGATCAAGGGGCAATCTCTCCACAAAGCTCAAGTCCGACCAAGGGGCATCCTTTCTATAAAGCATAAGTCTGACCAAAGGGCAACCCGTCTATAAAGCATAAGTCCGACCAAGGGACAACCAATCCTCAAAGCATCAGCCCCGACCAAGGGGCAATCACTCTACAAAATATAAGCCCGACCGAGGGGTAATCACTCCTTAAAGCATAAGCCTAACCGAGGGGCAATCTCATCTCTCCAAAAACCTCAAGTCTGACCAAGGGGCATCCTTTCCACAAAGCACAAGTTCGACTAAAGGGCAACCAGTCTACAAAGCATAAGTCTGACCAAGGGACAACCAATCCTTAAAGCATAAGCCTGACCAAGGGGCAATCACTCCGCAAAGCATAAGCCCAATCGAGGGGCAATCACCCCTTAAAGCATAAGCCCAACCGAGGGGCAATCGCTCCGTGAAGCACAAGCCCAACCAAGGGGCAATCTCTCCATAAAGCACAAGCCCGATCGAGGGGCAATCTCTTTACAAAGCATAAGTCCGATCAAGGGGCATTCTCTCCGCAAAGCTCAAGTCCGACCAAGGAACAATTTCCATGAAGCATAATTCCAACCAAAGGGCAAACCAGTCACCCATCAGGTATCATTCTTATCCCTTGCTCTTTTGTGCGATCATACTGACCTGTGGCAGCAGTGATCCCCCGAGTGGCAGCCTGTGAGCACGGGATTTTGCAGTCCCTCTCGTGAGACGATGATGACGTGTACCCGATTTTAATGCCTCATAATAAAAGTTCTCTTTAGAATTTTTATTACCAATATAATATTCCTTGTGAATTTTATACTTGGTAGAATTCAGTTCGGTGTGGCCAATAACGCGTCTGGTAGGAGCTTAAACCGATGACTTACACCCAAAATAAAAAATACCCATTAAAATATCATTAAGATGCCTTTTGACCCACTTTTAACCACTTTTGGTAACTTTTTAGGCTCCTAGGCCCGTTGGCTGTCGGCATGCCAGAGGCTGATGCCACCAGCGGCATCAGCCATATCGTCGGCGATATCACCATGTCATCGGCGGCATCATCCATACCGCCGGCGGTATCGCCATATCGCCGATGGCATGACCCGAAGCGAGATCCTGCACAGACAGCCTTTCGGCCACTTTCGACGGAATTAGTCAAAAGGGTCTCAAAAACCAACCTATTTTACCTATAAAAGCACACCTTGAGCTGCAATTAAGGAAGAAGAACCATCAAAGTTTAGAAGTTTAATGTTAGAATGGGAAAATAGATTTTATTGAGATAAGAATTAGATAAGGCAGGAAAAAAAGGATTCTAATCCATTTTTCCTAGTTTTTCTTCTTTGAACTCTCTGATTGTGAGCTTAAAATCAATAAATCCTATAGTTAAAATCCACTTAATTGGATTTAGAAACCCGAAACACTTAAATTTACTACTAAATCATCATAATAAGCTCCCCCGGAGGTGTTTCTTTTTGGTTCACAAAGAGGTGGATTCAGGACCCCGAGGTAAAAATTCTGAGTCTCATAGCTCTTTGGCATTAATATTACTGATTTGTGTTGATTCTTGTTGATTTTTGCTCATTTTTGGGTTCTCGTTCATTTTTTACTGTTCCCTGTTACTGCTGCAAGAAATTGAGGTTGCTGGAGACATGTGATGTCGTCGGCGGTATCGCCCATGTCGCCAAAGACATTGCTGGTACCGCCGATGGCATCACATTCCCCAGAGAATTCACTTTCTTGTGGGACCCTTTCTTTATGGTACTCAGAAAGTCATGTAACCTGCCTGCATACTGATGTCACTAGCGACATCATTGATGTTTCCGGCAGCATCATCCATGCCGCCAGCAACATCCACCATGTCACCGGCGGCATCAGCTGTATTGTCGGTGATATGACTTTCTGAACAGCTATTTCTATTTCGTTAGTTTTCGTCCTAGTTTATTTTCTAAAACTAGGATATACAGTGCAACGAGGGAGGTCCAAAACCTTCCAAAAACAGACCCACCCCATAACGTGTGGCATTTTCACTTATAATCTAGTTAAAGCAATGATCGAATCTAAAATTTGGTTAAAAATGGAATTTCCCCGCAAACGCCGTTCAAATATCATTTTTGCCATCCAACTCGGCTTTATAATATTGTAAATAAAACATGTCATATCCTTGCTAATCATCTTCTGCAGGTAGATGTATATCAGATATTCAAGTATTTTATTTATTGTATAGAAAAATGTATAGGACTTGGAAGCCTTGTAATAATTTTATTTTCCATAATTATTTTTGAATCGCTGTAAATATTTTATTCATCGCTTCAATTTCTTGATAAACGCGAAAATAATAAAATAACTGAAAACACAAATAAATAGGATGGATTAAACCGATTAAGAAAGAATGAAGTATCTTAACTTGGCCTAATGAAAAATAGATAACATCATCCGAACTCTGAATCTCTACTTAAGGTATGGTCCAACCACCCGGTGGGAAAATCGTATCAAAAATTTCCCAGTTGAGCTAAACCGGGTGGCCACTCTGTTTTAAGTACGAGATTTTGATCTCGTATCTTTTGAGCATTAAAATGTGCAAAACCATTTTCTAATCATATCACTCGCATCCCCTGTCACTTTTAGAGGCGGGCCCACCAGCCCAGCCCCGCAGCCGCAACGCAAAACATCATCCGCTCATAGTTTGATTTTTTTACTTTTATTTACTGCATTATATTATTATATTTGCATCATCCGGATCCACTCACCGGATCAAAATCAAGAATGCTACACTTAGACTTATTAAAGTCTATAAATTCCATGAAAAAGGGTCATTCACCCCCCTCTGATGTTATATAGACCCTCACAGGGATGAACAATATCTACAACCGATTGATGTAGATGAAAAGGAACTCTTTGTACAACACTTTTATAGCCGAAAAAGATCGTATTATAGATTCGAGTAAGGAAGACTATAACTTGCCTTAATATATTTACTTTGGGACTTTGTATTGGTGCTAAACGTCTCACCCAATCTAGGATTTATTAGATTGACATATTTATAATAATTTATATTAATTCAGGAACTTTTAGAATTAATTTATAAGGTCTAACCTTAGATGTGTTCTAGCTCTTTATTATAATTATTCCATCAACCTAGATTATATGCAAAATATTAACATTTTATTTGTTATATATATATATATATATATATATATATATATATATATATTGCATTTCCTTCAAGCTTTTATTCAATAATTTAATATTTACTTTATTATAGAAACATATATAAGCACCATCTTATATAATAGAAATAAATCAGTCCATTTTTAATCCCCTCTTGGTTAATTCAAGTTGCACCGATATAGGTTCCCAGGTAGGAGAGGTGCCCTATGAGGAGTAGACACCATGTCCAATCCTTGTCAGAACAAACACGGGCACAAACTTTAAAAACTGTGGATTCTCTTGAACTAATAAATTTCGTTCTAATAATTCATGTAAATTGAAAGCCTCTATAACCCATGTAACTTATATAATTTATTGAGTCTTTGATAATTTTGAGTAAGTTGAGTAGGCTTATTCGAAATTATCTATATCCATTTTCTAACCTTGAAATGAAAGCAGAAGTTTATCTATTATTCTAAATAATTAATAAAGCTTAAATTATTTCATATAGAAAATAAAATTCAATTCCCTTTTAACTTAATTATGCACTAAACAGGCAGACTCTTATACCATTGTTGGGAACTGACAGTCATTTTGAACATGCATAACATGCATGGTGGAAATTCAAAATTTTGTCCCTTGCCCCTAGGAACTCCTGTCAGTTACATATAAATTAATTAAAGTCTTAACTAAATAAATTCTCTACCCAGGTTAACATGCATAGACTAGGCATACCATAATTCTAAATTATATCCTAGCATAAATATATTTTATACTAAGCATGTTATAACTCTAAGTTATAATCTAAGTGATAAGTGAAAATATGTAGTGAAAATACATGTTAATTATGTGCTTAATCAGATTGAAAAAATCAGCTTTTACCCTTGATTTGAGACAGTCTCAGGATTTCAACAGAAATTAAGGAAGTCTTTTCCAGCAGAAAAGACAAGCTGAAAAGGTGGAGAAAATGTAGAGAGAAAGTGGAGCAAAAGAGGAAAAGATGCAGCTGAAAATGTGCCTTAATTTATAAGGCTGAAGTGACAGCCTGCTGTAAAAAGGGAGAGGATGTTGACTTTTCTTACTCATAACTTTGCCACGAGCTTCCTTTGAAAGATTTATGCAAGTTGGGCAAGTTGGAAAATGGGAGTACTTTAAATTATATTTTGTAGAAAATATTAGATGTAAGATTTTATAATATCTTTATGTATTATTTTGTATTTTTCTTTTATCTTTTCATCTTTTTGGGGCTATATATACCCCATTTCTTCTCTTTTGTTATTTGCTCCCCCTCTGGAGTTACCACTTCTTTTCTCTTAATTCCTGCATTTTTTTTCTTTTTTTTAGGCTCCATTTGGATGTCATTTATGTTTTCTACTTGTAATCTTATTTTGTTAATGAAGTTAAGTGTTTTCATCATGTATTTACAAGCAGTCTGTCTGTTAGCTGAGCCTTTCCCGAACAGACTGTCTGAGACCATCTTCAACTCTAAGTATGTATTATTTGCTTGGTATCTTTTGTTGATTGCGTGCTTTGATGCTTAGTCTAAGTGAGTTTAAGGCCCAAACTCATACATAACTATATCAATGAGACCTAGCAGAGATTTGGTATGGTGGAACCACAATCACACATATACACAAAGCATGAGACCAAGAGGAGATTGCGTGTATGTTAAGGGTTTTAGACTTTGTTTAAACGCTCAACTAATCTTAGTGCAATGTTGTTAGCTTAAGGAGACGGAGAGGAGATTTAAGTTAAATAACATTAGAAATTGGGTGAGGCCGAGAGGTAAGCTCGGGGAAATTAGGTTGAGATACCTTGGATCTATGTTCTAACACAAGCCGTGTGCATATTTGTTTGGAGGAAATCTTAGACTGTCTGCGGGTAGGGAAATCATGTGTCTATTTTATTGTTAACTTCTTGCTTTACATTTCTGCCTTTTATTATTTTTATCAACACGACCAGAAAATTAAAGAAAACCTTCTGAGCCAATCTATTAGGGAAATCTCAGACTATTTAAGACTGCTCCCTGTGGATACGACCTTGTGCTTACCACACTACATCGACCCTAGTGCACTTGCTAGGTTATACCTTTAGGTAGCAATAAGTTTTTGGCGCCGTTGTAAGGAAGCAACATTAAAAAGTTTGATGTATTTAACTATAGATTGGTGCTTTTAACCTTGTGTGTTCATAAGATTTTTCAGGAACATAATTCTGGGGAAGACTTGCCCACTTGATGAGCTTATTGTTGAAGTTTGACCGAGTCTGACTGATTTCATTTTTTTGAATAAATCCTATTTCCTAGGATGTAGTTAGTCAATAGTTATCAATTGTTTATTTTTCATCAGATCTTTATTGCCTACTTTCTAGCTAAGTTGTTTACGCTTACAGCCTATAAAATGTAACCATAAGCTTAATTAAGTGATATCAGATTCAATAAAATATACCATTCACAACTCGACTATGATCCTTCTCTTTTCTTTACTTCTGCTTCTTTTACCCCAATAAAAACAACATGGAATCAGAGCTCTATTTCTTAAGGAATCTGTGAGTGAGCCAAGATAAACCCCTATAAATTAACCTTAATTATCTTCTTTAATTCATCCAATAAATGGATTCTGAAACATCTTTTACAACATTAGCTTCACCTATATTCAAAGGTGAAAATTATCAATTATGGGCAGCAAGAATGGAAGCCCACCTAAAGGCAAATGATCTATGGGAAGCTGTGGAAGAGGACTACGAAATTCCTCCATTACCTTCAAACCCAACAATGGCTCAAATGAAGAATCACAAGGAGAAGAAATCAAGAAAGTCGAAGGCCAAAGCTACCTTATTTGCTACTATCTCTCAACAAATTTTTACAAGAATCATGAACCAAAAATCAGCTTTTGATGTTTGGAATTTCCTTAAAGCCGAATATGAAAGAGATGAAAAAGTCAAGGGAATGCAAGTGTTGAACTTGATTCGTCAATTTGAGATGCAACAAATGAAGGAGTCAGAGACAATCAAGGAGTATACAGATAAGCTTCTTAGCATTGCTAACAAAATAAGGTTGTTTGGTTCTGAATTTTCCGATTCTAGGATTGTTCAAAAAATACTAGTAATTATTCCTGAAAGATTTGATGCTACTATATCCTCCTTGGAGAGTAGCAAAGATTTGTCAAAAATTACCTTGGTAGAATTGAACAGTGCTTTACAGGCTCAAGAACAAAGACGGCTTATGAGAGAAGAAGGCACAGTGGAAGGTGCTTTTCAAACAAATTTAGTTGGCGAAAAATAGAAGGCTTATCCACATTGTAAGAAGAAAAATCATGCACCGTACAAGTGTTGGTGGAGACCCGATGTTAAATGCAATCGATGTGGTGAAATTGGCCATAGGGAGAAGGTTTGCAAAAAACACATTAAAGCCAATGCTGCCATGAATAATAAACATGATGAGGAGGAGTTGTTTTGACTCCACATGACCAATGACCAAAGCCAATGACCAATGACCAAAGCCAATGACCAATGACCAAAGACCAAAGACTAATGCTCATAACCAATAACTTCAATCATATTGGAAATCAACAGTTCTTGATCAAAGGAGGAGTGTTAAAGTTCGACGAAGTCCTACTGATTTCATTTACAGCTGATTTTATTTTTTGAATAAATCCTATTTCCTAGGATGTAGTTAGTCAATAGTTATCAATTGTTTATTTTTCATCAGATCTTTATTGCCTACTTTCTAGCTAAGTTGTTTACGCTTACAACCTATAAAATGTAACCATGAGCTTAATTAAGTGATATCAGATTCAATAAAATATACAACTCTACTATAATCCTTCTCTTTTCTTTGCTTCTGCTTCTTTTACCCCAATAAAAACAAAACTAATTGGATATGAACCACAAGATGATGAGGTCAATCCTCGACCTTAAAGGCTAAGACTTTGGGAGAACTTGCAACCCAACATAGAGGTACACTTGTCCTTCCTTGTGAAACTTGATGAAGGGGGGAAATCTCTGAAAAAATCAAAGCCTCGATGATACATGATCCAAATTGCCTTTAAATACGGAGGTTTTCCTGTAAACCAAAGAGGAAATCTGATCGTGCTCACTTCACGCACCAAGTGAAGTAATTTTGAGGGAAACCTCGAGGTTTTATCAATTTTGCTATATATTTTTTTTTTTGTAGATCCCACTATTAGGGGAAGTCTTCACTAACTCTCTCTTTCTCTCTTAATGGTGAATGGTACACAGTCTACTTCCTTTTATTTTGTTAGTTCAGAAAGTCTTTCCTAAACCTACTAATTTATTAGTCTTTCCTTTCCCTGTGTGTTTTTCATTCTATTGCTTTAGGGATAAAGCATGCTCTAAGTGTGGGGGAGGAATTAAGATATTCTTGCTTGATGATTGTCATTGCTATTAATCCTTAGTTGATTACATATTATAAGATTTTCACTATTGTGCATAAATTGTTGAAAAATTGTTAAATTTTTTTTGCTTGAGAATACCCTTGTTGAAATTTGTGAGTCTGAAACACTATACTTTATGTACATTGTTAGATTGCCATGCTGAATTAATAATCTTATAAAGTGTGTGTAAATTAGATGATGGACAGTCTTTCCCTAAGTTGCAGATTGAGATTTGAGGATTTATGAAAAACTTGGTAGAGTTTAATATTATGGACCTTTTAGTATGTTTAAGTTTTTGAAATTTTGATTTTTAATTCAACATCATAGCCTAAATTAGAATGCGTGTCCCTTGTTTTGGTAAGAAATTGAGCCTTTGCATCCTTGACAGACTATTTGCTTTATTTCTTGCTGAGTGGGCAACCTTACTATTTTTTAGCTAGAACTTGCCTTGGGAAATGCATGTAATACATGTTATTATATGCTAGTACTTGTCGATACCACCATTGAATGCTTATGTTAAATGATTAAGGCATTAGGATTTCCCCTCTCTAGCCAAAAGCATACCCTTTAAAAATTTCCTTTAGATTACCCCCTTTGAGCCTTTAGCATTTTTCTTTCATACACATGTTACAACCCAAACAACCTTCACTTTGACTTCCCAAAAATACCCTGAGTTTTCCAATAAGAGATTTTCATCATTCAAGGAACGCAACAACAATATCAACAACAGAAGACTTCCTCAAATCAGAAGAGCTCAAAAATGGAAATCATCTCTACACAGATGACCACACAACCTTAGATAGCCTCTTTATCTATATTTATTTGTATATTTAAAAAAAGAAAAGAAAAAGCAAAAAAAAGCAAAAAAAAAGCAAAAAAAATTAAGAAAAGAAAAAAAGAATAAATTGTGTATTACATATGTATGAGTGAGGCATGAATAATGTTTTTTAAGGTTGTCATGCTTAAAGAAAAAGCTTATGTCCACAAAAATCTCAAGGTTTCATGTGCTTAGCAAAGACAGTCTGCTTCTGAATTAAGGTCTTCCCGATTTAAAGAAGTTGCAAGCCCATCAACATAAACTCTATTGGAAACTCTCTACACACCCTTTTTTCATACCCTTACCTAAGCATATATTACAACCCTTGAAAGACCTTATGATAGTATAAGTATTCAATAACTTAGTGGTGGAGATTAGACCGAAAGGCAAGCATATGGTCTAGATTGTGTTAGGTTTTTCTGAATGAGGAAAACTTAGAATTCATCCTAAACACCAAGAGTATGTGCATCCATTGGTGAGGTATTCTGATCTTATTGCTATATTGTTGAAGTAATAAGTATAATTTGCCTTTCTTTGCATACTACTTGTGAAACATGAGATTTCTCTGTTAAGGTTTTCCCTATTTTGAAATCAATGTCTAAACTTGCTTAAGATTATTTTCATTTTCCAAGTTGCATGAGACTTTCCCTATGTTCTTTTTTAAAGCATGTGCTAATCACTTTGTCTAACATAAGTTGCTTGAGGACAAGCAAATGTTCAAGTGTGGGGGTATTTGATAAGTGAAACTATGTAGTGAAAATACATGTTGATTATGTGCTTAATTAGTGTGAAAAAATTAGCTTTTACCCTTAATTTGAGACAGTCTCAGGATTTCAGCTGAAATTAAGGAAGTCTTTCCCAGCAGAAAAGACAAGATGAAAAGGTGGAGGAAAATGGGGAGAGAAAGAGGGGAAAAGATGCAGCTAAAAATGTGCCTTAATTTATGGGGCTAAAGTGACAGCCTGCTGTAAAAAGGAGAGGATGTTGACTTTTCTTACTCACAACTTTACCACAAGCTTCCTTTGAAAGATTTATGCAAGTTGGAAAGTGGAATTACTTTATATTATATTTTGTAGACAATATTAGATATGGGATTTTATATTATCTTTATATATTATCTTTATATTTTTCTTTTATCTTTTCATCTATTTGGCGTTATATATACCCCACTTCTTCTCTTTTGTTATTTGCTCCCCCTTTGGGGTTGCCACTTCTTTTCTCTTAATTTTTGCATTTTTCTTCTTTGTTTTAGGCTCCATTTGGATGTCATTTATGTTTTTCTACTTGTAATCTTGTTTTGTTAATGAAGTTAAGTGTTTTCTTCATGTATTTACGAGCAGTCTGTCTGTTAGCTGAGCCTTTCCCGAACAAACTGTCTGAGGCCATCTTCAACTCTAAGTATGTATTATTTGCTTGGTATCTTTTATTGATTGTGTCCTTTGATGCTTAATCTAAGTGAGTTTAGGGCCTAAACTCATACATAACTATATCAATGAGACCTAACGGAGATTTGGTATGATGGAACCACAATCACACACATACACAAAGCATGAGACCGAGAGGAGATTTCATGTATGCTAGGGGTTTTAGACTTTGTTTAAATGCTCAACTAATCTTAATGCAATGTTGTTAGCTTAAAGAGACCTAGAGGAGATTTAAGTTAAATAACATTAGAAACCGGGTGAGGCCGAGAGGTAAGCTTGGGAAAATTAGATTGAGATACCTTGGATCTATGTTCTGATACAGGCTGTGTGCATATATGTTTGGAGGAAATCTTAAACTGTCTGCGAGTAGCGAAAGCCTGTGTCTGTTTTGTTGTTAACTTCTTACTTTACATTTCTGCCTTTAATTATTTTTATGATCACAACCAGAAAGAAAACCTTATGAGCAAATCCATTAGGGAAATCTCAGACTATTTAAGACTGCTCCCTGTTGATACGACCTTGTGCTTACCACACTACATCGCCCTAGTGCACTTGCTAGGTTATACCTTTAGGTAGCAACAAGTTAGCATAAAATAAACTAGCATAAAAAATATTAAGTCTAAAAACGCTTGAAGAAAAAGACCTAATAATTAAAAGAGAAATAAAGAACTTACTAGTTGAAGCGTGCTTTAGCAGAACCTTCTTGCACAAGCTTCCAAGTGTAGGATAGCCTCTATGAGTATCCAAACGAACCCCACCAACCGAAACCTCCCACGAGGAAGAACCGCAGAGTTTTGAGTAGCTTCTTGACCACTCCAAAACCCACCCAAAATTATAAACAAAGAAGTCCCTCTTAGTTAGTTGAGAAAACTATTTGAACAATCTCAAATACAAAACTAGAGAGAGGAGAGAAAGATGTTGGTGTGTTTAAACAATGAAGAGGAGGGGTTTATATAGGGAGAGGGGGCGCCCTCCTCATTAATGTGGGATGGGTAAAATACCCATCCCACCCCTATGCTTGGGTGGCAAGCACATGCTTGCCGCCCAAGTCAGCACAAGGCAAGCCCTAATCTTGGCCGCAAGCCTTCATGGGCTGGCCTTTTAGCATACTTAGACCCAGGGGCGGACGCAGAGTCTGATATGAGGGTGGCCCATAATCAACGGGCTTAATTTAAAAAAAATCGATAAAGTTATATTTGCTAATACTTATATTGATTCAAAATATTAAATAATGGTGAAGACTATGTTGACTTTATTTTTTCCGAAGTAAAATTTACTTTGCCCTTCATCGCCATTAAAATTAGTGGGTGAAGTTCAATCCAATGATAATAGTTACAAAATAAGAAAAAAAAAACAAAGTTACCATAAAACAACCCTTAAATAATACATCAAAATCAAGTCTTCACCGAAAAATAGCACAAATATCGAAAAAAATGATATGCTTTTTCGAATCATAAAAATTGTGAAATACATTTTCAACAATATATTTTTAATAGTATATATATATTACAAGCGTTAGAGGTTAATTGCAGATCAATATATTTCAAATTTCAATTATGTCCAATTTTAATTTAAGTTAGCTACTAATTTATCAAGCATAGTATTTGATTTCAAATTTAATTTTCTAGTTATAAGTTTTAAACAATTAAATTTACTACACATATATAACAAAAAAAATCAAACAAACTTCCAATTTATTTAATTAAAAACTTGGCCAAATTTAATTTGTGTTATTTTTTTAAAATAAATTAAGAAAAATAAAGCTCACTTACAATAATGAATATAATAAATGGTTAGTTGGAATTGAAATTTGAAAAAAAAAAGGAAAGAATACAGAATTTGGAAGTCCAACAATTCCTTTATGAATAAATGGGCAAAATTTTCAAAACAAAAATATGCTCCCAAGGGGGGTTTTGAACCCAGGCTGTTCAAAGGGGGCTCACCATGCTCAACGAACTCAACCACCAAATTACTTTAGCTATATTCATTCAATAGTACTATTAATATGCAAATTAAGGGGGCCTGGGCCACCACACAACTGTGTGTGGGTCCGCCCCTCTTAGACCTTATGAATGAATAGGTCCATGGAAAAATCCATTTTCATCCTCATTTCTTTTAATTTATTTATGACACTAATAAAATTAATTACCGGTCAAAATAAATTTCTGGCTTAACTAGAAAATGATCTAATCATTTTAATCAACACTTTAATTTATTCATGACCATAATAAAATTAGTTACTGATCAAAATAAATTTCTGGCTTAACCAGAAAATTATCTGATCATTTAATCAACACTATAATTTATTTATGACCCTAATAAAATTAGTTACCAGTTAAAATAAGTTCTATGGTCTCACCAGGTAATGGTCTAACCATTATGCATTTAATATTCTCGTAATAGACTAAGTCTATTAATTCTTTGCTCAATCCGATGAAAGTTCTATATGTGTGACCTTATAGGATCCCAAAGTATTAAGCTGTTAAGGTTTGACCAATCCTTGTTCTATGGGAACTATTGGCTTGAGGTTCTAGATCATGAATAAATATCGATTACCTTAAATGACTGTAGTACGCCTCTAGCAAGGGTCCCCCATCCTCTGTTGCTCGGAACGTCATTTGTGCTTATGACTTAATCCTGGTTAATGCAATAGTTGTCCAATGCGATGAACTCCTTCCATTCTTTAATATTAGTACCATCTGGTTTATTGGGTTCTGTTAAAGTGTTAGCCCACCAATAGCGAGGTTGCTCCAAGCTATCCCAGTTATTTACTTGTTACCGAAATACATTGCTCCTTACCATAATGTGTTTGACTAGAAACTATTTCTATCAATTACATACTCTGATCAGAGGTTTATAGCAATCATCACTTCAACAAGTGGCCAGGTACAACTCCTTAATATATCCGGAGCGATGGATTCTTTCTGACTACATAGCTTACCAACGTGATGTCATCATTATACCCGTAATCACCCGTGGAACCTAAAATTAATGAGTGAATAGGTATGACTCAAAGTATAGCGATAGTACCACATAAGGTAACTAGCATCTCAAGTATGAGGATATTCGCAAAGCTACTGTATAAAGATAAATACTAACACCTTGATATATATACCAAGTGTTTATCTTATTGCGGTCTCCAATATATCTCCCAGATATATTCATGCGTCAAACTCAAGGCTCCACCTTCAGTCTTAGGAGGTTAACTGGTTGGACCCTTTCTAACAAAGTTGATCACATGCTAGTCTGGCTTTTCCATCAATATCCTTTCTTGATGAAACTATGACTAGAGATAGTTTAGACATAATCATAATTGCACATGAAGCAGGTCTCACCAAACATAGTCCTACTATGATATCTCTTACTTCATGCTATGTTTATTACATAGATATCAATGAATATATTTTAACCAGTCACAACATATATGAACACATCGATATAAATAAAAGAATAAATGCCTTTATTAATTAAATAAATTATTCGTACCAATACATAATTAAGATACATCGTCCTAGTTGCCTTAAGGGCATACATCATATCTAACATTAACGATCAAGGAGGAGATGCGAAACGAGCTGTCCGTTGTTGAAAACGAGTCGCATATGGAGGAGCATCAATCCCCATAACGAAGTGCCGGTCAAGACCGGTGAGAGAAGGGATACTGCCGATCAAAACCGGTGATAGAAGACATCTCGACGGCTAGGGTTCAGGAGACAACCTAAGCCGCCCCCATTGGTCTCAGATTTTGCTAATCAGAAAAATTAGGTCGTGCATCCAACATTAACTTCTACAAGCAGAAGAGAATACTTTTGTTAGAGCATAATTGGTAATTTGGTTTTTCATTTGGCTTTTTCAACTTCAAACGTAGTAGTTTAGAATATTTGAATAAGATTACCGAACAAGTCTTTGTTTTGAAGGATAAAATGTTCCTACAAGTCTTTGTTTTGAAGGATAAAATGTTACTACAACAACAAATAGATACAAGAAACAGTACAACAATGTACAAATAATTACAGTTAAACCAAACAGATCAATGATATGAATGCATGTCTTCTAGACTTGGAGATGTGGAGTAATGCGATTTTCTGTGGTTCAATTTAGTTCTGAATAATTATAATTTTACATTGAATTAATTTTTTTTATAATTCAATTCTGTTCTAGCTTCATCAAATCCAAAACAACATAGCATGAAGTCTTCATGAGAACAAATATTACAACCTTAATGAAGAATGAATACTGTAAAACAAAATACTTTTGTTAGAGACAAAATTGTTAATTGTTAATATCCTAATTGCTATAAAACTTGAGATAACCGGAACATTTCGTAAAAAATATTTAATTTATTGACAAGTATTAGTTATAATATATGTACAGTAAACAAATTTAAAACATGTATGACTAGCCTAATTGAAACTTTCTACTCCCAATGATATTATGTATATCGAATGTCAAACGATTTTTATGGAATTTTTTCACTTCCTAATTTTTCTAACATACATAATCATTATATCATGATCTTTTAAATGTTTTGTGTATCACTAGTTTAGACTTGGACCGTGGATTCAAGTCTGTGTTACTTGGGCCTATATAAAATTAATAGCTTAAATATATTTTAATTACGAACGAACTTCTATAAAATAATTAAATTTCAATTCAATCTATTAAATAATTTATTTTGTAGAATTTGAATTTTCAGTTATTAAATATTGCTTACTGCATAATTAAAAATGATTGAACATAAAATTATAATAGAAGCCACCAAATTAGATTTCGTATTAGATCAAATTATATAAAATATGCATATAAATATATTATTATATTATATGGTGTCTCGCCAAATCATGTCGAATTAAGTGTTGATACTAACCCCTTCACCCAAAATCAATTTCATTCTATAAAAGTTGGGCTTTCTTTGGTGGACTTTACAGGCCTCTATACGTATGCGTAGGTGAATCATCGAAGGTTCAATTAAGAAAAAAAATTATATGCTTAATTTATACTAGTTCCCTCAACTTAATAAATTTTAGGATAAATTTATAGATATCTTTTCAACCTTTTAAATTTGATAAAAATATATAGTTCAGGTTTTTCAGTGTCACGTGTCATCTTGTGATTGGTTTGATTTTTTAAATATGTCAAAAAAATTTATTTTCCTTTCTCCAATCAGAAGGTGACACGTGGAGATTTGATAAAGACATCTGTAAGTTGGAGGCGCTAAATTAAAAAAGTTGTCAAGTTGAGGGGGGGTTAAGGATGTATTAAGCCAAAATTATATAATAATGTCCTAAAATAGACTTGGATGAGTATTTGCAATGTTATCAATACCGTACCGTACCGGCCAGTTCGACTAGTTTTATTGCAAACCGGTCATGGCTACGGTACGGTATACATAAAAACCAATTTTAATTAAAAAACTAGAGAAAATCGGGTTGAACTTGAAAAAATCGATAAACCAGCGTACTGATATGAACCTAATTTTCTCAAAATCCTTATGGCTATAAGTAAAAGTATTGCCAAAGACTTAGAAAAGCAAAGACTTAAAAGGGTTGTTAAAGACAAAAATGTTGCTAAAGACCTAGAATAGAGTTGCAATAGCCACCAGAACCTTAAATAATGCATATTTCTTTCCAAAACTTATCTGTCAACAGGTGGAAGCGTTCCAAAAGAATTAAAAAAGCATTGCAATAGCTACTAAAAAATATAAATAATATATTCTTTAAAAAATAAAAAACACAATAAAATTATTAATAATACCGATAATATTAATTATATCATATATCATTAACCTCACTAATATAAGGCTCGATATGATATTGATAACATTCACTATTTACGACGGTGGGAAGCTAGACAACTTGGCCTTGTTCCTAAATTTAATAAGACAACAACATATATCGTGCTTCATTATTTTAATAATTAGACACCTTTATTCCTTTAATCTAACGATTAATTTAAAACATAGTCCATCGGGACAAGTGCTTATCTCCAAGTTAATATCGGTATAATATATAGCCACTCGTTAATCATAAAGCATAAAATAATTTTTTGTTTTGTGAGTTTATGCATAACTTTAGGATGTCATTAAACAAATTGGATTAAATCTTTTTTTATGTCTGATTTCATATTCCTTTATTTATCATTTGATATGTAGTATATTGGTATGAAAGATTAGCTGAAGAAAAATAAAATAATAATAACAACAAACACGTGTCAATATTTGAATAGAGAACATGGAAGGGAACACCAATTTGGAAATAACATGATGGGTTGTATTTTCAGCATGTATTTGTGCTTATTTTCATATCATTGAGACCATGTTTTTAGTCTTTATGACCGTTATTACTTCCTTTTCTGTCTTTTCAGGTTTTGAAGGCAATTCAGAGAACATACAATATTTAGAAGAAAAGAGCCTTTCACCGATACCTGAAGCAGACAGCAAGAGTGATAGCTGGTCCCTGTGATTCTAGAACATTTTGGAACGACCACGACGACATTAATACCGGGGCGCACCAAGTCCAGATTTTGAAGTTATCCAATTCGGACAAATCCTATTCAGGAAGAGTCCAATTCAGGAAGGAAGTTTGATCTATTTCCTAATTTATAAAGGAAAGGATTTTACTATCATTTGAAGACCAAGACTAAAAGGAAATGAATCCAGAGAGATAAACGCAAAGAGTCATGTTTTGTCACTAAAGAAGAAGCTAGAGGAGAGGCATTCAACTATAAATACCAAGACCGACGCATTTCATAGGATATCCAATCTATCATCTACCATTCGCTATTTTCAGTCTTTCTAGTCTAGATTTTAGTCTTTGTGTTCTTTAGTTTCAAGCACATTTCGATTTACCGTTTTGGTTTTGAACATCTTTAAGTTTAATTGCAAGTTCATTTTCAGTTTTATTGCTCTATTTTAATTTCAATCTTTATATTCTCGGCATGATTTACTTTCAGTCTTTTTTATATTCTAGTACACTAGTACATTTAAATTCAGTCAGTTTAGCTAAAATCCTCATGGCTTGACCAAATAATGGTCAAGGCCGAGTTTAAATGGTGTGAGGACTGCAATTGAATACAGGAATTTGCAAGGTGATCTATTTTCCAATCTCGGTACTTAAAGGATTTTATGGTAAGAATATCACTTGGTCTCACTGTTTGGACTGATCACCCATTTGGTAAGCATTTGTGATTATTGTTAATTCTTATTCTTGCATCTGTAATTGTGCCTGAAGAGGAATAAAGTGACAATAGTCTCCATCGAGACTGAAGAGAGGTAATCTTATGCTTGTTGGGAGTGCTTCACTACCTGTCGGTAAGGATTTAGGCTTTTTTTTAATATTTATTGCTATTCACTAGCGAGCTCTTTAGCACGAAGCTGAGAGACACAGTGAGTAAGAGGGAGGTCGTAGCGTAAAGTCTAGTCTCCATACACAGTAAGGAAAAGTTGCTAGTACTCTTCAGCGCATGAGTATTAGTATAACTAAATCTAGGTCTCGTTGCAGTTAATTCCTTATCCCATGATCACCATCATATTCAGTCTTGTTCTATTTTGGTTAAGTCATTATTTCTCATTATTTTATTACCTGCTTTATTTAGTTCTAGTCTACAAATTCCCATCAAGAGTACTTCATGGTCACGTTGTGTGTTATCTTCTAAGAATAACATTGTCAAATACAGTTCCTTGTGGATTTGACCCCTACTTGCTACTAACTACCAGTTTATTTTACGCAGGGATTTTTTTTTTGGTCTCGACACCTATCAAATTTTAGCGTCGTTGCCTGGGAATAGTTCCTTTTGACTAGTTATTTGACGTGGATGACCAGAGCCACAGGTTGTGGCAGCTAATTTCTCTACGATCCAGAAATCGAAAGATCCAATGGAGCTCGTGCTAAGCAGGCCCAAGAGAGTAAAGACTCTAAACATCAGGCAGAAACTTCAAGCGGACCCAACGACGATCCAATCAATATAGAAGGATTGTCTGACGCACCAACTGACTCGAATTCAGAACCTAAAATAGCCATCGTGACCATGGCTGACCAAGAGCAGTCAATCCGAGACCTTACAGGGGTCTCGATGAACCAACAACCTTTCTGCACCACTTATGCGGCCGAGAATGACGATAACAACTTTGAAATGAGATTTGGGTTTGTCCATAGCTTACCCAAATTTGTCAGAAGGGCCACTGATAACCCTTACAAGCACTTGCAAAAGTTCCATTTGACGGTGTGTTCCATGAAGTCGCCCAAGGTCGATCTAAACCTTGTGAAATTGAAGTCCTTTGCTTTTTCTCTTGAGGACTCAGCCAATGACTGGTTTTGTCATTTGAAACCAAGATCAATCACATAATAGGAACAAATGTCGATAGTCTTTCTTGACAAGTGCTTTCTAGCATTGAGAGTTACCACTTTAAAGAGACAGATCTGTTCAGTCAAGATGAAAGACATGGAGAGTCTCCATGAGTATTATGAAAGGTTCCAACACCTTTTGGCCGCCTGTTCGCCTCATGGATTCACTGATCAAGCCTTAGTCTAGACTTTTTATAAGGGACTTCTGTTCTCCATGCGATCCATGTTAGATACCGCTAGTGTCGGTGCTCTCATCAACAAGACCCCAACTCAGGCTTGGGAAATCATCAAGACTATAGTGGAAACCGCTCAATAGTTTGGCGATCATGAAGGAAAATCTACTTCAAGAGTAGTTAACTAGATCAATTCTTATGATCTCAATGATAAAATAGAGAGACTCGCTAAACTTATGCGCAAGATAGCTATCCAGACCAAGGTCGTGAAGGAGTGTAAACTTTGCAAAAAGACCACTCATGCTACTGATGAATGTCCTCACATAGGGGACTCTGAATTTGAGCAAGTCAACGCCATGGGAAATTTTGGTAACTATAGGAACTACGGTAACCATAATAACTATGTTAATCAAGGGAATACACAACCATACATCCCACCACCATAGAGAAATCAGATAAGGTGGCGACATCGTCCAACACTAGCTTGGGGAAATAACGACCGATAACATCCACAGGGACCATAGAATTAGCTAGTGGTAAGGAATCAATAAAATGCAATCGTACCGATACCTCCTCAATAAGCACCACCCAACCCACCTCAACAGCCGCAGTATAACCCTTGAGAACTTTTTGCTACTCTCGCTGAGGGTACCAATAAGCGGTTTAAGTTAGTAGACAATCGGATACAAGGACTGCAAGGTAACTTCTCAAACTTGGAAAAATAGATGGCCCAGATAGCTAGCACTCTCTCCATGATCGAGAATATGGGGAGACTTTCGTCTCAAATGGAGGACAATCCAAGAGAGAATGTCAGTGTGATAAAGCAGAGGGAAAAGAAAGAGACCCAACAGGAACCACTGAGAGCAGAAGTGGAAGATGAAGTCATTTTAATTCTTAATGACCCAAAGGAACCAGTGATTTTTACAGAGACCAAACCCCCTTTTCCAGAAAGACTAGTAAAGACTAAGAAGCTGAAGGAAGAGAAAGAGATCTTTGAGACCTTGAGGAAAGTCGAGATCAACATCCAATTGCTTGATGTGATTAGACAAATACCCAAATATGCAAAATTCCTCAAGGAATTGTGCACCAATAGGAAGAAGCAGCATGACCTGGATAAGGTCGTGATGGGGAAAATGTATCTGTCGTGATCTAATGCAAATTACCCCCTAAGTTGAAAGACCAGGGAATGTTTGCGATCAATTGCACCATAGGTCAGGTTGGAATTCAAAAGGCTATGTGCGATCTCGGTGCGTCTACAAATGTCATGCTTTCCTCTATCTACCAACAGGTATCAGCCAACCATAATAGGCCTCTCAAGGAGACCAGGACTATCTTGAAACTTTTGGATCGCTCTGTTGTTTACCCTGAGGGAATTTTGGAGGACGTTTTAGTCAAGGTAAATGACTTTGTTTTTCCTGCTGACTTTTACGTTCTTGATATGTGTGATGTAGATAAAAAGGGGAACTTAAATGTATTGGTGGGGAGACCATTCTTGAGCACTACCAAGACTAAAATTGATGTACACAATGGATTTCTCACTATGGAATTCAATGGAGAGGTAGCCACTTTCAATGTTTATGATGTCATGAAGACCCCAGAAGAAGATTAAAGCCTATACAATGTTGATAGCCTTGATCCCATCATCTAACAAATTTTTGAGCTCAATCTCTTAGACAATTAGTTGGTCTCGTTGAATGAAGCACTTGACACCGAGAGCCTCGATGATTTTGATTTAGATAAAAAGGTGAAAGAGGCTATTCATAAACTCGACTCTTAACCTACATCGAGCCTGAACCAAAGCTCGCCCTACCATCTTTCAAGAAACTCACTCCTTCCATCATCCAACCACCAGAGCTTGAACTCAAGAGTCTACCAAGTCACCTCAAGTATGCCTTCTTGAGGGAGAGTGATACACTCCCGGTGACCATTTCCAGTAAATTGAGTCCCGATGAAGAAAAACGGCTGATCTCCTTGCTCCAGCAATACAAGGAGGCAATTGGAGGGACTATAGCCAATATCAATGGGATTAGTCCTTCCACTTGTATACATAAGATCAAGTTAGAAGAGAACGCCAAGACCTGTCGCCAACCTCAAAGACGACTCAACCTTCCTATGATGGAAGTAGTGAAGAAAGAAGTGATCAAGCTCATGGAGGTTAACCTCATTTACCCTATCTCTGACAACGAGTAGGTTAGCACAGTACAAGCTATTCCAAAGAAGACAGGGATCACGATGATAATAAATGAAGCAGGAGAACTAGTCCCAACAAGAATATAGAACGGGTGGAGAGTTTGCATTGATTATCGCAAGCTCAACGCCACGACTAATAAGGAATATTTCCCACTGCCATTCATTGATCAAATGCTGGAGAGACTGGCAGGAAAGTCTCATTTCTGCTATCTTGATTGAATGTCAGATTTTTATCAAATCCCGATGGCACCAGAAGACCAGGAGAAGACAACATTTACATGTCCCTTTGGCACCTTTGCTTACAGACGGATGCCTTTGGGTCTCTGCAATGCTCCCGCTACATTCTAGAGGTGTATGATTAGTATCTTTTCTAATTATGTAGAAAGCATCATTGAGGTATTCATGGATGATTTGACTATGTATGGTGATTCTTTTAATGCATGTCTCAATAACCTTGGTAAGATTCTTAAACGTTGTATTGAGTCTGATTTAGTACTTAGCTATGGGAAATGCCACTTCATTGTAGACCAAGGTATGATATTAGGTCATGTTGTATCTAAGAAGGGTATCTAGGTAGACAAAGCTAAATTAATGTTATTCAATCCTTGCCTTACCCTAATTTTGTGAAGGAAGTTAGGTCTTTTCTTGGACATGCAGGTTTTTATCACATGTTGATCAAGAACTTTTCAAAGATCACCGAGCCCCTATATAGATTACTCCAAAAAGATGCTAGCTTTGAGTTTGGAGACCCTTGCAAGGAAGCCTTTGACACTATCAAGAAGAAACTGGTCTCTGCGCCCATTATCCAAGCACCCAATTGGGACAAGCCTCTCGAGATCATGTACGATGCAAGCAACAAGGCAGTAGGAGCAGTATTGGGACAACGGGTTGGCCAAGAACCTCATGTCATTTACTATGCCTCCCAGACTCTCGATACAGCTCAACAAAACTGTACCAAGACTGAGAAAGAACTCATTGCTATCATTTTGCATTGGAGAAGTTCCGTTCCTATCTTCTCTATTCCAAGGTCATTATATACTCAAACCATGCTGCTTTGAGATACCTTATGACCAAGAAAGACGCCAAGCCAAGACTGATTCGATGGATCCTTTTACTTCAAGAATCTGACATTGAGATCAGAGATAAGAAGGGGACATAGAACCTGGTGGCCGATTATCTCAACATGCTAACCAATTCAGAGGAACCAAGGGAAATCCTGGATAAATACCCAGGGGAAAGTCTCTTTGCCATCACCGGGACTCCATGGTTCGCAGACCTTGTGAAATTTCTTACTACTAGAAGGTTTCCAGAGGATTTCACATGCAATGATAAGGAGAAGATGAAGAGGAAAGCTGGGAGGTATTTCTGGGATAATCCTTATCTATGGAGGCAAGGGAATGATATGGTTTTGAGGAGATGTATTTATGAGACTCTTGTAAGCATGTCATTCTGAGGTTTGCGGAGGTCACAATGGGCCAAGGAGAACAGCGCAATGCATTCTTGAGTGCGAATTTTATTAGCCCCACATCTTTCGTGACTCCTATATGTTTTGTAAGGCATGCAACAACTGTAAACATGTTGGTAATCTTGGACGTTGAGATCAGCTCCCGATGGCTCCTATTTTAGTCATCAAGATCTTTGATGTCTGGGGTATTGATTTCATGGGCCCTTTCCGTCCTTCCTATTGGTTTAAATACATCTTCCTAGCAGTTGATTATGTCTCCAAGTGGATAGAAGCTAAGGCGACCAGGAATGATGATGGAAAGACTATAGCGGGATTCATAAAGGATAATATCATCTACAGATATGGGACACTGAGACTACTTATCAGTGATCGCGGTACATAATTTTGCAACAGAACGATCTCGGCATTACTGGCGAAATGAGGAGTCAAGCACATGAATTCCACAACATACCACCGATAGACAAATGGACAAGCTGAAGTGAGCAATAGAGAGGTTAAACTCATCTTAGATAAAATAGTCAATCCCAATAGGAAAGACTGGAGTCTCCGTCTCTTTGAAGCTCTTTAGGCAGTCTGCACAACATGTAAAGCCCCCATCGGGATGTCACCTTACAGAGTTATCTATGGGAAATCATGTGATTTACTTGTTGAGATCGAGCATAAGGCGTATTAGGCCATCAAAGAGACTAATTTCAGGCTCGATGTGGCCAAGGAGCATAGGAGGTTACAACTACATGAACTCAAGGAAATCCGCCATGATGTATATGAAAGGAACAAAGCCTATAAGGAGACCACTAAATGCCATCATGACCTTTTTGCTTCCAGGAAAGTCTTTAACATAGGATAGAGAGTCCTTCTATTCCAATCTCGTCTTAAGCTATTTCCTGGAAAGTTGAGGTCTCGGTGGGTTGGGCGTTATATCATGACCAAAGTATTTCCATATGGAGAAGTCATTGTACAGAGCGTCGCGACTGGTAAAGTTCTGCAAGTCATGGGTATCATCTCAAACCATACCATGAAGGATTCCAAGCGCACTCTGAGGAAATCACGCTCACAGAGACTACTGATACAACACCATGATCTCGGTGTTGGGTGTCGAGCTCACTGACGTTAAATAAAGCGCTCTTAGGAGGTAGCCCAAGCATTTTTTACTCTTCATATCTCTCTTTTAGTTAGCTTTTATTAGATGTATCTAGACTATGACTGATTTCTCTCTTTGTCTTTATTGCAGATATAGGTCTCTATACATACTCTGGGAGTTGAAGCATTACACACCAAGAGACGTGACTGAGAAGATAGGGGATGTGAAATGACTCACACGGCTTGATGCACGCATAGTAGGTGGCATGAAAGTCATGAGAAATCATGGAGATTTTTTATGGTTTTGTACTTAATTAAGGCCATGATTGCTACTGATCCCATTAATGCCTTATAAGCTACATTTGCATGCCAAATCTCTCTACTTAAAACCCTTTCCTTCACTCTCAATAGTCACACTCTCTTTCAAACTCCCAAGCTCCCTCTCAAAAGTAAAATCCTCTTCCTTCTTTGGTGAACCATACTCTTCACCACCTACACACTGAAATGGCTTCTAACCAAGATATCAACACCACCACTTCGACAACCACTGAAATCCTTATCGACAGCATTCCTGTCGATACCGCTTCCTTCATTGATGCCATTACCACCACCACTACTACTATTTTAGTAGTGGAGACCATCTCCACAATCACCATCACTGTTGCTTGTGCAGTAGACACCACTCTCGGTGCTGTCGCTATCGCAACCATCGCTGCCGCTGTCACTGCTGTACCTCCTTCTGCCCCCGTGGTCACTCTTTCAAAGACCACGGCGATATTAAGCCATGGCGTTCCTACTCCTACCACCTCTTTCAGCACCACCGCCACTCCTGGTAAGCTTTCACTCGCCGTTGACCTAATCTCCATAGTTTACCCCATCGCCGCTGACCGTGAGGAGTCCGGTGAGACTCTGGTAAAGAAAGAAAAGAGGTTAAACCCCAAGGTGAACCCATCAAGATTGACTCCGATGAGAGGAGTGACTACACACCTGCTCCCCCACCTACCAAGAGGAAGATGCTTATAAGGAGGGCCGCCAAGGACGACCAAGGTTCAAAGAGGGCCAAAGCGGCCAAAGAAGATAAGACTCCTACTCTAGGTGTAAAGAGCAAGATCCATAGCTCTTTCGATCACCCTGCTCCCCGTACCACTTATGCTCGTTTCATGGGCCAGTCTTTGATGCCTTGCAAGTCCACCTACAAAGAGACCATGACCACTCCCGGCATCAACCAGGCCTTCATTGATGCCTTCACTGCGATCTCGTGGTTGCCCCTACTTTTCATCTATTTCCCCTCCTATTAGGAGCTTGTTTAGGAGTTTTATACAACTTTTCAATTCAAGTAGGACTATACCAGCTACCAAGAGGAGGGGGTGATTAAGTTCCATCTCCATGGGAGGACCGATAAATTGAAGTCTTAATGACTTCAACAAGGCTTTAGGGGTGACTAACCCTTCTGATGACATGCGTGATGTTCTTCCTTCTGATTTCAATGCTGACAAGACCTACTTCTCCCTCTACAATAATGATCCATGAGTCACCACCTGGAAGTCCGTGACTCACGAGACTTCTATAGTCATGAGCCCCACCTTATGTATGCCCATAAAATTCTTATATTTAACTTTTCTAGTCACCATAGAAGTTCTGGGACCCTGAATGAGAAAGAAGTGCACATTCTGTGGTGCATGAAGAACAACAAGAGGCTCTACCTTGGAGCATGGCTGGCCAAGTAGTTTCAGTGCATCCTAACCCACCCCAAGAGCCCTTTGATTCTAGGCGCAGTGATCTCAATGATTGCACACGACATGGAGCATTTTGAGCCTTTCCATTACACTAGGACCCCCCAAAACTCCACTCCTAGACTTGGAGACTCTTGGGACTATGTTGCTTACTGAAATGATCGATGGGATTGCGGTTATGCAACTTCCTGGTCCTCTTGAAGAAAAGCCTACTCTACCTACTCCCGAGGACCCTCAGCTAGACCAACCTGCTCGTGATGACCCCATTCCTTTAACAGCCTACACCGAGCTCCTCCAGAAATACACCCACTTGGAGAACATGTATAAGGAGCTGTACCAAAGCATAAGGGAGCTCGATGGCAATGATCAGAACCTCCGCATCCGCTGCGATGCCCTTGAGCTAAATATGGACTTCCTGATTTAGCATATCAACGTCGCGAGGCAAGATTGCTGAAGATTGGCTCTCTTTGCTTCTCTCCTCCTCCACCAAGACAGTAACATTCTTTTTGCCCTCTCTTAATATTTTGGTTCTTTCTTTTGCATTGGGGGCAATGCACAGTTTAGGTGTGGGGAGGGGATTTATCTATTTTCCCTTCTTTTATGTAATCTTTTTCTTGTTTTAAAATATATTTATCTTTAGCTCCAAGAAAAAGTTTTACAAGGACTCATGCTTTATGTTTTCATCCCTGCAATGACCTTGTTTAATCTCTAACCTATCATTGAGACATGATGATAATCAAGATAAGAAATACTGTGTAAATAACCAATTGAATAACTAACACGACTTTCCCGATTAACTGAAACTTATCATCAAGACCTGAACTGAACATTGATATTCCAATCTGAGATTTCTAATAATCACCTTGTAAATTTCTTAGTCCCAAAGAGTACAGAAAAGTGTAATATAATTATATTGTTTAAAAATCTTTAATTTGGCCTTGATTTGATTTTAGTTAGTCCCTGTGTATCATAAGATCCTCCATTGTGACCTTATAAATCTGGTATCCATCTTGGTGGTTATTTACTGCTGTGAGGTCTGCAATCAGTCGAAATAAGGCTTACTTGGCTCGCAACCATGTTTGTCTCTTTCATAGGGCCGATAGAACAAAGAGCTATCCACGGCTAAAAATTGAGTGAAGACTCTTTCATAAGGAGAGTTAGAAGAAAGAGCTATCCACGACTAAAAATCGGGTGAAGACTCCTTCATAAGGAGAGATAAAAGAAAGAGCTATCCACGGCTAAAAACAAGGTGAAGACTCTTTCATGAGGAAGAATTAATGGCTGGAAAATGCAGAAAGACCTAAGTAAAATGACAAAGTACGAAATGGGTTAGCAAATTTAAAGGAAAAAAGAAAAAAAGGGTCTAGCAAAGCTAGCATAGTTCTTAAAATCACAAAGCGGAACCCAAATAATGGCTAGATGCATCTTAGGGACCCCACCAAGTAAAATTGTGCTTTAAATAAATAAAAGGTTTAGAAAGAGTCATCTTATGGTCACCATGACGCTCTAAATTTCAAATCAAGGTATTTATGAATAATAACAATATTTTATATACTTGTGCTTTAATTTGGTAAATACTCTTGGACAAAGTTTTGAACAAAGTCTTCTTGATGATATCTTATGTTGGAATACCCAATAGTCAATGAAAGGCCTCGATATAAGCCTCGGTGAAAGAATACAGTCTCTGTAAAGTTATTTAAGGTTACTTACATAGTTTAAATTTCTCTTCTTTCTAACCTTTAATGCATACTTGAGGGCAAGCATGGAATAAGTGTGGGGAGAGTTGATGGGTTGTATTTTCAACATGTATTTGTACTTATTTCCATATCATTGAGACTATATTTTTATTTTTTATGGCCACTATTACTTCCTTTTCTGCTTTTTCAGGTTTTGAAGGCAATTCAGAGAAAACATGCAAAATTTAGAAGAAAAGAGCCTTTTACCGATACCTGAAGTAGACAACAGAAGTGATAGCTGGTCCCGGTGATTCTAGAACATTTTAGAACGACCATGATGACATCAATAATAGAGCGCGCCAAGTCTAGATCTGGAAGTTACCCAATTCGGGCAAATCCTATTCAGGAAGAGCCTAATTAAGGAAGGACGTTTAATGTCTTTCCTAATTTCATAAAAGAAAGGATTTTACTGCCATTTGAAGACCAAGACTAAAAGAAAATGAATCTAGTGAGATAAATGCAAAGAGTCCTGTTTTGTCACTAAAGAAGAAGCAAGAGGAGAGGCATTCAACTATACATACGAAGACTGACGCATTTCATAGGATATCCAATCTATCATCTACCATTTGCTATTTTTAGTCTTTCTAGTCTAGATTTTAGTCTTTGTGTTCTTTAGTTTCAAGCACATTTTAATTTACAGTTTTGGTTTTGAACATCTTTAAGTTTAATTGCAAGTTCATTTTCTGTTTTATTGCTCTATTTTAATTTCAGTCTTTATATTCTCGACATGATTTACTTTTAGTCTTTTTTATATTCTAGTACATTTAAATTCAATCATGTTTAGCTAAAATCCTCATGGCTTGACCAAATAATGGTCAAGACTGAGTTTAAATGGTGTGAGGACTGTAATTAAATACAGAAATCTGCAAGGTGACCTATTTGTCAATCTTAGTACTTAAAGGGTTTAATGGTAAGAATATCACTTGGTCTCGCTATCTGGACTGATCACCCATTTGGTAAGTCTTTGTAATTATTGTTAATTCTTATTCTTGCATCCGTAATTATGCCTAAAGAGGAATAAAGTGACAACAATCTCCATCGAGACTGGAGAGAGGTAATCTAATGCATGTTGGGAGTGTTTCACTACTTGTCGGTAAGGATTTAGGCTTTTCTAATATTTATTACTATTCACTGGCGAGCTCTTTGGCGCGAAGCTGAGAGACACAGTGAGTAAGAGGGAGGTCGTGGAACGAAGTTCGGTCTCCATATACAGTAAGGAAAAGTTGCTAGTATTGTACGGTGCATGAGTATTAGTATAACTAATTCTAGGTCTCGCTGCAGTTAATTCCTTATCCCATGATTACTATGATATTCAGTCTTGTTCTATTTTGGTTAAGTCATTGTTTCTCACTGTTTTATTACCTTCTTTATTTAGTTCTAGTCTACAAATTCCCATCAAGAGTACTTCAAGATCACGCTGTGTGTTATCTTCTAAGAATAACATTGTCAAATACCGTTCCTAGTAAATTTGACCCTGCTTACTACTAATTACCAGTTTGTTTTATGGAGGGATTTATTTTTAGTGGTCTCAACACCCATCGAAATAGATCGAAACAAACTAATGGAATTGATATAATTGTAGTACATTTTTATTTAGGAACAAGGCCAACTCGGTGAAGTCTATAATCTTTTATAGTTTACCTATAATTGAACCACATTTTTTTTAATCATAGTTTTATTATAGCTTTCATTATATCAAATTATAATGAAAGTTTGTTATAGTGATGTGTATTTAATTAACCTATGTTTTATGACCTTGTAAAAACTATAACATCAACTATATGAAAGCAATAGCTAAACTATAGAAAAATCTGAATTATGTGTTTAGTAAAAAAATTTTTATGACGTATGACATAACTATAGAAAAATATGGGTAATGTATAGTTAACTTTGTTTTTATAAATATATGAAAACTATAACAAAAACTATAACAAAACTATAGAAAAATCTAAGTAATGTATTTAGTTCATTTTGTTTTATAATTCTATGAAAACTATAACGATACTTTATGAAAATTATAACATATCTATAGAAAAATATGGAAACAACATCTCTCATAGTTTGATTGTAGTTTTATTAGGTACATTGTATCATTATCAATGTAGTTTCAAAGACAAAAATGAGACAAGCAACAAAGTTTAAAGAAACATTTCGAAATAATTAACTGTTTGTAAGATATATGATATACAAGAAAAAAAATTTCAAAGAAAGTGGCGAATAGTTAGAGGACTGAAAGTTAATAAGAGCACAAGTGTTGTATGTACGACCTTAACGATTACACTAAAAATTAATATTTGTGTGTTCTTCCCTGTTGGAAAATAATGATCGGGAATAACAGTCAAGAACCTATTCGGATCAAGTTTGAAGAAAATAAAAACTTATAAGCTTAAAGAAAACAAAAAATTGTAAGATTATGTAATCTCCTAAATCTAAATGGAAGCATCTAATCCTAGACAAGCCTAAGCACACAATGGAAGCATCCGTTTAAAGTTTGGAAAGGAAACAAACTTTGAACCGTCCATGTCAGCATCCAGAAGAGCTGATTGAAATAGCATCCGGAAGGCTTAAATATCTAGACAAAAGGAATAATTCAAAAATTACATTCTCTCCACTCTTTTGGTCTTCAAGCCAAAGATCCTTTCCCCACATGCAAGATAAAAGACAGCTAGCATACTTTTCAGAAAAGGATAGAAGGACTGACATGGGAAAGAGAAAAAGACAATAACCTTTTTCACATTGACCAATAAGAAAGGCGCATGATACACACACTCCGGACTACTGGCGTAAAAGTTGGTGAATAAAAAATAAGGAAAACGATCACTGATAACTTTTCAGCGTTAATCCCAAGGATTCAAACGAGACATTTACACTGTCTAACAGATTGATCAACGATTTCGAAAGTGCCACATATTACCTTATCCACGATGAAGATTAATTCAAGTTCAACAACCCACAATGGCTACATTTATGATGGAGGCCTATAAAAGGGAAGCTTCAGAAGTTGAGAAGGTGCTGGTTGATTTCAAGAAAGCATATACAAGAGAATTCACTAGAAAGCAATCAGTTTCAAAAATCCCTCCAAGAACCAAACCATTTAAAATCTGTATGTAAGGATTCCCAAGTGAAGTTATAAACTTGAGGAAGTCTAAAACTAAAACCGTTAAGAAAAATAAAGTGAAAGATCTCCTACTTGGGTAAGCAGAGAGATTGGGATATAGCTTAAAGTTGGTGCTTTAGGTGGGATCTCTCTGTAGGACTCAGCTCAGGTTTGGGTAGAAATCTAAAGGGTATATCCTGCTAAAGACTAAAGGACTCAGCTAGGAGGTTGTGCTTCTAGTGGTATATCCTACATCCGAAAGGGGTTACCATCCGGAGATAAATTGTAAGGCTTGATTCCTGCTAGTTGGAAAGGAATCCACTAGTTGAAAAGCTCAGAGGAAGGAAACTCCGGGGACTAGAGTAGGCAGGCTGAACCAGGATAAAATCCTTGTGTTTGATTCTCTAACTCTTTATTTTTGCATAATAACTTATATTTACATCATCCGGATCCATCATCCGGAATATAATCAAACACGCTACACTAAGACTTTTCAAAGTCTGTCTATTCTACGAAAAAGGGTCATTCACCCCCCTCTGACCTTAATTAGACCCTCACAGGGACCAACAAGTGGTATTATAGCAAGTGCTTAAATTAAAGATCTAAAAATCTCGAGCTAAAGGTCTATATATTTTGATTCAAGAATCAAAATGAGTTTCCAAAACTCACAGCTCCTTCCGAAGGGTATGTCTATTACCCGTCCTCTACTCTTCACCGGTGAACACTACTGAAAAAACCTGATGAAAAATTTCATTCAAGCATAAAGCATGATGGCATCGATGGCCATTAAAGATGGCCCATATGAACCTACTCATGAAGTAGATGGTTTAACTACCCACAAGCCCTCGAGCTTATGGGATGAGAATGATTATAAAAGATTGCATGAAAACATAAATGCTATTAACATGCCTCATTGTGCTCTTAGTGTAGTAGAATTCAATAGAATATCTGGATGTGAGACTGCACAAGAGATTTGGCAGAAGCTAGAAGTGACCTATGAAGGAACCAACAAGGTTAGAGAAGCCAAACTTGATCTACTCCAGTAAAAGCTTGGGACTTTCAAAATGGAGCCTAAAGAGTCAATCAACAACATGAACACTAGATACATAAATCTAGTAAATGAAATGAAGAGGCTCAGAAAGGAAATCTCTGAAGTAGATATGGTCAAGAAGATACTCTAGAGTCTCACCAAGGAGTGGGATAGCAAAAAGACTGCCATTAAGGAAGCTCGTGACTTAAACTTCTACAGCTACGATGAGCTCATTGGTAATCTCTTAACCCAAGAGCTATCCCTGAAAAGATATAGCCAACAATAGAAGAAGCTTGAAGAAAGAAAGAAAGCCATTGCACTCAAGGCAGAATCCATCGGATCAGCTTCACCCGGAGAGGAAAATCAACTCAAAGAATCTCAAAGTAATAAGGAACAAATGGCTATCCTAGCTAGACAGTTCAACATATTCCTGTAAAAGAAAGAAAGGAGGAATTTCAGAAAGTATGACTCTAAAAGATCAAAGGAAGGAACCTCTAGAAGAGACAGACCCAGAAAGAATCTAGAAGAAAAGAAGAATCTAGAGAAAGAAGCTGCCTGTTTTAAATATGAAGAGTAATGCCACTTCAAAACCAAGTGCCCCAAGCTTAAAAGAAGTAACAAAAAGAAGGCAATGTGGCCACTTGGAGTAATAGTGAGGAAAGCAGATGTTCATCTTCAATAAAAGAAGAAGAGACAGCCAACTATGCATTCATGGCACTAACTAATCCGGAAGCAGAACAATTTGGAAGAAATCCATCCAAGTAAGAAACTGTGTAAATCAAACAATCAGAATCAGAAACATCCAAAATTGAGGTAAACTCTCACTCTAATTCTGTTTCTAACTTTGAACTTGCTAAAGCTTTAGGGATTGTGATCAAGAATGTGAGGAAGAACACAAAAGCTATCAAATCCTTAAGAAGATAAGTGATGGAGCTTGCTGAACATAATAAAGCATTGGCATAAGATGTCAACTTGATAAGAGTCACCAAACACATTGATGTGGTTAAAGAAAACTTCCTGAGAAATCAAGTGCAAATCTTAAGTGCAAACTTGATGGGGTTAAATAGGAGCTAACTCTGATGAAGGAAGCATCTAGAAGGAAACCATGTCCTTTCCAACCAAGAAGGAATCCAAGGATGGGAACACAAAGAAATCTAAACTTTGGTGCTAAAAGGAATCCATGACCCTCAACTAAAAAAGAAAAGAAACCTCAGAGGCAACCTCAAGCACAGAGATACACAGCTGCCCAAAAAGGAAAAGCTGAAGTAGTCCACTAACCTGCACAGCAAAGAAGAAACTATGGAGCAGAAGTTGCACCTCCAGCCAGCTTCTGGGTATAATTCGGATAAACAAGCATACAAGAAGCTGGGAACCTATGAAAAAGAGGATCTTGAAAAGATCCAGAAGAAGCAGGAGTAGAACAGACCTATATTAGGGTGTAGGTTTTATACGAATAACAATCATCATACTAAATTATGTAGATTAAAAAATGGTTATTATGATGTTTATCCTTGGCTTGAAATGGTTGATAACCCGAGAGGACCCAAATCTAATTGAGTATCCAAACCCACTTGATATATTTTGCAGGTATGCCTTATATCTACAGTAGATTAACACACATGGTACATTGATAGTGGATGATCAAGGCACATGAAAAGTGATGAGAAAGCCTTCATCACTTTAATCCGGAAGAAAGGAGGCAAAGTAAGTTTTGGAGATAATCAAAAGGGACAGATCATTGGGCATGGAACCATTGGATTTAAATTAAAGATAGAAGATGTCTCATTAGTTGATGGACTAAAGTTCAACCTGCTAAGTGTTGCTCGACTCTGTGATAAAGGAAGAAAAGTCACCTTTGACTCCGGAGGTTGCTCAATCATTGATAGTAAGTCAAATCAACTCATTCTTTATGCACCTAGAATAAATAATGTTTATTCAGTTAACATTAAAAATGAGAAAAAGAATATATGCTTGGTGTCTAAAGAAGAAGAATCATAGCTATAACATCGGAGGTTAGGACATATTAGCATGAACCTCCTGTCCAAATTAGATAAAAAAAAGGAATTGGTTGTGGGTTTGCTTAAGGTTTCTTTTGATAAGGATCACATATGCTCTGCATGTCAATTAGGTAAACAGCATAGGTAAAGCTTCCCTTCCATCTCATACATACCTTCTAAGAGAGTTCTTAAATTCTTACATATTGATCTCTTTGGTCCAATCAAACCATTAAGTTTAGGTAGAAGATAATACACCATGGTCATTGTGGATGATTATTCTCGTTATACCTGGGTTTCTTTGCCAGCTAGCAGAGATGAAGCCTTTGACCAATTATAAAAAATATTCATCCAGATAGAAGTAGAACAGGGCATAAGCGTTGCACGCATCCGGAGTGATAATGGTGGTGAGTTAAAAAATAAGCATTTTACTGAATTTTATGACTCCAAGGACATTGAATATAACTTCTCAACCCCTCATACTCCTCAACAAAATGAAGTTGTTGAGAGGAAAAATACGACCATAGTTGAGATGTCTAGAACAATGCTAAGTGAGAATTATTTGCTAAAATATTTCTGGGGTGAGGCCGTAAACACAGCATCCTACATTTTGAATAGAGCTCTCATTAGAAATACCTTAGAAAAGACCCCCTATGAAATATGGAATGAAAGGAAACCCAAAATTAGGTATTTCAAAGCCTTTAGATGTAAATGCTACATCCTAAATGATAGAGAGCAGTTAGGAAAATTTGATCATAAATCTGATGAAGTAATTTTCCTTGACTACTCAATACAGAACAACGCTTACAGAGTATATAACAAACGAACTCAAACTGTGGTAGAGTCTATACATGTAGATTTTGATAAGACTAACCGTGTAGGAAGAAGAAGTTCAAATTCGGATGATATAGCTTCAGAAGTTGAAAACACTGGAGAAAAAGAAGAAGTGCAGATTCCAGATTCATTCCAGATTAAGAAGTACAAGAAAGAGGATGAAAGAATTAATTTCAATCCAAAAGAACCACAAGGGTGCCTCAATAATCATGCGATAAATTTCGGTGATCAAGAAGAAGAAGTTGAGGCAGTTGAGGAACAAGCCCCAATCCAACATGAAGATCTTCAAAGAGAAATCTGGACTCACTGAGATCATCCAGTTGTAGCCATTTTGGATAATGTCCAAAATCCAGTTAGAACAAGGGGGCAACTCAACAGGATGATGAGCCATGCTTCTCTTGTATCTCTCATTGAGCCAAAGAAATTCCAAGATGTAGAAGGAGATGAAAGCTAGATGATGGCCATGCAAGAAGAACTAGATCAATTCACCAGAAATGACGTATGGGATCTAGTATCACCACCAAAAGGAAAGTCAATCATTGGCACCAAATGGGTATTCCAGAATAAGCTAGATGAATTCAGAGTAGTGGTGAGAAACAAGGCAAGATTGGTTGCCCAAGGCTATAATCAACAGGAAGGGATTGACTTTGAAGAAACATTTGCCCCAGTAGCAAGACTGGAGGCAATCTGGATTCTATGTGCTTTTGCAACATTCATGGGATTCACACTATTCTAAATGGATGTCAAAAGTGCATTCCTCAATGGAGTTATCTAGGAAGAAGTCTATATGAAGCAGCCACCTGGATTTGAAGACTCAAAGCATCCAGATCATGTTTACAAACTAAAGAAAGCCCTCTATGGATTGAAGCAAGCACCAAGAGCTTGGTATGAGAGACTCACTACATTTCTCATATCCAAGGTGTATATCCGGGGCAAAGTAGATACAACTCTTTTTATCAAGAAGAAATAGGATGATATCATTCTAGTTCAAATATATGTTAATGACATCATCTTTGGAGCAACTGATGAAAAGATGTGTGAAGAATTTAGCACTCAAATGCAGAAGGAGTTTGAGATGTCTATGATGGGAGAGCTCAATTTCTTCCTTGGGTAAGTAGAGAGATTGGGATATAGCTTAAAGTTGGTGCTTTGGGTGGGATCTCCCTGTAGGACTCAGCTTAGGTTTGGGTAGAAATCTAAGGGGTATATCCTGCTAAAGACTAAAGGACTCAGCTAGGAGGTTGTGCTTCTAGTGGTATATCCTACATCCAGATGGGTTACCATCCGGAGATTAATTTTAAGGCTTGATTCCCGCCAGTTGGAAAGGAATCCACTAGTGGAAAAGCTTGAAGGAAGTAAACTCCAGGGACTGGGGTAGGCAGGGCCGAACCAGGATAAAATCCTTGTGTTTGATTCTCTAAGTCTTTATTTTTGCATAATATTTTATATTTACATCATCCGGATCCATCATCCGGAACATAATCAAACACGCTACACTAAGACTTTTCAAAGTCTATCTATTCCGCAAAAAAGATCATTCACCCCCCGCTCTGACCTTAATTAGACCCTCACAGGGACGTACATTCCCTATTAGTAGTCACATGAATTTGGTACTGGTTGTATAAACTTGTTAAAGTTTCAGCGGAACTTGACAAAAACAAATCAATTAACCCCCTTAAAGTAGGGGTGAAGATGCCATAATTGGTATAATGTAACTCTTTGAAAAAAGGGTAAATCTCAAAAACATATCTTGTGGTTTCGATTATTTTCAAAAAGAGGATCATAAAATTTTTTATTTCGAAATGAGGACTGTGGTTTCAAAAGTTTGCAAACAAATGACAAAAAAAGGATCCTCAATTTGAAATTATGTCATGGAAAAGGGTAATCTTGTCCATTTTGAACTGAAATTTTGCAGGTTGGTTAATAAAAATACAATACACCTTAATAATAAATATTGAATTTTTTTTGAGAAGTTTAAGTATTTTTTTTAATTAAAAGATGATAATAATTTTGAAAATTCATTATAAAATGAAAAATCTCTGAAATTTATTCAAATCTTGATATATAATTCATGAATAACATGGTTATTTTATAAGAATGTTGAATTCATTAAAATATCATTTGTAACATTAGAAAAGAGACATTTTACAAAAATTTTCCTTTATTTGCTAACTTTTAAAACCATAGCCCTCGTTTCAAAAATAAAAATTATATGATCCTTTTTTAAAAATGGCCGAAACCACATGATATGTTTTTGAAATTTACCCTTAAAAAAAACTTTGGTTCAATGCATACTTAACTCCCCAAATTTATTAAGTGACTTTGTCAAGTAATATCTTCAACTTTCAAAAGTCTCTATCATCCTCTTAAATTTGTCAAAAGTACACTTGTGAGCTCTCAGTGTTATGTGTCACCCTGCGATTGGTTTGACTTTTTAAAGATGTTAAATTTTTTATTTTTCTCTCTCCAATCAAAACGTGACATGTGGCATTAAGGAGCTCACGGGTGCACTTTTTCCAAATTTAGGAGTTTAGTAAAAAATTTTGAAAGTTGGAGACATCATCTAATATAAAGTGACAAATTTGAGGGATCAAGTATGCATACCAAAAACTTTATATGTGACCCGTTTAGAAATAGTTATGCTAAAGACAGTCTATAAGCAAAGACCATCAAACATCGCCCTAAAAAAAGATTTGAATATCTATAAACAAGAATACCCAATCAAAAGAAATAAGAGAGTAATTCAATTTAAAAAAAAAAGAAAGAAAGAGAAGAGAGTAGAAGTGTTTGGTCATAAAATAAGAAGAGAAAGAGTGGGAGTTGCACAAACTACACTGACACCTAAACTCATATTTCTTTGTTTATGGAAATATTGTGGTGGACCACCCATTCTCACTTTTAAAACAATTATCCCTCTTTTTTTTTTTAAAAAAAAGACAAATATCCCTTTGTTCTTCTCTCCCCACTCTAGGTTTTCAATTGGGGGAGATATGGGGTTGATTATATGGGAATAGTGAGTGATATATAAGTAGAGTAGATTGAGCCGTAACACAAGTCAATTGGTTTTATGTCAAATGGGCTCAACCCCACTTGTGTGCACACTCAGTGTATCAAGCTCAACACTCTCTAGGCCCACGGATTCTCTACATGCTATCGTAGCAGAATAAGGCATGACAGCCAGTGATCTTGTGTTCATGATTAAAGTCCTGATGAAGTTTGGGCTAGCGGAAAAAGATCTAGACCTGTTGATGAACCTTTGGCAAGCGGCAACTGGTTCAATTATCTTACATTGGAAATATATAAGAATGATAAGTTATAGTATATAAGTGGCCTAGATTAGGCTTTAACATAAGCCAATTGATTTTGTGTTAGATGGACTCAACCTCACTTATGTACACTCAATTTATCAAACCCAACACTCTCACTGCCTATGAAATTTCTACATTAATACTTTCCTTAATTGCATTCTACCTCTGATTACACACCTTAATTAGACCCATTCCAAGGAATATTCCACGCATCCCAACCCAAGCCACTGCCTTTCTATTGCTGTTTTGCACTTAAAACAAAGGCACATTCAATTGGGTCGTTTAGGAGCCATTATTAACAGCTGGACCATTTTTTTTTGCAGGCTATGGAAGAGAGCTAACGCGAAGTCGCATATAACTGTTGCAATCCACTTCATGGTCAATTGAAAATAACTTCTCTTTAATTACAGGGATAAGGCAATCCAGCCCCCTTATCCCGCTTGTTAGGCATTGGAGTAATGCTGTAACGCTGTTTTATGGAAGAGAACTAACATGACCTTGTCGGTTGTTTACTTCTCAACCACTTTTTGTTCCTTTGCTTCTTCCTTCTGATACTCTCAGATGGGATGCTAGGAAAACAAAAACAGCAACTCTCTTATGGTGCAATTACAGCTATCCCAATCTACTGTTCTAATTAATTAGTTCATCAAGGCGAGTCTTTAGTTTAATTAAAAAAAGAAATCTATGTTTGGCAGTTTGTGGTTGTTAAGTAGGCAAGGTTAGTCTAGTTAGGTTTCACTGAAATTAATAGTGTTTACAGAATTTTAATCTGTAGTTTATGTACTTAATTGCTTACGTGTTGGGTCGAAATCAGTGAGAATGGGTTGGTGGGTTGTGCACCCATTAGCGTCGAAATCAAAAGGAGAGAAAAAGAATCTTAAATTTGATCTATTAGTTCTTGGACTAGAGAGGGGGATGAATTAGGGTTTGAGAAGATAACAGTAACCCACTTCCTATTGAATGATCTTAATCACCATAATCATAGTTCTAATCAAATTTAAAACAAACCCACAATACAAAAAACTTATCTGAGGCTGCTTTTATATATGTTGCAGATGGATCATGTAAGAAGGCAAGATTCCGGGGGTTTCAACGGAGATTCCTCTTCTAAAAGATCATCAAACACTTCACAACAACAACAACTAATATTCTTGCCCACTAATCTCAGATCCAACTACTAGATCCATTTCAAGATCACCACCACCTGCATCAAGAAACCCAATCCGATATCGAGAATGTTTAAAGAATCACGCGGCGAGTATGGGCAGTTTAGTACTCGACGGGTGTGGAGAATTCATGCCCTTGGGCAACGAGCGAACCGCCGAGGCCTTGAGATGTGCAGCTTGTGAATGCCAGAGGAAAGAAATCGACGGGGATTATTCGCAACTTTTAGCGACAAATCATAATCCGTTGCCTCTTCCTGTCGCCCCCAACGGCTTGGGCGTTCAAAGGTACCGTGATGATGAGTTTCGGAGGAGCTGGAGGGGGTCCCGCTGAGTCATCGAGCGAAGATCTTAATGTTTTTGCGACGAATATGCAAGGGGAGGGATCGGTACAGAGAGTGAAGAAAAGGTTTCGGACTAAGTTTAGTACCGAACAGAAGGAGATGATGATGGAATTTGCGGAGAGATTAAAATGGAGGATTCAAAAGCAAGATGAACAACAAGTACATCAGTTTTGCTCAGGTATTGGTATAAAGAGAGAGATTTTTAAAGTTTGGATGCATAACGACAAACAAGCCATGAAGAAGAAGCATATGTAAGAATTGACATTCAATCATTAATTTTTAATGAAGATAGATATATATGTCTCTTCTTATTAATTGAAATTGAGTTTAACTGTAGATTAATTACTAAATATATGTGCATAATAACTAGGTTAATCTCTATAGTTTTCAAGAAGTGTGATATATGAATGAGAGTCTTAACGTTTCTTTTATCAGGTCAAAGATGTAAACTCTGAAAAATAAAAACCTAAAAGCAAAAAAGAAAGTAAAAAGAATAACAAAAAGACGAAAAAACTTTCAGTCAAGGTCATGAACATGGGATAATGTTTCTAATGGATTTGGAGTCCGGAGTTAAAGCTCTCTCACATTGTTCATTTTACTTAATCTCAATCATTTATTGAGTCTTAATGGTTCAGATTTATTTTATAGGGTACACATTACAATTAAATCTGAACCATTAAAACTCAATAAATTATTGAAATTAGATGAAATATACAACTCTACAGAGTTTAAATTTTAAAGAATTCAAATCCTAAATCAAATTCATCTTTATTTGTTTTATTCCTTTATAAGTAACTAGGTTTGAAATCAACAAAGCACTAAACGTTCCAGTTAGGTTCACACCCTTAAGAAATCCAAGCCAAATTCAAGCAAAACTAAAAAATCATTTCCATGAGATAAAAGATATATTTGCTGAATACCATAATTTCATGTTTATTATTATAGCTTTCGGGATATGTTTGTCTAAAATAACTTTATATTAAAGTTAAAGAGAAATAGAGATAAAAGAAGTGAGAGAAAAATTTTATTGTGAGTTGTGTAATCAATCTTAATTATTCAAAATGTGATGAATGAGATATTGCTCAATTTTATAAAAAAAAAATTATTTTTTATCTTGAGAGAATCCAAATCCCTAAGTTTTGGCTTAAGATTAGCAGGCGTGTGATTGTTTCAACCAGGCCCCACCCTACACTAACTTAAGTTGAAATTTTTGATACCTTCAACCCTACTTTAAGCTCTTTTTTCCTATTCAGAATTTAAAGCCGGATGAAACGGGCAACAAGTACTTAATCAACTAATACCTTTTAATAGTTTGATCTCATGTGTAGTTAGTTTGTGTGTACAAAGTAAGCTTGACATTCAGATTTTTTTTTTTAATCTTTTGTTAAATCCGAATAATCATGAAAACTCGATTTTTAATTTTATCAAAATACAGATAAACTTTTGATTTTTTGGGTTCCAACAAAAAAAAATTGCTTCACATATGAATCATATGGTAGGGTTCACTGAGTAACAAATGAAGACAACAATTAGAACACGCAGGCCAGTTTGGCAATCCTTTTTATGTGCTTTCAAAATAAATTGCTCTTATAAACTTTTAATAGAAGTACATATTTTAGGTTTGAACAACATATTTTAGTCTTTCATTCTAATTAATTAGGAACTGTCTGATTTATTTTTTCTAAAATCAAATCTGCAGCTTTTAAAAAAAACTTAAAATAAAGTTTTTCAAAAAAGCTGCTAAAAAAAACTTGCAAAAATTCACGACCAAACTAGCCCAGCCAAATGAAGAGTTGTATGAATCATTAATGGAAGCCCATTTTTGCATGTTTCATTGTGATTGTGAGTTTTGTACGTGTCCGTGAAAAAAAAGTCAAAGCCAACAACTGAAACACTCATTATCAAACCATCTCACATACAGCTAGCCAGCAACTATAAAAGACTTCTAACGAAAGGGGCCTGGACAAAGAACTTCATAAGACAATAACATATTGTTTCAAATATCTAAACTTTCTTAGGGTTTAACTTTAACCTAATGGAGTTTTCAAGCTTGGTAATTATCACAATTTCAAGAATACAATGCGAAAGGCATAAAAATGTACTTGAGTGCTTAATTAGATTGGATGAATACATCACCAATTCCCTGAACTTGTCCCTAATCACCCTTCGGCCCCTGAACTTGTCTAAAGCTCCCCTTATCTCCCTGAACTTATTAAAATTGCACCCCATAACCCTTTCGGCTTACGTGGCATTAACTTTTCAAAATTGCAACCATGACCCTTTTCGGCTTACGTGACATTGACTTTTCAAGCATTGCCAAATGACTTGCCACGCCAGCCGAAAGAGGTCATGAGGTACACTTTGGACAAGTTCAGGGGGATAAGAGGAACTTTAAAAAAGTTCAGGGGGCGAGGGGCGATTAAGGACAAATTCAGAGGGCTCATAATACATTAGACAATTAGATATCAAGATAAAAATTATTTTGATGCATAGTAACATGCAAGCCTAATGCATCCAGATCTCCTTGAACTTGGCCCTAATCGTCCATCGCCCCCTAAACTTATTTAAAGTGTATCGCTCAACCCCCTAAATCTTATATGGCAGCTGACATGGCTTTAGTTGAAAAGTCAAGCGAGTTGTTTGACAGAAATTAAAAAAAAACATGTGGGGATTAAGCAAATACATAGGATAAATTAAAAAAAATCACATTAAAAATTGTTAAGTCTGTTGCAGACTTCCTTCTTCTTCGACTTCTCCGTTAGTCTCTGCCACTGTCCACTTCCCTTTAAGTCGACAACCACTCATCACCTCTTCACTGCCCTCTCTCTTCTCAATTCTCTTAGCTTCTCTTGTAAGTTCTAAATTTCCTCTCATTTATTCCTTTCACTTCAATTTTTGTTTAATTTCAACAAATTCTATAATTTTTCCCCTAATTGCATGTTATAGTAGATTTGAACATAATTTCCCCTCTAATGAATACAGCTTGCGATTCTCTTGTATGAGATATCAATTAATTGACTATAAAAGACCCTAATCTGATTTCAATTGAAGCATATGGAAATAATTAATCAATATCTGAATTACCCAAAAGTTGAATCTGATGGAAAAGGGAGAGAGTGTTGCGAAAACAACTAGTAGATTAAAACCACTGCTAAAAAAAATAAAGAAACTACCAAAATAATATTCTATAACAAAATATTACAATAAAAAAGAGATAGAAGAACAAATGCCTTATAGAATAGTGAAAGGCTAATTGTTGGAGTGAGTTACAAGTGAAGGCCTTAAGGCCTATTTATACAAAGGCAAAGCCAAATCCCTGCCATTTCAACTGATGTGGGATTTGGCTCTCCTAATTAATTTTTCCCAATGGGGAACCTTTCATCCTTTTAACTCAAATCTCCACCTTGATAAGTTTCACATCTTCAATCTCTTATCTTGTGTAGTGTCTTCAACATTAGTCTTCAAGTTTTGACAGTATTGGAACTTGATCGGGTTGACTGCCTTTATCAATATATCAGTTGGATTCTCTGTGGTCTGAATCTTCTGGATTACAACTCCACCTTCTTCGAGAACCTCTCATATAAAGTGGTAACAAACATCGATATGGTTCATCCTTGCATGGTAAACTTGATTCTTTGCTAACATGATAGCACTCTGACTATCATAATGCACTTTTACGTGCTTCTATTGAATACCCAATTCACCAAGCAACCCTTGAAGCCAAATTGCCTCTTTTATAGCCTCTGTACATGCTATTTACTCTGCCTCTGTCGTAGACTAGGCGACTGTCGACTGTAATGTAGACCTCCAACATACTGGCACTTTTGCCAAAGTGAACACATATCCAGTAGTTGATCGACATTTATCCAGATCACCAGCATAGTTGGAATCATAATATCCAACAACATATTGACCACCTTTGTCCTGTTGATACACCAATCCAACATCCATGGTGTTTAGAATGTATCGTAGAATCCATCTCACAGCTTGCCAATGCTCCTTTCCAAGATTATGCGTATAAAACTGATCATAACCCCACCAACTGTATGTAAAATGTTAGGCCTTGTACACACTATAGCATACATTAAGCTGCCAATAGCACTTGTGTATGGCACTTTTGACATATGTGCTTTCTCTACTACATCCTTTGGAGATAGATCTGCACTAAGCCTGAAATGAGAAGCCAGAGGTGTACTAACAGGTTTTGACTGCTCATTTATGCCAAAACGCTTCAGTACTCTTCTCAGATATTCCTTCTGAGTTAAACAAAATCTTCCTAAATTCCTATCTATGCTTATCTCCATCCCAAGAATCTTCTTTACTTCACCAAGATCCTTCATTTCGATTTCTTCATTAAATTGAGACTTTAATTTCTTAATTTCCACTAGGTTCTTGGAAGCTATTAACATATCATCAACATAAAGAAGAAGATATATAAAAGATCCATCTTGCAGCTTGTGCAAATACACACAATCATCGTATTTGCTTCTTATGTACTTTTGCCTCATCATAAACTTCTCAAATCGCTTGTACCACTGCCTCGGAGATTGCTTTAATCCGTACAACAATTTTTCAAGTTTACAAACCATGTTCTCTTTTCCAACAACTTTGAATCCTTCAGGTTGAACCATATAGATTTCCTCCTCTAAGTCTCCATGTAAAAACACTGTTTTTACATCCATCTGAACTAGCTCCAGATCTAACTGTGCTACCAAAGCCAACAAAATACGGATGGAAGAGTGTTTTACAACTGGAGTAAACACTTCATTATAATCAACACCCTCCGTTTGAGCGTAGCCTTTAGCTACCATCCTTGATTTATAGTGAACATTCGACTCGTCAGGAAATACATCTTTCTTTGCATAGACCCATTTGCACCCAATTGCCTTCTTTCCCTTTGGAAGATTAGCTAATTTCCACGTCTGATTCTTCTGAAGGGACTGCATTTCTTCAAGCATGGCATTCCTCTACTTATCTTCTTCTGAACTTTTGACTGCTTCTTTATAAGTGGTAGGGATCTCATCATTTACAATTGGATATGCAAAAGCCACTATAACAACATAGTGAGCAGGCTTTAGGATTGTTCTTTTTGGCTTACTCAATGCAATTGGTTCAAGTTGCTATGGAGGTTCTTGGGTTTGAACCTCTTCCTCATCAAACTCCTCATCTACCATAGGAGTTTCTGTATCTTCTTCATCATTTGCTATGCTAACAATCTGCCTTTCAAACTCCACCTATTTTAGAGTACCATCTGTATGTTTTGTTGTCACCTTTCTCAACATCGTAGATTCATCAAAGGTAACATTCCTACTGATGATGGTCTTCTTGGTCTCTAGGCACCGAAGATGATACCCTTTTACTCTTAAAGTGATCCCTAAGAAAATTGCTTTCTTCGCAGGGGATCAAATTTAGATTCCATCACACGATAATAAGCAGTGAAACCAAACACATATAAGGAATAATGATCAGTATGAGGTTTTCCAGACCATTTCTCGAGTGGTGTTTTACCACCAATAGCACTAGATGGTAGGTGATTGATGAGATGGCTAGCATATGTAACAACTTCAGCCAAAAACTGCTTGTCCAGCCCAGTATTGGATAACATACACCAAACTTTCTCCAGTAAGGTTCGGTTCATGCATTTCGCCACTCCATTTTATTATGGTGTGTGCCTGACTATGAAGTGCCTAATAATGCCGCTGTCATCACAATCTTTCTTAAATGGATCACTCGTGTACTCTTAGCCATTATCAGTTCGGAGATGATTGATCTTTCAACCCATCTGAGTTTCCATCATATTTTTCCACTTAAGGAAAATTATGAGCCCTTCATCCTTAGTCTTCATAGTATACACCCAAATTCACCAGGAAAAATCATCAACGAAGGTGACATAGTAGTGCTTTCCTCCAAGTGATGTCGTCTTGGAAGGCCCATACACATTAGAGTGAACATAGTCTAGAATACCTTTAGTATCATGGATATCTGTTCCAAATTTCACCCTTGTCTTTTTCCCTTTAACGCAATACTCACAAAAGTCCAATTTACATGCCTGAACATCTTTCAATAATCCTTGCTTCACAAGAAGATTCAAGGATTCATCAGTATGCCCCAAGCGCATATGCCATAATCTGGATGCTTCCAACTCTTTCTCATCATTAGAAGTTATTGAACCAAGCACGAGTTTGGACTGACTCAATGGATGACTCAGTAGTGTTTAAGTTTTGATCATAATAATTAAGTTAAGTTTTGGGCTAATTAAATCAATAATGATGTTAAAATAAATAGTCTATGGTTGTAAGGGAGTTAGTAAATTCAAGGGTAGAATTTTGTGTCTCCGCTGACCTAGCTATTTAGTTTAACTCTGAGTTGTTCTGGGCTGAGTAGTTAGTTAGTCGCTGACCTAACACTGTTCACTCAAACACTTAGTATTTAGATTTTTCAGCTGTGTGCTTTATGATATATTATTTTTGCTGAGCTACTTTATATTTGTCAAGGCTACTGACTTTACCATTTAAGGCAAAAAGGGATCTTTGCCTTTAGTATTGCTTTTTACAGGACATTAATAAGATAAAGACAAAAAGAATTAATGCCTTAATAAGACCCAGTTTAATGAAGAAAATCACAAAGTCTTCCATGATCAAGCTGTAAAAAGTCATTTGCCAATTTGGGCAATGTGAGAGGACGACCTTTTTTCCACCCGTAAGGATCGCGTGAGATGCGTAGCACGGGGGGTGGAAAAATAACAAGCGCTGTGAAGCGTGCTGAAGGATTGATCCTTATTTTAGTGTGATGAAAAGTTTGATTGGTTGATGTTGAATTTAAGTCCAATTTGCATGTTAAGGATACGAGATCGAAATCCCGTACTGAAAATAGAGTCACCACCGGTTCAGCTCAATCGAGAAATGTTGGTATGTTTTTCCCACCGGGTGGTAGACCATACCTTAAGTAGAGATTCCGAGTTCGGGTGATGTTATCTATTTTACATTAGGCCAAGTTAAAATATTTCATTCTTTCTTAATCAATTTTAGTTCACCTTATTTATTGGTGTTTTCGGTTTATATGTTATTTTGGAGTTATCAAGCAATCAAAAGCGATAAATAAGTAATTATTACAGATGTCCAAAAAGTAAATACGGAAAATAAAATAATAATTACATGGCTTTTCAAATCCTATATATTTTTCTATACGATAAATAAAATACCCGAAGGCCTAGCATTCATCTAACCTAAATCTACCTGCATAAAATGGTTAGCACAAATACGGCACTTTGTACAGGGTATATCATATAACATTCATAGTTAGTGAATAAAACAAGACCCGAGTTAGCGTGAACATGGCATATTTTATTTATAATTTATGGAGCCCGGTTGGATGGCTAAAAAGGGGATTTAATCTGGGTTTGTGGGAGAATTCCGTTATAGCCATATTTTAGACACAATTATTATTTTAACTAGATTGTTAGTGAAAATGCCTGATGGTATGGGGTGGGGTCTATTTTCAGAAGGTTCTGGACCTTTGTCATTGTAATGTATGTCCTAGCTTCAGAAATTTAAACTAGGTCAGAAAAAAAATGAAATGAAACTACTGTCCAGAAGGTCATGCCGCCGGCGGCATGATTGAGGCCACCGACGGTATCAATGATGCCACTGGCGATATTAGTCATATAGGCAGGCTATATGACTTTCTAGATACCATAAAGAAAGGGTCCTATAAGAAAATGGGGCCACTGGTTGTATCAAAGATGCCACTGGCGGTATGGTTGATACCACCGGTGGCTTTAAATGCCTCCGGCGGCTTCAATTTCTTACAGCAGCTATTTTTGGCCGCAAAGCGACCAAAAAACCCAAAACTAAGCACACGCAGCAACCAAAACATAATAAATAAACAAAATGGAAGCCAAAGAGCTATGAGACTCAGAATTTTTACCTCGGGGCCGTGAATCCACCTCTTCGTGATCCGTATGACACTTTCGAGTACTCAAGTGATGATTTTAGGAAGTAAGGGGTGGTTAAGTCTCTAAATCCTAATTTTGGTGATTTCTAAACTTAAAACACACCTAAGTATTAGAGAGTTCAATAGAGAAAAACTAAGAAAAGATGAATTGAATCCTCTTTTCTTACCTTTTTTAAAATTTATCCCACTAAAGCTAACTAGAATACTCAAGATTTACTTGAAATCTTGAGTGGTGGAAGATTGGAACCCTTCAAATGGTTGGAAAACCTTGCTTATATAGGCTAAAATCCATTGGAAATTGCCTTTGATCGATTATCCATCGGATATCGAGCGAAAAGTGCACACAGCTGTCTACAAAGAAAATGATACCACCGACGGCATGGATGATACCACCGACGGTATCAGCGAGGCCGCTGGTGGCCTCACTCCTCTGGCAGATCTGAAAATTAGCATGATTTATGCCCGAAATTGGGGATAAGGAGAGGAAATCCTGAAAAGGTTGACATTGACCGAAAAACCCAGATATTGGGTGTATTTTTTTTATTTTTAATGGGTTATTTGGACTAGATTATTTTTTGGATGTAAATTATCAGTCTGAGCTACCACCAGATACGCTATCGGATACGCCGAACTGAATTTTTTTTAAAATAAAATTCTTGAATTTTTTTGAAAATAAAATTCGTAGAGAATTTTATTTCGGTAATAAAAAATTTCAAAAAAGAATTTTTATCATGAGGAATAAAATCGGGTATACATCATCATCGTCTCGCGAGAGGGACTGTAAAATTTCGTGCTCATAGGCTACCCCTCAGAGGATCACTGTTGCCACATATTAGTATAATCATATGAAAGAGCAAGGGATAGGAATGATACCTGATGGATGGCTGGTTTGCCCCTTAGTTGGGTTTGAGCTTTATGGATTGGTTTGCCCCTTAGTCAGACTTATACTTTATGGATTGGTTGCCCCTTGGTCGGACTTATGATTTAAGGATTGGTTGCCCCTTGGTCTGGCCTGAACTCCGCGAAGAGGTTTACCCCTTGGTCGTACTTATGCTTTATGGATTGGTTGCCCCTTGGTCAGACTTATGCTTTATAGAGAGGTTTGCCCCATGGCCGGGCTTATGTTTTGAGGATTGGTTGCCCCTTGGTCAGGCTTGAGCTTCACGGACAGGTTGCCCCTTGGTCGGACTTATGCTTTGCGGAGAGGTTGCCCCTTGGTCGAGCTTGAGCTACGCAGAGAGGTTTGCCCCTTGGTCAGGCTTATGCTTTGATGATTAGTTGCCTCTTGGTTGGGCTTATGCTTTGTAGAGAGGTTTTCCCCTTGGTCGGGCTTATACTTTGAGGATTGGTTACCCCTTGGTCGGGCTTGAGCTTTGTGGAGAGGTTTGCCCCTCGGTCGAGCTTATGCTTTGAGGAATGGCGGTTGTACCTGAAGGGTGGCATGTACAGGGTCATGTCAAAACCTACAGTTGATGTACAGGGAGTGAACTTGAAGAGCAGTACGTACAGGGTCATTCCATGATCTTCAATGATGTTCTGAGGGATACACCCGAAGATCGATATGTACAGGGTCATGCCGTAATATCTAGTTTATGAATAGAATGAGTACATTGGGCTTGCAGTTGCGGTTGTACCTACAAGGAGTAGTACGAGAAATAAGATTAGACAGATTTTAAATGACATTTTTGCTGCTTGATCAATTTTGTGAAATAAAAAAAAATTTGCCCCTTCGATCAACAGTAAAAATGTAATGAAAAGTACAAGAGTTTCAAAAGTCCTGGAAGGTCGAGGCTTAATCTGGGACTCCATCAAAATTGTTGAAAATGTAGGGAGAAGCCTTGATATCGTCGGAGGCTTGAGTGATGTCGCTGGCGATTTAAGCTGATTTGGTCGGCAATATGAGTGCCACGTGGTAACTTTGACTAGTCAAACAAATTCAAAATTCACATTTGGAGGCTTGATGTCGCCGGCGGCCTGAGTAATATCGCTGGAGATTTGAGCTGATGCCGCTGGCAGCATGGATGGATAATTTCAAATTAATTTAAACTTCTCGAATTCCGCGTGGGTGTTTAATATGGAATTAAACTCTTTCTTTGCCTATTTCTGCTATTTCAGAAGCCGAAGCACACTTTTTCTCTCTACTCTTCCTCCAATCAATCTCTGATTTCTTTGCTTTCAATCCCCAACCATGAAGAAGATTTTTAGCCGCAAGTTTAGCAGTTCTAAGGCTCGTAGGCTGCCTAATTCTCCTATTGAAGGGCTAAAACTTTGCCTGGTTCCTATTGCACATGGTTTGAAGGCGACGGACAAGATGTATGGCTAAAAAATTGATTCTTCCATCATTGATTTGGTTCATGAGAAGAGGAAACATCTCTGCTATGTCCAGGTAATCCTACAAAACTTGAATCTCCTTGTTTAGGTTAAGATTTGATTCCGACCTTAGGCTCAAAATTTTGCTATGATGGGGGTTATAAATATGAAACTGACTATATAGAAATTGATATTGCATACTATAGGTTTGATTTTTACTGCTTTTGTGTTCTGGGTTAGATTAATTGCATTCTTGGTGATTTTAGGGTAAAACGGGGTTCTACCCGCAGGGTTTGATATCGCTAGTGGCATAAGCGATGCCACCAGTGGTATCAGGCCTTTTAGAAAGGCCTGGGGAATAGTGATGTCGCTGCTGCTTATAGCGATGTCGCTAGCGACATCGTCCATTCCGCTTGTGGCATGGCTGATGCCGCCAGTGGCATTGCTGCTTGTAGAAGCAGCATCAGTAGCTTTCCAAAAGGTAAAAGGGGGGTGAAAATGAACTGGAGACTTATCTATTTCACTTCTGATTTTACAGCTGCATGAACTAACCTGTACTAGAGGTATGGGAATGATTGGTGAGGTAGCGAGGACGTGGTTGGCGGGGGCGAGCCTATGTTCCATGAGGAGCATCACTCTTTTGAGGTAGGATTGTGTTTATTTGCATACCAATTGTTTGGGTTAGAGTATGGTTGCTTATGATTGGCTTTTATGTTGTCTTTATTTCAGAAGCCTTTGAAGAAGTGGAGTAGGCCTGAGAGCAGCGGAGTGCTAGGCCAGGGATGACCCAAGGCGTCTAAATTCATGGAGGGGAGACTCAGGACCGCCTTAAAGACCTCTTTCCCACTTATAAACTCAAGGGGTGAATTCCATACTAGAAATATAAACTCGAGCACCCATTCTTTGGAGTTCTACCCGAGCGACACCACACGTCAGACTTGGTCAAATTGATATATGCATGTTATAACCCTTGCATATATCCTTTTCTAATTGCTTTTTGAATTTTACAGGTTACTCAAAGTGAGGCAGAGAGGTTGGCCGGAAATGCCTTCTCTCTTAAGGATACGCTTATCGGTCAATCTTTGCTGGTTCAGGTATATTCCCTATTATAACATGTTAGAATGAAATGCATGTATGGATGTTACAAATGATATGGATTTCTCTAGTTCCTTTTCTCTGTAGGATTTCTTGGCCCTTTCCTTGTCTGATGCCAATGCGACTCAGTAGCGGTACCAGGAGGAGACAGGAGCGCTTCGACGTCGTGTGAGTGAACTGGAACAACAGTTAGATGCTATCGCGCTCGAGAGAAGGAGCAAACATAATCTTGATCGAGTAAACCCTGATGAGACAAGACGGAGAGGAGTAAAGATGGCGGCCGACCGTAGCCCTTCTGCTATGGTTGCCAAATCTAGTAGCATCCCGATGATAGAGGATAGGGAAGAAGATGAGGACGAGGTCAATGATTGGCTTCTCAGTGAGGAGGATGCTTCATCTCACTCGCCCGGCGACGGCAACTAGTCCTATATCCGCCTGCTGATCTGACTTCATTTTCTTTTATTTCTCTTTGACTTTTGATTTCGATTTTGTATGCCTTTGATACATTGGGCTTGAAGGTTTGACTTCGGATTTCAGATGATTTCAATTTTATTTAGGCTTAGTGTTTGGATGTTTGGATGGTTCGTGCCTTCTGACCTTTGGTTTGAATAGGATTTGAACTTTGTGCTTGCATACCTTTTAGAAACTGATTATAGTTTTTCTACAAGTTGTTTATAGGCTTGAATTGATGAAAATAAGTCTAAAATTTGCAGGGGAAGTTTCATGCCATTGGCGGCTTGGTTCATATCGCCGACGGTTTTATTCATACCGCAGGCGGCATGGCTAAAATATCGGCGGTATCAGCTCTAGATTTACAGATTCGGACTTCTCTTTTTTTTCTATTATTATTATTTTTTTCTTTTTTTGACTCTAACTTTTGCATAGACTGCCCCTAGGGGTTTTCAACCTATGGAGTCTTGTCTTAATTTTTGCCTCGACCGCCCTTTTCGGGTTTTCAATCCAGGAGACTTATTCTGACTTTTGCATAGACCTAGATGTTTTCAGTCTATCTGGATTTGTGAATTGAATCACTGATGCGCTCAGAGCATCTTCAATTAAGCTTACTTGTGATGTTTCCTTCTTTTGGTCGCCAGGCATTCATACACTTACAAGCATAGAGGTTTCAGTACAAAAAACACTTTTATCGAATGAATTTAATTTGAGTACAAGATGTTGGTAATCATTTTCATTAATCAAACTCCCGGTGTTAACCAGTCTTTACAGATTTTCAAGTTAACATCTCACTGTTTTCCTCTCGTGCCCTAATTTTTTCCTGAACCGCCCTTTTAGGGTTTTCAGTTCAGCGGGCAATATTGACTCGTCCATGAATTTTTGCACGACCAGTTTGCAGAATACCGACCATCGGTGTCACTCTAATTTTTGCCCGATTAGTAAAATACCGAAAGGCGGGTGATTATTGCATTTATTTTTTTATTGTGCCGCTTTTTCTGATTTATTTCTTTTGTTTAGATTTGATAATGCTTAAGTCTGTCTCAGTTGACTAGATCGATGAACTCACTCTTGTCCGAGCTCATGACCTTGATTGCCCCGCTCATTCGATATCATCTCTGGCCATACGACAGTCTTCTTAACTTGATCTGAACTTCTCCTCGATGTTGGTGTTAGAAGATTCCAGATGCCTTAATACAGGGTCCATGACTCTTGGAGAGAGAATCAAGAACCTGACTTATTGTTGTACACTTGGTCGCGCCTTTGCAGATTCTCCAAGGCTCTTAGTATCCGATTGGCTATCACACTAGATCACCCGATTCATTCTGACCTTCCAAGTGATCGGGTTGGCCACATTGCAAGAAGTTTGGTTTGGGGAAGTTTTGGTGCTTGAAAAGCGCCTTCTTGATTGACTCGCTTGTTGTTCTGACTGCTCCTTTAGTCTGAGGTTTGTAGGGTCCTTCCCGGTAAGGCCCGACTTTGCCCCTTGTATCAGTGGTGGAGGGTTTCAACTATTTAGGACTAGATCTCTAAATTTTAGGGGAAACTTCCGGTGTTTCACCTGGCTGTCGAAGATTCGAGCCATGTGCTGCTGATACATTTAGAGTTTGTCTAAGGCCCTTAACCCTTGTTCATCCATCATATTTGGTTGCTTTAAATTTCACCTGAGTCCATTCAGATTCTTCCTGGTGAGCTTTTCTTGCATTTCAACTAGCAAGACCGCTTCCATTCCGTAGACCAGGGACGACGGGGTTTAACAGGTCGGGGTAGAGATTTTTATGCGATATCCCCAAATAGCGAAAGGTAACTTTTTTGCCTAATCTCTACAAGAGGCTATCATCTTAGAAAGAATCTTCTTTACTGATTTATTAGTTGCCTCAATAGCACCATTGGCTTGCATTCTGTACAGGGAAGATCTGTGATGTTCCAGTATTTTACGTTCCCTGTGGTGGTTGTCCCCTTAAAACTGATCTTCATTGCTTGAGGTGCTTGTGGCGGGTTAATTCGTGCTAGGTGAAGATGTGTTTCTCTATAAGGTTGGTCATTTTCTTGGCGGTGACACTGGTCTAAGATTCGGCTACATTGTTTATTTGATGGAGGTCGGGGTTCACCAATTGTATATGCCCCCACGTTAAGGATGGCCAACGAGCATGGGATATTTGGAGTTTGGGGGTGGGAAATGGGTGGGCTTAAAAGTTTCTGTCTTCTTTGATAGCTTGAAAGTGAGGTTGCTAAATTATTCCTAGGAAAGACCAGGCTTATTTCTCAGAAAATTGACCATTAAGTGAAAGTGTTATCATGATCTTTAAGCACTTTTATTATCTCACATATGTTTTTAACAAGAGTGTAATTATTGGAAATGATTACCACCATATGTACTCGTGTTAATTTCATGGAGTGGAGTATCTCGGATACTGAGAACATCATGCATATGAGCATAAGAATGTGTGCATCAATTAGGTCAAAACATGACATAAGTAAATTAAATAAAAGTTGCTCAAGGAGCCAAAAGTTGTTGGATATGATGTATGCCCTTCTGGCAATTAGGGCGATATATCTTAATTATGTAATAGTACGAATATTTTGTTTGATCAATAAAGGCATTTAATCTTTTGTTTATATCTATGTGCTTGTATATATATTATGGCTGGTTAAATATATTCATTGATGTATGTATATAAAAGTCCTTGAAATATGATAGTATGAAGTCAGAGAAATTATAGTTGGACTATATTTGGTGGAACCTGCTTCATGTGCAATTATGATTATGTCTAAACTATCCCTAGTCATAGTTTCATCAAGAAAGGATATTGACGAGGTAGAAAGACTAGCATGTGGTCAACTTTCTTGGAAAGGGTCCAAGCAGTTAAACTCCTAAGGAATGAAGGTGGTGCCTTAAGTTTGACACATGGATATATCTGGGAGATATATTGGAGACCGCAGTAAGATAAACACTTAGTATATATATATATCAATGTGTTAGTGCTTATCTTCATGCAATAAGCTTTGCGAATATCCTCGTGCTTGAGATACTAGTTACCTTATGTAGTACTATTGCTATACTTTGGGTCATTCCTACGCACTCATTAATTTAGGGTGTTACGGGTGATTACGGGTATAGTGCTGACATCACGTTGGTAAGCTAAGTAGTCAAAAAGAATCCATTGCTCTGGATATATTAAAGGAGTTGTACCTGGCCACTTATTGAAGTGAAGATTTCCATAAACCTCTAATCAGAGTATGTGTGTGATAGAAATGGTTTCTAATCAAACACACTATGGTAAAAGGTAATATACTTTGGTAACAAGTTAATAACTGGGATAACTTAGAGCAACCTTGCTATCAGTGGGTTAACACTTTAATCAAACCCTATAAACTTGATGGTACTAAGATTAAAGAATGGAAGGAATTTATCGCACTGGATAACTATTGCATTAACCGGGATTAAGTCATAAGCATAAATAACATTCCTAGTAATGGGGGATGGTAGACCCTTGCTAGATGCGCACTATAGTCGTTTAAGGTAATTGAGTTCTATTCACGGTCTAGAACCTCGAGCCAATGGTTCCATTAGAACAAGAGTTGGCTAAGCCTTAACAGCTCAATACTTCGGAATCCTATAAGGTCACACACATTGGACCTTCATCGGACTAAGTAAAGAACTAATAGATTATTCTATTACGAAAATATAGTATAATAGTAATTAGATTATTATTTAATTGGTTAAAAAATGATTAGATTATTTTGGATAAACCAGAAATTTATTTTAACTGGTAACTAATTTATTAAGGTCAAGGAATAAATTAATAATTGAAAGAAGTACCAAAAGGGAATTTTCCAATTGAGATTGTAAGGTAGGACCCTATGAAAATGGGGCCCAATTTTTTGGGCCCCATATATATTGGCTGCAGGGTTGTGGGCTTGGCACTTAGCCAAGCCCATACGCTGGGCCACACCAGTGCTGGTGGACAGCGCTGGGTGTGCCCAGCGTGCCCAACCCATAAGCTAGGCTAGTGGGAAAAGCCCACAAGCCCGGCTTGTGGGTGCAAGGCAGGCTATTATGGCCTGCCTTGAGCTGGCCAAAGTACAGCGTGAGACCCGCGGACGCTCCATGCTCCAGCGTCAAGGCCATTTATGGGATTTGCTTTTTGCATATCTCACAATTGAAAATGGGGAGCAATGTTATGCTCCCCAAGCCTATATATAGGCTTCCTCCTCCACCTTTTCAATTTGCACCAAGCTCAAAGCTAATTCCTAAGTTGAGATTCGTAAATATTAATCTCTCGGGTAATTGAGCAAGTTATTTTTGATTAGCCTGAATTTATTTAGGCAACTCTAGTTTATATTTTCGAGTGAAGCTTCTGGAGTGGTCTAGCAACTACTCGAGGCTTCTTAGACTTAATAATATGCTTAGGTTGTTTTGCATGCTTAGTTTATTTTATGCTTAGGTTATAGCTTAGAGTTATAACATGCTTAGCATAAAATATACATGCAAGGATATAATTTAGAATTATGATAGGCCTAGCCCTTTTGCATGCTAACCTAGGTAGAGAATTATTTAGTTAAGACTTTATTTAATTTATATGCAACTAATAGGAGCTCTTGGGGATATGAACAAAATTTTGAATTTTTGTCATGCCTGTTATGCATGTTCAATCTGACTGTCAGTTCCTAACAGTGGTATCAGAACCTGCCTACTTAGTGCGTAATTAAGTTAGAAGCAAACTGAATATTATTTTCTATTTGAAATGATCTGTTTATTTAATTGTTTGGAACAATATATATGAACTTGTGCCTTTCATTTTAGGGTTAGAAAATGGTTATGAACAATTTTGATTAAGCCTGCTCAACTTACTCAAATTATACAAATTTCAATAATTTATTTAAATTACATGGGTTATAGATGCTTCCAATTTACATGAATTGGAAGAACAAAATTTATTAGTTCAAGAGAATCTATTGGTCTTCGAGTTTGTGCCCGTATTTGATCCAGCTAAGGATTGGACTTGGTGTCTATTCCTCATATGGCACCTCTCCTACCTGGGAACCTATATATGTGCAGCTTGAATTGACTAACGAGGGGATTATATATGGACTAATTTATTTCTAATATATAAAATGGTGCTATTATATATATTTCTATAACAACGTAAAAATTAAATTTATTGAATAAAAGCTTAAAGGAAATGCAATATAAATTTAACAAATAAAAGTATTAATTATTTTGCATATAATTTAGGTTGATGGAATAATTATAATAAAGAGCTAAACGTACATAAGGTTAGACTTTATAAATTAATTCTAAAATTCCCTGAATTAATATAAGTTATTATAATTATCCATCTGATAAAATCCTGGATTGGTTGAGATATTTAACATCAATAAAATCCCAAAGTAAATATATTAAGGAAAGTTATAGTCTTCCGTACTCAAATTTATCATACGGTCTCTTTGGGCTATCAAAGTGTTGCACAAAGCGTTCCTTCTAGTCCACATTGATTGGTTGTAAAGTTTGGGATAGGGTCTGCCTTAACGAAACTGGGGTAGTCCACTATAAAACTGGGGGCTAGGCCCAGATCTGAGACATATTTAAGGAATTGCTAATATAAGAGCACGTGTCCGTTGGGATTAGGGAACTTGAATGTATTAGCAATTGCATGCGAAGAAAATGGAATGGAATTCCAACTGTGACTTACTATTATGACTTGACTCATAAATATGGGGGTTGTAATAGACTAGTTATAGATGCTACCTACTAGGAAATTTAGCTGGGCTAAAATTCCCGAATTCAATAGAATGGGCTATTGTAAATTTTGTAGAAAAATAGTAGGACAAATGTATTTAATTAAAAGTCCTTATATTAAATACATGTACTTAAACTAATATCTGAACAATTTTCTTTTCTTATATATTAGGTTGAAATCTTTATTTAAATACAAACGTTCACATTGATAACTAATTTTGATTGGCTCTTGCTTCAAAGGGTTTGTTTAGAAATGTGAGGATAGTCCTTAAAGCCTTGGGCTTGGCGTGTACATTTTATAGGCCTAAATCTAAACAACATGATGCAAGCAAGTCTGCTTGAAATAGATATGCATGAAATACATGAAGGAAACTAGGATACAACACCTTGGAGATTGTTAACATCCCTGTTACCTTATGTAAGTAATTGGCAGGAGACAAGGTTAAACATCAAGTCAGATGTTATGATCCATGTTATCTTAGCTATATGGACATCATAAAATCATGTACTTGAAAAGCCTATATCTTTACATCTTTGAAAAAGGATTCTCCTTGGTGGAAAATTTGAACCAAAATTTTTTGATAGAAATTGGTGGTACCAATTAGTCAAAAATTTAAATGGTTCATATCAAAAAAGAAGTAAAGGGACACATTGTGTCTAGTATTGAAGTAGAATAGAGCAGAGTAAAGAGAAAAGTAAAAGAATACTGAGAATTTTGTCTAGAAGACAAAATGATTGTTTTCGACATGAAACATTGGAAACAAGATCTTCATTTCAATATGGGATATTGGAAATAAGATCAAAATGGCTAAAGTCTAATAACATGAGAAGAGGAGGCCTGAAGCTTCCACTTTAAGGTGTTTGATATTGAGAATTTCTACATCTCAAGGGAATTCTAAATTGGTATGGAATACCTAATGAGAATCACATATCCATACAAAGGTGTAGATATTGTTGAGAAGTAGAGGTTTGGCAAAAAGGAGAGTTGTACCTACGGAAAATCATTAGAGCTTGATGGCTGCTATTGATGTAGGAACTTAAAATTTCCATTTTGCTAAAATTTGTAAAAGGACAAAATTCAATTGTCATTATAAAATATTGTTTCCTGCTTCACAGCAGATGGAATTTTTATTCCAATTTGATAAAAAGTATTATCAAAGTTATGAATGATATTTTATTTTAATGTGACAAATAATATTTTGTAATTACAAAATCATATTCTCAAATATAAACATTGTTAAGAGAAAATTAGATAATGAGATTTCCTTCTACTTATGGTATTGTCATTTAGGCCACACAAACAAAGATCGCTTAACCAAGTTGCGTAAGCATAGAGACTTAGGGCCAATAGAATTGGAGTCTTATGGTGATTGGGAACCTTGTTTAAGAGGAAAAATGACAAAGTTACCCTTTAAACGAAAGGGTGAATGAGCCATAGGTACATTGGAACTTATACACACTGATGTGTGTGGTCCAATGAGTGTTCAGGCACTAGGAGGATACTCCTACTTCATAACCTTTATTAATGATTACTCACGATACGGTTATTTGTACTTAATGAAGTATAAGTCTGAAAGTTTTGAAAAGTTCAAACTATTCAGAGCTAAAGTAGAGAAACAGCTTAAGAAAAGTATTAAAACACTTCGATCGGATCAAGGAGGAGAATACTTAAGTCAGGAGTTTCAGGATTATCTAAAGGAAAACGGGATAGTTCCCTAGTGGACCCCTCCTTATACACCCTAACACAATGGAGTGTCAGAAAGGAGGAATAAGACTTTATTAGATATAGTCTGGTCTATGATGAGCCATGAAGATCTCAGTAAATCCTTTTAAGGATATGCACTAGAGAGCTTAGTTTGTGTATTAAATAGAGTGCCCTCTAAATCAATTGATTTTACACCTTATGAAAGATGGTGTAATAAGAAGCCATCTCTAAGTCACTTAACAGCATGGGGCTGTGTTGCTATGGTAAAGAGGATAGCATCAGATAAGCTTAACGCTAAATCTAACAAGTGTCTGTTCATTGGATATCCAAAGGAAACTATTGGATATCTGTTTTACCAACCCAAAGCACAAAAGGTATTTATGTCTCGGAATGCTCACTTTTTGGAAAAGGAATGCTTACTTGCAAAAGTCAGTGGGAGTGATATTGAACTAGAGGTTCAAGAGGAAAAATAGACAATCAACTGATTGACCCCATTCTAGATACACAAGAAAGTGTGATCCAAGAACAACCTGTTGAAACACAATCATTGTGAAGATCAGGTCGTATTCATAAGGGTCTCGATAGATATGGTTTTAACATCACTAATGATAAGGAACTATATCTCACGGAGGATGATAAACCAATGATATATGATGAGGCAATGAAAAGCTCATATTCTGATAAATGGTTAAAAGCCATGAAATCAAAAATGGATTCCGTGTATGAGAACCAAGTTTAGAATTTAGTTAATGCACCACAAGAGGTTAGACCAATTGGGTGCAAATGGGTCTTCAAGAAGAAGACTGACATGGACGGTAATATAATTACCTATAAAGCAAGGTTGGTTGCGAAAGGTTATAGTCAACGTGAAGGTATTGACTATGATGAAACTTTCTCACCGGTGGCGATGCTTAAATCCATTAGGATACTCCTCGCCATTGCTGCTCATTATGATTATGAGATCTGGCAGATGGATATGAAAACAGCATTCCTAAAATAGGGATTTAGACCAGGATGTGTATATGACACAACCTGAGGGTTTTACATCTCAGAATGGCTCGAAGGTATGCAAGCTGCAAAGATCCATTTATGGACTTAACCGAGCATCCAGGAGTTAGAATATCAGGTTTGACCAGACAATCGTCAATTGGATTTCTGTCCAAATGTTAATGGGCCTTGTGTTTACAAGAAGGTTAGTGGGAGTGTAGTCGTTTTCTTAGTATTGCATGTCGATGACATTCTACTAATAGGAAATGATATTTCTCTTCTTCAAAATATTAAAGTATGGTTGTCAAGAAAGTTCTCCATGAAAGACCTTGGTGAAGCATCAATTATACTAGGTAGAAAGATCTATAGGGATAGATCAAATAAGCTATTAGGTCTTTCTCAAAGTACATATATAGACAAGGTATTGAATAGGTTCAACCTTGAGCCTTCTAAGAAAGGTTATCTCCCGATGATAAAGGGGATTAACCTATCTAAGGCTGAGTGTCCAAAGATAGCTCAAGAGAGAATGCGCATAAAGGATATACCCTATGCATCCGTGATAGGATCCATCATGTCTCTATGATATGTATTAGGCAAGATGTCTCTCAGGCTTTGAGCTTTACAAGCAGATATAAGTCAGATCCAGGTTAAAAGCACCGGATGGCTGTCAAGGCAATCCTTAAGTATTTGAGAAGGACTAAGGATGAGTTCTTGATTTATGGAGAAAGTGACCTCATAATTAGAGGTTACACTGACGCGAGTTTTCAATATGACAAGGATGACTTTAAGTCTCAATCGGGTTTTGTATATGTGTTAAATGGAGGGTCGGTATGCTGGAAGAGTTCCAAGCAAGAAATTACTGCTGATTCAGCCATAAAATCTAAATACATTGCTATATGCAAAGCAGCAAAAGAAGCTTTCTGGTTAAAGGGATTTATTGGTGATCTCGGTGTGGTGCCTGAGGTTGTTGATCCAATTACTTTGTATTGTGATAACAATGGTGCCATAGCTCAGGCAAAGGAACCACAGTCTCATTAGAAAAATAGACATGTATCCAGAAAGTATCATATAACCAGGGAGATTATTGATGCTAAGATAATAAGACTAGAATATATTCCCACTGATCAGAACCTCGAGGATGGTCTGACGAAACCATTGACTCAATTCAAACATGACCAGCATGTTAAAGCATATGGATTAAGAAATATGGCTAATTGGCCTTAGTACAAGAGGGAGTTTGTTGGATATGATGTATGCCTTTGAGGCAATTAGGGTGATATATCTTAATTATACAATAGTACGAATATTTTATTTGATCAATAAAGGCATTTAATCTTTTGTTTATATCGATGTGCTTGTATATATATTATGGATGGTTAAATATATTCATTGATGTATGTATACAAAAGTCCTTGACATATCATAGCATGAAGTCAGAGAAATTATAGTTGGACTATATTTGGTGGAACCTGCTTCATATGCAATTATGATTATGTCTAAGCTATCCCTAGTCATAGTTTCATCAAGAAAGGATATTGATGAGGTAGAAAGACTAGCATGTGGTCAACTTTCTTGGAAAGGGTCCAAGCAGTTAAACTCATAAGGACTGAAGGTGGTGCCTTAAGTTTGACACATGGATATATCTGGGAGATATATTGGAGACTGCAGTAAGATAACCACTTGGTATATATCAATGTGTCAGTGTTTATCTTCATGCAATAAGCTTTGCGAATATCCTCGTACTTGAGAAACTAGTTACCTTGTGCGATACTATTGCTATGCTTTGGGTCATTCCTATGCACTCATTAATTTAGGGTGTTACGGGTGATTACGGGTATAGTGATGACAGCATGTTGGTAAGCTGAGTAGTCGAAAAGAATCCATCGCTCCAGATATATTATAGGAGTTGTACCTGGCCACTTGTTGAAGTGATGATTGCCATAAACCTCTGATCAGAGTATGTGTGTGATAGAAATTGTTTCTAGTCAAACACACTATGGTAAAAGATAATATACTTTGGTAACAAGTTAATAACTGGGATAACTTAGAGCAACCTTGCTATCAGTGGGTTAACACTTTAACCGAACCCTATAAATCAGATGGTACTAAGATTAAAGAATGGAAGGAATTTATCGCACTGGTTAACTATTGCATTAACCGGGATTAAGTCATAAGCATAAATGACGTTCTAAGTAATGGGGGATGGTAGACCCTTGCTAGAGGCGTACTACAGTCGTTTAACTTGAGTTCTATTCACGGTCTAGAACCTCGAGCCAATGGTTCCATTAGAACAAGAGTTAGCTAAGCCTTAACAGCTCAATACTTTGGGATCCTACAAGGTCATACACATTGGACCTTCATCGGACTAAGTAAAGAACTAATAGATTATTCTATTATAAAAATATAATATAATAATAATTGGATTATTATTTAATTTGTTAAAAAATGATTAGATCAATTTGGATAAACCAGAAAAAAAATTTTGACCGGTAACTAATTTATTAGGGTCAAGGAATGAATTAATAATTGAAAGAGGTACCAAAAGGGAATTTTCAAATCAAGATTGTAGGGTAGGACCCTACGGAAATGGGGCCTAAATTTTTGGGGGGCCATAATATATTGGCTGCAGGGCTATGGGCTTGGCACTTAGCGAAGCCCACACGCTGGGCCACACCAGCATTGGTGGACAGTGCTGGGTGTGTCCAGCGTGCCCAACCCACAAGCTGGGCTTGTGGGAAAAGCTCACAAGCTCGGTTTGTAGGTGCAAGGTAGGCCATTATGTCTTGCCTTACGCTAGCCATAGTGCTGGTCAGACCCGCGGAGGCTCCATGCTTCGCGGGTCAAGCCCATTTGTGGGATATGCTTTTTGCATATCCTACATTGGAAAATGGGGAGCAATACTTTGCTCCCCAAGCCTATATATAGGCTACCTCCTCCTTTTCAATTTGCACCAAGCTCAAAGCTAAATCCTAAGTTGAGATTCGCAAAGATTAATCTCTCGAGTAATTGAGCAAGCTATTTTTTAGGAGCCTGAATTTATTTGGGCACCTCTAGTTTATATTTTCGGATGAGGCTTCTTGAGTGGTCTAGCAACTACTCGAGGCTTCTTAGTTCTTCCTCTCAGGGAGGTTTTGGTTGGTGGGGTTCATGTGGATACTCATAGAGGCTATCCTGCGCTAGGAGTCTTGTGCAAGAAGGTTCTGCTAAAGCACGCTTCAACTAGTAAGTTTTCTTTCTTTCTCTTTTATTATTAGGGCCTTTTCTTTAAGCGCTTTTAGACTTAATGACATGCTTAGGTTATTTTGCATGCTTAGTTTATTTTATGCTTAGGTTATAGCTTAGAGTTATAACATGCTTAGGTTATAGCATAGAGTTATAACATGCTTACTATAAAATATACATGCTAGGATATAATTTAGAATTATGGTATGCCTAGCCCTTTTGCATGCTAACCTAGGTAGAGAATTATTTAGTTAAGGCTTTATTTAATTTATGTGCAACTAATAGGAGCTCTTGGGGATACGGACAAAATTTTGAATTTTCGCCATGCCTGTTATGCATGTTCAATCTGACTGTCAGTTCCTAACAGTGGTATCAGAGCCTGCCTACTTAGTGCATAATTAAGTTAGAAGCAAACTGAATATTATTTTCTATTTGAAATGATCTGTTTATTTCATTATTTGGAACAATATATATGAACTTATGCCTTTCATTTCAGGGTTAGAAAATGGTTATGAATAATTTTGATTAAGCCTGCTCAACTTACTCAAATTATACAAGTTTCAATAATTTATTAGAATTACATGGGTTATAGATGCTTCCAATTTACATGAATTGGAAGAATAAAATTTATTAGTTCAAGAGAATCCATTGGTCTTTGAGTTTGTGCCCGTAATAGGAGTTCCTGGGGACAGAGACAAAATTTTGAATTCCGACATGCATGGTATGCATGTTCAATCCGACCGTCAGTTCCCAACAAAAAGTTTGGTACATGAAATTGTTCAAGAAAACAAAGCAAACAAATCTAAATATTGCATATTAAAGATCATCATCCTCCACAGGCGGGGTCTTGCAAGATCATGCCTTTGGGCGGGAATCAATCATCCCTACTTATCACTAAAATTTGGTAGGGGGGTTCAAAGTGTTGGAAGCCTTCTCCAGTTCAACAATTTTCCCATCCCTTTCCAAACATTGTATGGCATTGAGTAGGTTTCTGCAGTTATCGGTGTGATGGCCTACCTGAACATGATACGCACAAAAGTTGTTCTCGTTCTCACTCATGGAGGGACCTGAGAAAACCAGCCTCCCTCAACTGAGCAAAGATTGTTCTGAGTGGTAGCTTATAAGGGTTCTCTGAGATAAAAGGAGGGCGGTTAGACTAGACTGCAGCAATTGTCAGAAAAGCTTGGGTGGCAGTCAATAGGGCTGTAGCAAGAGCTCGAGCTATAGCTGTGGTATCATTATTTTTTCTAAGCCATACTTTTCTTATCTTCCTAGCTAGCTCAAACTCGATCTTCTCAGCTTTATTGTCAAGGTACATTTTCCTCTTTTCTCCAGCCTTGTCCTTAGAACCGGCAACCTTAATGAGTTCCTGTAGGCTATTCGCTTGTTTAGGTAAACTGAAAATGGTCATAAATCCTCGGCTGACAAACTTTATAACGCTAGGCATTCTATCCATCTCGGTTATCTTTCCTTCCTTCACCAGATGATGTATGGCTCGGGCTAAGGTTCGGTACCCATTAGTGCGGTGTCCCGGCTGGACATGATATCCGCAAAAGTTTTCCTTCTCATCTTCTGCTGGGTGTCTGTACTCGCGAAGGGATTCGAGGAGACCAACCTTTCTCAATCTAGTGAAGATCACATTGATGGGTAAAATCCAAGGGTTTACAATGGCAGTTGGGACCAATTCTTGATAGGCCTTTCGGGTTTCCTCAGCCTGAGATGGCAATATTCCTGGTTCATTACAGCCTTCTTCCTGGTGTATGCTAGAACCCTTAGAAGCCTGACCACTATTTTCTTGGGGCTTCCTTTCTTTTTGATCTGCTGTCACCAGTTGGTACAAAAAAACTTCCACCTCATGTGGCATTCCTAGAGGTTGTACGACCTTATCGTTGATCGTTGATGCACGGCTTCGGGTGTCACGCCCGGAGATTACGTGACCTGGTCGGGGATTCTAAAATGACTGTAGGATATGGAGTTCGTTGATCAAGTCAGGGACCAGGCATTAGTTCATCATTAAAAAGGTTTTGATGATAGGCCATCCCACGAGGTGCCATGATAAACTGAGGAGAACTTGGTGTAAAAAGCGGTGGAGGTACTATTGGTTGGGTTGATCCCCTAGGGAGACCTGAGAATTGATGGGTCAAATCATCAAGAAATGGGGAAAGGATCGAGCTTTGAGCCATAGGCCTTGGGCTTTGAGGTAAGAAAGAGAAAGCTGATTGGGTCACGGAGGTCTGACTGAGTCGGAATAGACTAGGCTGAGGCTAGGTCGGAACTGACTGGATGGGAAGTTGAGTAAACTGAATTGGCTATACCCTCGTTGGACTAAATAGAACCTGGTTTGAATCATTTCGAAGAAATCTATTCTGATACTGAGCCTGGCAGTCTAATTCTGAAATCTAACAAGTAGTTCTTACTTGCTAGGGCTCGCCCGACAGATAACTGCGTTATTGCCTAGATTTATTCCCGAATAGTGTTGTAGAAGAGATCTGAACAAATAAATTAGGTCATGATGGTGGCAATTTCTATGCTAAGAGATGGCGGAGGAACTGTTCCCATGGTAGGGGTGGAACTAGCTTGGTCTTCGATCAGGGCAAGGTCATCATCATGAGGGAGAGCCATGGTTGGTTGTGAAGGTCCGGACTTGGGAGGAAGACTATTTAGGATCATGAACCGTGGGTCAGATCATGAATGGGTTGTAAATGGTATGGATGGTATGCATGCTTTATGTTTTTGGGAAGCAATGCATGACATACACGGCTGCACGTAAATGTGGTTAGTGATGATGCGGCATCTTATCCCTCCAACATACATGGGATGTTCGTACTCCTCATCATGCATAGTGATATATAGTGACTCAACGGAGGCACAAAAGAAGTCCTACGGATGTTGCTAAACCTCTTCTATGAATGGAGTTTGGTAAAGGTAAGTTGAATTTTGGCTCTTGAAGCTGATGCATGGGTGATGCATGAGCACGTAGCATATAGCACACAAAGCGTCCCCCTTCCGACCTTATGACTCTCACGTAACGCTTTTTTCGGAAGGTTGGAGTTTGGCCTCTTCATCGGTAATGGCAAAAGAAGTGCGTCCCAATTATTTTCATTATTTTGGTAATCCTAAAGGGATGAAGTGCTAAGGCTTTTTCTAGAGCGGCTTTGGTATAGGGTTGTGGATGCAGAAGGTTCTCATTTACCTTGATTCCACGTTACTCAACCACTCCCCAAATAGGTGCGATTGTAGGAGTTTACGTGTTGGTTAAAATGAGTGATCCACCCACTAGGCATCCTCAATTCCAAACAGGGTATGAGTGATACTTTCGAGAGCTTCTCGGGTAAAATGGGGCACCTAAAAATTATCGAACTATCTACATGCGTAAGGATAAAATGTCATGAAAAAATGAAGTTTTAACTTGGCCATTGATTTTATTACATCATCAAAATCCTTTAAACTTATTGAAAATTTTTAAGTTCAAAGAGATATATCCCCAGCAGAGTAGCCACTGTGAGTGGACGACCTTTTTCCCACCCGCAAGGACCGCGTGAGATGCGTTGCACGGGGAGTGGAAAAATAACGAGCACTGTGAAGCGTACTGAGGGATCGATCCTCATTTTAGCGTGATGAAAAGATTTATTGGTTGATGTTGAATTTAAGTCCAATTTGTATGTTAAGGATACGAGATCAAAATCCCATACTGAAAATAGAGTCGCCACCCGATTCAGCTCAACCGGGAAATTTTGGTACAATTTTCCCACCGGGTGGTAGACCATACCTTATGTAGAGATTTCGAGTTTGGATGATGCTATCTATTTTACATTAGGCCAAGTTAAAATATATAATTCTTTCTTAATCAGTTTTAGTCCACCCTATTTACTGGTATTTTCGGTTTATATGTTGTTTTCATGTTATCAAGCAATCAAAAGCGGTAAATAAGTAATTATTACAGTTATCCAAAAAGTAAATGCGGAAAATAAAATAATAATTACATGGCTTTCCAAATCCTATACATTTTTCTATACGATAAATAAAATACCCGAAGGCCTAGCATTCATCTAATCTAAATCTTCCTGCACAAAACGGTTAGCACAAATATGGTACTTTGTACGGGGTATAGCATATAACATGCATAGTTAGTAAATAAAATAAGACCCAAGTTAGCGTGAACATGGCATATTTCATTTACAATTTATGGAGCCCGGTTGGATGGCTAAAAAGGGGATTTAATCAGCATTTGCAGGAAAATTCTGTTATATCCGTATTTTAGACTCGATTATTATTTTAACCGGATTATTAGTGAAAATGCCATATGGTATAGGGTGGGGTCTATTTTCAGAAGGTTCTGGACCTTTGTCGTTGCACTCTACATCCTAGCTTCGGAAATTTAAACTAGATCGGGAAAAAAATGAAATAAAACTGTTGTCTAGAAGGTCATGTCGCCGTCGGCATGACTGAGGCTGCCAGTGACATCATTGGCATCAATGATGCTGCTGGCAGTATCAGTCACACAGGCAGACTGTATGACTTTCTGGATACCATAAAGAAAGGCCTACAAGAAAATGGGGCCATTGGGGGCAAGTGAGGCCACTAGCGGTATCAACGATGCCGCTGGCGGCATGGTTGATACCCCCGGCGGCATTAAATCCCTCCAACGGCTTCAGTTTCTTGTAATAGCTATTTTTGACTGGAAAGCGACCAAAAACCCAAAACTAAGCACACACTGCAACCAAAACACAATAAATAAAAAAAATCGAAGCCAAAGAGCTATGAGACTCAGAATTTTTACCTCGGGGCCGTGAACCCACCTCTTTGTGATCCGTATGACACCTTCGGGGAGCTCAAGCGATTATTTTGGGAAGTAAGGGGTTGTTAAGTCTCTAAATCCTAATTCTGGTGATTTCTAAACTTAAAACACACCTAAGTATCAGAGAGTTCAGTAGAGAAAAACCAACAAAAGATGAATTAAATCCTCTTTTCTTACCTTTTCTAAACTTTATCCCACTAAAGCTAACTAGAATGCTCAAGATTTGCTAGAAATCTTGAGTGGTGAAAGATTAGAACCCTTCAAATGGCTGGAAAACCTTGCTTATATAGGCTAAAATCCGTTGGAAATTGCCTTTGATCGATTATCCGTCGGATATTGAGCGAAAAGTGCACACAACTGTCTATAGAGAAAATGATGCTGCCAGTGGCATGGATGATACCTCTGATGGCATCAATGAAGCCGCCAGTGGCCTCACTCCTCTGGCAGGTCTGAAAAGTAGCATGATTCGTGCCCGAAATTGGGGAAAAGGAGAGGAAATCCGGAAAAGATTGATATTGACAGAAAAACTCAGATATTGGGTGTATTTTTTTTATTTTTAATGGGTATTTTGGACTAGATTATTTTTTTGGTGTAAATCATCGGTTTGAGCTACCACCGGATGCGCTATCAAACACGCCGGACTGAATTTTTTTGAAAATAAAATTCGTAGAGAATTTTATATCGGTAATAAAAATTCCAAAAAAGAATTTTTATCATGAGGAATAAAATCGGGTATACGTCACCATCATCTCACGAGAGGGACTATAAAATCCTATGCTCACAGGCAATTCTGCAGATCTACCAACCTAGTATCGCATGCTCTACTAAATGTCAGAATACCAGAGGGAATAGGAAGATGACACATAGCAAGTTAGCGCGAGTTATCTAAGATAATACGTAGCAAGTTAGCGCGAGTTATCTCTAATGGAAGACTAGCATCAAACGATAAAGGATTCAAATTGAAGCTCGAATCTCAATCTAACGGATTGATTTTCTATCTCACAACGGTGCAATTCTATCTCTTAACGGATTGATTTGAAGAAGCAACGGATGAATAGATGAGATGTCAATTTAAGAAGATGTCAAAGTAAGTTCAACGGCTACTTTCTCAATCCATCTATAAAAGGAGCAGGAAGGCAAGCATTAGAACTTGGTGATTACACCTGAATTTCTCAGAAGCTAAAACTCTGCCAATTTACAAGCTTTAAAGAAGTTCACGCAAGAAAGCACTAATTAGCGAGAATCTGCTTTAGAATAAGAGAGAATAGAATAGATCGTATAATTGTAATATTTGATTATTGTAACTGGATCAAAGTTTTAATAAGTTGAATCCAGCTCCTATATAGACTCTTAGTGAGTTGCTAATAGAAGAGGGTCAGCTGGTGAGCAATTGCAGTTTGGAGGGTACTTACTGTAATTGAGGAATTTATGAAAGGCTTCTCCTCCTAGGGTAAAGGAGTTGAGATAAGCGGATTAAAGCCGAGACACTCTCTCAGAACTGGATGTAAGCACAGGTTGTCGAACCAGTATAAAAATCTCAGTGTTCTTTACTTTTTAGCATTTTCCAGTTTTTCACTCAACCAGCTGATCTCACTCAACGGAGCCTGTAACTATTGCAAAAAAGTTTCATAAGTTCTTGAGTGAGTCATTCACCCCCCCTCTGACTCAGTGAGTGTATGCATAGGGACTAACAAGTGGTATCAGAGTAGTTCTCAATCTAAAGATCTTACAATCTTAAGGTAAAAACCATGGCGTACAAAGGAGGAGAATCTAGTGGAAGGGCCCAAGCTTATATTTTACCAGAAGGCATGTTTGTCACCAGGCCTCCTATGTTCAATGGCGAGCACTATACTTACTGGAAGAACAAAATGGCTAATTTTATTCAGTCCTAGAGTATGCATACTTGGATGGCTATTTTAGAAGGGCCATATGTTCCATCACATGTGAAGAATGGAGTACGTGTTGACAAGTACTCTACTGAATGGGATAATCAGGACTTGGCTAGACTAAAAGAAAATGCAGCTGCTATCAACTATATTCATTGCGCACTTGATCCTACTGAGTTCAATCAAATATCTGGATGTGAGATAGCAAAAGAGATATGGAAAAAGTTGGAAGTAACCTATGAGGGTACTGACAAGATCAAGGAGTCCAAGATCAACATTCTGATGAAGAATTATGAGATCTTCTATATGCAACCCAAGGAATACATTTCTAATATGAACACTAAGTTCATGAATATTGTTAATGAGCTTAAGAGACTTGGCAAGAGCTTCACAGAAGAAGAGACTGTCAAGAAGATTCTAAGAAGCTTGACACAGGAATGGGAAGCAAAGAAGAGTGCCATCGAGAAAGCCCATGATTTGAAAACTTATAAGTTTGATGAACTGATGGGAACCTTGTTTACTCATGAGATGTCCTTAAAGCAATATAAAGATGAGTCCTAGAAGCACAGGCACAAGGAAAGAGAAAGCTCAAGCAAAGCTGTAGTTCTGAGAGCTGAAGATGTAGAAGATTCTTCTGAGGAAGAATATCCGGAGGATAAAAAGGAAGAAATTGCACTGATGACCAAGAATTTTAGACTATTCTTGGAGAAAGACAAAAACTTCTAGAAGTTTAAAAAGATAGGCAAGTACAAGAAAGGAGCAGATGAAAGACCATGAAAGGAGTTCAACAAAGTGCATAATAAAGATATCTAATGCTTTGAATATGGTGAGAATGGGCATATTCATTCTAGTTGTCCTAAAGCTAAGAAGGACAAGTTCAAGAAGAAGAAGAATAAGAAAGCCCTTGATGCTACCTAGAGTGCTCTGAACAAGAGTCATCATACTCAGATGAAGAGGCACAAGATTCTTTAAATGTGTGTCTCATGGCTAAGGATGATTTACCTAACTCAGAGTCAGCTGACCAACTAACTACTTCCGCTGCCAAACAATCAGCTGACCAGAGCAGAGACAAAGGAAACCACTCTGAGGTAAACTCTTAAGCCCCTTTGTCTTCAGATGAGCTTGCTGCAGTACTCAATGATGTTATTAATGTGACTAATAAGTCAACTAAATACATCAAAGTACTTCAGAGGAGGTGTGATGGTATAGAAGATGTCAACTCTTCTACTTCACTTGACATCTTATACCTGATGGAAAAAGCTGAGTACCAAAATGGATATAACAACAAACTCTCTAAGAAATTGGATGAGCTAGCTGCTGAATTAATAGCTTTGAAAAAGGTGCGGGTCCCTCCTCAACCTAGCAGTAATACTCAGAGTAACCGAACTCACCACTCTGAGAAGGTTTCTCAAAAGAGTAAAGTGAGCAGGCCTAATCCTAAGGCCGCTTATAGTTTTTGTGGAAAGCCAGGACATGCAACAGTCATGTGTAGGTACAAAAATGGTTACTATGATGAGTATGACTGGTCAAGGATGACCACCACTAACAAGGGAGGACCCAGCCAGAAAAAGGCATGGGTACCTAAGAAAACTTAATTGTTTTACAGGTGAGCCTAAGATCCACTGATGATAGAAGAATATAGTATTTGGATAGTGGATGCTCGAGGCATATGGCAGGTGATGAAAAGCAATTCATCACATTGCAACGAAGAAGAAATGGAAGTGTCAATTTTGGAGATAGCAAAAAGGGAAAGATTGTTGGCAATGGCACAGTGGTAGTCAAGCCTTTCATTGATAATGTGTCTCTGGTGAAAGGACTAAAGCTCAACTTGTTAAGCATTGCTCATCTGTGTGACGAAGGCAGGAAAGTTGTATTTGACTCAGCGGGTTGCTCAGTCATTGATGGTAACTCTGACCAAACTATTCTTTATGCTCTTAGAATCAATAATGTTTATATGTTTGATTTATCCCATGGCTCTAATGATATATGCTTAGTTTCTAAGGAGGAAAATTCATCGCTATGGCACAGAAGGTTAGAACATATCGATATGACCAATCTGTCCAAATTAGCCAAAAATGAACTTCTTGAGGGTTTACCCAATCTAGCCTTTGAAAAAGATAGACTCTGCTCAGCATGCCAACTTGAAAAACAATTTAGGAAGACCTTTAAATCATTAGCTGATATATCTTCTTCTCGTCCCCTTGATCTACTACACATGGATTTGTTTGGGCATGTTTTGCCAACAAGTCTAGGTGGAATGAAATACACTCTTGTGGTTGTAGATGATCTGACCAAGTTCACTTGGATTGTCTTGCTAGCAAGCAAAGATGAAACATTTGAATCATTCTCTAGGTTGGCTTCCTGAATCATGAATGAAAAAGACCTTAAAATCAATAGAATCCCCACTGACCATGGAAGAGAGTTCGAAAATAGGTAGTTCAAGGAATTCTATTCTAAGCATGGTATTGACCATAATTTTTCTGCCCCTCATACACCTTAGCAGAATGGGGTTGTTGAGAGAAAGAATTGCACTATTACGGAGTTGGGTCGTTCTATGCTGAGTGATAATAATCTACCAAAGTATTTCTGGGGAGAGGCTGTTAACACAGCTTGTCACATTCTAAACATGATTTTAATTCGCCCAGTTTTGAATAAAACTCCTTGTGAACTTTGGAAGGGGAGCAAGCCCAAGGTTGGTCATCTCAAGGCCTTTAGTTGTAAATGCTTCATATTAAACACTAAAGACCAACTGGCTAAATTTGACCCCAAGGCTGATGAAGTAATCTTTCTGGGTTACTAAACACACAGTAGGGCATATCGAGTGTATGTCAAGAGGATGGGCATTTTAGAGGAGTCCATACATGTAGATTTCGATGAAACTAACAATGCAGGAAAAGAAGCCAGTGATGATGAAAGAGAAAAGGAGCAAGTCAGCAGACCAGTCAGTCAGCCCATTATTATTCCTGATTCAGTGCCAGAAAAAGAAGATTATGAAGTTAAATTGGACCAATCAATCAACTTTGGTGATGATGTGGATGCTTAGCCAATGACAGTAGCTCAGCGGGCTGATATACCAAAAGAAGTCAGAGCAAGGAGAGATCACCCAGTTGAGAAGATTCTTGACAGTGTGTAAAATCTAGTGCGGATTAGAGGTCAGCTGAACAGGATGATGAGCCATTCAGCATTTGTTTCATTAATTGAACCAAAGAAGTTTGAAGATATTGAGTTTGATGACAACTAGATGATTGCAATGTAAGAAGAGCTAGACCAATTCAGAAGAAATGAAGTTTGGGATTTGGTGGAGAAACCTAAAGGAAAGTCAATCATTGGCACCAAATGGGTTTTCAAGAACAAGATAGATGAACCTAGTAATGTTATCAGAAACAAGGCCAGACTAGTTGCTCAAGGCTATAATCAATATGGAGGCATTGACTATGGAAAAACATTTGCACCAGTATCAAGACTTAAAGCCATAAGAATTCTCTGTGCTTTTGCATCCCATATGAACTTCAAGTTGTTTTAAATGGATGTTAAGAGTGCATTTCTTAATGGTTATATTCAAGAGGAAGTCTATGTCAGATAGCCCCTAGGCTTTGAAGATCCAAAGTATCCAGATCATGTCTTCAAGCTTAAGAAGGCTCTATATGGACTGAAACAGGCTCCAAGAGCTTTGTATGAGAGACTGGCTAACTTTTTAATCAGTAAAGGTTACGTCAGAGGGAAAGTAGATACAACTCTGTTTATCAAGAAGAGGCATTAAGATGTGTTGCTAGTCCATGTCTATGTGGATGACATCATTTATGGAGCAAATGATGAAAAGCTATGCAAAGAGTTCAGCGAGTAGATGAAGAAATAATTTGAAATGTCAATGATAAGAGAGCTTAATTTCTTTCTTGGTTTGCAAATCAAGTAAGGTGACAATGGGATCTTCATCAGCCATACTATGCATGCCAAGGAAGTACTCAAGAAGTTTGACATGGATAAAGCCAAGCCAATGTCAACACCCATGGCCACTGATACAATTCTGAGTAAACATGAGGAAAGTAAACCTGTAGAGAGTAAGCTCTACAGAGGTATTATTGGTTATCTACTTTACTTAATTGCTAGTAGGCTTGACATTTAATATGTTATATGTTATTGTGCAAGATATCAAGCTGACCCCAGAGAATCTCACTTAGCTGTTGTTAAGAGAATTCTCAGGTATTTGCAAGGTTCTATTGATGCAAGTTTATGGTATCCAAGTAATGCAAATTTCACTCTGAGAGGATACACAGATCCTGACTATGGAAGAGACAAACTTGAAAGGAAAAGCACCATAGGAGGTTGTCATTTCCTCGGTGATTGTTTAGTAATATGGTATAGCAAGAAGTAGATGTCTATGGCTCTGAGTATAGCTAAGGTTGAGTACATGCTGCAGGAAGTTATGTAGTACAACTGCTATGGATCAAACAACAACTGGAGGATTATGGTATAAAGTCTAAGTGTCTTGAAGTCATGTGTGATAACAAGAGTGCAATTGACCTATCCAAGAATCCAGTTCAACATGGCAGGATGAAGCATGTCAATATTAGACATCACTTCATAAGAGATCATATGATAAAAGGAGAAGTCAAGCTCACCTACATTCCTACTGAAGAACAGCAGGCTGACATATTCACAAAGCCTATTAGAAAGGATCAATTCAACCCGCTGAGATAACTGATCGGAATGTCCAATCCAATTTGAAGAGATACATTCCACTCTGACCTATTCTAGAGCTGACCAAATTAGGGCACACTCTGAACTTCGGCGAATAAGGTTAAGTATTTCTTTTTGGTGCTTGAATTTTGGACACGTCATTAATTGTCACTAGTTATCTTTCAAATTTAAACTTGATAGAAATGGTAGCAAGTGATAAAACGATCCATATTTAATTGTGGTTATCCCGTGTTTCTTGCTTTCATTAATCCTATGGTATACTCTGTACAATCTCACCGTTAAATCTTATGACCATGGATTGTGAGTCATACACGTAGCTTTTTAGAGCTTAACGTAGAGACTTTGGCTATTTAAGGAGAAATTCAGAAAGAGGAAAGGTTACTTTACCAAATTTCTTCTTCTGCAATTTCCTTCTCAAAATCCCTAAAATCTCTAATCTTCTTCAAAGCAAATTCAATGGCGAGTACATCAAGAAGAAAATCAGATCTATTTGTGTGGGATAAGAGGGATACTTATTGGGTTACTACAAGAGATCATACTGCTCAAATAGTAGTAGGAATCAACAAAATCGAGGAACTGGATATTCCAGTAGGAACTAAATATACTCCTACCAAATAGTGTTTTATTGAAGGAGCTGAAGTAAAGGAGCCAACTACAGTAGATATGCTGAGTTTCTCAAGCGATGAGAGATTTGGAAAATGGATGCAACAACACCATCTCAGAGGATTCTTTGAGATTCCTAGTGGATGTTACAAATAGGTAGTGAAGAGGTTCTATCATGGATTTCATATGGTAGAAGGTCAGAAGGATCTGTTTGTTACCACTATGATGGGGAGGAAAGTCTATGCTACCTCCAAATTGATTGCTGGGCTGCTGGGGCTGCATAAGAGAGGGCTCAGAATACGAGTCATCAACGATGAAGACCATGTGGAAATCCCCATAAACTATAAGGTCCCTGATGATTATAAGGCAGGAGAACTCATAGCTTTTATGTTCACTAAGGAAGGGAAGCAACCACATGAGCTTGTGACTAAGGTTCTTTTACCCAAGACAGGCTCTACTAAAAGTTGTTCTAAGTTTGAGAGAGTATTCATCTATGCTCTGACCCATGGCATGAGCATTAATTGGCCCTTGGCCATTCTGCACAAATTTCTGAAGGTCACCAAGCATATGGTGTGTGGACAGTTGGTGACGAAGATTTTTAGGGCTTACGAGCTAGATTTAGAAGGATGGGCAGCAAAAAGCAACACTCAACTGAAGATAATAGAATCTAGAATTTTATTTTGATGGACTGGGGTGCAATGAGAAGCCCAATAAAATGAAGTATATTAAGTTGTAGAAAGGTGAAGTCAGAGTAAAGGATCCCAAGACTATAATGGAGATGAAGCCTATCCAGCCACATGAGGAAGATTTGACTTTAGATGCCTCTGTGGCAAGTGAGCTTGAGAGGATCACCAAGCTCAGAGCTGAGAAAGGAGAGGATGTGTCTGAGAAGAAGGCTGTAAAGAAGGAGGTCAGAAGAGACTCCAAGAAGGAAGAAAAGAAATAAAGTTCAGTGAGCCCAATTCTAGCAGTTGTTCCCAAAAAGATAAGAGCATCTAAGGGAACTAAAGAAGAAAATCCTCGTGAGCTGACTCTGAAGGAAATTGAGGAGGAGAAGCAAGCTGAAGAGGAGCTGAGAGAAGGGATGCCTTTGAAGAGGGAGAAGAAGAGAAAAGTTAAGGAAGCTCAGCTGGATATGGTGACTACTAAATGTAAGAAAGCTACATCAGTTCCTATACCCCAAGTAGGCAACCCAAGAAGAAGCTCATAGTAAAGAAAGGGACTGGAATAGTCCAAGATCTTGAAAAAGCTGAGAGAGTAAAAGCAGTTGAGGAAGAGAGGATCAGAAAGAGGTAGGAGGAGTTGGAAGCTGAAATAAAGAGACAAGCTGAGGAAACAACAGCTAGAGTTAAGGTAAGCATTGAGAAAATTTTGCAATCTGTAGTAGTCAGCTTAGCTAAGAAGGAAGTTCCTGAAGTTGTAGAGGAGATGATTGGTGCCCTGGAAGGAATTGAAAACTAGGAGGAGCAGGAGGAAGATGAAGTTATGGAGATAAAAGCTGTTGATTTTGATGTGCTTAACTTTGACCAACAGGTCACTCTAACTGCTGAAGAAGTAAAAGAAGCTAGAAAGGAAAGGAAGAGAGGTTTGTTGAAGAGAATGAAGGTGGTAATTGGTGAAGATGAAGGTGCCTTGGAGGATAAGGAGGAAGAAGTCGTAGTTGAGCATGGAGCTCAGCTGACTGAGGAATCTCAAACTCAGGCCAGCGAGTCCGCTGTTGAAGGTGCTGATGGAGAGAAGGAGGAGGAGAACCCTGAGCCATTCTTTTTTCAAAACCCATCTACCAAAACACCACTCTCACTTACACATATCTCTGCCCTACCTTTACCTGAAAACCAAACACCATCCACATCCACCGCTGACCAAACACCTAACCTAGACTCTGACCAAACAGCCATCATTCCATACCTTTCACCAATTAGATCTCCAGTTCATGAATCGCTGCTATTGAAAGGAACAGTCATAAGAGGTCCCCTAATTATTGAAGAGATACTAGAATAACCATAACAACAATAACCACCTCAACAACCACAACCACAACCCCAACTTAACCCCTAAGTAGAGCTGTTGAGAGATATAAGGAGGATAGGGACAGCAAGGTTTCCAGGCCTAAGGATAGATGCTGAAATTGATGCTGAGATAGCAAAATATTTATTGTCTGGGGATGTCCTGACGAGGATTGCAAAGGTGGTGGAGCCAGTGCAAGGTTTTCTAGAAGCTTTTGAGGAGATGAAAGCCCACTTCAAAGCAGTCCCTACTCAGTTTTCACTGGTGAAGGCAATTGTATCACATGTATTGCCTTTGTTATCTGTTGTAGGTAGGAAAGCTGACTATTTAAAGATGGAAGTTGCAGAACTCAAGAAAAAGATAGAGAAGATCTTTGAGAGTAACTGCAAGGTACTGAATGATAAGAGGGATTTTAGAAACTCAATGATAGACAAGTCTAATCCCTTACTGGAACTATGCAAGTAATCCTTAATAGATACAGCATTCTAAGCAAGGTGAATGAGGCAAATACTTCCAAGTTAGATGTAGTGATTGATGATATCAATGCTCTAATTACAGTAGTCTCCAAACAAGGCAACTCAAATATGCTGACCCAGATAAGAGGAGATATTTTGAAAAGATTCAAGGACTCAAAGGGAGAAGTGCTTAAAGCCTTGAAGAGGCTCAATATTTCTGATGCTTTGAATAGTGACATCGTTATGGCAGATGTTGAACTAGAGCCTACACTTCATCAGAACCTTGGTCACATCAGGGATCAAATCAAGCAAGTTCATGCTAATGTCATTAATGATGGAGAAGCACTTGATAAGATTCATGATGAAGTCACTACTTATATTAGGATCACTCCCATGCTAGAACGGATACTTAGAGATAACAATCAAGCAAAGGCTCTGGCTAGTCTCACCCAAATTTCTAAGGAAGGACTAAGAGCTCAGTATCAGGTTAATCTGTCTCAATCCCGCGCTTTATTAGGCTTGTTTGCCTTTTTCAGAGAACATGACGCAATATCATAGGAAATGTATGAGCTGCTTGTGCAACATTTTTCAACAAATGTATATGGTCAGCTAGATTCATTTGAGAAGTCTCTGAGTTCGTTTGATCATCGAGCCCAAGCCATATTGGATACAATGGCAATGGGGGAGAAGGATCACGAGAAGCGTGAGCAGGAGGAAAGGGAGAGAGAGAATAGAGGATAGCTGAATTCTCTTACAATTTGTCCAAGGATCTAGAGTGCATTCAAAGAGAATATCATGAGACAAGGAAGAGGAAAGGCAAGGAGATTGCGCTGCCCAAAGAGAAGAAATCCAAATGGGATCAGCAGGTCTATGAGGATAGAAGAACAAATCTTGGAGGTCCACCTATGCCTAAATAGATAGAATAGAATCTTTGTAATCATTAGAGCTTATTGTAAAACTTAGTATAGATGAACTCTTTGTTATTTGTACTCAGTTATCCATCTATGAAAAGATTACATATTATGTTCTAAGTTAAGATCTTCTTAACTTCTTATATTTTTCTGTTGCATATATATGTATTGATCTTTTGCAGAAATTTATGAGAAGTGTTGAGGAATGCTGAACTCAGAAGATTCAAGGATTATGGGGGAGTTAGCATTCAGACTGAGTAAAATGAAGGTGCTGAACAAAGATATATCAAGCATAAGTGTAGGGTAACTCAGATCTAAATATCTTATTGATTTAATTCGCGCTTAGTTAATTGTCATTGATCAAAATGGGGGAGATTATTGAACCAAGCACGAGTTTGGACTGACTCAGTGGATGACTCAGTAGTGCTTAAGTTTTGATCATAACAATTAAGTTAAGTTTTAGGCTAATTGAATCAATAATGATGTTAAAATAAATAGTCTATGGTTGTAAGGGAGTTAGTAAATTCAAGGGTAGAATTTCGTGTCTCCGATAACGTAGCTATTTAGTTTAACTCTGAGTTGTTCTAGGCTGAGTAGTTAGTTAGTCGATGACCTGACACTGTTCACTCAAACACTTGGTATTTAGATTTTGTTTCAGCTGTGTACTTTATGATATATTATTTTTGCTGAGTTACTTTATGTCTGTCAAAGCTGCTGACTTTATCATTTAAGGTAAGAAGAGATCTTTACCTTTAGTGTTACTTCTTGCAGGACATTAATGAGACAAAGACAAAAAGAATTAATGCCTTGACGAGACCTAATTTAATGAAGAAAATGACAAAGTCTTCCATGATCAAGCTGCAAAAAGTCATTTGTCAATTTGCGCAATTCGGCAGATCTACCAACCTAGTATCGCGTGTAGCAAGTCAGCGATAGTTCTCTCTAACGGAAGACTGGCATCAAATGACAAATGATTCAAATTGAAGCTTGAATCTCAATCTAACAGATTGATTTTCTATCTCACAACGGTGCAATTCTATCTCTTAATGGATTGATTTGAAGAAGCAACGGGGTGAATAGATAAGCTATCAATTTCAGAAGATGTCAAAGTAAGTTCAATGGCTACTTTCTCAATCCATCTATAAAAGGATCAAGAAGGCAAGCGTTAGAACTTGATGATTACACCTGAATTTCTCAGAAGCTAAAACTCTGCTAATTTACAAGCTTTAAAGAAGTTCAAGCAAGAAATCACTACTCAACGAGAATCTGCTTTAGAACTAGAGAGAATATAATAGATCATATAACTGTAATATTTGATTATTATAACTGGATCAACGTTTTTGTAAGTTGAACCCAGCTCTTGTTTAGAATCTTAGTGAGCTGTTGATAGAAAAGGGTATTCTAGTCAGCTGGTGAACGATTTTAGTTTGGAGGGTACTTACTGTATGTGAAAGGCTTCTTCGCCTAGGGTTAAGGAGTTGAGATTAGTGGATTAAAGCCAAGACACTCTTCCAAGACAGGATGTAAGCATAGGTTGCCCAACCAGTATAAAAATCTCAGTGTTCTTTACTATATAGCATTTTCTAGTTTTTCACTCAGCCAGCTGACCTCACTCAGCGGAGCCTGTAATTATCGCAAAAAAGTTTTATAAGTTCTTGAGTGAGTCATTCACTCCCCCTCTGACTCAATGAGTGTACGCATAAGGACCAATAGAAGCCACTACTACAGTTCCAATAACAGTAGTACCTTGATAATGGTACACCCTATTATTCTTTTGAACTCCCTTCAACACCACCAATGCACCAGAAATAATCTTCATTACTCCATTTTCTGCTTGTACTTTGAAACCCTTCTCTTCTAGGGCTCCCACAGAAATGAAATTATTTAATAAATCTGGTACGTAGGAAACTCCCTTCAATGCTCTGATTGAACCATAATGGTTTATCAACCGAATGGAACTAACTCCATGTGTGGTGATAAGGGAATTATTTGATGTGTAGACAACACCATCTTCTAGCTCTTTAAAATCATAGAACCATTCTCGATTAGGACACATGTGATAACTGTATCTTGAATCAAGAAGCCAAACACTAAAAGAACTGGTAGAAGCTGAAAGAGGAAGTGAACAATCTGAGTTATCGTCATACTCTGCTACTGCAACAGTCTTTCCCTTGTCAGATTGGTCTTTCTTTTTCAGCTTAGGACAATCTTTCTTCCAATGCCCCTTTTCACGACAAAAGGCGCATTCATCTTTTCCCAATTTTGGATTTTGACTTTGATCGTTGCTTCTTTCCTTTCGCCTAGTTCCCCTGGCGTCCTCTAACAATCAAAGCCTCGGTAGCTCCATTTGAGCTTTCCCTTTTATCCTTCCTTCTTAATTCATAGCTGTACAAAGCTCCACAAACTTCTTTGAGAGTTACAGTAGCCTTTCCATGGAGTAGAGTCGTTTTGAGGAGCTCAAACTCCTCCAGAAGGTATCCCAACAAACATCAAGGTAAGACCCTCATCTTCAAATGTCACATCTAGGTTCAACAAATCAGCAACTAGTTGATTGAAGCTGGTGATGTGTTCGTTGATTGTGGTACCAGGAATGTAAGTGAATCGGACGAGCCTTTTCTTCATGTGAAGCTTGTTCTGACTGCTCTTTTTCAAGAACTTTTCCTCCAGTGCCGTCATCAGTTTTCTAGTAGAAGTTTCTTTGTAAAATGCATACCTCTGTTCTCTAGATAAACATGACCGAATTGTACCACAAGCCAATCGATTGAGGGTCTTCCATTCTCCTCCCATCTCATTTGATTTCTCTCCTTCAACGGCAATATCTAGACCTTGTTGAAACAATACGTCTAGTACCTCACTTTACCACATGCCGAAATGGCCACTTCCATCAAAAATTTTCACCACCAATCTGAAATTTACTCCAGCAGCCCTTTGAAGAATACTTGAAAAAGCATTCGAAATAGATGTTTTTTCGATGGATTTTCTTCCATTTCAGCTCAAACCGTAAAATCACAAATAATAATATTACTCAAGTGCTAGAAAGATTTTCAAGTAATTTATCGTGTCACAAACGATCTCGATTACACACCAATTTCCTTTAACTCTTATTGCTTGATAACAAAATTTTTCTAATTACTCAAAACAATATACTATTTTTATTCTAAATTTTACCAAAAAAATATTTTAAGAACTTTAAATTTACTAAATATCAATTAGACAATATATACCAACTAACAAATTAATTTTTTATCAATCATTAGAAACAACTACGAATTTAAACTACCAAAATATTATTTTACAACCAAATACTACAACAGACAAACAGATTAAAAAAAAACAAATGCTCTAAAAAACAGATAGAGAAGGGTTCACTGTTGGGGTGAGTTAGAACTGACGGCCTTAAGGCCTATTTATACAAAGGCAAAGCCAAATCCCTGCCATTTCAACCGATGTGGGATTTGGCTCTCCGAATTAATTTTTCCCAATGTGGGACTTTTCATCCTTTTAACTACAGAGAGAATATGTAATTTCTGATTAATTGGAAAATGAGAGTTACATCAGTATTTATACAGAGAAGTAAGCTAGCTAAGATATTGTTACATAACAACTTTTCTCGCCTATTTTATATCAGAATGCCAGTTGTACATAGCTGGGTATTGGTCTCCTGCATTCATCCTCACAGTAGATACGGTGTGGATGCATCATACTTCTAACAGAATCAGATGAAAGCCATTACGGGAGAACTTGAATCGATTTCAGGATAATAACGAAAGTGGGAATTTGGGATATTACCGAAGGGAAGTGAAAGTCATTAATGGGAGAGGGGAAGTTACAGAGTGAAAATGAGGGTTTTAGTGCTGTGAAGGAGATGAAAGAGGATAACATTTAGGGGAAGTTGCAGAGTGATTTGATTTTCAATGTAACATTTTCAATTTCTTTTATTAGTTTTTCTAAGGATTCAAGATTTAATTAGGATGATCAGCTAATTAATTATGAATATCAATTCCTAGTTTTTGTTTTCAGTTCACTTTATGTCCATAAGATAAATTTTGATAAATTGTTGTGATATTTTGATTTAGTGGCCCTTCTGCTTTGATGGAGAGAGAAGATTCGGTGGTGATAGGGATGGCTACCGTGGAGGACCACTAGGACCTGCAGGTGTTTTTGCTCATATTATGATCTAATTTTGGATTAATTCGAATGAAGGGATAAAAGGCTGAGGATGGTATTTTTTGTAAGATAAAAAGTAAATAGGGATTTGAATGAAATTGCGTTAAAGATTTTTTTTTTATTTTTACATAATATGCCGTGTGGGAAGTAATAATTGATTTAACTTTTCTAACTTTGACACATGGCGGCGAGTGCATTACACCCTCCGAACTGAGACTAGTTTAATTGCGTTTACGGGAGGCGAGAGACACAGTTTAGACAAGTTCAAGGGGGCGAGGGGCGATTAGAGCCGAGTTCAGGAGGGTCCGAATGCATTAGGTCAATGAACAAATCAACTCCCAAAACCAATGGCAACCGCAAAAACCCATGCAAAGACAATGAAATGCTTCTATTGTGCATCAAATAAAACAATTAGTCAGATCAAAATTATGGAAACTAATGAATTAATTTCACTAGATATTAAAATTATGATCATATAATAAATCTCACGGTGACAATGACTCACCGATGAGCGAAAAGAGGCAGCTAGCTTAGCTACACTCACAGCTCTTCCTTATCCTTCTTCATCTTGTCTCCTCCAATAGCTCCAGTTGCCGGTTCATTGGTACCCTTTGCCTGTCCACTCATCAAATTCATGGCCGAATCATATGAATCGCCAACTCGGTGTTCTCTTGCTATATGATATGAAGCTTTATGTGCTGATCTGTCTTGATTGTAAGAATTACTGAGTCTGCTTCGTCCATAATCGATATGGTCTGAAAAATCGCCTTCAGAATCTGAGTCGCTTCCATCTGCCTCGTTATTTTTCATTCTTGCAATATGATGATCAAGCTTACTATAAGATGTGCCCGAACCCCTCATCGGTTTTTTCGTCTTTTCATCATCTTCACTAGGCCAATCCCCGTGGAAGTCATAAAAATCGACCGAACCACTTAATCCACTACTATGCAATGCCTCTGCCATACTATCTTTTCCATGCTCTATATTGGATCCAACCATTCTTATAAAGTTATCCGTCTTGTCTGAAGCCACATCCTTTAAACTATTTGCAGTTTCACAGGCCTTATCGGCTACCTTGCAAGTATATTTTGATGCTTCTGCAAGAATCGGTGTGAAATAAGGACGAATTAACCACAAAATAAGTGCTAACAAATAATTTAATTTGGCATCAAATAGGATGAATAGTTTACCTGATGCAGCTGAGTAAAGTGTGTCCTTGGTCTTGGCAGCTGTATTTCCGGCACTCTCCATTAGATGTCTAGCAGCATCTCTTGGCTCAACATGCTCCGAATGAAAAGCCCTGTCATCAACTTTAAACATCAGCGAAAGCAATGAAAGGACTTAAACTGTTCTATAAGAACTTTAGGTGTCTGATCTATATAAATTACTTAGGTTGCATGGACACGCTCCAAATGTCCGATATGACACAGATACAGAAATTTAACTAAAATAAATTTTCAAACATAATATTTATATACAAAAATCCATAGCTATTTGGTCAATTAAAAAACCAAAAAAAAATTTAAAATAGTTTTTATGTCATGTCTTGTGACTTTATTGCATATGCTAATGCCTTTACGAGCTGTGAGTAATAAATGCGCTTTAACTCTAGTGTAGACATAAATACCTTTTTAGGATCTATTCTATAATTTAAATGCCTTTTTAATACTTGATCTATTGAAATGAGTCTTTTAACGTCTGAACTATTGGAATTTGGAAAATATATTGTGATTTATTAGTTATATGCCCCGTGAATTGTCAGGGATTCTCTTCATCTTTCTCCCCTTTGACAAAATTCCAAAAACCCTAAACATGAGGAAACACTACAGATCCTTAAATCCACGTTCATAGAATCGATTGAAGAAAAATTTAAAAACGGGGACGAATTTCGAAAGTAGTCCACTTACAATTGAGTTGGGTGTTTCGATTTTCTATGAGTTCAGAGGATGAAACCAAAGAAAGCAATTTCTCTTGTCGAAGAAATCAATTATCCAAACCTCTCCGTATATGTTAAGGCTCTCTCTCTACAATGATTTTTAGGGTTTTTTTTTATCAATTTCTAAACCTTCAGAACAGCGAAGATGAGGCATCAATGGTTTTAAACGTGGATACTCCAAGCCACGGTACAGTAATTGAAAGAAATCATAGAAAGCAACCAACAATTTGAAAATACTAGAACACCTCACAAAATCAATTCCTCTAATAATTAAAACAATCTCATAGAAGCTTTCACCATCTCTGAGTTCTTAAGAGCCAGGAAATTGATGAAGGTGTTTATGTGGCAGATGCAAAAGAGAAGAGAAGAAAAAAATATATCAAATTTAATGGAAAATATAAAAAATGGTTTACATGTCACTTTTTTCTTTGCCGTTAGAGGACGTTAACTCTCAGTTAATGTATTCCTTCAATGTACAAAAGTTCCATACAATCACGTATTAAAAGGAAATTTGAGTTATATAATAGACCTTAAAAGGGTATTTATGTCCTTTAATATATGATTTTTACTTTTGTTATTTACATTGTTATATTTAAATGCTATATTACCCACTCTCACTATGTTTTTTTATTTTTGACACATATTTCCATAAAAGAAGATTCATTAACCTCTACGTGGAGTGTCCGAGGTGTGTCCGAGTGTCCGTTTGAAATTTGAAGTGTAGTATCCGGGGAGCATCGGTGTCCGACATACACTCCAGGTTTTGGAGTGTCCATGCTTCATAGGAAATTACCTTACGTATTCCTTTTTCACCTTTTTTTACCTATCGTATTCAATATTTACTTATTTAGTGTACGTTCATTTAACAAAAAAAAATTGTGTGAAATACATATATCGCTATTTGAAGCATGGATATATTTTATTGATTCAGCAAATGAAAGTCAGGCACCAAAATGAGAGTTCGAGTTATGGAACTCAAACCGTATTTAGGTCGAAATGAAAGTACATATGTCTGACACTAGTGGAAAACAACGTTGATTCCTTGCTATGTTGGTTTCGGTTATTTAAATAACCGAGGAGAATATTCAATTAGTGGGCCTGGTACACGGATTTGGCTTCGGTTATTAAAATAACCAAGGAAAAAGGTCTGACCCATTGTGTAATTTCAAAAAGTAATTGACATTTCTCCTCGGTTATTTGAATAACCGAGGAGAATGTTCAAATAAAAGATCGCCCCCAGCTTCTCAAACACAGAGATTACAGTATCTAGGTTAAACCTCTCAAACACTCACCGATGTCTCCTCTGTGGCCTGTTTTCCGCCGTATCCTCTGTCGCTCTTGCCGCTATCTTTTTGTCGCCGTTCTCCGCCATCTCCTTTGTCTTCGTTTGTCGCCGTCTCCTCTGATTCACCTTTTGTTTCTGACTTTTTCTACGGAATTCTCAGTCCATATCTCCGTCGTGCTCTCTTCCATAAAGGTAATAGGTAAAACCTAAATAATTTCGCTTGCTTTTCACCGTATTTCTTAGTGCTCCGCCATCGGAATAATCGGCCTACTCAGGAGTACATCAGGAGGGCTGTGGAAGAGGGAATTGATGACAATGGCGATTTTTCCGGTGATTCATAGCGCTGTAGAATTTATTCGCTGCAAAGGTTAATTGATCTATTTAATTCTATTGGCTATTTCCGTTTGTTGAATTCTGGTTTTGCTAGGGAATAAGATTTATCTGTTATTTTGATAGGCTTGACTGATGGAAATGGTGTGATTGGGGTTCCATTTAGTGCGATTAAGAGTGGGTTCAACATGGATAAGGTCGCTCAGGTATGATTATCATGAATTTTCTATTGGATTTAGTTGTTTTTCCCCTTTTACAGAACAATAATTCCAATAATAAAAAAAATACAGGGGAGGAAAAGTAGTACAAATCTAATCGGCAAAGTTTGTCCGAATGAAAAAAAATGAATGAAGGTGTGTGTCTGTCAATCTCAAATGCCTCCTTTCTTTAATTTTTGCTTTCGTCCTGTTGTCTTTTTCATTCACCCAATTGTATAATATATTAATCCAACAATCCTCCATTTCCTTCCCCCCTCTTCTCTCTTTTTCTACACTCTTATTCTAGTTTAATTAGTTTGATTAGTTAAGGAATTAATCACAAAATGAAGCAAAAATCATCAGGATTAATGAAGAGAAGTGAGTCTGAATTAGAGTTGCAAGAAGTGATCAACAACACTAATTTCAGCTATACTGATTCTTCTGCTGCTGCTGCTGATTTTCATTGTTTTCCTCAGGATGATCTTCACTATTCCCTACTCTCTGATGATTTTTTCTTGCATCACCGGGTAATTTTCTATTTCAAGTATTCATCTTTTTGTTTCTTTTTTTTTATCATATTTGTTAAAATTTGACTTTGAAGTAGTTAGAATATTATACCGAAATATTAGGAGATAATATTTGTTATAACAAGATTAGATTTAAACTGATAAATGTTAGATTTGAAATTTGAATTATTACATGTTAGTTCCATATCTATTGGAGTCAGAAGTTTGATGTGATTTTTTATTAATCTTCAAAATATCAAAACTGAAGTTTTGGGATGTCGAATTGGATTGTATTGTTAATCTGAATCCGTTCATTTGTGTGGATATAACATTATTATATAGAGATGATTTTTGTTCTATTAGTGTGTGTGCACATCTTGCTTATTTTATATAGCTTGAACCTCTTTAAATTGAAAATTAGATAATGCAACTGACGAACATAAAGATACTAAAGATTTTTTTATTTGCAGAATATGGTACAAATCATAAGTTGGGAAAGCTTGGGGATAGCATTCGCATTTGTAAGTTTTGCTTGGATCTCTTGTTGATGTTAGCTATTTGATTATGCTAAACTATAAAATAAAATGTTGTTGCTATGTAGGGGCGAACATTGATCCCGATCTATTATTGGCTATTTTCCTCCACGCCCTTTTGCTTAAGAGTTCCTTTTTAATGAAAATGCACGAGATCAATAGTTGCATAGATTTTGTTAAATTTTGTTCATACTATTTAGCTTTTGGCCTTAAGCTAGTTTAATTTTATTCACATTTAGCCTTGTATAAATACTTAAATGTTTAATTAGCTTCTGGCTCATTTTAAGATATCTTGATTTTGTTCATATTTATTACCTATATATAGTATTTAAGCTAAGTCCTTGAGTCATTTTTGTATTAGGTAATTATAGTTATACAGGTGGGGTGCATATATTTGAATGAATTTTTAAAAAAATAACAGATTTGTCCTCGGTTATTAAGTTAACCGAAGTCAAAGTAGCATCTATTTGCCTCAGTTTTTTAGGTTAACCGAGGCCATTATGCGGTAAAAATACAACCATCTCAATGTTTTTTCTCCTCGGTTATCTAAATAACCGAGGAGAATGATGCTCTTTCTCTTCGGTTAAATTAACCGAGGCCAAACAGATTGAGCCTTTGGTTTCGGCGGCTTTCTCATCGGTTCATAACCGAAACCAAAGACGCATATATAGCCGAAACCAAAGGCCATGTTTTCCACTAGTGTGAATTCGAAAACTACTATACTTAATTTGAATTCAAAGCAAAGGGAAGTTCGATGGAAAAGCAATATGTATGCCTATAAATGGATTTGGATTCTCTGAATTTAAATTTTACTGAGTTTTAATGATTCAGATTTAATTTCACTATGAACCCCGCAAAACATCAAAACTAACCTTTTTAATGGTTCATTACTGACCCATAAACCACTTAAACTATCCATTAAAACTCAATGTATGGTTGAGATTGACTGAAATGTACAACTTTACCAATTCAAAACCATAGATTTTTATATTGCTGTAAGACATTTCCAACAAATATGTGCATTCAATGGACTAGTCTGCAAAGCAACACAAATTTACGAAGGTGCGTTTGATTCGCGGAAACCACGGAATAGAAATAGAAATGAATGAAAAGATGTCGAATGTAGTAAAATATATGTTTAGAATCCGTCAACGCATAAAAAAGTTTTTTATGGTTTATATACCTCTCACGGAAAAACTATTCCTTTTAGATGAATAATGTGTCGTATTTAACAAGTTTCCATACAAATCTATTTCTATTCCACGAACCCTAATAGATCAGACACCGAAATGACCCAAAATAATAGAAGGCAAAGTTGAGAGAAATACTCATTGTAGGTTGGTTGAGGCCACGAAGGACCGGGATCCTGAGAAGAGGGTACATTGAAATCATCTGGATCAAAACCCAAAGAACAATGGCAAACATCAAAGGAAACAGCCACTGCTACCGCCACCAGTATCACCGCCATTGTCTTCCTCATCATTAATTAATTGATTTAGAACAAAATGGAAAAAAGGAATTCTTAATTTGATTAAAGGTAAGAGAGTTAATGAAAAGGAATTCAGTTAGTTAAACTTTAGTAGGCAGAATGTGTCAAAGTGAAATTGATGAAACGTGGAAGCTGATGAGAACAACTTGGCGGAAAATGAGACGCTTCTTTTCTATTTTTATACATGTAGCACGAGAGAGGTTTTTTTTTTATAATTGCTTACATTAGTAAATAAAACAAACAAAATTAACATTATTTTCAATGCTGCTTAAATTCCTTAATTATAGGCTTAAACGTAATTAGAGCTTATCAAACCTCTTCTAATAATTTTGAAATTATAAAGATATTTAAATAAATTATTACTAAAAATAATTTATTGCAATTTAAAATATATAGTAAATTCTATGGTTACTTTGTTGAAAAATAAAGTAACCATACTTTGTTCTTACGACCAATAGTATTGTGACATGTGGAAAATTAAAATAATAAAAAGAAAATTTAAAAATAAATTTACTTGTAATAACAGGTTATGTTATCTACATGTTAATGAGTATGTTAAAATTACACTATGTAGTATATAATAATATGCGCCTATCTATATTCACAAAAAATTCTTTAAACTTTGCGAAAACAATACTTAATTCTTACAAATTTTCGTAACATTATTAAAATTTTCGGAATGTAGTTTTTATCAAAATAACTACAAACAAATAATTAAATTATAATTTTTAAATTATAAATTTAATGAATTTTACAAATTTTTTATCATGAATTTACTACCAATTTAGAATATTTTTTATCAAATAGAAAAATAACAACAAAGATTTAATGTGGAAATTCATTTTCATTGATTAAATGAATACATGGGTGTTCATCATTTTCTCTCATTTTTCACAAATTAAAAGATTTTACAAATTATTAACATTACCAAAAGTTATAAAACTAATTTTACACGAGCCTTAGTTTTTTTTACTATATGAAAATATATATTTCATAGTTCTTAATCGTTCTCATGAAGTTGAATATAATTAAGTCATCTTTCATGTAAAATATATTTAAGTTTCAAAAATTTCAAAAAAATTTATGTGGAGTATTTTTTTTTACTATTTCAATGATATATTGTAAAAGTTAATTATCAATTTTCATAAAGGTGAAGATATTTTTTTTTATAAAGTATCAACTTTACGAAAAATTTAGTAGTTTTTCACATAAAATATATATAAATTCCAATTCATTCCGTAAAATTATGAAAACTTATGTGAACCCTTTATTTGTCATTTGAATTACATTTTTCATTCATATTTCTTGTAAAGTTGACGATCTTCAAGCATTCACTTCACGAAAATTAAGTAGTCTTTTATGCAAGATTTGTGTATGTTTCAAAAACTTTTGTAAAATTCAAAACTTATAATAAATATTTTTTTATCATTTCAATAATATATTTTCGCAGTTGTTATTCATTTTTCGCAGAGTTGAATATTTTTTTATAAAGTATTATCTTTACTACATTTCATTCGTCTTTCACGTAAAATATGTCTAAGTTTCAATAAATTTTGAAAATTTCAAAAATTTTAGGTGAATTTTATTTCTTTTGCTTTTGGAATGATATATTGTTAACAGTCAATTTTCATAAAGTTGAAGATATGTTTTTGTAAAGTGTCAACTTTACTAAAATATATCTGAACTCCAATTCATTTTGTAAAATTTTAAAAATTTACGTGAACCCTTCATATATCATTTGAATTGCATTTTTCATTCATTTTTCTCGTTAAGTTCACAATTTTTTTTCAAGCGTTCACTTTACAAAAAGTAAGTAGTCTTTTATGCAAGATTTGCATATGTTTCAATAACTTTTGTAAAATTCAAAACTTTCTAATAAATCATTGGCTCTGATACCAACTGATGGCGTGCGGAAGTGAAAAATAGAATAGAAATTAAAAAAATGGATTAATTTGATATGGATGAATATTTTTGGATCACATACAAAATCCGCTGAGTATTTTTGGAAACAATCAAAATCCTTTAGTTTTTGGAAACTAATAAAATTCAATTAGTTTTTGAAAACTAACAAAACTGAAATGTGCTAGAACACAATTACTTTTTCTCCAAATGATAATCTGATTTTTTTATTACATATTTGTTTTCCTTTATATAAGGAAGGAAAGAGTTGCAACATAAAATAAAAGACAATAAATACTAAGCAACAGTTGCAAATAATGAACTTAAATCAAATAAAACTTCCTAGACATTAATCCTATACTTATTAGTTTCTTAATAAACAAAATTATGACAATTGAAGCACAAAATAACAATTTAATGGAAATTAAAGAATAAAAATAGTTGTTAAAGTTCTCCAAACATCTCCAATGTATTTGCTGTGACAAAATAAGATTAAATAAGGATTAATCACATTTTGTATGCGTTGATGGACCTCCTTCAAATGTGCTTAGGAAGGGTACACCCTTTAAAGGCTTGAATAATACTGACTTTGAATTTACACTTAACTACCCACAAGTCCGTATTTGAAACAATAAAAATATTTCTTCGATTTACCAACCTATTTTGTCACTAAAAAATAAAGAACACGATATTTTTCCCTCCATCAATCTACCTCTATACCTATTACACAAACCGCATCTAGCTGTCATTTAAGCCAACAATTGTAGTAATAACAAGGATTAAATATCAAAGGCAATAAATTAAGACATGGGCTTGCATATTTAACAGATGCAATGAAGGAGAAGGTGAAGGACTAAAGGGGGAAAATCTATAATAAAATCTAAGGCAGAGAAAGCAAAGGGCAACTCAAGTTTCAAATCGTAGCTAATCTCTTCTAACTGAAATTGGAATTAAAGCAAAAAATAAAGTGAGTACTATGAGAAAACAAACTAAAATCCTCAAATCCTTCGTATCATTGAAAAATAAGATGAGATTGTTCCAAACCGTATCGTCGAGAAAAAATCCAGCAGTACTAACTCGACCACGAGCAGCTTATTGCTCAACTCAATATCTTCGTCCAAGGATTAAGCCTTGGCTCGGTGCTGGGGACCCGTTAGACCCTCGTTCCGATATTTTTTTAACCATTTCTCTCTTTATTGTATTAATTTGCTGTCCTTTTTTCACACAATTGAATTGAAATTATGCCTTCATCAGATTTTTTTTTCACATTGTGGAGGATATCAAAAGCTAATTTTACTTTTTTTTAATAGTTACAAGTATCTTCTTTAAAATAATCTTGTTCGGGGTTTAGTCACAGTTAAGGCTCCACATCCCTCCCAACAAGTATATTTGGTAGGATTTGAACGTTGTTCTCCTCCAATATATTCAGCATGCGTTGCTAACTGAGCTACACCTTGTTGGTAATGATTTGCTTCTGAGGTGATAATTTTGCTTATAATCGGCTGTTTTTTTTCCAGATTTAGGGATTAAATTTTGGATTTCCTTAATTTGGAGGAGGTATTTGAATTTCAAAGTTCAACAATGATAATAGAATGTTGTTGCCTCTTTCAAACGATGACAATATCAATACAATTGAAGTTATACTTGTAGTCTTAGAATTTAATTGTATCGACATATATCATACAATACATATACATTCTGTTGAAATTTTGATTAGTAAGAATTCAGTATTATTTGTTCTAAACAAATGAGTTCTTAAGACTTCGCTTTGTTGTAAATACAATTTGGAGCTATTCTGGTGATGTGATTGGTTGTGAACTTGAGATTTGTTCTTCATTTAGGGTTTAATCTTGATGAATCTATACAAACTATTACCCTATTTACATTTAAACTTCTAAATATGATTTTGTATAAGATCGCGTGTGCGTTATATATTGCTATTATATAAATAAAATTGGTGAAAATAGTGCCATCTTCTAGTGTTTTCTATTGAAGAGTTTTATCTATATAAACTATGTGCAGGTGAAAGAAATCGTGCGAGATGCATTGGTAGAACCTGAAACAATCCAAGTGAAAGTAACGAAGCGAAATTCTATTAATGATGCATAAATTTCTGTGAAAGGTATCCATTCTTTTAGTTCTCTGTAATTGTCTGTTTGCATAAATATCTTAAAATATTGAAAGGATTTTTATTTATTCTATTGTGTTGTGGGCTAACACTTCTAACTCAAAAAATATTATGATTAATATGCAACCTGACTCTAAAAGATTTGTTTCAATCAGAAGCATAACGGGGGTGTTTGTAAAAAATTCCACGAGAAAATGAAAGGAATTGAATTCAATTCACTAGATTAAATTCAATTGAATTGATTTTTTCAAACCAATTCTTTGTTTGGAAACATCATTTATATTAGAGAATTCAATTGATTGGTAATATATTTATTTAACATTTTTTTTCAAAATTATTTACCCAACTAATTTCACCCATTAAAATAAAAGGCATATGAGGGATAATATGGTAAAAATAATACCCAAAAGCTTAGCTCAAATGAATTCCTTCAAAATCATGCAAGTTTTGGCAAGATTTCTCTTCCTTCCATTCACAAGAATTTAAATCTTGCATGATTTGAATTCTATCAATATTTTTTAGTTCCAAACAAGGGAATTTGCCAAAATGAATTCAATTGAATTGAATTTCCTCAAGGTAAGCTTTCCAAACACACGCAACATGCTTCTAATATTCTTGATGAAATTTTAAAATATTCTGTGATTCTGTTTTACTTGATAAAAGATGAGGAATACTTCTATTTAGAGTTGGAACTCGGCTTTGCCTAATAAAGTATAATGCATATGTTGCTTGTCTCAAAAAGATTTTGATATATCTCAGAATTCTAATTTGCTTGATAAATATGCGATACTCTTTGAAGGTGATAGAAATTGGGCAAGAAGCATTGGTCAAACTTCTGTTAACGATCCTTCTAAAAAGCAAAAGGATTTATGTTCTATTAATGAGTCGGAACCTTGAAAGGTATTCCATTTTTTAATTCTCTCTGTTCATTTCTCTGATTCTTAAATTTCTGAAAATGTTGAAAGGATTTTTATTAGCCAACCCCACTTAGTGTGGGAATTGAGGCTTAGTTGATTGGTTGGTATTGAAAGAATTTTAATTCTTTCAATTGTACTTTGGGCTAACGTTCTTACTCTGAATAAAATGATATGACATATATTTTTGCATTGTTTACTTGGCACTTGTAAAAAATTCTGTTCATAGCGAAAGATAAAATCTGATGGCACCATATAGTAAAAATTTTGACTCGGCGTTGAGAGTTATCCCCATTTATATGTTGCATTGATTCATGTAGACAAGTTTAAATTCCACATTTAAAATTGTTTGAATTAAGATATTGCTTTTAATCATTGTTTTTGGTGGCTCTATTGGTTGATTATAATAATACTTGCATCGAAATATTACATGACTGTACTTGTCAGAATTTCCAAAGTTTTTGGGCTCATTTGGGGTGTTGACGTTGTGGTATCAGATAGGTATCTACTGGATCCAAAGTGCATGTTGGTTATGATTTAGGTACTTATCAAGTAATATTTCATCCTGCTTTAAATAAATTTATTATGTAAATTACATTTAATTCATGATCAATAAGGTTAATAGAATAAACAATTCATATTTAATAGGAAACAAAGTTAGACTTGAATTACAACTCTTATTAAATAATTATTCAAGTAATTAATAATTAATCAATTGATTTAATAGCTGATTAATTAATTAAATAATAATTAAAATTTATTTAATAAATACTATTTAATTAGAAACAAAAATAAATCGGTCCAACTGAAACACTGCTGGCCGAAGCCAGTAGTGTGCGGGCTTGATTGCTCGCATGGGCCTACGCCAATGTGCAGGCCCAATCAGTATAAAATACAGCAACCTAAATTTTGGATTTCTTTAATTTGTTGGAGGAGGTATTTGTTGGAAATCGGGGATTACTTGGATATTTCTGAAGTCGCGAAAACACTGTCAGATTGAAATTTATTTGGCCGGTTTACCAAATTTTCAATCAGATAAAATCAGAAAGAGAATCAAGAACAAGAATTTGTTTGCAGTGAAATTTCAACCGAATTTTTCTGTATATGGCCAATATCGTTTTGGTGAAATAAATAGCCAAAACGTCAACAGACATGCTGTTTGGGGTAGCAGCCATGTCCAAAAGACATGTTTCTTTCGAGTTTCAGTTGTGTCCAACAGACACACTATTTCGGACAAAAATTCATTTTTTGGTGAATTTTTCCAAAGGATGCGTGGGTTCAGGGATGACCCCAGCCCGGGGCGCTGCCCCAGGACCCTGCCAGGGGCTGCCTCCCCTCGGACCCTGCCTAGGGGCGCTGCCCCTTGGACCCCGCACCCGGGGGTGCTGCCCCCGGACCCCCAAATCGTAAACAGAACCCGAACAAGTGTGCACTCTGCACTCTCCATACTTGTTCGGTGAAATGTCACGATCGCATTGGTCAAACTAGTTGATCCAATTACACTAAAATATTAACAATATTTGAATTTCAATGTTCAACAATGATAATAGAATGTTGTTGCCTCTTTCAAACAATGGCACTATCAATACAATGAAAGTTATACTTGTTGTCTTAGAATTTTAATTGTATCAACATATATCATACAATACATATACATTCTGTTGAAATTTTAATTAGTAAGAATTCAGTATTATTTTTTCTAAACAAATGGGTTCTTAAGAGTTTGCTTTGTTGTAAAAACAATTTGGAGCTATTCTGGTGATGTGATTGCTTGTGAACTTGAGATTTTTTCTTTATTTAGGGTTCAGTCTTGATGAATCTCTACCCTATATATATTTAAACTTTTAAATATGATTTTGTATAAGATCGCGTGTGCGTTATATATTGCTATCATATAAATAAAATTGGTAAAAATAGTGCAATCTTATAGTGTTTTTCTATTGAAGAGTTTTATCTTTATAAACTATTTGCATGTGAAAGAAATCGTGTGAGATGCATTGGTAGATCCTGAAACAATCCAAGTGAAAGTAACGAAGAAATTTTTTATTAATGATGCATAAATTTCTGTGAAAGGTATCCACTCTTTTAGTTCTCTGTAATTGTCTTTTTGCATATATATCTTAAAATATTGAAAGGATTTTTATTCATTCTATTGTGTTGTGGGCTAACACTTCTAACTCAAAAAATATTTTGATTAATATGCAACCTGACTCTAAAAGATTTGTTTCAATCAGAAGCATAACGGGGGTGTTTGTAAAAAATTCCACGAGAAAATGAAAGGAATTGAATTCAATTCACTAGATTAAATTCAATTGAATTGATTTTTTTAAACCAATTCTTTATTTGGAAACATCATTTATATTAGAGAATTCAATTGATTGGTAATATATTTATTTAACATTTTTTTTCAAAATTGTTTACACAACTAATTTCACCCATTAAAATAAAAGGCATGTGAGGGATAATATGGTAAAAATAATACCCAAAAGCTTAGCTCAAATGAATTCCTTCAAAATCGTGCAAGTTTTGGCAAGATTTCTCTTCCTTCCATTCACAAGAATTCAAATCTTGCATGATTTGAATTCTATCAATATTTTTTTGTTCCAAACAAGGGAATTTGCCAAAATGAATTCAATTGAATTAAATTCCCTCAAAAGTAAGCTTTTCAAACACACATAACATGCTTCTAATATTCTTGATGAAATTTCAAAGTATCCTGTGATTCTGTTTTACTTGATAAAAGATGAGGAATACTTCTATTTAGAGTTAGAACTCGGCTTTGCCTAATAAAGTATAATGCATATGTTCCCTGACTCAAAAAGATTTTGATATATCTCAGAATTCTAATTTGCTTGATAAATATGCGATACTCTTTGAAGGTGATAGGAATTGGGCAAGAAGCATTTGTCAAACTTCTACTAATGATCCTCCTAAAAAGCCAAAGGATTTACCGTAACATCCCATTTAACACATCATTTTAGCCATTTATGCATACATATTAGAAATTATTAAATGAAGTATAAATATATTAATTTTGGTATATTGGTTTAAAATATATTAGATATATATATATATATACACTTAAATATATAAAAGGGATTTGAAATTTTGTGAAGATAAAAGTAGAAATTATGGTTGGTAATTAGATTAGTACTTGAGTTGTTTACTATTGGTATAAGTATAGTATAGTATAAGTGTAAGTATTATATAATGAAAAAAGGGCAAAATGGTCATTTTAGCCTATAGATAATTGTGGAAGTGATAAGTAGCTGAAATCAACCATGAAACAAAGAAAAACTCAGAATATGAAAGGGTAGGAGTAGAAGAGAAGAAGAAGAACAAAGAGAGAGGAAGAATCAGGTATGTATATGATTTTGTAATATGATTTTCGAGATGTTAGAGATAGAATTTGAGATTATGACAAAAAGATGAATTCATTCTATACATCTCTAGATTTCTTCTGTAAAATTTGGGGATTTTTAGATGAGTAGATCAATAGCTATAATTTTATAAGATGAAGTGTGCAGAATTGGATGATCAAAGAGATAGGGTGAGTTTTAAAATTAATTTGGGATTGTTATACTGCTTAGAAAATTTTAATTTTTTGATATGTTATTTCCTTATGTGTTTATTTTAAGTAGGAAAAAGAATCAGATCGATTCATGTTGTGTAGAGAGAGTTATACTCGTTTTATTACGATGTTGTCCAGGTAGAACAGGTTGAAACAGGGCGTTGAAGGAAAATTCACTATAAATCGTATAAGGCTTTGAAAATTGAGATTTTAGTATGTTATGGAATTGTGTATTAGGAATTGAACAAAATAAGAATCAGAGCAATTGATTAGTGAGTTGAAAGTTATGAATTTTGAAGTGAAGTGAGGTCACAAGGATACTGGTTCTAAGTTCAGGAAAAGCAGGACAGAATTGGAGTTCAAAATATCAAATTCACAATAAATGGAAAAGTAATCAGAAAATTATGAAATTTTGATATGTTATAAAGCTATGTGTTAAGAGTAAAATAAAACTGGAATCAGGTCATTTGGTTCAGTACTTTGAGAGACATGATCGGTTATACTCAGTAAGGTCACGGAGATAGTAATTTTATTCTAGTTTATGTCAATCTTTTTATAAAGGAAATAAGATGTATATGTTTATATTTTATATGAATTTATGTTATAGAAGCTCAAAACAGTGAATGGTCCAAGTCATTTTCGAGAGAATTAGCTCGGATAATCTGTGAGTATAAACATGATATGAATATATGGGTGAAATGTGTTGATGTGTTAATTGTATGAATATGTGAATGTGATATGAATTGTTTTGATATGAAATTGTGTGAGAAATATGTTGATATGTGTCATTTGAATATGATAATGGATTGAATTCTTAAGTGAAGTGAATTGGTGCATATATGAATTATTGGTGGAGTATAATTAAGTATTGCATTTGATATGTTGGATTTATATGATATATGTATGTGGAATATATGTTCATTTGTATTAGTATATGCTAATTGTAAGTTCAATGATTCGTATAACAGACATTTGCACTTGAATATATGAAAAGTAAAAGAGACGTTGTGACATAGCCGATCATACATTGCAATACATGTTTTGTTCAACTGGACCTATATGGTCAACCAATTGCAATATCTGACAAATGGACCGAAAGGTCAACTAATTATTTATCTTGACCGAAAGGTCAACCGATTGTTATAAAGCTGGCCAACAAATCAATTGACAATTGTTACAAATGTTACATGTATCCCGGGGCAATAGTTTGGCTGGAAATGTCACAACACTTAAATAACCGGTTCATTCATTCTCATATAAGTGTGACTGTATATTGAATTTGTTAATGTATATATGTGATTTTCTAAATTCATAGATTGTTTATATTCACTGAGTTGCGCCTCATATAAAGCGCTAAATTTTTCAGAGCTGATAAAGTTTGTACTAGAAACTCATTATTTGTAGATATCATGGATGAAAGATTGGTTGGCTGTGTTCCATCTCGCTCCCTCTCCTCACATGACAAGCATATAGTATAGAAAGTGGTCGGGTTTTGGTTTTTGTTTTGTACACATTTATTGTAATAGGATATGATGCTATAAGTATTATAAACCAAATGTTAAGTTTTGTTAGTATATTATATATATAAATGAAGTATGAGTACAAAAAAAAATTATATGTTGTGATTACGATTTTGGTGATTTAGTATAAGGAATAGATTGTTTCATTTATGCTCTATTAATGAGTCGGAAGTTTGAAAGATAATTCGAACTTTTAATTCTCTCTGTTCGTCTCTCTGCTTATTAAATTTCTGAAAATATTGAAAGAATTTTTATTAGCCAACTCCACTTAGTGTGGGAATTGAGGCTAAGTTGGTTGGTTGGTATTGAAAGAATTTTAATTCTTTCAATTGTACTTTGGGCTAACGTTCTTGCTCTGAATAAAATGATATGATATGTATGTTTGCTTTGTTTACTTGGCACTTATAAAAAATTCTATTCATAGTGAAAGATAAAATCTGATGGCACCATATAGTAAAAAATTTGACTCGGCGTTGAGAGTTATCCGCATTTATATGTTGCATTGATTCATGTAGACAAGTTTAAATTCCACATTCAAAATTGTTTGAATTAAGATATTGTTTTTAATAATTGTTTTTGGTGGCTCTATTGGTTGATCATAATAATACTTGCATCGAAATATAACATGACAATACTTGTGAGAATTTCCAAAGTTTTTGGGCTCATTTGGGGTGCTGACGCTGTGGTTTCAGATAGGTATTTACTGGACCCAAAGTGCATGTTGGTTATGATTTGGGGACTTATCAAGTAATATATTGTCCTGCTTTAAATAAATTTTTTATGTGAATTACATTTAATTCATGATCAATAAGGTTAATAGAATAAACAATTTCTATTTAATAGGAAACAAAGTTAGACTTGAATTACAACTCTTATTAAATAATTATTCAACTAATTAATAATCAATCAATTGATTTAATAACTGATTAATTAATTAAAGAATAATTAAAATTTATTTAATAAATACTATTTACTTAGAAACAGAAATAAATCAGACTTTCAGTCCAACTGAAACACTGTTGGCCGAAGCCAGCGGTGTGCGGGCTTGATTGCCTGCATGGGCCTACGCTAATGTGCAGGCCCTATCAGTATAAAATACAGCAATCAAAATTTTGGATTTCCTTAATTTGTTGGAGGTGGTATTTGAATTTCAATGTTCAACAATGATAATATAATGTTGTCGCCTCTTTCAAACGATGGCACTAATAATACAATGGAAGTTATACTTGTTGTCTTAGAATTTTAATTGTATCGACATATATCATGCAATACATATACATTCTGTTGAAATTTTGATTAGTGAGAATTCAGTATTATTTGTTCTAAACAAATGGGTTCTTAAGAGTTTGCTTTGTTGTAAAAATAATTTGGAGCTATTCTGGTGATGTGATTGGTTGTGAACTTGAGATTTGTTCTTTATTTAGGGTTCAATCTTGATGAATCTTTTCAAAGTATTACCCTATTTACATTTAAACTTCTAAATATGATTTTATATAAGATCGCGTCTGCGTTATATATTGCTATTATATAAATAAAATTGGTGAAAATAGCGCAATCTTATAGTGTTTTTCTATTGAAGAGTTTTATCTATTTAAACTATTTGGAGGTGAAAGAAATCGTGTGAGATGCATTGGTAGAACCTGAAATAATCCAAGTGAAAGTAACTAAGCAAAATTCTATTAATGATGCATAAATTTATGTGAAAGGTATCTATTCTTTTAGTTCTCTCTAATTGTCTTTTTGCATAAATATCTTAAAATATTGAAAGGGTTTTTATTCATTCTATTGTGTTGTGGGCTAACACTTCTAACTCAAAAAATAGGTATATTCTATGGTTACTTTATTTAATCATTACTTTGCCTTTTTCATCATTGGATCAAAATAACCACCACCCATCCTATGGTGGAAAAGTGCAAAGTAATGGATACTTTGTAAAAATCAAAGTAACCATAGAATGCACCCAAAAAATATTATGATTAATATGCAACCTGACTCTAAAGATTTGTTTCAATCAGAAGCATAACGAGTGTGTTTGTAAACAATTCCACGAGAAAATGAAAAGAGTTAAATTGAATTAACTAGATTGAATTTAATTGAATTGATTACTTCAAATCAATTCTTTGTTTGGAAACATCATCTATATTAGAGAATTTAATTGATTGGTAATATATTTATTTAACATTTATTTTCAAAATTATTTACACAACTAATTTCACCCATGTGAGGGATAATATGGTAAAAACAATACCCAAAAGCTTAGCTCAAACGAATTCCTTTAAAATCAAGCAAGTTTTGGTAAGATTTCTCTTCCTTCCATTCACAAGAATTCAAATCTTGCATGATTTGAATTCTATCAATATTTTTTGGTTCCAAACAAGGGAATTTGCCAAAATAAATTCAATTGAATTGAATTTCCTCAAAGTAAGCTTTCCAAACATACGCAACATGCTTCTAATATTCTTGATGAAATTTCAAAGTATTAAGTGATTCTGTTTTACTTGATAAAAGATGAGGAATACTTCTATTTAGAGTTGGAACTCGGCTTTGCCTAATAAAGTATAATGCATATGTTGCCTGACTCAAAAAGATTTTGAAATATCTCAGAATTCTAATTTGCTTAATAAATATGCGACACTTTTTGAAGGTGATAGAAATTGGGCAGAAGCATTGGTCAAACTTCTGTTAACGATCCTTCTAAAAAGCCAAGGGATTTATGTTCTATTAATGAGCCGGAAGCTTGAAAGGTAATCCATTCTTTTAATTCTCTCTGTCCGTCTCTCTGCTTATTAAATTTCTGAAAATGTTGAAAGGATTTTTATTAGCCAACCCCACTTAGTATGGGAATTAAGGCTTAATTTGTTGGTTGGTATTGAAAGAATTTTAATTCTTTCAATTGTACTTTAGGCTAACATTCTTACTCTGAATAAAATGATATGACATATATGTTTGCATTGTTTATCTGGCACTTATAAAAAATTCTATTTATAGTGAAAGATAAAATCTGATGGCACGATATAGTAAAAAATTTGACTCGGCGTTGAGGATTATCCGCATTTATATGTTGCATTGATTCAAGTAGACAAGTTTAAATTCCACATTCAAAATTGTTTGAATTAAGATATTGTTTTTAATCATTGTTTTTGGTGGCTCTATTAGTTGACCATAATAATACTTGCATCGAAACATAACATGACGATACTCATCAAAATTTCCAAAGTTTTTGGGCTCATCTGGGGTGCTGACGCTGTGGTATCAGGTAGGTATCTACTTGATCCAAAGTGCATGTTGATTATGATTTGGGGACTTATCAAGTAATGTTTCGTCCTGCTTTAAATAAATTTGTTATGTGAATTACATTTAATTCATGATCAATAAGGTAAGTCTTCAAAATGCTTGTAGTTAAGTACCTAAGTTCTGCCGTAATGAGAAGAATAGGGTGAAAAAATTCCAGGATCCTAAGCATACAGTTGACTTCATTGAAATATGAAACTAATGCAAGGGAGGAACAGAAAATTCTCCATGTTTTCTTTCATGGAAATGTGAAACATCCCATTTTGAAGTCAGGTAAATTTTGTTTTTTTTATATGCACTTGTCTTCAGCGTTGTTTGCATTAGTGTCTCTAGCAGTCATTGGCCACGGGATTTTATATCATGCTCCCTACTCCTCTGCATGAGTGGGATACTTATCACTCATGCAGGAGAGTAAGAAGCATGCTCCCGGAATATGGTATAAAATCCTCATTGGCCACAGTAGGGGCGGATACACGTTGAGTTCATAGGGCCAGGCTCCTTGACTTTCGAAATTTTAGCATAAATAAACTAAAAAGTGTAAAGTGTTCCATAACCTGATGAGTGCTGATTTGGTACTCCATTCCAGCGTTTTTCATTTATCCAGATCAAGTGGAGTCGTTTATTATTGCGGAAATAAATCTTATAAATATGGGCTTTAGAAGTGGTAGCAATAACCATTGACCAATTAGGATATTAATTCTTGTTTTTTAATACTCACATTTCAACCTTAATATATAAGTAGTTTGTTTTCTCCTTTCCTTAATAAATCATACTATTGTTTTATTGTAAACCGAAGGTAGTAAAAAAAATTAATGTTAGACACTTTTTTTCTTATTATTTTAAAAATTGATGATTTTTATTATTAGTTGAGATTTTAATTTATAATATACATGTATGTATTTATTGGGTTCATTTATTAAATTTTAGCCCCCTTAATTATTCGTACACCCTTGGACAATATATCACGAATTTTAGAGTAAGCATTCAGGTAATATACGCGCGCACACACAGAGGTAATATACGCGCACACACACACACGCTTTTTCAACTTAAAGTCAACAATGTTTTAAGTACTTCAATCAATAAATGTGCGTATTTGATAAAGCTCAAAACAAATACATAATCACTGAAATGAAATAAATATCACTATACTAAATTAATTAATATGTGATAACAATTTACTTATCATAAAATTATAGTCACGAAAAAAGTTATTATTTGTTACACCAAAATTAGTTTTTTTAAAATTTTAATGTAAAATTGTCACATATAAAAGATGATTTGTGACAATTACTTAAAAGTGTAACAAATATTTTTCTGTTACAACTTAAGTTGTAACCTATAAAATGGAAATTGTTACAATAAAAATTTTATTGTCACAAAACTATTTATGTGACAACATAAAAAATTTGTTACAAAAAATACTTCGGTTACAAGTAATAGTTGTTACCAAAATTCAATATGTGGCAATTACTTTTTATTGTCACAAAAACAATATATGTTTACGGGTTATATAAATGATATATAAACTTTCAACTTGATATTAAATTAATTTTTAAATAATTAATTAATTATATATATATAATAATCAATGATAGTACTTTATAATAGAAGTTTATTATGACATAATACATGTTTATCCCCTTGGCAACTTTTATCAAGTTCCGCCTTGAACTTTAACTTGTTTTTAGTAGTCCCCTCAACTTATAGAAAATGTACGACAAACTTAAGATTTGAATTTTCTATAAAAGTTATATGAAAGCTGTATGACATGTATTGAAAAATCATATGGGCGTTATAAGTCATATGAAAACTCGCAATTATAGACTATATGATAAATTATATAAAAAAGTATTGAAAAGTTATGAGTTATTTGAGAATGTTATTAAAAATGTATAGGAGAACTACAGACTTTTATTGAAACTAATATTATAATTATTATAATAAGAATTTTGTACAAATTTATAATAATAAGTCTTATAATAGTAATTATAAAAGCTATAAGAGAGGTATGGGAAAGTCATGAGTTATTTAAAGAGATAATTTAATGGTTTTCTAAAAGGTTTGAAAAATATTAGAGAAAAGTTATAAATTACAGAAAAAGTTATAAAAAAAGGTGTAAGAAAAAGTATAAGAAAGTTGTCATGAAGCGGATCCTCAATCTTGATAATAAATTTTATTGTTCTAATTTTTAATTAGCTAAAATAATGAATATATTATTTTTAGAAATATATTTTTATATAAAGATGGAGGTTGACTGAAAAATAAGGCTAATTTAAGATGTTTTAGAAATTTATTTTTAACTTTTAAAAAATAAAATTATTTCTCCGTGTTATATACAATTATTTTTTAATTAGTTATTAAAAAATAAAGATTAAACTTAGTATATTATCAATCAATATACTATTATTAATAATAATAACAACTAAAATAATTATCTTCTTGTAAGCATGATATCATTTCATTATAATTTATTATTGATATTATTAATTTTAAATATTATAATACATGAATAAATAATAGTAAATAACCATATAAATGAAATGAATATAATGATTAGTTGATAGATCAATTTGAGGAACCATTTTTAAAATTGGAACTTTAGCTTTAGTTAAAACCTAAACAATTATATGTAATTAGATACACAAAATTGTTTTCTTTTAAACCCCAACTCCTTCCTCCTCTTCTCTTCTTAGCTCCAAAAACGACATCTCTCGTAATCCCTCCTTTGGTCCTCGACAATCATCCCACGATTGAGCTCGAAATATCCTAGATCTTGCTCATTTGACTCTGATTTTTAGTCGCCCCTTCCTCCCCCCATCTTTCACTTCGATTTTTAACTCTATCTCCGTTTATCTTTTCCATTCTTTCTTACTTTTCTCTGGAGTTGACGGCTGTTGGATCTAGTCGACAGGAGGTGAAATAAGCTCTGTAGCATGGTCACACAATAGTATCTCGACCCCCTGGTTACGCAACTTCTACTTGAGGTAAGTTTTCTTTTGATAAATTAAAGGTTTTAAGTTTTGTTGGTTGAGACTTGAGGTCGTTGGTCCTTCATGTTTGATATGTCTTTGTTTTGTCGCTGATAGTGCTCACTTTGTCGGGATTCCTGCTAGATCTTTATTTTGTTTCGCCTAATATGTCTCGAGACCATGAACCCTACCTCTTCTGGTGTTTCATCCTCGTTTTGTCTAGATTCCACCATTCAAATGTTGGCCGAAACCATAGCTAAGCTTTAATGTTGCCATCAATTTCATTTTAGGTTTCTATTCTATGTGTTTTTAGGTTTTTTTATCTCTTAATTTTAGTGCTCTGCAAAACTTTATAGTAATCAATTAGATTTTGGACCTTGACCTTTATGTTCACAAGGTAATTTGATTTATTTGTTTTTGTCTATGGGTTCTGAAAAATGAACTAACATTAATATATGAATTGGGTACCTTAGATTTAACTAACAGGGTCTTTTCAATGTTGATGAGGTCAAACTGTCTGATATCATAGCTATTGGCCTCTTTTATGAGCCTCCTGAGAAAGGTAACCTACCTATGCGTATGTACAAATCTGATATTAACTTAGTTGTGTATGGGTTTGATAGATTCTATTGTTATTATCTCCCATCTTTCACCTTTGTAATTATATTTGGCATCTATTTCTGTCAAGTGTTAACCTTTGAAATTGCAAGCCCTTGGAAAATTAACCTACTTGTGTCCATGTGCACATTCCTGATATAATATATATGTAATGTGTGGGTGTGATAGATGCTATTGTTATTATTAGCTCTTGCCTTTGTTATTATATTGACATTTGTGTATTCCTACCTCTGAAATTGTAAGGCCCTGTATTTATTGGTTAGTTAAGGTAGCATGGAAACTCATAGACACTAACATTCCCATTTCCGTCTCGGAAATCTGAAATTATGTTATTTTTTGCATTTCCGATTTCTGAAAACTCTACCTTGGTTAGCTATTTGGCATGTGAAAATAACTTCTTGCTATTTTTATGCTGACTTATATGTGGTACTTTATGTCTTTGGTTTCTTGCACGTGATGTACACCATGTCAATTGTCTGTGGATTCAAGTCAATATACACATCACTATCTGTCTGGCCACTTGCAAACCACTAGAGTTTGAATAATGGTTATCTCCTGCTTTATTATAATCCTCTTTCTTGTTAAATGAGACTTAAGATGCTTCTTTGCGCTGTGTTTATGAACTTGAACTAGTCAACTGAGATATGCAACAGCTGATATACTAACAAGTAATAGGCCGATATATAGGGATTTATTACTTTTCATATTTTAGCTAGCACAGGCCAAAGTAGGGAATCTATTTTCATGAATGGCATTATTCATAGATTTCCCATATCGATTCAGCTTACCACATACTATATTACGATTTTTAGTTTCAAGGCTTGTTGTTCAATTTTCAATTTAATCTTATGCATATTATTATTGTGAAGTTATACAATTAAATCTTGAACTAGAGTTGAACACAGATTTGTATAGAAGGTGGCATATTCTGTTAATGTGTTTGGGTTCAGAATTATTTAATCATCAGCTGTTGTGTGTATTTGTTCTCATGTCTAATTTATTCCAGGATTGATGTGTGAACTGCTATGGAGTGATCTGCAGCCCATCCCTAGAAGAGGTCCCAGAAAGCGAGGTGTAAGTCTTTTTTTTGGTGCAGATGTGACAAAAAAGTTTTTACAGGAAAACAATCTAGGTAATCAATTTGATATGGCCTTGCATTTATTGATTCTGAGTTGTTCATGTAACACCCCCATTATTCGGAGTGTCACAGTAACGATAACCTCTGATAACTTATTTACTAATTCAGTAAGTTTCACATTAATACTTAAACAAATTCACTCTCAATACTTATATGTTAATTCCAAAACTTTAACATTCATAAATACACGCCAGAAGTTATAACTCCAAATATCAACAATATACAATTCACACTTCTCACACTATCTAGTACATGTCATTATTCTACAAATCATAATATTACATTAAATTATAAATCCGCCTCGAGTCTTTCCTTATATGCTCTTCAAGCTGATCCACTAATACCACTTTGATCCAAACTATCTACAAATCTCCACCTACGTGTAGAAAAACAACTACACACTAAGCAATTTGCTTAGTGGTGTACATAAAATAAATACAACAATTTTGAACATTTTTAACACTTTAAAATAGAAACAAAGTATGTTCATAAACCAAAAATAAATTAAACAACTTTATAAAACCAAAACACAAAATTTATATTATAAACCTTTCAAAGTACAATCAAATTTATATCCAATTTTCCAAACACATAAACCATATGTTGCCTAAAGTAAACAAGCAAAGAATAACGGTAATGGATACGAGAGCGAACAAGCCCGAAGCCAAAGCTTCAATATCAATAAATCGGTCAAGCCCGAAGCCGAAGCTTCGATATTAATAAATTGGTCAAGCCCGAAGCCGAAGCTTCAATATCAATATATTTTTATCAGAATACCGACCAAAGCCCGAAGCCAAAGCTCCTATATCATATCACATAATACCGGCCGAAGCACGAATCCAAAGCTTCAATTGTTTGTACCCCGCTTTATTGGCGCCAATCTACCCTGACCCGTATTCTACTCGTTTACTAAGGGCAATAAACCATATAAAATATTCTTCAAAATCAGTAAAACATCAAAAAATATTCTTACATTTGTAATAAACTCAATCCAAACATCAAACACCAAAACAAACTTATATAAACACATTAAGTTCATCCAAAATCACTTTCAAGAAAATCAGTTTCGTCACTCAACTTGATAGATATAAACGAACCAGAAAACAGAGGAATTTCATTAATCTTTATTCTAAACATAATTAGATATATGTCTCAGCTTTCCAAATCCACAAGAATCACAGAAATCCAAATTATATAACCAAAGTTATTATCAAAATACTAAACAGTGTATAAAGCTGAGATTTTCCAAAAACAGATTTCAGGGCTCAACTTCGAACGAAAATTTCACATTGAAAACGAATGAAATTCAATAAGGTTTCTTCTGAACATATATTCCTTAGTTTCTGTAGATATCAATAGAATCAAGAATCATTCAAATCGGATTTATATACCAAGAGAAAACATCAAAACAAAACAGGGATACAAATCTGGAAATTTTCAGAGAAACCGAGAAATCAAAATTAGAGACACAAACCTTTTTTCTAAACTCGTTCTAGTTCTCTTCTACCTCTTTTGCCTTTGATTTGCTTGCACTAGCTTCCTCTACAATAGCCATATATAATTCTATCAAGATATTGTATAAATAAACTTCCTAACACCATAAATATGCTTAATCTACCATGAATTCTACTAATTAAGCTTTAATTTCATAAAAAATCACTCACCTCAAATTTGGGTTACTATTCATCCAAAACTTAGAAATTGAAATCCTCTTCTTCTAACCTTGATTCACTGAAATTGATGATGATAGAAGGTTTAAAGATCGATTTCTAACAAGAATTCGAAGTTGAATCGAAGAAATCGGAAGCTTTTAGGTTAGGGAAATTTTTGAATATGGTAGAGATGAAGAAGCATATGAATATGCAGGAGGAGGATATGAGATGAGAATGATAAGGAATAGGTATAGGATTAGCATTATATGATATATTTTTTTTCAATAATGCCCTTGAACAAATGATTAAATGCCTAAATCATCCCTCTAACTTAATTAACCCTTATTTCTTATCTAATGACATAAAAGAAAAATGTTAAAATATGGAAATTCATAATATCCATATTATTTTATACTTTTATACCTCAATAAAGTTTAGTTTTAAAATTTCGGGTTGCTACAATTCTCCCCCACTTACGAATTTTCATCCCAAAAATTACCTGAATTATATAAATGCGTATATTGAGTCCTCGTTGCTTCCTATGTATCCCTAGTTTTAGGTCCTCGAATAGCATAGCTTCATGCCACTCCTCCCGGTCTACCACTTTGTTGTGCTTATGGAGCCACCTCATCTCCACTTGTCCCACTAACATTTTCTCTTCCTTTACCTCGACCACTTTGCACTATAGAAGTAGGAACTGCAGCAGGTACGAATGTACTTTTTCTTCCTTTAGGACAATTTGCAACAAAATGATCCTTCGAGCCACATGTAAAACATGACTTTGTTAGTCCCCAACACTCTCCTACATGTTTTCTTCCACAGTGAGGACATGGTGGAATATCCCCTCTACCTCCATTGAAAGGTGCATTTGCAACAGATCTAGAACTTGTGGTTTGTTTTTGTGGAAACCCTCTAAAATGAGATTGTGTCTGTTCTGATGTTGTCTTCTGTTTCTTACTTGGGGATTCAGAACTAGCTGGACCCTGTGACCCTTTTTGAAATCCAAATCTTTTAGCCATTTTCTGTTGCCTATCTGAATTGATCTTCTCAATACCCGTAGCAACATCAACTAAGTCATTGAACACCCTAATCTTTTGCGCAAGTAAATGCACTCTAATCTTATCATTCAACCCATCCTCATATCTCTTACATCGCTTTACTTCATTGTCAACGATATCACGGGCATACCTTTCGAGTTTCAGGAATTGAGCTTCATATTCTGATACGGTCATTCGTCCCTGTCTCAAGGACACAAACAATTTCCTCTGCTCATATTTGAATCGTTCGCTAACATATTTCTTGTCAAATTGTTCCAAGAAAAGACCCCAAATGATTTCTTCGGGGCGCCTTTCTCTCACAATGTTATCCCACTACCTCCTTGCTTGTTCTTTGAGTAAACCTTGCACATAGTCTAATCTCTCTTCATCTGTAAAGTGAAGCCTGGTCATACACCATTTAGTATGATCAAGCCAATCTTCTACAAATGTAGGATTCACTGTGTCCCCTTTGAAGTAATCAGCCGGAAGCTTATTGATTCTTTCAAGAGGAGTTCTCTCCTCTCTTCTTTCAACGTGAGGTACTATAGGAACTTGAGGGATTGATATGTTTTGTAACACTTGAGTAATTACTTCAGTGGTCATATGCTGAAGTAAAGCAGCTTGTGTTGGAGTAGGTTGTTCGGGAAAGCCACAAACTGGTGGAGGTTCACGTCTTTGTTCATCCCCTTGTCTAATACAGACTGTACTCTCAGCATCCTCTTCCTCATTCTGGTTGTGAATACTACTAGCCATTACTTATTCCTGAAAATTGGACCAAAGTGGATCAAACAACTAACATAACATATTTATATCCTAAATGGAATGTATATACTAGTCCTAGAATCGCCTAAACCTCGCTCTGATACCACTAAATATAACACCCCCATTTTTCGGAGTGTCACGGTAACGATAACCTCTGATATCTTATTTACTAATTCAGTAAGTTTCACATTAATACTTAAACAAATTCACTCTCAATACTTATATATATTAATTCCAAAACTTTAACATTCATAAATACACGCCAGAAGTTATAACTCCAAATATCAACAATATACAATTCACACTTCTCACACTATCTAGTACATGCCATTATTCTACAAATCATAATATTACATTAAAATACAAATCCGCCTCGAGTCTTTCCTTATATGCTCTTCAAGGTGATCCACTTATACCACTTTGATCCAAACTATCTACAAATCTCCACCTACGTGTAGAAAAACAACTGCACGCTAAGCAATTTGCTTAGTGGTGTACATAAAATAAATACAACAATTTTGAACATTTTTAACACTTTAAAATAGAAACAAAGTATGTTCATAAACCAAAAACAAATTAAACAACTTTATAAAACCAAAACACAAAACTTATATTATAAAACTTTCAAAGTACAATCAAATTTATATCCAATTTTCCAAACACATTAACCATATGTTGCCCAAAGTAAACTAGCAAAGAATAACGGTAACGGATATGGGAGCGGACAAGCCCGAAGCCGAAGCTTCAATATCAATATATTTTTATCAGAATACTGGCCAAAGCCCGAAGCCGAAGCTCCTATATCATATCACATAACACCGGCCGAAGCTCGAAGCCAAAACTTCAATTGTTTGTACAGTACTGTACACCCCTTTATTGGCTCCAATCTACCCTGACTCGTATTCTACTCGTTTACTAAGGGCAATAAACCATATAAAATATTCTTCAAAATCAGTAAAACATCAAAAAATATTTCTTACATTTGTAATAAACTCAATCCAAACATCAAACACCAAAACAAACTTATATAAACACATTAAGTTCATCCAAAAGCACTTTCTAGAAAATCAGTTTCGTCACTCAACTTGATAGATATAAACGAACCAGAAAACAGAGGAATTTCATTAATCTTTATTCTAAACATAATTAGATATATGTCTCAGCTTTCCAAATCCACAAGAATCGCAGAAATCCAAATTATATAACCAAAGTTATGATCAAAATACAAACTGTGTATAAAGCTGAGATTTTCCAAAAACAGATTTCATGGCTCAACTTCAAACGATAATTTCACATTGAAAACGAATGAAATTTAATAAGGTTTCTTCTGAACATATATTCCTTAGTTTCTGTAGATATCAATAGAATCAAGAATCATTCAAATCGGATTTATATACCAAGAGAAAACATCAAAACAAAATAGGGATACAAATCTGGAAATTTTCAGAAAAACCGAGAAATCAAAATTAGAGACCAAACCTTTTTTCTAAACTCGTTCTAGTTCTCTTCTACCTCTTTTGCCTTTGATTTGCTTGCACTAACTTCCTCTACAATAGCCATATATGATTCTATCAAGATATTGTATAAATAAACTTCCTAACACCATAAATATGCTTAATCTACCATGAATTCTACTAATTAAGATTTAATTTCATCAAAAATCACTCACCTCAAATTCGGGTTACTATTCATCCAAAACTTAGAAGCTGAAATCCTCTTCTTCTAACCTTGATTCACTGAAATTGATGATGATAGAAGGTTTAAAGATCGATTTCTAACAAGAATTCGAAGTTGAATCGAAGAAATCGGAAGCTTTTAGGTTAGGGAAATTTTTGAATATGGTAGAGATGAAGAAGCATATGAATATGCAGGAGGAAGAGGATATGAGATGAGAATGATAAGGAATAGGTATAGGATTAGCATTATATGATATATTTTTTTCCAATAACGCCCTTGAATAAATAATTAAATGCCTTAATCATCCCTCTTACTTAATTAACTCTTATTTCTTATCTAATGACATAAAAGAAAAATGTTAAAATATGGAAATTCATAATATCCATATTATTTTATACTTTTATACATCAATAAAGTTTAGTTTAAAAATTTCGGGTCGCTACAGTTCAAGTTTTTTCTGGCCTCGTTAAACCATACAACCAACAGACTTGAAATACAAGTTGATATTGCCTGACCCTAACGGAATAGGCAAGTATTTAAAAAGATTTTCCATAAGGCTGAAATGCAAAAGTTGGTCCTGTTACAGGTTTTGTTTTCTCTATCGGAAGACATATGATATCTTGGTTATGCACTTGGTATAATGAATTCTAATGTGAAACAATTTTCCAAACAATGGAATTGATTGAGAAATTGAATTGAATGGAATTCAATTCTTTTCTTTTCTTATCTTTTCTTATGAAAGATTGTGAAAGATTGTTTTCAAGCACAGGCTTAGTGTCCAACTTGAATGGATTTTTAATGCCACCTATGTGCAATTGTCAGTGTAGAGGTTTTGATGATGAAATGAGGGTAGTAGTTGCAAGAAATCTAGAAGACGGGAATAAATATGCATCCTACAACAAGTTTGACTCCCGTAAAATTCTTTGGAGATATGATTGTGCATATATGCTAACTTTTTATTTTATTTTATATGTTTCTCTTTGTGGCTTTACCAATGTGTTGTATTTCAATTTACATGGTATTGAGTCATGAAATTAACTTAAGATTGACCTTTTGCTAATTATGTGCCTCTAAATATAGTTGACCTTTTGCTGATTATGTGCCTCTAAATACAGTTGGTTAAAACTGAGGATGGCATAAAAGTAACTACAGATCACAGAGTGTACTCTTCGCCACTGGTAATTTCAGCACCTAGTATTTAGCAATCATGTTCTATCTGTGCATAGTAGAATGAGATCATTTTGGGTGACTTTTTGGTAGATGATATAGAGATGATATAATTAAAAACCAACAATAAATGATTGTTCTTGTGACTCTTGTTATTTTTCTGCTTTATCTTGCTATTTTGTTTTAAAAACACTTTTATATAGTTAATGTTCTTTTAACTTTTAATATTAGTTAGTGTGTATTCTGTTTCATATTATGTTATTGTGAGCTTTATAGAGGCCTTAGTGTTTTTTGCTCATTGTTACCTGTTTTTTGAAGCTGATTTAATTTAAGTATAATTGCATTTAGCTTATTTTAGTCATTGTTAATTATCTCTTTGTTGAAATTTTCTTCTATTAATTATTGTGTTTTTATAATTTTTAAAGCTAATAATATAAATTTGAGTTCCCTTCAATTCAAAGTTGTTACAAATATTAAATGTAGCAAGTTAATATTGTAACTACAAGTAGATAGTGACAGAAAAAAGTTGTAACTGATGGTCGTCACATATTACGTGACAATAAAAAGTTGTCACTTGTGACGACTAACAAATGTTGTCATGTTTCAGTAAAATTTGTCACATAATACGTGACAATTCGTTCTATTTGTGATAATCAAGTTTATGTGACATTGAAAATTATTGTCACAAAATTATAATTTTTACACATTTGGAAATATTATCTGTTATTGAATTATTAGCGACGATATCTTCTTGTCATTTTGATGTCATATGTGTGACAAGAAGCTTATATGTGACGACAATATATTCTTTTTAGTTACAATTAAAGTTGTCACAAAAAAATGTGTCACAAAATATTTAAATATTTGTGACAACATTTTGGTGAAAAAATTGAAATTATTTTCTGTTACGGAGTTATTAGCGACGACACCGTGACAACTAATTATTGTCACAAAATATTATATGTGACAACTTTTGCTTTTCCTGTGACAATACATGTGGTCACAAAAAAGCTTGATTTCTTGTAGTGTATAGATTAAAATGAGGCCACTCATGTATTTTATTGTGAAGGTTGAATACTTCAAAATTTTGAGATGTTTTCGGTTCCTTACCACTATTCTCATAAGTTCCATCCTTCCATCAAGAGGGAAATTGGTTTTTGTAAAATTGCACTTGATTTTGCTGCAATATATATTCTCTCTTTTTCTCAATCCATATGCTCTAAAAAATGTGTTCAAGGAACTTGAGTCCTATTTATATGTATTTTGAATGTAATGTTAAAATAAGGTATAGGAGAATGGTTATAAGTGTGGTATAAACGAGAAAAAGCATGTCTCATGTGCTTGTAAAACGACTTTGTTTTCGTCTGCCTGTTTAGTGCTTTATTGTCATTATATTTGCTGTCTTCCCATTTACTCTAAATTTTTTTGGGGGAAAACAAAAGCAAAGCAATATTAATATTGAAGTCCTTGGTGATTGTTTAGGCAAGTGTAGCAGGCTTTTAGGCTCTCTTATTTTCAACTTATTTTATGTTCAGCATCATTCAATTCAGTTCAATACCGGTATTCAGAATTCAATCTTTAGTATTAAGTTTCTGTTTATACATTATTTCAATATTATTAATTAATATTAAAATTCATAAATAATAAATAATAAAAATTAATAAATATTTATGATAATATCATTTTAATTTCAGTTTATTTCTATTTATACATTATGTTAATATTATTAATCGATATTAATAATCACAAAGAAAAAGTAATTAATAATAATATTTTTAAAATTATTAATTATTATTTTTATGATGGATGATTTTGTAAGATAAATAAATAAATATAAATAATAATATATCACAATGTTGATAACAATTAAATTAATAAGAAATAATATTCATAGCAATATTTACAATAAAATAAAATATAATAATAATAATATATAATGATAAATTTAATTATTATTATTATTATATGTAACAATTAATAAATTTTATTATAAATTTTATAACAATTAATATATAAAGTATGAATAAATTTTATTGATTTGGTATTATTATTATTATTATAATATAAAGTATTACTTAAAGTGTTATTAATTATTTTGTTAATATATATTAATATTTTAAAATATATTTATATTATTAATTATATTATAGTTTCAGTTTCTGTATTGTCCAGTTCAGGTTCATTTAGTTTAATTTAGTTCAATTTCAGTATCATTCAATTCAATTCATTACTATTCAGTTCAGTTTAATTTAATATAATTATTTATAAGTTGAAAAAAATAGACGAGACGATACAAGGTTAACCATGCCCCTCTTTAGATAGATGTCATGATACTTATTACGTAGGATAACTAATTATTTTCTTTTCTTCCTAATATTGATTTCCCATTTAATTTTATATAGTTACTGCTTTTGTGAATCTTGGACCATTGAATTCTTTATTATTATTATTATTATTATTATTATTATTATTATTAAATTATCCTTTCTTCAAACTTACTTTTTTTTAACATCAATTCCCGTCAAAGAAGATCTCTCGTCAGCAACAAGATCACTAGACCAATCCTAAAACACTTTTCCATATTCCACAAAACTAAAAGAAAAAAGCAAAACCAAGTCCTATGAGTATATAACATCGTGATTGATGGACATTCTATTCCAGTTGTAACTTGTTGCTTTTTAGATGCTTGTTCAAAAAGCACTATTTCAAACTTTATTCTAAATAAATGAATTTTTAATTTTTTTATTTTAGTTTCAAATAAGTGGCTATTTAGAATATCAATATAATATTTTTTATTTTTTTCTCTAATTTATTCTTTCATTAATTAGGAAAGAGATTAAGTATTGTTGAAATTATAAGTTGATAATTATAAAGAAAGAAAATTTTATAAAGGATAAATTAATCTTTTTAATTATTTAATTAATATTTTATTGATTTTAATGAAAAATCTAAAAAGTGAACATTATTATTAATTGCATGCATGCAAAGACACATGTGGCACCTTGAGTAGTGACCATGGACAGGTGGCATCACTAAAAAAATCTTCTATTATATTTCTAGATTAATTTTAAAAAGGGTTAACTTAAAAAAAAGTACCTTATAATTTTACTTATTTGATGGGGTTTGAGGAATTTTTTTTGTAAAACGGGATCTGTGGTTTGAAAAAATTTATAAATAAAGGATCCTCAATATTAAATTATGTCATAAAAATGGGTAATCTTATTCGTTTTTATCTCAATTTTTGAGGGATGGTTATTAAATATACAATATGCATAGGTGAAAAATTTTAAAAATTTTTATTAGTGCAAATATTTTTTTAATTAAATTATGATAACAAACTTTAAAAAATCATAAAAAAATAAAAAAATCTTCAAAACTTACTCAAATCATGACGTATAATTTTTAAATAATAAGGGTAAATTATTAGAATATTGAATTGTTTAAAATATTAAATGTAACACCACTATTTTAAATCTATAGGTCCTTTTTTATAAATTTTTTAAAACCACAGACCCTATTTTAAAAAAAAAATTCTCCAGACCCCCTTTTGCAAACGAGTGAAATCACAAGGTAATTTTTTTAAATTTACCCTTTTAAAAATACAGCCTCTCTAATTTTCTTAGTTTTAAATTTATAATAAAATAATTAAAATTAATAATAAAATTAGCACATTATTAAAATTAAAATGACTATCTATCACATTTTCATACTAAAATCAATTTAATCTTGATTATCAGTTTATGATTTGTATTGGCATGTCCTCGTTTTGGGGAATGAATTATATTTTATTAATATAATTTTTGATTTTGAATTTTTTAATTGCTTTATTAGTTGGATAGAATAGAAATGATGTATAATAATAATAATAATAATAATTATTATTATTATTATTATTAAGAAATTTAATATGAAAAATAAAAAATGAGAAATATGATTAAAATAATAATATTATAAATATTTAAAATAAAGTTTAAAAAAAAATAAAAAAATGATTGAAATCCATCTAACAATTACAATTGAAAGGACAATCTAACTAGAGACATAACAGACAACTCGTGTTGAGAAACTAACATGTTTTATTCCTCACGTATAAAATGTTGTTAGTGGTGTCATTGCATATATACACATTGGAAAAGAGGAAAGTAAACACAGGTCGGACCACCAAATCTAATGAGACACATATGATCATGATTAGCATTGCATGTCTTAGGTTCATTTTGATATTGCTATTAAGCCGTGGTTAAAATGAGTTTAATTTTATAAATTTTGAATAAAATTATATATTTTAGTTTTAAATAATACGCATTAGTTATTTATATTAATAAATTAGGAATTATTAAATTTAATTTTTTTTAAAATTAAATCTGATAATTATAAAAATAATTAAAAATAAAGCTTTTAAAATAAGCAGTTTAAAAAAGTAATTTTAAATTGGGCCTTGGTGTTTGATGAGATTTGTTGCATAGAAGTGTGTGTTTTTTATTATTTGCATTCCTCAGGACGATGAGGCAAATCCCAGAGTTTCATTCTAAGGAGTATATACTACAAACAGAGATCCTCATTAATTACTCCAATTTATAGGCATTTGTGCTCTAATATTATTACAACAAACTAATGTATTTTTCTTTCTATCACTAGATTGTCAACTAAATTAACTGCAATAAGATTTGAATTTGTTGTCAATAAATCATTTCTAGCAACATATAAAAGTTATTTATGATAATAAAAATATATTATCAGCCTGCATTATATTATTATTGTTGTTGTTGCTATATGTAACCATAATCATTGTTTTAAAAATTCTTGTCTAGTCCCGTTTAGGCTCTGTCTAGGTGCTATTTTGAGACTTGCCGTCCGACTTTTCATTCCTAGGGCGCTATCAGGCGCTTGGCCAATATATTGCCGCCTAGCCCAGTTTTTTTCACCTGTGCGGCGCCTAATTTTGATTTTTTATGATACCATTATTTATAATAATAATAGTTTACCAAAAAAATAGTTTAGTTGGTAAAACTAAAGTACATTAAAGTGTTCTCACAATAAAATTATTATTTTGAGTCTCAAATCGAGAAATAATATGCTTTATATCACTAATAAGGATATCCAATGGCAGCGCCAGAAATCAAAACGAGGGAGAGCGGACTTTCACTAAAAGAATTTCAAGTACTCATTTCGTGTAATTTCACCAAAATTACATTTGCAAGATATTAATACATTTTAAGTCTTGTTTAGATTTTATAGTAAAAAATACTACAATAACGAAAAAACAAGTTTATTTTTTACGTGAAAAAAGTATCACTTATTAGTAGAGATAGCAAAATCCATTCGCTCTAACTCAATGTGATGCACACATAAATATCAATTGTTGTTCACTTCTATTTGTGACAAGATAAAATAAAATTATTAACATATATAATGAAATAATTAAATGTAATCTTAAATGAAAATGAATTAAAAATATATAAATATAGGAAATCGACTATTAATATAAAGGAATTATAACAAGAATAGAGAGAATTGGAGAAGAGAAATTTTTTTATTACTTTTGTTGGTGTAATGATAAGGAAAAATGATACATATTTATATTAAAGTTTAGGGAGATAAAATACAACAAATATTAATGAACTTTTGTATATGTCTAAATATTATTGAAGATGTGAACTTAAGTAATAAAGACATTTTGTAAATGTCTAAGACATAATTACACATCTAATATTTAACACTCCCCCTTTGATGTGTATTATTGCGAATGAGACACTGCCTCGTTAAAAACCTTACTGTGGAAAAACCATGTGGGACAAAAACCATAGTTAAGGGAAAAAGAGTAGAGTGTTTACTCCCCATGTTCGCGAGTTAGCTGAAGATACTTAAGACAATGCATTCCAATGTTGTGAATCAATTTCTTGAAAGTTGATGAAGGTAGAGACTTGGTAAATAAATCTGCTAAATTGTTACAAGAGCGGATTTTTGAATACTGATTTCACCATTCTTTTCTATATCGTGAGTGAAGAAAAATTTTGGTGAAATATGCTTTGTTCTGTCTCCTTTAATAGAGTCTTCCTTCAATTGAGCAATACAAATAGCATTATCTTTATATATTGTAGTCGGATCTTCCTTGACCGTAACTTTTCCATATGCTTCTTGGATATGTTTGATTAATGATCCCAACCACACACATTCACGACTTGCCTTGTGAATCGCTATTAACTCTGCATGATTTGAGGAAGTAGCTGTAATTGTTTGTTTTGTCGATCGCCAAGATATAGTTGTTCCTCCATATGTGAATAAATAGCTCGTCTGAGATCGAGCTTTGTGTGGGTCGGATAAATAACCCAACTAATTTAAGCTTAGACTCATATGAATAAAATAAGCCTAAATCAGTAGTTACTTGAAGGTAGCGCATTATATGTTTAATTTCATTCCAATGTCGTCTTGTAGGTGCAGTTGTATCTTGATAATAAATTAACAGAGAATGCAATGTCCGGTCTTGTGTTATTAGCAAGATACACCAAAGCACCTATTGCGCTTAGATATGATACTTCAGGACCGAAAACTTTTTCATTATTTTCTCTAGGATGGAAAACATCATTTTTCACGTCGAGTCATCGTACAACCATTGGGTTACTTAATGGATGTGCTTTGTGCATATTAAATTATTTCAGGATCATTTCTGTGTTGTTTGATTGATGCACTAAAATTCTTTTTTCAAGGTGCTCAATCTGTAAACCAAGACATAATTTTGTCTTTCCAAGATCTTTCATCTCAAATTCTTTCTTTAAAGAATCAACTGCTTTTGGAATCTCTTCTGGAGTTTCAATAATATTCAAATCATCAACATAAATTGAGATGATAATAAAATTAAATCTTAATTTTCTTATAAAAATATATGGACAAATTGGATCATTTTTATATCCTTCTTTCAATAAATATTCACTAAGACGGTTATACCACATGCGCCCATATTGTTTTAATCCATATAAGGATCTTTGTAACTTTATCGAGTAAAGTTATCGTTTGCCATATTTTTCTGGCAGCTTTAATCCTTTAGGGATTTTCATATAAATATCATTATCAAGCGAACCATAAAGGTAAGCTGTGACAACATCCATCAAGTGAATTTGTAAATTTTCTTGCACTGCAAAACTAATAAGATATTTAAAAGTTATTGCATCCACCACCGGAGAATATGTCTCCTCATAGTCTATCTCAGGTCTTTGGGAAAAACCTTGCGCAACTAATCTGACTTTATATCTTATTATTTCATTTTTCTCATTTCTCTTTTTACTAAAAACCCATTTATTACCAACAAGTTTTACGTCCTGTGGTGTTCGAACTACTGGTCCGAATACTTTGCGTTTTTCAAGAGAATTCGGCTCTACTTGAATTGCTTCTTTCCATTATTGCCAATCATTTCTACTTTGGCATTCTTTAATAGATGTTGGCTCATGATCCACATTTTCATTTTCAATATTGATCGCAACATTATATGAAAAAATATGGTATATAACTATTTTATTGCGATTCCATCTTCTTTCAGTATTGATATAATTTATTTGAATTTCTTCATTTTCAATAGCTTCAGGTATTTGCACTTCAGGTGCTTGTACTTCTTCCGGAAGTGTATTTATATTTATATCCTCAATGGAAATATCTTCATTATCAATAACTCTCCTCCTTTTAGAATTTTTATTCTTTGAACCAATAGATCTCCCATGCTTCAGGCGTGTTAGAGTATTATCCGTAGGTTGTTCTTCAGGAATCTCAATATGAATTGGCGCATTTACTGCTGATATATGCGGTTTCGTTACTCTTTTAGGATTAGCGAGTGCATTAGGCAATCGATTTGCTAAATGTTGAAGATGGATTATTCTCTGAACTTCTAGTTCAGAATCATTTGATTTAGGATCCATATGAGAAAGTGATGAAGCATTCCATATTATTTTCTTTTCTAAAATTGGGCTCTTATTCTCTCCCCCTAATTTTGGAAAAGTGATTTAGTCAAAATGACAATCTGCAATTCGTGCAGTAAACATATCACCAGTTAATGGCTCAAGATATTTAATTATTGAAGGGGATTCATAGCCAACATAAATTCTTAATCTCCTTTGAGGGCCCATTTTAGTCCTTTATGGTGGAGCAATAGGCACATATACCGCGCAACCAAAAACTTTAAGATGAGAAATACTAGGCTCATGGCCAGAAGCTAATTATAATAGAGAATAATCATGAGAACTTACTGGTCTTAAAGGTATAAGAGATGCTGCATATAATATTGCATAACCCCAAACTGTAGTAGGGAGATTTGTTCGCAAAATTAGCAGTCGTGCAATTAATTGCACGAGTTTAATAAATGATTCTTCTATACCATTTTGTGTACGAACATATGCTACAGGATGTTCAACTTTAATTCCAATCGACATACAATAATCATTAAATATTTTGGATGTGAATTCTCCAGCATTATCAAGACGAATTGATTTAATAGGATAATCGGGAAACTGTGCCCGTAATCTTATAATTTGAGCAAGTAACCTTCCAAATGCCATATTTCGTGAGATAATAAGCATACATGTGACCATCTAGTAGAAGCATCAATTAGAACCATAAAATATCTAAATGGTCCACATGGTGGAAGAATTGGTCCACATATATTACATTGTATGTGCTATAAAAATGATGGCGATTCTATTCCAACCTTACTCCTGGAAGGTTTTATTATTAATTTTCCTTACGAACAAGCAGCACAAAATAATTTATTATTTTGAAGAAACTTCTGGTTCTTCAATGGATGCCCATGTAAATTTTCAATAAATTTTCTCATCATTATCGAACCAGGATGACCTAGTCGATCATGCCAAATTTTATAAGTATCTGAATCTATAAACTTCTGGTTTATAGTTAAATTGGCTTCAATCATATTAATATGTGTAGTATAAGCCACATGAAAGAATATAAAATTTTTCAAGTATACATTTCTTACTTGAAATTATTTTTGTAACATAAAGACATTCTTTATTGTCTTCGCTCACAGTTTTAATATGATATCCATTTCTGTGAATATCTTTAAAACTTAATAAATTTATGTGAGAATTCGGGAAAAATAATGCATTATTTTATAATAAGTTTTGTTCCCCTTTGTAATATAATACTAGCTCTTCCGGAGCCTTCAACCATTTTTGTTTGTCCCGATATTATAGTAACAACAGTTTCACCCCTTTTAAGAGTATTAAAATATCTTTCCTCTTTGAGAATAGTATGAGTTGTGGCACCATCTACAATACATAAATTTGCTTCATTTTCCTTGTAGTCATATAATACCGGAAAAGAATTTATTTTCTTCATTCAAGAAACGAAAGATGCATTATTATTTATAAATAAACAATACATTAAACAACAATAACAAAAGCAAACCAATAATAACATAAAAATTATAATATATTAATTAAGCAAAATATATGAAGTAGTTATTCAAATTTTTCTTTTCAATTGGTGCTGGGTAACAGAAAATCATCCAACTCCATATTGGGGATATCAATAGGGTCATTAATGGGGTTATTATCATCCAATATAAAATTGGTTCCGCACATTTCTTGAGGGATGCTTGGTATAAGTTTATCAAATGTTTAGTGGTTCTACAAGTTCTTGACCAATGACCAGTCATACCGCATCTATGACATTTATTTTCATCATCTTGACTATTATTTCTTTTATCAAATTTTTCAATTTGATTATTCCACTTCTGGTGATTATTTGTATTTTTTCACTTAGGGTGGAAATTATTGTTATTATTATTACCAAATTTCCACTTCTGGTGGAAATTGTTATTATTATATCCTCTACCACGCCCATTACCATGACCTCTACCTCGACCATGACCACGACTAGTTTTGCGGCCGCGTTGATTAAAATTATTAAGAATTATAGCATTCGCTTCAATTAATGGATTTGTTCCGATATGTCGTAATTCATGGTTTTTCAACAGGAGTTGATTTCTCTGTTATGCTAGGAGAAGAGCAGTAATTAGTTCACTATATTTCTTATAATCTTTTGCTCTATATTATTCCTGTAATACCATATTATTCAAATGAAAAGTAGAATATGTCTTTTCTAGTAAATCTTCATCAGTTATTTCCTTTCCACATAATCTTAATATGGATGTAATTTGAAAAAGTTTAGAATTGTATGCACTAACAGATTCAAAATCTTGAAGCCTTAAGTTTATCCATTCATACTGGGCATTTGGTAGAAATATTTTCTTAAGGTGTTCAAACCTCTCCTTTAATTGTCTCCAAAGATCTGCAGGATCTTTGACAGTCAAATATTCTGATTGAAGTGCTTCATCAAGATGACGGCGGAGAAAAACTAGAGCTATTACCTTATACTAAGGTGTGGTATTATTATTTTCAATAATAGTATTTTGCAGATTCATTGATTCTAAATGCATTTCTGCATCCAACACCCAAGTAAGATAATTTTGTCCCGATACATCAAGAGGAATAAAGTCCAAACTTTTGATATTAGACATATTAAAAATTATAGGTATAATATATGTTTATAGAAAATAAAATAATTATACCTTACTTTGAATTTATTTGGTGATATCCATGGTTGATAGAGCAAGCTCGTGCTGATAACGTGTTGGAAATCGACTATTAATACAAATGAATTATAATAAGAATAGAGAGAATTGGGGAAGAGAAATTTTCTTATTACTTTTGTTGGTGTAATGATAAAGGAAAAATGATACACATTTATAGTAAAGTTTAGGGGATAAAATATAACAAACATTAATGATGTGGGTTTTTCATATTAATGAATTTTTATATATGTATAAATATTATTGAAGATGTGAGCTTAACTAATAAAGACATTTTGTAAATGTCTAACACATAATTACACATCCAATATTTAACAATAACAAAAATATTCTCAATCTCTATAAAACCTCTTTACATTTATTCTTCCTAAGTTTAAAATTTAAATTCAATCCCACTTCATTTCATAAACTTATTGTTTCACAGTACTCCATTGTTCCATTTCATTTTCAATATATCGAAAAAAATCATTTCAAATAATTTCATATTCTAATCATTAATAATTTATATCTAAATCTTATTATTTTATTACTTTAGTTGGTATTTTACATAAAAATTTAGTAATTAAATTAACTATTACAATTATACATAAAAAAATTAACTATTACAATTATAACACAACAAAATTGTGAGTTGAAAATTGGTGTATTACATGCCAAATGTAAAAAGCTGTAAAAGTTGGGTGTTTGGTTCATCAAAGGGTAATTAAATGAATAAAAAATGCTTAGATTATTAATTAAACATCAGCCTCTACACGTTTCCCTAAAATGCTAATTAATAACCTCAAGATCCAAAAATTTCTACTGTTTCTTCCATTACAAGTATTCAGTTAATAGGTGATAATAAAATCTTTATCACCAAAATTATTGTCACAAAAAGTTATTATCTGTTACAATATTGTCACAAAAATAGATTTATGAAATTTTGCTGTAAAATCGTCACAAATAATAGATGTTTTTGTGATAGCTTTTTAAAATCATAACAAATGTTTCCGTAACAACTTATGTTATAACTTATAATATAGAAATTGTTACAATAAAAGATTTATTGTCACAAAACTATTTATGTGACAGTATAAAAATCTTGTTACAAATAATTTATCAGTTTCGTGTCAATAAATTTAACTTGAAATAAAAGAATACTTTAGTTACAAGTTGCAGTTGTAACTAAAAATGTTCCATATGTGACAATAACTTTTTAATGTCACAAAAACAACATATGTGATAACATAAAAAGCTTGTTGCAAAAAATATATTATCTTTGTGATTATAAATTTAACTTGAAACAAAAAAAATATACTTTAGTTACAAGTAAAAGCTGTAACTAAAATTATTCAATATGTAACAAAATATTTTTATTGTCACAAAAATACATGAGTGACAACATAAAAAACTTGTTGCGGAAAATATATTACTTTTGTGACAATAAGTTTAACTTAAAATAAAAAATACTTCAGTTACAAGTAATAGTTGCAACTAAAATTATTCAATACGCAACGCCAAATTTTTTATCGTCACAAAAACTATATGCGTGACAATATAAAAAGCTAATTATTTTTAAAATATTTATTATTAATTATTAAATAAATTGTTCTTTACTAATATTTTAAAAATATTTATTATTAATTATTAAATAAACAAGTTAAATAATATAGTTAATTATGGTAATAAATAACATTATTTTATAAATATTTTATAAATTGTGCAATATTATCAATATTTATTATTAATCAATTAGTATTATTTTTTTATTATTATCTTTTTTATTGATTAATAAATTGAGACAGTGAAACTAAATTGAATTTTAGTTGGGTTGAAAACAACATGACTTTGGTGCTTGAAAAATAAAAATCAGAAAAATATTAAATATATTGAGAATATATATAAGAATATATTAATGTTATCATAACCATACCGAATATCATATCAATGATGCTATTGATATGTGGTAATACTGATTTATCAGATTTTAATTGTGGTACTAATGGAATATAATTTTCTTAATATTTAATTAAAATTTTATTTAATACAAATTTTAAGAACTTACTACTTAAGAAGAATCAAATGCTATAATTAAGTGTCCATCAAATTTATTTACTTCCAAACATTGCAAAGAGGGAAGTTTTATTTATTTCTAATAAAATTTACAAACAGATTTGGAAACATTGAATATAATATGTAGTAATAGCAATTTGAATCATAGGGCCGGTAAACATTATTGCTAAATCTGAAATCCTTCCTTTTTTAAAATTCTAAGCCATATTAAATTTTATTATTTTACTTTACTTTTTTTGTACTCTTTCCTATACATAAGGCCTTTTTGCATTCATATTTCTCAATTTTGACGCATCATCTTCAATTCTCAAATCACTTTTCTTACCTGTAGATCCCTTACCTTTATTTACAAGATGTTCTAGTTTTACACCTATGAATGTACTAATTTTCTTTCTGACAGTGAAGCTAAGCGTAATGATGTTTATGGCTTGGATGGAAAACTTTTTTCTTGGTAATAGCTGTTGGGAACTGACAGTCAAATTGAACATGCATAAGAGGCATGACGGAAATTCAAAATTTTGTCCCTGTCCCAGGAACTCCTATTAGTTGCATATAAATTAAATAAAGCCTTAACTAAATAATTCTCTACCTAGGTTAGCATGCTAAAGGACTAGGCATACCATAATTCCAAATTATATCCTAGCATATTTATTTTATACTAAGCATGTTATAACTCTAAGTTATAACCTAAGCATAAAATAAATTAAGCATGCAAAAATAACCTAAGCATAATTATTAAGTCTAAAAACACTTAAAGAAAAAGACTTAATAATTAAAAGAGAAAGAAAAAGAACTTACCAGTTGAAGCGTGCTTTTGCAGGACCTTCTTGCACAAGCCTCCAATCGTAGGATGGCCTCTATCAGTATCCACACGAACCCCACCAACCAAAACCTCCCCAGGAGGAAGAACTAAGAAGCCTCGAGTAGTTGCTAGACCACTCTAGAAGCCTCACCCAAAAATATAAACTAGCGGTGCCCGAATAAATTCAGGCTCCACAAAAATAACTTACTCAAGTACCCGAGAGATTAATTATCTCGCTTAGGATTTATGCTTTGAGCTTGGTACTTTTTGAAAGGAGAAGGGACAGCCTATATATAGGCTTGGGGAGCAAAAATTTGCTCCCCAATTAACGATGTGGGATGGGAGTAAAACTCCCATCCCACACATACCACATGCACGTGCTGCATGTGGTATTCATGGGCTGCCTTTGTGCAGCCCATGAATATGGGCCACCGCGAACACCGCCCAGCATTGTTCGCGCACCTTTTGGTTTATTTCGCGCAACCGAATATTTGTACAAAATATTTTATACTTTTCGGTTTTAACTCGCCAATGCAAAATCCCCTTTAAATCATTTCAAATAAATATTTATTTTTTACTCTAATAAATTAGTTATCAGTCAAAATAAATTTCTTGGTCCAACCAAAATTGATCAAATCAATTATAATTTATTTATGACTCTAATTAATTAGTTACCGATCAAAATAAATTCCTTGGTTTATCAAAAATTGATTTAATCAATTTTAACCAATCAAATAATAATCCAACTATTATTTATGTTATATTCTTGTAATAGAATAAATCTATTAGTTCTTTACTTAGTCCGATGAAGGTCCAATGTGTGTGACCTTATAGGATCCCGAAGTATTGAGCTGTTAAGGCTTAACCAACCCTTGTTCTAATGGAACCATTGGCTCGATGCTCTAGACCGTAAATAGAACTCGATTACCTTAAACGACTGCTGTACGCCTCTAGCAAGGGTCTACCATCCCCCATTACTTGGAACGTCATTTATGCTTATGACTTAATCCCGGTTAATGCAATAGTTATCCAGTGTGATAAATTCCTTCCATTCTTTAATATTAGTACCATCTGGTTTATTGGGTTTGGTTAAAGTGTTAACCCACTAATAGCAAGGTTGCTCCAAGCTATCCCAGTTATTTACTTGTTACCGAAGTATATTGCCTTTTACCATAGTGTGTTTGACTAGAAACCATTTCTATCAAACACATACTCTGATCAGAGGTTTATGGCAATCATCACTTCAACAAGTGGCCAAGTACAACTCCTTAATATATCCGGAGCGATGGATTCTTTCCGACTACTCAGCCTACCAACGTGCTGTCATCACTATACCTGTAATCACCCGTAGCACCCTAAATTAATGAGTGCATAGCAATGACCCAACGTATAGCAATAGTACCACACAAGGCAACTAGCATCTCAAGTATGAGGACATTCGCAAAGCTTATTGCATGAAGATAAACACTAACACATTGATATTTATACCAAGTGTTTATCTTGCTGCGGTCTCCAATATATCTCCCAGATATATCCATGTGTCAAGCTTAAGGCACCACCTTCAGTCTTTAGGAGATTAACTGCTTGGACCCTTTCCAAGAAAGTTGACCACATGCTAGTCTTTCCGTTTCATCAATATCCTTTCTTGATGACACTGTGACTAGGGACAGTTTAGACATAATCATAATTGCACATGAAGTAGGTTCCACCAAATATAGTCCAACTATAATTTCTCTGACTTCATGCTATGATATGTCAAGGACTTTTGTATACATACATCAATGAATATATTTTAACCAGCTATAATATATATGTATAGAAACACATTGATATAAACAAAAGAACAAATGCCTTTATTGATTAAATAAATTATTCGTACTATTACATAATTAAGATATATCGCCCTAATTGCCTTAAGGGCATACATCATATCCAACAATTGCTTGACTGGAAAGTTCTTGTCATCTGGTTGTTTCGATCGTGACTTTAGCTTTATAAACTCTATTGATGTTTGCTAGTTATCATGCAGTTTTACTGGCATTGGAAGACTTCGACTAGTTGCGGTCGTGACGTTTACTTAATATTTTTACTTACATTTTAAATATATATTTGAATTATACACTTTATTCAATTATTTTGTTCTTTTTCCTTTGATGGCTGCTATGTTTACATATGAATTGTTTGTTAATATTTTCTCACACTTGTAATACTTTTTTTTTTGCTAATGTTTCTTGTCTTGTGTTTTAGTGTAGGTTATTAGTGGCTTCAGATACGTTGATCCAAGAGCTTGAAATTTTGTTTAACCTCCAAGTGCTTTAAATTTTATCATGCAATACTTATTATTCCTTAATGTTTTCTCCTACATGTAATACTTCGTGTTTTATATTTATTGTTATTTTATTTCAAGAAATAAAATGTAAACCATTAATATTTGAATATAATTATATATCTATTGTGACTGTTACTTTTCATGACTAAAGCTTGTCACATTTTTAATCTAATTAATTTAGTTAGACATATGTTGTCACTTTTACATATTTGTTACAATATTTGTTTTTCTAAAATTGCATATGACACTCAAAATGTCATGCAATCTACAGAATTTAAATGTCACAAATTATATATTATGTGATGAAAATATCCGTCACATATAAGTTTCTTATAATAAAAAATTGTAACAGACGTTCTATTATGACAAGCTAATTTTGTAACCATAAATAATAAGATAAAAATTGTAACAAATAAATATATGTTACAATAAAAATATTGTTACCCAATTATATAGTACGTGACAACAAAAATGGTCACAGTATATTTCTTTTGTGACGATAAATTAAAGTTGTCATATGGTTTTAACTAAATTTATCACATAATATGTGACAATTTAATCTATCCGTGACAAGTAATTTTATTTTTCGTTACAAAAAATGTTGTAACAAATGTAAAAAAAGTGACAAGATTTATTTTGTCACAAACAATGACAATTTTCAGTGATAGGTGATTTTATTGTTACATTTCAATATACGTGACAACTGAAACTTTCTGTGACTCAGTTTTACATTACAACAATTTATTGTCATGTATATACTTTCTATGCTTTTGATAGAGCTTCATGGCGTCGGAAGATCCATATAGCTGACCCCACCTAGCGTAGGATTTAAGGCTTAGTTGGTTGGTTGGTTGGTATATACTTTCTGTGACAAGTTTTTGATTTTTTGTAACAATTTCACTTGTCACAAATTGTGAGATTTGTTGTAGTGTTCTTCTTCTTCCATTCATTTGCCAAAAGGCCCAAAACAAAACTCCATTAAAGATCCATGCCTTCTTTCCTTCTTAGACTACCACCACCATCCTCTACTCTTAAAATTGCAAATTTCTTGTTTTTTCCCCTCTGCAATCTCCATCAGCAGTGGACATTTAGAAGTGTTCCATTGTGGTTCTCTTTTGTCTCAAAAAGCTCTGTATACAGGGAGCGATTTTACTCGGTCACTACATTTTAGGGCGGGACATCAGTAGGGTGTACATAATTTTCCGGGAGCCAGGGGAGGCGGCCGCCGACCTCCGCTACCCCCTTGCTCCGCCATTGAGGATGTCCTTATCGTTCAATTAGTACTTTGTGATTTTTAAAACATGATATAAATTATGTTTTTTAATATTTTATGTTATTATAGTTTAATTTTTAGTTGAATTTATATTTTAATATGTATAATAAATATCTAAATATAAAAAATACAAATCCGTCTAGGTCTCGCCTAAGCCCCGTTCAGACCCCGCCTAAGCTTTTTGAAGCTCCGAACGCCCGACTAGCGCCTAGCGTTTTTTAAAACACTGACCACAATTAAACTTTTGCTTAATTAATATGGAAATTATTTTAATTGTCTAATTTGAATGGCATATATAGAAGAAAAATTAGATATACAATATTTTAAGGTGTATATTGCCATTTTATACAATCCTGAAAAAAGGAGGAATGGGATGAGTAGAGAACATTTAATGAGAAAGGTTTAACTGATAAGTAAGGAATAACAGCAGTTTTCATATAATTATGTTTTGGTTTCTTAAATTAAAAATGTGTTTGTGTATATACAAACACAAATTTACTTTATCTCAGAGAACTATTATACGACAATAATGAAGTGATCTATCTGAATTCCATTAAATATATTTACGGGAAGAGTTGGGTAATTTTAGGACTGTCTAAGCACAATCAAATTAATCCTTTGAGTTTCTTTGATCTCAGAATCGAGAGTTTGAGAGTTCGAATTTGTATAAGATTAGAGAAGAACGTCTTTTGGAAAGCAGTGATCGTGAAATACAACTCACCCATCTCTAGAATTGATTTTAATTTCTTTTGTTTTATACATTTGAATCTTTTGAGTGGATGTTTGAGAAGTAAGTTAGTCCATGATTAGAAAGTGGGTTCTACCATATTTTAATATTGTGTTTTGAGTCTTTTTTACTTTATTGAGTTCGCATCTTTGACTCGATCTGTCTACTTCTCTTTCTTGTCCTAAGCCAACAACAACAATAACTAGTGTCTTCTGTTTGTTACTTTGATCAATGCACAGTATCTGATTGGGATATAACCCTTTTTCTCTTTTTTTTTCTACTTTCTCTCATTTCTATTCTTCTTCTTGTCCACGACTTCTCACTAGCCACACTCGCATTTTTAGATGTTGTCCTTTCTAGATATCAGAAATTGTTAAAATAAACTTGAAATTATCGTTAATTTTCAATCATAGTTTTTATTAATTGACATTATTTAATTCAAATTTAAACAAAGAAAATAAATTAAATGAAGTATTATATAGTGGCTTTGTTTTTTTTCAATGCAAAAATTATTTCGCTCTTCATCACCATTCAATTTTTTAGTTTTTGATAATTAAGGATTTCACAAAGGCTGAGTATTGACCTCATGACCTCCCACCTTCATTTTGAGAGGTGTATCAATTGAGTTACACCCAATTGATCAACATCATTGAATTAATAGCGTGAAATGTAATCCAACAGTGATGGTAAACAAAGTAAAAATTACTTCATAAAAAAACCCAAAAATAGTGACACGTAATGGAAGAAAATTATCATATTTGTTGTCAATGTACGGTAAATCCACCGATAACGGTTGCCAAGCACCCTTATTTAGATGCGGCAAATGTCTTATCTTAGTAGTTGAACTTTGAAGCTGTGGTCTTAGAAACTACAGGTTCGAGCCCACATGTAGGTTGGGTAAGGCTTTTCTTTATCATTATTGTAAAGCCCAACGAGGAAAAAAAAAACTTTTTTTAGAAAAAACCACCCTTATTTAGATAGGGATGACAGGAGGACTAGGTTAGCAACAACATATAATTATTTGTTAACAACGTGTCAACATCATTTATAACCTGTAATTTATGAAAGTGATCGGTTGATCAAATATCAAAATGTTTTTCATAGGAGCACATATTAGATTATGTGGTATTGGAAATAAACAAAAATTATGAGGGTATGCAAAATGAATTTATAATAATTACACATATTTCTTTGTCTTTGTGTGGTTATTGCGTATTCACGTGATTCTTAATATATAATATATTCTTAGAAATGGGTACATCTACTGATTTCTCTTTTAAATTCATCACATGATATTAATTTTATATGTATTTTTACAATTAATATATTTGAGAATATGGGGTCACTCTCAACTTCTTCCCATACCATGACATGCATGCACTTCTATTGATTTCAAAATATATTCAAATTTTGATGGATTGGACGGCCTATGGTTTGCATATTTAGGGAGGGAATATTTGTGAATATTGTTTTGTTGAATATATATATCTATGTTTATATTGTTTATATCTTTTAAATTTTCAATGTCATATATTGCTTGCAGAGATATGATCAAACAGCCAGAAAAAAAACGCATCACTGAATTCTTGGAACTTGCATGCATGATCCATTATATGACTAATTTTAGCTTATATGTTTAATTTGTGTGAGATTGTCTTAAATTGGAAATTTAGAATGTCTTTTTAATTTATAAGTTTTTGGAGATGCGTGAGAAATCCCACGTCGGAAAGAAATAAGAGTAAAGAGTGTAATATAAGTGGTGTAAATTAGACCTTAACATAATTCAATTATTTTCTATTGGATGGGCTCAACCCAGTTATACGCTCACTTGAGTTATCAAGTCCAACACGCTTGAGCCCCACGAATTTTCTTCATGGTATTAGAGTCTGATATATGATGTTGGGTTATCCGTTGATATTTGCTCCACTCTCCAAATGGATTCAGACAAGTGGGGATCTTGGATATTCCACATTGGTTGATGCTTGAGCAATGTTGCTCCTTATATGTGTGAGAACAATCCTCAGCCTCTGTCTATATGGTATCAGAGTAGAGGAAGGCCTAGCAGCCAGAAGATCTTGGGTCCGCATAAAAGTTTGGTGAAGTTAGGCTAGCAAAGAAGACTAGACCCGTTAATGACCTTAAGCCTCAAAGGAGATAGGCTTAGAAATGTTTGGCAAGTAGCAACTGGTCCAGATCTAGTTGCACTTGGGGGGCTGTTGTGTGAAGAATCTCACATCGAAAATAAATAAGAGTACAGAGTAAAATATAAGTGGTGTAGATTGAACTTTAACATTTGATTATGTTATATAGGCTCAACCCACTTATATATATATATATATTTAGCAAGCAATCAAGTCCACGTACCGAGAGAAAATTAAAATATCCATCAACTATAATTCGTTCGAAAGGAATCTATTTGTAAAAAAATGTAAAATATCACTTTAATAGTTATGGAAATAAGTTATTACAATTAGGCACGCTTCCATAACTTATTTAAGTCCTTTAACTTAATGAATTTTCAATAAAATATAATCGATCGATTGGATCGGATTCTTTAACCCAATTAAACCGCTCATGAACAGATCAATTATTTCCAATAATATTGAAAACGAAATAACCTTAGACCGTATTTTTTTCGACAAACAAATTGCCTATTGTATATGAGATAAGAATGATAAATGTTTTCTCTTGTACGCCTTAATGAAAATATAAATAGAGAAATGCATTTGGAGCCTAGATAAACAAATCTCAAATACTAGTGAAAGAAGCATAGAGTAAAAAAAATAGGAGTAGGGGGTGGGATGGGGGAGTCCTCGTGATCGGAGAAGGCAGATCCATGGAAGACTGTTCCATAGTCACGTGGCCTCTTTTGACTACCCAATGACCAACCCATTTATGCCTTTCCCCCTCTATAAAAGCTTCAAGCCACACTAACTCTCTTACAAACGAACAACTCTTACGGTCTTGCAATTTGGGTCCATCTCTGTCTTTATCTCCCCCTTATACTATATACGTATTGGTGATTCACAGTTTGAATCCATCATGATGCATAGTTGCAGCAGTTCAAATATGACGGGTCAATGTACATGCGGTTTGTTTCATACCAACACCAACTCTTTTATGCTTTTTTCTATGCCAGCTAACAACCATTATGAATCAGACTATACGTGCCCTTTTCCCCCTTCTTCAGTTGATTGCACTCTTTCTTTAAGCACTCCTTCCACTCGCCTTTGCCAAGACCACGACAACAGCCCGTCTTCTTTGTGCTGGGATTTCTTAAACGCTAATAACACTCAAACCCAGAACACTACTGCCCGTTACAACACTAGTGATTCCCTTCTTGCTCGCCGATGCGCTAATTGTGACACTACTTCCACTCCTCTCTGGAGAAATGGCCCCAGAGGACCTAAGGTATATATATATTCCACAAATTAATAAATAATTTATTCTTAACAGAGCTAATTTGAAATTGTGAGATGCAGTCGCTTTGCAATGCGTGTGGAATTCGGTTCAAGAAAGAAGAGAGACGAGCAACAGCAGCAAATGCCTCAGTGGAGCAACAGTATTATGGATATGGAAACGGGAGTAACAATAACAATAAAAAACCATGCTTTATGGATACTACAGGTAATGGTGGATTCAGGTTTATTGAAGAAAGTGAAAGAGATTCAGATTCTTTCCTTTCTTGGAGACCCAACAGGCCTAGTCTTGTCCATGACTTTACCGGATATTGAAAATTTTATTCATAAAGGACCAACATGTTGCTGATGTTGATGCTTATATTTCAATTTTTTTTTCTTTTTCTTTTTCTCCATCTTACATATGGTTGGAGTGAAAACGGGATAGTTCTATCTTCTTGCTTTTTCTTTTTTTATTATTTAGGTTTCTTTAATATTATATATTTTATTTCAATTTATCCCTTTAGTTTCATTTATGGCACTAGTCCTGATTCATATGGCTAACTTAACTGTTTACATATCAGTTTCTAGTAAAAATGGCAATGCATATGATCCAACATACTGTAAAATCACTTACCTAATTGAGTTTAAATTTTTTTTAAAAAGGAAGAATTTATGAAGGTGAAAGGGATAGCATTGGTTAATTAATTTTTAAAAAAAACATGGAATTCAGAAGTGAGAGATGCTGAAAACAAAGGACCGTCCAATCCAATGACATCAGATGAGAATTCGGAACTGGGAATTGGATCAGAGATGAAAATATAATTTTTCAATAAAAAATAGTATAAATACAAAAAAAAAGAGATATATTCAAATTATAAATATGTAGTTGTACTATTCTACAGAAAAATAATAAAATATAACTTGAAAATGTTAATAAAGTCCAAATGTTCAACGGTAGATTTTTTTTTAAATAGATTTTGTTATTAAAATCAACTCCTAAAACTATACTTGAAGAAACATAATTACGACGCGGTCAGTCAAATAATGGAAGATGGGCAAAGAAAGGTAAGAGGATATATGCTCTGGTACCTCATAAAATACTGTGTTCTTGTAGATAATGCTTTCATGGATTCAAAATTTATATCATAAATACTTCAAATAATAATAGTTTATTTCAATTTTATCGGATATGAATTTTCATCGTCAGATTTTTTAGTCTGTATAAGAGATTCATTGTTGTTTATTGAAATTGGCAAAATCAAATTTATATGTAATGCTTGAACATTTACCAAGGAAAGAATTGTTGTCAAGCATGTGGTTCATAATTTGACCCTTGTTTCAAGGTTTGGTTTGGTCTTGTTAATACTGTACTATGTATTATGCAGTAAATGACCATGATTAAGACAAGATCTTCTATATCATCTTTTACAATCTTCAATGAGAAAAAAGCAGATTCTCTAAAGTTTAAATTCTTTAAATTTGTTCTCAATAATTTATTAAATTTTAATGATTCAGATTCAGTTTTAGTAGTTTGTGGGGTCTACAGTGCAATTAAATCTCAACCATTAAAACTTAATGAATGATTGAGATTGAGTAAAATATATAATTTTAGAGAGTTTAAATTTTAGAGAATTCAAATCCCAATTTATCTGGCTTTTAATATTGGAATTTGCACGAAAGATGAGCAAAGTCCAGTATTGACACTCACAACTTATATCATATATTACCACCATTTTCAGTTTCTGCTTCTCATTCATGTTTATTTTTATAATCCATAGTTGCTCATAAACCATTTTTATATAACTCATATAACGTTTGCAGTATTATTAGAACTCGGATTTATTTTTGTTTACACGAGACCCATTTGTATATATATATAATTCTGTTGGGAATCATTTGTGTTGGGTTGATGTATTTTTTCTTAAAAAAATTGTCTGGTTGCCCTTACGTTAAATAAAAAAAAAATTTCAACTCATTGCAGATGTGGTTTGAACCTAAAACTTTTGGAGGTCAAAAATTTACCCTTAATCACTAGGCTAAGACTTCATCATGCGATGCTATGAGCTTTTAAGTTTTCTTCAAATGGATTGTATTACTTCACTTGACAAAATATTTTCTTATTGTAGCTTCCTTATCAAATTGTGAGAGTAATAAGACATGATTTCCCATTTATTAGATAAATATTAAAAAAAATATATATTTTTAGGGAATGCAAATTCTCAGATTTTCTATTACCCACTTTTCATATTTTTCTTCCACCGGAGACAAAACTTTCATATCTAAATTTTTTAGGTCACCGCCTATTAATAGCATCCTTGTCGTCAACTAACGTTGTCATAAGTCCCTTAGCACCATCGTCAATAGGACCATCGGCACCTTGGAAGGCGAGGCTCAAATGCGTCATCCTTAGCTAAAGTATAGCACATTAATTAGGACAATCCCATGCAACGCCATTAATACTAGTATTGCTCCATTCTTAATTATTTGACATGATGGTCCCTCGTCGTCATTATCAAAACATTTATAAATAGCAACTTCTCTCATATTTGAATTACACGTTTAGTGGTATCCTTATTATTATTATTATTATTATTATTATTATTAAATTCACTGAATTAATTTAAAAAAAAGGCATGTCAGTAGAAATTTTTTTTAAAAAATGTACAGTAAAATTACTGTACACAATTCGGCCATACGTGTTTTAAATCTCCTATAAATAGAGGAGGTTTTGCTCATTTTAAGAGCAGCAAGAAAGAAGAAACACAGATAAAAATGTAATCTGTGTAGAGAGCCTTAGGAAAAGGGTTCCTAAGAGCTGGGTAAGAGAAAAATAATGAGGTTTTGGGAAATACTTGAGTGCCACTATTTTGTAATCTCTTGGTGTACCTATTATTATTTTTATAGTGGAAGAATTATTCGGAGTTGGTCCCGTAGTTTTTTCCCTAATTCATTTGGGGTTTCCACGTAAAAAAAATCTGCGTGTCTTTTATTCTACTGCTATTATTTTTCTCATAATCTATTAATTGGGCCTAACAAGTGGTACCAGAGCCGAAGGTTATTTTATCAATAGAATCCGTGGATATATTTTTCAAAAATAAATATACCACGACGACGAGAAAATTACGGCGAATCCGGTGGCGCAATCCGATTGAAAAACCGTCGCAAATACGCAGTTTGAGTGAATAGTAAAGTAGTAACTTAGTAAAATAGTAACTTGAATAATACAATTCATATTTGGTCATTTTATGAATAGTATTATTTAAGTATACGGAGACATACTGTTACTAGTCCAATATACAAGTATTATTTGGGTATATGATACTATTCACATATATAGTCACTATTTACGTAAATAGTAAAATTCGTGAATAGTAAAATTTTGCCATTTTTGAAGTTTCGACATGGGGAATGACGGTATAATGATCAAATTGACGGATATAAATTATTCAATGTGGAAATCCAGAATGGAGGACTACCTCGATTACAGAGATTTATACGATCCAATTGAGGGTGATAAGGCAAAGCCGAAGGATATGAAAGAACAACAGTGGATAAAGTTGAAGAAGCAGACATTGGGTACAATACGCCAATGGATAGATGCTAGCCTGTACAACCACGTGAGGAATGAAACAGATCCCAAAGTTCTCTGGAAGAAGCTAGAGGGTATGTACGAGGCTAAAAATGCTTAGGGAAAAGTGTTCATGATTCGCAAAGTCATGAACTTGAAACTGACAGAGGGACGATCAATCACACAACACCTGAATGACTTTGAAGGATTCATTAGTGGGTTAGCAGTCACCGGTATATCCTTGGATGATGAGATGCAAGCATGTCTTTTGATGGGAACTCTACCAGATAGCCGGGATACTCTTGTTGTATCACTGAGTAACTCAGCTCCAAATGGTGTGGTAACAATGTCTATAGTAAAGAATAGTCTACTTAATGAAGAGCTTCGTAGAAAGGACGTTGCTAGTACCAGTTCACAAGCCTTTGTCACAGAGAATAGGGGCCGAAGTAAGAGTAGAGGTCGTGGGAATGAAAAATCGAAAGATAGATCCAAGTCTCGGGAGAAGAGGTCATGGTACCACTTTGGAAAGCAGGGTCATCTCAAAAGGAACTGCAGTTTCTTTAAACAAGAGAATGCAAAACGAAGTCATGATAATGACAAAAACACATCTGCTACAGTCACAATAGAAGATGGAGAGGTGGCTTTAGTATCTCATGATGCAGATTGTTATCATGTTGGCGATGCAGATACCGAGTGGATGGTAGATTATGGTGCCTCATACCACTGTGTTCCAAAAAGGGAATACTTCTCAACCTATAAAGCAGGCGATTATGGTACTATTAAAATGGGAAATAATAGTGTCTCGCAAATGGTGGGAATTGACGATATCTGCGTGAAGACAAGTGTCGGATGCACATTAACACTTAAAAATGTGCGACACATTCTAGATCTTCGGTTGAACCTGTTGTCAGTTAGTGTATTGCACAAGGAAGGTTATCACAATCATAATGGCAGTGGAAATTGGAAATTCACCAAAGGATCGTTGGTGGTGGCGAAAGGAAGATTGTGTTGCTCGCTATACAAAATGCACGCAATAATATGTGCGTGTCAACTAAATACAGTTGGAGATGATGCTTCACCAAATTTATGGCATAGGCGACTGGCGCATGTTAGTGAGAAAGGGTTGAATATACTGGTTAAGAAGTCCCTCATCCCATTAGCCAAAGGAAAAATTAACCCTTGTCATCACTGTTTATTTGGGAAGTAACATCGAGTTTCATTTCAGAAAAGCCCTTGAAGGAGAAATAATAAGTTACAGTTAGTACACACTGATGTTTGTGGTCCCATGGATACAGAATCCATTAGAGGAAGAAGATACTTTCTTGTATTTCATGAGAATGATATCATCAGTGAAAGATCTACAAGTGATGTGTTATCGATATTACACCAGAGAGCATTTTATCAAATGATGCCACAGAAAGAAGAATGCATCAATCAAAATAAGATGGAGAAGAAGAGTCAGTTGTGAGGGATCAAGATACAACTGTAGATGAAGATACGAATGAAGAGGGTATTGAGTAGGGGGAGCCAGAGAACCCCATTCTACCAGAAGAAGAACCTCAATTAAGGAGGTCACAGAGAACGGCAACCATCTACAAAATACTCCAGTTCTGATTATATTTTAATCACTGATAAGGGGGAGCCTGAAAGCTTCCAAGATGTGCAATCTTGTAAAGATAAAGATTGTTGGATGAAGGCCATGCAGGAGGAGATGAATTCTTTGAAGAAGAATGACACGTACGAACTGGTGAAACTTCATATAGGGAAGAGAACACTCAAGGACAAATGGGTGTACAAGCTGAAGAAAGATGATAGAAACCTAGTGAGATTCAAATCTCGATTGGTTGTCAAAGGCTTTACTCAAAAGAAAGATAACGACTTTGACGAGATTTTTTCACCAATAGTGAAAATGAGTTCCATTCGAGTTATGCTAGGTCTTGTATCCAGCTTGAACCTTAAGTTAGAACAGCTTGATGCAAAGACCGCGTTCTTGCATGGGGATTTAGAAGAAGAAATTTATATGGAACAACCAGAAGGCTTCAAGGCTAAGGGAAAGGAGGACATGGTTTGTCGCTTGAAGAAAAGTTTGTATGGGTTGAAACAAGCCCCACGATAATGGTATAAAAAGTTTGATTCCTTTATGGTGAATCAAGGATACAGGAGGACAGAAGCTGATCCATGGGTATGTGTCCAGAAATTCCTTGATGGAAAAGTTTGTCATTCTTCTCTTTTATGTTGATGATATGCTAATCGTTGGACCAGATGCCAAAATGATTAGTAAGTTGAAGTGTGATTTATCTAAGGCATTTGACATGAAGGATTTGGGACCGGTAAGGTGAATTCTTGGAATGGAGATTACCCGAGATCGAAGGTCCAATAGGCTGTGGCTGTCACAAGAAAAATATATTAAACGAGTACTAGAAAGGTTCAATATGAAGAATGCTAAACCAGTTAGCACTCCACATGTTGCTCATTTCAAGTTGAGTAAGAAATCCTACCCTTCAATAGAGAAAAATAGAGAAGATATGTCAAATGTTCCATATTCTTCAGCGGTTGCCAGTTTGATGTATGCAATGGTGTGTACGAGACCAGACATCGCTCATGCAGTTGGAGTTGTGAGTAGATTCCTGTCAAATCCCCAGAAGACACATTGGGAAGCACTAAAATGGATCTTCAGATACCTTAGAGGAACTTTAAAGTTATGTTTGACTTTTGGATTTGGAAAATCTGCACTTTTTGGTTACACAGATGCAAATATGGCTGGTGACCTTGATGAAAGAAAATCTACATCGGGTTATTTATTTACATTCTAAGGGGTGCTATTTCATGGCAGTCACGGTTATAAAAATGTGTTTCTTTATCAACAACCGAAGCAGAGTACGTTGCAGTAGCGGAAGCAAGAAAGGAAATGCTTTGGTTAAAGCAATTCTTTACCGAATTAGGTGTGCAACAAGAAGAATACGTAGTTTATTGTGATAGTCAAAGTACATTAGACTTGAGCAAGAATACTATGTACCATGCACGGATGAAACATATTGATGTAAGATATCATTGGCTCAGACTTGCCATTGAAGAAAAAGAGTTCAAGTTGCAGAAGATTCATACAAACAACAATGTTGCTGATATGCTGACAAAGGTCGTTCTAAAAGAAAAGTTCAACCAGCGCGTTGAAGCAACCGGGATGGAGAGTCCTACAATGTAGTCGGGAGGGGGAGATTTGTTGAGTGGTGTCCTTTATTATTGTGGGACCCACTAAATTAATTAAAAAAAAGAAAAAGAGGCATGTCGGCAGAAGGTTTTTTTTTTAAAGTGCACAGTAAAATTACTGTGCACAATTCGGCCATACGCGTTTTAAATCTCCTATAAATAGAGGAGGTTTTGCTCATTTTAAGAGCAGAGAGCAGAAGAGAGCAAGAGAGAAGAAACACAGATAAAAATGTAATCTGTGTAGGCCTTAGGAAAAGGGTTCTTAGGAGCTGGGTAAGAGGGAAAAATATTGAGGTTTTGGGAACTACTTGAGTGCCAATATTTTGTTATCTCTTGGTGTATCTACTATTATTTTCATAGTGGAAGAATTACTCGGAGTTGGTCCCGTGGTTTTTTCCCTAATTCATTTGGGGTTCCCACGTAAAAAAAATCTGCGTGTCTTTTATTCTACTGCTATTATTTTTCTCGTAATCTATTATTGGGCCTAACAGTACACTTAACTTCCACATATATCGCTCCTTATTTAGTCATTCCTCCTCTGTCGTAACATTGACTATTATCATAGGGTATTCGTTGGAACCCCGTCTTAGCTCACTTTTTATTTCTGAACGGCTTGTCGTATTTGGGAGTTATCACCGCCACTGCATTGTTCATAAGAAAGTTTGGGCTCTTCGTGTTTGGAGGCCATGAGCATTCGCTTCACATGCCCCTACTAATAGACGGTCATGAGTGGTATGACATTATAACGCATCTGACATCCTTCTAACTACAATTAAAGCAAACATAGAATGTGTGGATATAATGAATGATACGAAAATAGTATATTATCAATATCCATTGATATCAATGGCATAACGATCGCGCATAATATTAGAAAATAGTAAGACCAAGATCGGTTAATCAATTGTGCTTGTCCTAGGATATTTAGGAAAAAAGAAGAAACATTGTTATTCATTATCAATTGAGAGCTCCATAACTCTTTAAAGGCCTAAACATCTCGACCCTCCTTTTTTTTATTGTCCTTAAAAACCGTATGAGCATCTGAACTTACAAAAGTCTCACTTGACTCTCTCAACTTGTATAAAATGCATTTCATAACTCCCTCAAACCCTATGGTTTTTTATATACGATCTCGGAATTTTGTAATTTAATCTTGGGATAAATAGGTCTTTGCGAATGTATTTTAGTAACTGGATTTAGTTGCTAAACAATTTTCAACTATGGAGTCTGGTGTGATTCTCACCCAAAATACTATGCAGGATGACCTGGAATTCAGGGGACTAAGGGGTTTTTAGAGATAACTATAGGAGGGTTCAAATGTATTAGACTTTTTTTAAATAATAACCTATTTATCACTGCAAGAAAATTTATAATTAGCGTAAAAAAAAGTCGTCACTAAGAAAGGATTAGCTTCAAAATTGCATCGGGAAAATATTAGTGCCGACCTAGCGACGATAATTATATTCAAGCAACATCACTGGACGTTAAATATTTAGACACGACAATACAGTTGTCGACGCAAATTTGCATCAACATTGGCGTCACTAGTTTACTTTTATTTATGTTTAGTTTCACATTTATGATGCTAAATGGAGGCAACATAGTTGAGCTAGGGATGTCAACGGGTAGGATTCGGACAGGGTCCAGCTTAGATTCGGCCCGGATCCATTTTTATATAGTGGATCCGGATCCGCCACGGATCCGTCGGGTCCATAATTTTAATATCCAGATCCGGATCCTACGGATCCCACGGATTCGGGTCCAAAATGGGTTCAAAAACGGATCCGTGAATTTGGTATTCATTTATCTGTACTCCTTGCTAGAAAATAAGTTCATCTATCTTCGTTTAAAAATAAATGAACGACAATAACAAAAAAAATAAAGCAATTAAACAGCTACTCAAATCAATTTAAAATCCACAAGCTTGCTTCCAAACCTCTGCAAATCCTCCAATATTAAACAGCAAATCAGATATTCAAATCACATATTTCATTGCATTTCAAGTATAACCTGTCTTTTTGGTAAAGTGGAAAACTAAGAACAAAGCAAAGCACAAAGAGACACTAAAAAGAAAAGAAAGAGTGGAAAAACAAAACAACAACAAATAGTTGGACTCTTAATCATTGAACAGATCAGTGATCAAATTGGAGAAATCAGTCCCTTTGCAATCAGCATCCAAGATCTGCAAAATCTCATTCGAGGTTTCTTACAGACAACAAAATCCAAGTGGTAAGCTAAATCAGAATGACCGCCGTCTGCCGTTGATGGAGACTGAGAGTTAAGTCGGAGAGATTGGACAGTTGAGTTGAGAGGAAGAGAAAGGGAAGTAAGAGGTAGAATGACAGAGTAGGACTTGGATCAAAGAGGGGGCGGAGGCGTAATATAAACTAGGATTAGGGTTTTTTGGGTTATATATATGTATATACACGGATCCGGGTCCAGGCATGGATCTCATTTCAGAATCCAATACTGGATCCGGATCCATTTTCTTGGACCTGAATCCGGCCCGGATCCGACGGGTCAATAAAAATAAAATCCATGTCCTAAAAAATAGATTCGGGTCCACGGATCCGAACCGAATCTTGGATCCGTTACCATCCCTAATCGCTAATTGACGCTAATTTCTTACACGTTTAGCCGCCAGAAAATATGGCCCAAATTTTTGAATTGCCAACTTGTTGATGCTAATTTAAAGTAAAATATTGTTGCAAAGTCTTCACTATTTGTTCTCTTTTTATGAGGAAAATATGTCATCACCAAACCAACTCTGTATATTTGTCATCACTATACTGTCTTAATTTATTAATCATATTGGCAATTCTTTTTTATAAAATTGAATAACTATTAAAACGTATTCTAACTTGTATTTGAACACAAATATGATCAAGTTTGATAGTCTAAGCTATACGTATAGCATCAAAATATAAGGTATTATGTACCTAAAGAGTAAGCATTCTAAGGCTGAAGAGGGTGCGTGTTATGGTCTCGGGATTGGGATCGAGTTATAGGCTTTTTGTTAGTAGAGGTGGAGGGTGTTTGTGTTGGTGAAGAAGTGTATTTCTTCTTACGGCCTATTTTAAAAGAACGTAAGGCTCGATTAGAGGGAACCTTAAAACCTCTGAATTAAAGTATTCAAAACTATATTTGATTTTCAAGCTTCCCTTCTTCATTAATGCTTACAAATATTTATAGTGCTGATAAAATAACCACTACTGTAACATAGTTCAATCATGGAGCACATCACCCTAAAATAAAGGAAATAATTAAAAATGAAATGGAAGTGGAGGAAACCTCCGAAACTAGAAACTAAAAACAATGTCTAAAAAACGTAAGAAATAATTCAAACTAACAGTTAATTAAATTTGAGTGGGATTGGTCAGTTTTCATTCCTCATTCTCATGTTCTCTGCTTCTAGTGGATACGTAACAATACTTCCCTGCTTCAAAACAAGCTTGTCCTCAAGCTTGAATAGAAGGTATGGTTTGATCTGTTTCCTCGTCAAATTCATTCCCTTCTTCCAAGTCAATCCAAAACAGCTTATTACATTGATGGCCTCGCACAAATGGTTCATCACAATTGAAGCACAACCCTTCCTTCCTTCTTTCTTCCATTTCTTCTCGCGTGAGCCTTTTTACCGGACGATTGGTGTGCGAATCTGCAATTGGTAAGCTGCATTTGGCATCTCGATTGGCAGTTATCTTGGAAAATATTTTCCTTTCGTACAATCGAGACATGCTCATTACGGTTACAAGGTCATGTGGTTGGTGGAGCTCAACTTCAACTGAAATGGACTCTTGCAATCCACTTAGATACAACTGGATTTTCTGATTCTGAGTTAAATTTCCAGCCCTTGAAACTAACACTTCAAATTTGTTTTGATACTCCTCAACTGAACCCGTTTGCTTGAGCTTGGCGAGTTCCCCCAATTTGTTGCTTCTAATGGGAGGACCAAAACGCATATTGCATTGATTAACAAACTATGTCCAATTGGGATCTGGAATATCTTGTACCATTTGTAAAAACCATAATTGAGCAATTCCCTCTAAATGATAAGAGGCTAAGCTTACCTTTCCTTCCATGAGTATCGATTGGTTCCGAAAAAAGTGTTGACAACGGCTAATCCAACCCAAGGGGTCTTCTATCCCATTGAAGCGAGGAAAATCAAGTTTTGTGAATTTCGGTACACCTAAGTGTCTTCCAGAATTTTCAGATGTTTTTGTCCCATAAATTCCTTTGTCTTTCCTTGTTTTTGTCTGACTTTCGGCACTTTAAGAAGCCAATCCCTTCTTTGTAGATTCCAAGTCAAGAGTCATGACATCCAATTTGGCATGAAACTGCTCAACTTTCTCATTACGTATTTGATTGGCTTGTTCTTATTAAAGTAAGTTGAAGAATTTGTTAAGCTGCTCTTGAACCGATTCACCCATAACTTCTGGCTATAGTACCAAGTTGTTATGGTCCCGAAATTGGGGTCGAGTTATAGGCTTTTTGTTAGTAGAGGTGGAGGACGTTTGTGTCGGTGAAGAAGTGTATTTCTTCTTACGACCTATTTTGAAAGAACATAAGGCTCGATTAGAGGGAACCTTAAAACCTCTGAGTTAAAGTACTCAAAACTATATTTAATTTTCAAGCTTCCCTTCTTCATTAATGCTTACAAATATTTATAGAGCTGATAAAATAACCACTACTGTAACATGGCTCAATCATGGAGCACATCACCCTAAAATAAAGGATATAATTAAAAATGAACTGGAAGTGAAGGAAACCTCCGAAACTAGAAACTGAAAATAATGACTAAAAAACCTAAGAAATAATTCAAACTAACAGTTAATTAAATTTGAGTGGGATTGGTCAGTTTTCATTCCTCATTCTCATGTTCTCTGCTTCTAGTGGATACGTAACAGTGTGATCTATCGGTAATGAGCTAGTTTGCGACATGTTAGATATCATTTCTCGAACTAGTTCACGTGCACGATCATCAATTTCTTGTCTTGTCTCTTGTAATTGTAGAGTGACGTTGCTAACGATTTGCCTCAATTCCTCTACTTCGTTCTCCAGTTTAGCAGTATAGGCGGTGGATGTGGAACCTGCAGAAAAAAACATCCATAAGGATGGAACATACATTTATCAAGCAAATCAAGCTCTTGAACATACATTTATTGTTCCTTTCGGCTTTACTCAACATATCATAATAACGCTTTGAGGCCTTTGTGTTCCATGCTTTCTTCACCCTTGCCTCCATGCCATCTTCCCAATGATATGCTTTCTAAAAACACAAAAGATTTAACGATGTTGGGCAACCAAGTATATACAATGACAACAATATAAAATCTAGAAAATTTATAAACCTTGGACAACCTTATTTATTTTCAAAATTAGCTTTAAAAGACTATACCCTAAATTCTTCAAAGTAGTAGTCCTTGGTTTCACTAGTTATATTCTTCCAACTTGATCCATCTGGATCAATTCTTGATTTAAATGCATTTGAAATAACTCGAGCAACTATATCTGATGACAAGAACCTAAAACATGACAATGGTAGGTGTAATTAAATTTTCACTACACAGGCACTAGAATTGTTTAACCAAATATCAAACACAAAATAAATTCTATTAAAGAGTAGAGTACCATACAAAATCTGTTTAAACTTACGTATCTCCGACAAGTGCCAAAACTCTGCGTGCATTCACTAATTGCTGTTCTTCCAGTATAACTTCCTCTGCACCACTATTGTCATTTTGTTCTTCAGCAATAATGTTGTCATTCTGATTTTCAATTTCTTGTGGCTGCTCATTCTGATTTTCAGCAATTAGGGGCTGCTCATTCTGATTTTCAACTGGGTGTTGGTTATTGTGAGCTCTCATATTATAGATTGGTCTGCGAGCCATGTCTGCATAATTAAGTATAAATTAAGTGGATTAGTTAAATTAGTTTTTATTGACTATGTGGACTTCAAAGTTTAATATAGGTGAATTTGATAATGAATCTGATCTGCTCAATCAAGTGAAAAATGAAATGAAAATCCGAACCATAACTGCATAATATCAGATTATACATCCACAATCAAATGAAAAATGCACCTGTTCTGTTCCAGTTGCTCAATTGGACTATGAAGTTGTTTATCAAATACTTTTATCTCTCTGAGCTGTACACAAGAATTACTTTCGGGTCAGAGTCCATGAGATTCAACCAATCAGATTGGTAATAGCCTCAAATCGCTGTTGTTAGACTCATAATAGTCGGTCCAAAAACATGTTAATGCAAATCTATAGTCAGTCCAAAAAACAATTTTTTTGGATATCAAACTTCAAGCTATCTGAAGAAACATAGCAAAATACCAAACAATCGCCAAATTCAAAATCACAAACAAGTCATTTCACATTAACATATCATTGTAATTACCATAAACTACACAATTACAATCAATAGCTACACTACACCAAACAGATCATGACTCTATACATTCTTCGAGATAAACTTTATATGATCTTAATTGTGGATCGAGACTAAACTAGCTACTGGAATTATATTATAATCTGTCACAAGGAAAGTGCTTCTAAACAAGCATAATTTCGTAAACATTGTTCAATTTGCACCAATTTGTGAACGAAAAATCCCCGCTACTAATATGTTGAAACATACTAGGTTGCACGGACACGCTCCGAGTGTCTGACAAGACACGACACGGGCACGCGGACACGGCAATTTGGAAAAAATATCCATTTGGACAAGGTTGGGACACGGCAACTAAAATAAATTGTCAAACAATAATATTCATATATAATAAAATCCATATCATTCAGTCATTTGATCAATTGAGAAGAACAAAATAAACAAATAAAAATCAGTTGCTATGTCATGTCTTGTGATTTTATTGCACATGGCAATACCTTAACCAGCTATGTGCAACAAATGTGCTTTAACTCTAGTGTATGCCCCTTACTTCTCCTGCCCACATTGTTGCATTTAAATTCTGTAGTGCCCCACCCCCACTACGTTTTTCTATTTTTTTCAAATATTTCCATATAAGGAGATAAATTAACTTCTACGTGGAGTGTCCGAGGTGTGTCCATCCTACGTGGAGTGTCCGTTTGAAATTTGAAGTGTCGGGCACGTGTCTGACGAGGTCCAGAGAGTGTCGGTGTCCGACACAGGGATACTCCAAGTTTTAGAGTGTCCATGCTTCATAGGAAACATATGTTAAGAAACTTTGCATAAATGCTTAATGAAGAACACTAAAGTTATATAGAAGGGCATAGAACATGAAAAATTCTGCAAGTACGTCAATACAAAGTTGAACTTTGGATCCTGGTTTAAATATTAATGAGAACATCGTAAACTTGATAGTATCTGTTGTGTTTATATAGTTCATGGAAATTGCTAAGCCACGCAAGATCCCTCTACAACAAGGAGCGATTGATGGCAGTACCTCCATATTGACAACATTCACTCCGTTTCTCATATTGTGAAACAATTCAACAACTTTCTTCCCAAAAACTCTCTTGACATGCCCTGATATCATTGCTTTCCAGGCCACAACATTTGGGTTGAGCATTCTCTTCAGGTTGTTAATTACTTTTAGAGACTCTTCAAGCAAGCCAATTTTAACATACCAAGAATTCATTAATGTCCAAACAGTATCCAAACCTACAACTTTAAAAGGCCTAATGCATATCTAGCTACCTGAACTTGTCCCAAAAAATCTACTGCCCCCCTTAACTTTCAAAGTGACCTCGTAGCTCCCTCAACTTTCAAAAAGTGCCCCACTTAGCTCCCTGAATGCCACGAGTCATATTTTAATTGGAGAGAAAAATCAAAAAAATGACATCTTTGAAAAGTCAAACCTATCAGAAGCTGACACGTGGTGTTTAGGGAGCAAAGTGGTGCACTTTTTGAAAGTTGAGGTAGTTAAGGGGTCACTTTGAAAGTTCAGGGGGGGCAGTAGGTTTTTTGGGACAAGTTCAAGTAGCTGAAGATGCATTAAGCCACTTTAAAAATACTACGACAATCATTCATGCAGTTATCTTTGGCATACACATCACTAAGAGCACCCTTGCAAACAGAGCTAGACGAAAAACCCATCTTAAGAACATTACAGTGAACTCGTCTACCATGTTGAGCAGGCTCTAATCCCGCATAACCAGAAAGAACGAAAGCAAAAGTAAGCTCATTAGGCCATACCTCATGAATCTGCAGTAACCAGTGGCATATAACAATTCCATATCTCACCCTTTCTAACCATACAATCAGGAGTAGCAATGAAATTATGTATGTAGGCATCTTTTCCAAGCTTAATGAAATTCTTTGGAAGGTTGTGCTTCTCGGCTGGTTGTCCACCAAATTTGAGCATCATTAGATTCAAATCATCACTGGTATCTAGTTCCCTCCATATCTCCTTACTAACACTATTAAGTCTAACCCATTTCACTGTATAAACGACTTCAGCAGCAGTCCCAGGCCTTTCACTGCCTAGGTTGGTTTCATTACCATTCAAGATAGCTAGAGATTGAGGTAATTTATTTTCTTTTCCTCTCTCAAATGGATATAAAACTGGAAACTTATCCATAATTACCTCCGATGGAATATCAGTAAAGGTTGGAGCAAAATACCCCTTCTCTCCAAGCGCCAGCCGTGTGTTTTCTTGAATTTTTAGGCCAACAGGGCAGGATTTATTGGTTTCGCTGTCAAATGAGAAAGGAACTTCTTTTGCCACCTGCTTCTCACCCTTTAGATTGTTCTTTACTGTTGGTTTTTCACCCGCCCATTCATTATCTGCTGGTTTCTTTCTCAGTTGGCACACGTCGATTGATGGGTTGGTAAACTTGCCCCATTTCAATATCACGCAGTTCAAAAGCCGTCTCTACCGAGCCAGAGATTTGATTGGGATGAGTTCGAACTTGGAATGAATCTGCTTTCTCATACCGCTTCTCTTCCAAATGTATCTTAATTGGACTTGTAAGCTTTGATTCTTCCAATTTCTTTTCTGCACCTCCACCAGCTGCAAGCTCAACCAGACCTTGAGTTGGGATATTAGCTTTATCTGGCCCGTTTATGTTGCTGAGTTGGTAGTCTTGACCCGTGTCGACGTCCAACGGCACAAGAGCCTTCTCTGTCTCGAGAAAATCAGAAAAATTGTTGGAAAGAGTTTGAACCTGAAATAAATCAGTTTCCCTGTGTTGCTTTTTTCGAAAGGTTCCATAGTCAGATCTGTAGGCTTGGGGTCTTCCAATTTCAGTTCTAGACTTTCATCGAACAGTTGGTATGCTACTTTGGAGCCGCTGAAATCTGAGCCTGATCTGATTTTTGGCTCAAATCATAGTAACATGAGCGGGTTTGTTCAGCAATTTCTCTGAAGTTCTTGCAAATTAATTCAAAGCTTACCTCTAACTGACGTTGTTGTTCGTTAAGCTTCTTGCGATACTGCTCCAAGCTTTTTCCAAAATCTGTCATGGTCGGAGGATTGGCTAGCTTTATAACATTGTCATGATTTGGGTTTTCTTGATTAGAATAGATCAGTAGAACAGAGGAAATTGAGGGAGATTCGGAATGGGTAGGAAAGAATAGAAGAAACAGGGAGAAGACAGGGAAAATTCAATATATTCATTCATAGATAATATGATCGGTACAATCTTCTCTAATATATAGAGAATGAATAACCATAACTAGGGACAGCTGTCAATAAGACAATTTAGCAAAACTAACTTGATATACCTGCTAATTAATTGGCTACTAGGCCTTTTAGGAATAAAAGACTAGATTACCCTTACTACAGACTAGGTGGGGTCGGCTACATAGATCTTCTAACGCCATGAACCTCTAACAAAAGCCAAACTTTCATCCATACCTAGCAAACGCATATCCTTAGAAATAGTTTTTCTCCAAGTACTCTTAGGTCTACCTCTCCCTCTACCCTTACCCTCTGTCCTTGAGTTCTCACATTTTCCAACTGGAGCATCTACTAGTCTACGTAGCACATGTCCATACCACCTTAGTCGTCCTTCACTCAGTTTATCTTCAATATGTGCCACACCAGTCTTTTGGCGGATGCACTCATTTCTAATTTGATCCATCCTATCACTCATCCACCTAAGCATCCTCATTTCTATCACATTCATCCTTTGAATATGTTGCATCTTAATAGCCCAACATTCTCTCCCATATGTCATGGCTGGCCTAACCACAGTTCTGTAGAATTTACCTTTCACTTTCAAAGGTATCTTTTTGTCACATAAGACTCCGGTAGCACTTCTCCATTTCATCCATCCTACATTGATTTTATGGGTTACATCATCATCAATTATCCCCTCCTCGTGGAAGATAGAGACCAAATACCTAAATCGTTTGCATTTTGGCACAATTGTATCTCCTAGTTTTACTTCTCCTTCATCTCCGTCCATAGGCTGAACTTGGTGTACAAATACTTCGTCTTACTTCTACTTAACTTAAAACCTTTACTCTCTAACGCATCTCTCCACACCTCTACCTTCTTGTTAACCCCTTCCCTTGATTCATCAATCAATACGATGTCATCCGCAAACAACATACACCATGGGATGTCGTCTTGTATTTTGGTGGTCAACTCTTCCATAACTAGAGCAAACACAAATGGGCTTAGAGATGATCCTTGATGTAATCCAATTATGATGGGGAACTCCTGTATCACTCCTTGTCCAGTTTGTTCACTTGTTGCCGCCCCTTCATACATATCCTTTCTCAAGTTTATGTACTGTACATGAATACCTTTTTTCTCCAATGCCCACCAAAGTACTTTCCTCGGCACTCTATCACATGCTTTCTCTAAGTCAATGAAAACCATATGAATGTTCTTCTTCTTCTCCCTATATATCTCCATCAGATTTCTTAGAAGAAAAATAGCTTCAGTCGTGAACCTACCGGGCATGAAACCAAATTGGTTTGCGGAAACCTTAACGACCATCCTAAGACGGTGTTCATTCGCTTTCTCCCAAAGCTTCATTGTATGACTCATCAATTTAATACCTCGATAATTAGAGCAGTCTTGTATATCTCCTTTGTTCTTAAATATAGGTATAAGGGTATTTCTTCTCACTCGTCAGGCATTTTCCTCTCCCTATATATAGAGTTAAATAGTTTGGTTAACCAAACTATTCCCTCATCTCCAAGGCATTTCCATGCCTCAATTGGTATGCTATCAGGCCCACATGCTTTCCTTACCTTCATCCTTTTCAGAGCTTCCTTCACTTCATTATGCGTATTTCTTCTTGTGTAATTTAGGTTTTTCTCACTCCGCTTACCTCCAAACCTATAATGTCATCTTCCTTTCCATCATTGAATAACTGATCAAAGTAGTTTCTCCATCTCTCTTTGATCTCTTTAACTCCTAACCAGACTCTTTGTGTTTCATCTTTAATGCATTTGACCTCATTCAAGTCCTTTGTCTTCTTATTCGTCAATCGGGCTAGCTTGTATATGTCTCTCTCTCCTTCACGTGTTCCTAACATTAATAATGCTACTAATTAATAACTAATAAATTCCTTATGTATCAGTAGCTCCAACTCTTGCCAATACGTGACAATCTTCAATAGCAACCAATTCCTCATTCACATCACTTAGAACTTCCAATTCATCTTCTTCATGTATAACATCAACCACATGATCTTCAACCTCATCACTTTGTAAAGCAACATTTCCAGCCTCACTTAAACTAGCAGCATAAGCTTGAACCTCAATTAACCCTTTGGAATCACCTTACAAACAGTAAGTCAATCTATTTTATCACGTTTCAAGCTAGGATAGTGTACACATTACACTTGAGCAGCCTGCATTGCTAGTACAAAAGTTTCGTACTTGTTAAATCGGCGCCGAATGTTTACATCAACTATATTAAATCAATAATGAACCTTCACACAAACATTCGCCAATGGATCAAACCACTCATAACGGAATAAAATAGTCCATTTAATAGGCAACATGTCACGATCAGATTGTGATTGGCTTGGTTTCAGGTTAGTTTAGTAACAGAAATAGAGGAAATAGGGGGTATTTAAAAGACATGTACACTCGGTAAGCATAAGAACTAGTCCAATATAAGGTTGAATTCTATTATTCCAGTTGTTAGTTTTGCAATACTATTGTACTTGCAATTCACAATCCGTTACTAAACCCTGAACTTTAAACCTTTGATAATTTCATGCTCTCCACGAAGAAAATATACATGAAATTGGAACAGTAAGCATACAAGACTTTAAGAGTGCAAAAGATTAAAAAATGATGGTTTAATAGTAGCAAGTATTAGATATATACACTTAAATTATAAGTTGAAAAGTCACTTACCCAAGGTCTAAGTTTCAATATTTGAACGGAATGATTAGGCCAGTTATAAGTTTCTATACTATAATGATATTAATGATACAAAATACTAATTAATAAAGACATAGTTAGCACTTAGCACTTAGCACTTAGCACTTAGCACTTAGCACATTGGGGTAATGTTGTTGTTGTTGTATTCAAATGCACAAATTCTATTGAAGCTTTTGCCCAACTAATAAAATGACCATGTTTTATTTTTCATTACCTATTTCTTGCTAAATAAGTATTAATAATGTTTTGTTCAAGTTTTACCTTCAAGCCTTCAGTTCAAACTTTCCAGAATCAGTGTACTGCTGCTCAAGCTTCTCCAATTTGTTGAATTTGAAGCCCCTGATTCGTATCTACTCGGGAACTTAAAGTATCTTTGTAGTCTACACTTTCCATGATCCAACCCTACTTTTACCTGTTAAGAGTTTCATCGCATGAAATGAACGTATTATTATAATTGAAATGCACAAAACTCTAATCCAATCCACTCTGCCAAACTCTACCTACAAGATGTACTAAAATTGAAATGCATGAGCTAAAGTGTACTAAAATTGAAGTGCAAGAGCTAAAATAAATTATTAAGCTAAGCACATGAGTACAGATATTAGCTTTTTCAGATTTTAAACACGTTGATTAAGAAAAGAAACCTAAGCAGAGTACTTATAATGCCATATTTCAGTAGATATACCTCTTGCTTCATCAAAAACTTTTAAACTCAAAACATACACATGAAGCTCAAACAATGCAATCGCCAGTATTGATTAGGGAACAATTAGAGATCCACTCGGTATCGAACAAATAATTATATATCAGTAGCCAAAGATCATAGAAGCAAGCCTGCGACCTATAGCTGCATTACTTTGCAAGATAGTTAACCAATTAAACCATCATTGTTCTTGTTCCAATTTGCCATCAAAGTTCAATTAACAATCAATTCGAGCAATCAAAGTTATAACTTATAATTAGGGCATTACTCTAAAAACTCATCGCAAATCACAATGAAAACAGGGCAGAGGTTAAAAGAAGAGTAATGGAGAAGTCTGGGTGGTGCTACGGAGATGAGATGCGTCATAGCAAATCAAAATGAAGACATAGAGAAAAACAAAAAGCCTAAAAGCAATAACCTAAGAGTATGAGATGGCATTAGAAGCAAAAATAACCTAAAAAGGTGAAGAGAAGAAGCAAAACCTGAATTGAGATGGCATTTGAAGGAGGGAGACGAAGTATTTTTGGCTATGGACCTAGCCGACCAAGCTTCTCTATCACTGCTTAACCCGTTTATCTTTCTAGCACTGCTTACCCTTTCTCATCGTATGCTATTCTCTTCAGTAGGGTTCACTATCTATACAGGAGAAAACAATTAGATACACAATACCAGCGACAACTCCAAATCTATTTAAAATAAAATTTTAATTACAAAACTATTACAGTAAGCAATGATAATTGATTGGAAATGGATGTTACCATCCCTAAGAGCAAGTCTTAGTAAAAAATACTGTAAATTATGTAAAACATTTGCTTAATAAAACTAAATTTGATATGAACTAATTATCATTTCCAAACCTAGCATCTTCTTCCTCCTCCCAAATCATCATTTCTATTAGTAAAACAATTATGCAGGGATTAGTTAATTGAAAATTATGTTTTGCTCCAAAACTTCACACTTCTTTAAACAAAAAGTTTCTCACAATTTTTCTTCAAACTAAAATAGAAAAAAATGTCTGTATTCTACCTCGGATGTAACTTAAATTTAGAATTTTTAGAGTCACAAATTCAGTTTTATACAAGATCGTAATACCAAAATTTCACACTTGAAATCTAATATTTCTTGTAGGCGGTGTTGATTAGCTCACAGAGCTACTATTCAATATTAATAGAATATAAATGAATAAAAGAGCTTGGATCCATTATGATTTTTCGAATGAAGCCTTTAGTGAGATTTTGAAAGAGTGTCGCCAACCATTTATTGCTCCTATGGCGATCGATTATGTATAATTTCACTTCTAACAACAATTTCTACATCTTTTTTAGTCTGCACAAGCATTGTGAAAAGTGCTAATAGTCAATTATAGACCTATGATAGCAAAGGCACTGCTCATAGCTTCAGATATATACTTGGAAATTTAGCTAAAAAAATTTGGTTCAAATGGTTATTTAGGTTGCGTTTTTTTCAACTTATAAGTAGGAGTATTGAACTGAATAAAAATTAAAAATATTAAAAATAAATTGAAAGATAATTAATAATATAAATAATAATACATCAAAATATTAATATAAATATTGTCATATTATAATAAAATTAATTATTAATTATTGATTACTGAAATTAACTTAACTGAAATTATATGCAACTAAATAGAAACTGCGAATATTAAATTGACTGAACTGAATGAATTATAAGTTAAAAATGACACGGGGTATCGATAAAAATTTCAAATTCCATTGTGAATACTATATCAAGTTTATGTTAAACCAACCTTGCATTTAACTCGAGGTTGTTTAAGCTCCGCCACACTTTCCATTGCAACGGCAAAGCCGATTTGCTGAAGTCAAATAACGCCAACATAAAAGCTCCTTAAAGTCTAAAGCTCCGTTTTTGTCTTTGTCAACCAGCTTAAAGATATTCATATTAGGCTCGGTTCCGCGTGCCGTAAAGTTACTCGCATATTCATTGTATGTAATCTTTCCATCTCCATCTGTGTCCATTGATCTGAATATCGGTATGATCATTTACTTCTGATCTGTAGATAATCTTTCATAGTAAATTTCTGCTATTTTAGCTACCTCCTCCATTAATGCCCCTCTCTGTTTTATTTAATTTGCTTTTAAATTTCTGATGTGTTTTGCGATACACTTCTTATATATATATAAAATTTTAATTACCCACTAATGTTTCTATTTCAACTGTAGTATTTCCCAAATATATTTTCTAATCAAATCATGTAAACAAATTGTACCCAAATGACAGCTCAAACTATTCATAATCATGTGCAAATTTTATAAATCTTATCCTTATTTTTTTTTTGTAAAATATCTGCTAATAACCACAAATATTGACGCACTTATTTGCATCAAAAAAACCTGTGCTATATTATGTTAATTTAGTTTAATTATTTCAACAGTGTTGGAGTAAAGCTTAATTATATGAACAATTTTGAGGGTAAAAAACAAAGAACTCGCAGTTGTTCAGCTATGGAGAATACAACCTCAGTAGACACTTCTCTTCGTAATCTCCTTAACTCTCAAACTCCTACCCTAGTTCTCGTCTCTAAATGCTTCATCCTCTTCTGCTCGATAAGTTTTCTTACTTATCTAAAATCAAGATCCCCACAACTTACATTACCTCCCGGTCCTAAACCATGGACTATCATTGGTTGCTTACCATCAATGGTAAGAAATAGGCCTGTCTTTCGATGGATTCACCACCTTATGAATGAACTAAACCCGATTTTACATGATTTAGAGTACTTTTACTACAATCATCTCCCTATTCACTAGTACAAAAAGGGCCAATAGGGTCGCACCTTTCCAGTCGGTTTATGAAAAAACCGTTTGGAAAAGTGTTTTAAAATACGCGGAGGAGACATTACGGATGGTTAAAAGTTAATAGCCGTCCGTATTGTCTGATGGTAAATGTAAAAAGCACAATACGGACGGTAATTAACTTAAACAGTCCGAATTGTGCAAGCCGAAATACTTATTTCGGACGGTTAAAAGTAAATAACCGTCCGTATTGTGGTACGGTAGTAAACTTGACAATACGGACGGTTATTTACTTTTAACCGTCTGAAATAAGTATTTCGGCTTGCACAATTCAGACGGTTAAAGTTAATAACCGTCCGTATTGTGCTATTTACATTTACCATCGGACAATATTAATATGGACGGTTATTTAGTTTTAACCGTCCGAATTGTGCCAGAGTAATTACGTATTTCGAACGGTTAAAAAGAAATAACCGTCATAATTACCTTAAAATTACAGCTTTTATAATAACCTTCTCACTCACCCCCGCGCCATCTCGAAATCGCAAAACCCCCTGCTTGAAAACCTCCCGTCGTGTTCCTCCCCCGCCGTCTCTCTCACCCTCATTCCGTCGTGTTCCTCCCCCGCCGTCTCTCTCACCCGCATTCCGTTGTCTCCCGCCGCCGTCTCACTCACCCTCCTTCCCTGTCCATCTCGAACTCGCAAAACCCCCGTGCCTCAAAACCTGTCCTCGTCTTACTCCGCCGCCGTCTCCCGCCGCCTCTCCTTTTCGCTGTTGTCTCGCCGCCCCCAAACCCACCATAAAATCCGTTTAATTAGAGGTTAGTATTTCAGATTTAAACTTTCTTTCTTAAATTCAGGATCCAGACTTTTATTGTTTTTTGTTTCTTGTAGTTACAGGAAAAAGCATTTGATGTTCCCCTGCTGTTAACCGTTCACTAAGACATTGTACGACATCATTGGTAAGTTGAAGCTATTTTTTTGTGCTCATGTCTCATAGTAGCGCATCTTAGGTTGTTGGATAATAAGCACTTTTTAATTTATAAGTTGGGTGATGAAGTGTTTCATGAGTTATGAGCTTTTGCTTATAGCTTATTTCGGAGCTACTTATAACCATGGAAGAGTTACAAAAAAAGGACATACATAATCTCATTTGGGGTTACCTTACAAGCACTTAAAATTGACTTAAAAGTAAAAAATACAAATGCTCCTTTTAGTTGTTGAACATATTCTGCAACTTGCAAACTATTTAAGTTAGCTCTACTTCCATAGCTCCTGCAATATCCCCATCAATAAGGCAACTCAACATATGAAACAAAATTATGTAAATTACAAGCACTTGTAAATGTTTATATAAAAGAAAGAAACAAAACCTTGAAGTATCGATAGGAGCCATAACAATAGCAAAGGCCTCGGGTACCATTGCCTTAATGCATTGCATAAAGCATAGCATAGAAAATGATTAAAATTAGTCAATTTTAATAGTGTTCTATTCTCATATGAACCAAATGATGTTGAGTAATAACCTGATATAAGTATTGTGTATGTAAATCTATTGATGACATGAAACAACTTTGAGATGGATGAGTCTGAAAAAAAATTAATTATTAGTCCAAATAGTAAGTTGAGTGCACAAAAGCATACTATACGTTTAAGATCTACTACATCATTACCTTTGCTGTTGCCCCATTAACTTTGAAAAGGTCGTCGTAGGCTCTACTAGCTTTATTATTATAACTTTATTATACCTAGTTTAACATGTATGACTATAGTTTAATTAGATGTGCTTCTCTTAGATATATTATCTGGATAATGGACCGGAGTTGGATGTATATGAAACGGCCTTCCACTAAGTACTTGCAAGGTGTTAATGAGTTTGTTGCCGCTGCCGTTGAACACAAGTCAAAAATCGGGCTTGGTATTCGGTGTCCTTGTTACGATTGCTATAACACAAGGATTTCAAAGAGCGTAGATTTATTGAAAAATCACTTAATTCATCGGGGATTCATGGAAAATTATACAAGGTGGACCTGGCATGGTGAAGTGTCAGATATTGCAGAGAGCTCAGCTACTCCAATTACTGAGACAGTAGTTGATTCTTTTTTGGAGATGAAGATGTGGGAGATGAAGAAGATAGAATTGATGAAAGGTTGCATGATGTAGAAGACAACTTCACGGAGAATCCCAACATGTTTGAAAGTATTCTCACAGCATCAAAGACGGAGCTATTTTCGGGTTCAGTTAAATACACAACACTATCGACCATCCTCATATTATTCAATTTGAAGACAAGGCACAAGGTGACCGACGAATATTACAAGGATTTGTTGGAAGTGCTGGCAGACATGTTTCCTGATGGGAATACACTCCCGAACAACTTGTAATTCATGTGCCCTATGGGCTTGGAGTACGAGAGGATTCATGCATGTGTAAAAGATTGTATCTTATTTCGAAATGAGTATGTGAATCTAGAAGCTTGTCCGAGGTGTGGGTCTAGTTGGTACAAGAAAAAAGATTCAGGTACGAAAAAGAAACATGCACCAGCAAAGGTATTGTGGTACCTTCCAATTATATCGAGATTTAAACATCTTTTCTCAGATGAAAGAACTGCACAGGTCTTGAGATGGCATTATGACGCTAAGAAGGACGATAACCTCATGAGGCATCCTACTGATTCTCCCCAATGGAGAAGAATCGATGATAGGTTCCCAGAATTCGGTAGTGATTCCCGAAACTTACGTCTTGGTCTATGTACGGATGGGATGAATCCATTTGGAACTTTAAGTACCAAATTCAGCACCTGGCTGTTGGGAACTGACAGTCAGATTGAACATGCATAAGAGGCATGGCGGAAATTTAAAATTTTGTCCCTGTCCTCAGGAACTCCTATTAGTTGCATATAAATTAAATAAAGCCTAAACTAAATAATTCTCTACCTAGGTTAGCATGCTAAAGGACTAGGCATACCATAATTCTAAATTATATCCTAGCATATTTATTTTATACTAAGCATGTTATAACTCCAAGTTATAACCTAAGCATAAAATAAACTAAGCATGCAAAATAACCCTAGCATAATTATTAAGTCTAAAAACACTTTAAAAAACTTAATAATTAAAAGAGAAAGAAAAAGAACTTACCAGTTGAAGCGTGCTTTTACAGAACCTTCTTGCACAAGCCTCCAATCGTAGGATAGCCTCTATCAGTATCCACATGAACCCCACCAACCAGAACCTCCCCGAGAGGAAGAACTAAGCAGCCTCAAGTAGTTGCTAGACCACTCCATAAGTCTCACCCAAAAATATAAACTAGAGGTGTCCAAATAAATTCAGGCTCCTCAAAAATAACTTGCTCAATTACCCGAGAGATTAATTATCTCGCTTAAGATTTATGCTTTGAGTTTGAAAGGAAAGGAAACAGCCTATATATAGGCTTGGAGGAGCAAAATTGCTCCCCCTTAGGTGATGTAGGATGGGAGTAAATACTCCCATCCCCATGTGCACACAGCATGCACGCTGTGTGCTGCAAGGTAAAGCCCTTGTGGGCTTTGCCTTGCTTGTATGTGCAGCCCATTTTCATGGGCTACGGCGAGCAATGCCCAACATTGCTCGTACACCTTTTGGTGTACTCGCGCACTCGAGCCTGTACAAAATACTTTTGTACTCTCGGTCCAATTAAACTAGCCAATACAAAATTCCCCTTTTAATCCTTTTTCAAATATTTATTTTCTGACCCTAATAAATTAGTCACAAGTTAAAATAAATTTCTTGGTCCAACCCAAATTGATCTAATCAATTATAATTTATTTATGACTCTAATTAATTAGTTTCCGATCAAAATAAATACTTTGGTTTATCTAAAATTGATCTAATCAATTTTAATCAATCAAATAATAATCTAATTATTATTTAAGTTATATTTTTATAATAGAATAAATCTATTAGTTCTTTACTTAGTCCGATGAAGGTCCAATGTGTGTGACCTTATAGGATCCCGAAGTATTGAGCTGTTAAGGCTTAACCAACCCTTGTTCTAATGGAACCATTGGCTCGATATTCTAGACCGTGAATAGAACTCAATTACCTTAAACGACTGTAGTACGCCTCTAGCAAGGGTCTACCATCCCCCATTACTCAAAACGTCATTTATGCTTATGACTTAATCCTGGTTAATGCAATAGTTATCTAGTGCGATAAATTCCTTCCATTCTTTAATATTAGTACCATCTGGTTTATTGGGTTCGGTTAAAGTGTTAACCCATTAATAGCGAGGTTGCTCCAAGCTATCCTAGTTATTTACTTATTACCAAAGTATATTGCCTTTTACCATGGTGTGTTTGACTAGAAACCATTTCTATCAAACACATACTTTGATCAAAGGTTTATGGCAATCATCGCTTCAACAAGTAGCCAGGTACAACTCCTTAATATATCCGGAGCGATGGAATCTTTCCAACTACTCAGCTTACCAACGTGCTGTCATCATTATACCCGTAATCACTCGTAGCACCTTAAACAAATTAGTGTATAGTAATGACCCAAAGTATAGCAATAGTACCACACAAGGCAACTAGCATCTCAAGTATGAGGACATTCGTAAAGCTTATTGCATGAAGATAAACACTAACACATTGATATTTATTCCAAGTGTTTATCTTACTGCGGTCTCCAATATATCTCCCAGATATATCCATGTATCAAGCTTAAGCAACCACCTTCAGTCTTTAGGAGATTAACTGCTTGGACCCTGTGAGCAGACGACGTTTTGCGCGGCGGCTATGGAGCCGGGTCGGTGGACCGACCTCTTTAAAATGATGGGGGATACGTGTGATGTGATTGGAAAATGGTTTTCCATATTTTAATGCTCAAAAGATACGAGATCAAAATCCCGTACTTAAAACAGAGTCGCCACCCGGTTCAGCTCAATCGGGAAATTTTTGGTACGATTTTACCACCGAGTGGTTGGACCATACCTTAAGTAGAGATTTCGAGTTCGGATGATGTTATCTATTTTTCATTGGGCCAAGTTAAGACACTTCATTCTTTTTAATCAGTTTAATCCATCCTATTTATTTTTGCTTTCAGTTATTTTGTTATTTTCGCCTTTAACAGGGAATTGAAACGATGAATAAAATATTTGTAGCCGTTTAAAAAATAAGTGCAGAAAATAAAATTATTACAAGGCTTCCAAGTCTTGTACATTTTTCTATGCGATAAATAAAATATCCGAATGTCTGATATACGTTTACCTGCAGAAGATGGTTAGCACGGATATGGCATGTTTTATTTACAATATTATAAAGCCCGGTCGGATGGCTAAAATAAGATTTAATCGGCGTTTGCAGGGAAATTCCCTTTTTACCAAATTTTAGATTTAATCGTTGCTTTTAACCGGATTATAAGTGAAAATGTCACACGTTATGGGGTGGGGTCTATTTTTAGGAGGTTTTGAACCTCCATCGTTACACTATATGTCCTAGCTTCGGAAAATAAGCTAGTCCGAGAACAAACAAAAATAAAACTGCTGTCCAGAAAGTCATGCCGCCGACGATGCAACTGATGCCGCCGGTGACATGGTTGATGTCGCTGGCAACGTGGCTGATGCCGCCGATGATATCAATTATGTCGCTGGTGACATCAATATGCAGATAGGCTACATGGCTTTCTAAGTACCATAAAGAAAGGGTCCCACAAGAAAATGAGGTCTCTGCGAAATGTGATGCCACCGGCGGTATCAGTGATGTCTCTGGCAATATGAGTGACACCGCTGGCGACATCACATATCTCCGACGACCTCAATTTCTTACAGCAGCAGCGGGCAGCAGTCGAAAATGACCGAAACCCAAAAATGAATACAAATCAACAAGAATCAGCATAAATCAGTAATATTAATGCCAAAGAGCTATGAGACTCAGGATTTTCACCTCGGGGTCGTGAATCCGACTCTTCGTGAACTGAAAAGAAACACCTCTGAGGAGCTTGTAACGATGATTTAGTTGTCAATTTAAGAGTTTTAGGTCTCTAAATCCTATCAAGTTGATTTTAACTTAAAGACCCACTGATTTTAAGCTCACAATCAGAGAGTTCAAAGAAGAAAAACCAGGAAAAATGGATTAGAATCATTTTTCCTACCTTTTCTAAATTCTTATCTCACTAAAATCTATTTTCTCTCTCAATTTCAGCCTTATTTCTTCTAATTGAAGCCTCTCAATTGCCCAATTTCAGCCCCCCAATTTCCACCCCTCTCAATATTAGCCTAAGGTGTTTTTTTATAGGCCAATTGGGATGGTTTTTGAGACTTTTTTGACAATTTCGCCAAAAGTGGCCGAAAGGCTGTCTATGCAGGGGCCCGTTTCGGGTTATGCCACCGGCGTCATGATGATGCCGCTGGCGGTATGGCCAATGCCGTCGGCGGCATGGCTGATGCTGTTGGTGACATCAGCCACTAGCAAACTGACAGCCAGCGGGGCTAGGAGTCTAAAAAGTCATGAAAAGGGTCCAAAGTGGTTAAAAAGTGGGTCCAAAGGCATCTTTTTGAATTTTAATGATATTTGAATGGGTACTTATTATTTGGGTGTAAATCATCGGTTCAAGCTCCTACCGAACGAGTTATTTGGCCATGTCGAATTGGATTCTACCAAGTATAAAATTCACTAGGAATATTATATTGGTAATAAAAATTCTAAAGAGAACTTTTATCTTGACGTATTAAAATTGGGTACACGTCATCATCGCCTCGCGAGAGGGACTGCAAAATCCCATGCTCACAGACCCTTTCCAAGAAAGTTGACCATATGCTAGTCTTTCCGTTTCATCAATATCCTTTCTTGATGAAACTATGACTAGGGATAGTTTAGACATAATCATAATTGCATATGAAGCAGGTTCCACCAAATAAAGCCCAACTATAATTTCTCTGACTTCATGCTATGATATGTCAAGGACTTTTGTATACATACATCAATAAATATATTTTAACCAGCTACAATATATATATATATATATATATATATATATATATATATATATATAACACATTGATATAAATAAAAGAATAAATGCCTTTATTGATTAAATAAATTATTCGTACTATTACATAATTAAGATATATCGCCCTAATTGCCTTAAGGGCATACATCATATCTGACACTGGCCTGTTATTCTAACTATATACAATTTGCCCCCATGGTTGTGTATGAAGCGAAAGTATCTTATGTTATCACTTCCCATCTCCGGGCCAAAACAACCCGGTAATAACATTGATGTATATCTCGCTCCTTTAATTGATGATTTGAAGTTGCTTTGGAAAAAAGGCGTGATAGTTCGATGCATGTAGTAGATCTTATTTTACCCTTCATGCCATGGTCTTCTGTATTATAAATGACTTTCCAGCTTATGGAAATTTTTCTGGATATGCAGTGAAGGGGAAAAAAGCATGTCCAATTTATGAGGATGATATAAAATCGATTCATCTAGAAAATTGCAAGAAACATGTATATATGAATCATCGAAGGTTTCTCCCTATGACTCATCCTTTTCGAAAGAAAAGGAAATCTTTTAATGAAGAGATGGAGTCGAGTAAGGTGCGAGTGCCTTTGACGGGAATATAGGTTTATGAGAGGGTCAAAGACATTACAACAGAGTATGGTAAACCTTATAAGGGTAAGACTGACGGTGGATATAAGAAGAGGTCAATCTTTTGGGATCTACCATATTGGAGAGATTTGGAGGTAAGGCATTGCCTTGATGTCATGCATATTGAAAAAAGCGTCTATGGTGCTATTATTGGGACACTTCTAAACATGCCTGGGAAAACAAAGGATGGTTTAAATGCTAGAGAAGACATGTTTGCAATGGGTAGAAAAGAGTTAGCTCTAGATTATCGAGGCAAGCGCGTTTACCTTCCACCAGCTTGCTACACTTTGTCTAAAGCATAAAAAAACCAGCTTCTGTGAGTCTTTACATAGTTTAAAAGTACCTTCATGTTATTGTTCAAATTTTAGGTCGATTGTTTCCATGAGTGACTTGAAACTAGTAGGTATAAAATCACATGACAGTCATGTTCTTATGCAACACTTCTTACCAGCCGCACTTCCAGGGAATATTACCAAGTAATGTTAGGTATACTATCACCCGATTGTGCATGTTTTTCACACTATTAGCAGCAAGATCATCAATCTAGAGAAGTTACAAAATGTGTAGAACGATGTTGTTCAAACACTATGTGTGCTTGAAATATATTTTTCGCCGTCATTCTTCGATATAGTGCCTCATCTTATGGTACATTTGGTTTGTGAAATTAAATGGTGTGGACCCATTTACTTAAGGTATATGTATCATTTTGAACGAGTAATAGGGATGCTAAAAGGGATGGTAATGAATCTGTCTAGACCAGAAGCTAGTATTATCCAGAGATATGTGTCTGAAGAAGTTGTTTCATGGTGTTCAGAGTACTTTGAAAATGTTGAAACTGTTGGATTGCCTAAATCTCGACATTTTGATAGGCTCCTAGGCAAGGGTACAATTAGCGCTAAATATTTACGTACTGACCCATCGATGTTGCGTAAGGCAGAATTGTATGTGCTCCAAAGTCTCTCAGAAGTTCATCCATACATTGAAAAACATATTTCAATTCTAAGAGATGAAAATCCTGAAAAAAATGAAGTCGATTTGACTCATATGCATGACCAATCGTTCTTAGCATGGTTCACGGAACGGGTGATATCTGAACTAAGCAGTAATCCTGAATTGTCCCCAACGTTGAGATGGCTAGCATATGGATGTAATAGTGTTGTCCAAACTTATGAAGGGTATGACATCAACGGTTTTTCCTTTTACAAGAGGCGACAAGATAAAAAATCCATAATGCAGAACAACGGGGTTTCAGTTGTTGCATTGTCAACGAAATATGTAAGCAAAAAGAACAAAACGTTGGTCGAAAAGGGAAGGATGTTTTATGGATTCATTGATAATATATTGGAGTTTCATTATACGGAAAAAATAAAGATTGCTTTATTCCAATGCCAATGGGTTGATAGACTTTACGGCATCATGAACGATGAATATGATTTCTTAAGACTAGTTAACTTAAACAAACTTGGCCATCAAGAAGATCCATTCATTTTGCCTTCTCAAGCAAAACAAGTTTTTTACATGTCTGATCCTACAGATAAGAGGTTCTCAATCATTTTTTAAGGAAAGAGACGCATACTAGGCATTGATGATATGGTTGTTGTGTTGGATATGATGTATGCCCTTAAGGCAATTAGGGCGATATATCTTAATTACGTAATAGTACGAATAATTTCTTTAATCAATAGAGACATTTAATCTTTTGTTTTTATCAATATGCTTATGTGTGTGTGTGTGTGTGTGTGTGTGTGTGTGTGTGTATTAAAGCTGGTTAAATATATATTCATTGATGTATGCAAAATTCCTTGACCTATTATAGCATGAAGTTAGAGAAATTATAGTTGGACTATATTTGGTGAAACCTACTTCATGTGCAATTATGATTATGTCTAAACTATCTATAGTTATAGTTTCATCAAGAAAGGATATTGATGAAACAGAAAGACTAGCATGTGGTCAACTTTCTTGGAAAGGGTCCAAGCAGTTAATCTCCTAAAGACTAAAGGTGGTGCCTTAAGTTTGACACATGGATATATCTGGGAGACATATTAGAGACTGCAGCCAGATAAACACTTGGTATATATATCAATGTGTTAGTGTTTATCTTCATGCAATAAGCTTTGCGAATGTCCTCATACTTGAGATGCTAGCTACCTTGTGTGGTACTATTGCAATACTTTGGGTTATTACTATGCACTCATTAATTTAAGGTGCTATGGGTGATTACGGGTATAGTGATAATAACACGTTGGTAAGCTAAGTAATCAGAAAGAATCCATCGCTCCGGATATATTAAGGAGTTGTACCAGGCCACTTGTTGAAGTGATGATTGCCATAAACCTCTGATCAAAGTATGTGTTTGTTAGAAATAGTTTCTAGTCAAACACACTATGGTAAAAGGCAACATACTTCGGTAACAAGTAAACTACTAGGATAGCTTGGAGCAACCTCGCTAATAGTGGGTTAACACTTTACCCGAACCCTATAAACCAGATGGTACTAATATTAAAGAATGGAAGGAATTTATCACACTAGATAACTATTGCATTAACCGGGATTAAGTCATAAGCATAAATCACGTTCTAAGTAATGGGGGATGGTAGACCCTTGCTAGAGGCGTACTACAGTCGTTTAAGGTAATCGAGTTCTATTCACGGTCTAGAATATCGAGCCAATGGTTCCATTAGAACAAGGGTTGGTTAAGCCTTAACAGCTCAACACTTCAAAATCCTATAAGGTCACACACATTGGACCTTCATCGGACTAAGTGAAGAACTAATAGATTTATACTACTACGAAAAAATAACATAAATAATAATTGGATTATTATTTGATTGGTTAAAATTGATTAGATCAATTTTGAATAGACCAATGAATTTATTTTGACCGGTAACTAATTAATTAGAGTCATAAATAAATTATAATTGATTAGATCAATTTTAGTTACACCAAGAAATTTATTTTAACTGGTAACTAATTTATTAGAGTCAAAAATAAATATTTATTTGAAAGGATTTAAAGGGGATTTTGCATTGGCGAGTTAAAACCGACAAGTATGAAATATTTTGTACATAGTTCGGTTACACGGAGTACACCGAAAGGTGCGCAAACATGGCAGCCCTAGTTCATGGGCTGCACAAAGGCATCCCATGAAAAAGGGCACACGTGCAAGGCAAGCCCACAATGGGCTTGCCTTGCCACATGCAGTGTGATGTGCACGCTGCATGTATTAATGGGATGGGAGTAATTACTCCCATCCCACATCGCTTACTGGGGGAGCAAAATGCTCCCCCAAGCCTATATGTAGGCAGTCTCCTTTCCTTTCAAAATGTACCAAGCTCAAAGCATAAATCCTAAGCGAGATAATTAATCTCTCGGGTAATTGAGCAAGTAATTCTTTAGGGGTCTGAATTTATTCAAGCACCTCTAGTTTATATTTTTGGGTGAGGCTTTTGGAGTGGTCTAGCAACTACTTGAGGCTTCTTAGTTCTTCCTCCCGGGGAGGTTTTGGTTGGTGGGGTTCGTGTGGATACCGATAGAGGTTATCCTACGATTGGAGGCTTGTGCAAGAAGGTTCTGCAAAAGCACGCTTCAACTGGTAAGTTCTTTTTATTTCTCTTTTAACAATTAAATTTTTTTCTTTAAGTGTTTTTAGACTTAATACTTATGCTTAAGTGATTTTGCTTTCTTAGTTTATTTTATGCTTAGGTTATAACTTAGAGCTATAACATACTTAGTATAAAATAAATGTGCTAGGATATAATTTGGAATTATGGTATGCCTAGTCCTTTAGCATGCTAACCTAGGTAGAGAATTATTTAGTTAAGGCTTTATTTAATTTATATGCAACTAATAGGAGTTCCTAGGGAGGGAAAAAATTTTGAATTTTTGTCATGCCTCTTATGCATGTTCAATCTAACTGTCAGTTCCCAACAGTTGTATTAGAGCCTGCCTATTTAATGCCTAATTAAGTTAGAAGCAAACTAAATATTATTTTCTAAATGAAATGATTTGTTTATTTAATTGTTTGGAACAATATATATAAACTTGTGCCTTTCATTTCAAGGTTAGAAAATGGTTATGAATAATTTTGAATAAGCCTGCTCAACTTACTCAAATTATTCAAGTGTCAATAATTTATTTAAATTACATGGGTTATAGATGCTTCCAATTTATATGAATTGGAAGAACGAAATTTATTAGTTCAAGAGAGTCCATTGGTCTTCAAGTTTGTACCCGTATTTGTCCTGGCTAAGGATTGGACTTGGTGTCTACTCCTCATAGGGCACCTCTCCTACCTGGGAACCTGTATCGGTGCAATTTGAATTGACCAACCGGGGATTAATTTGAACTAATTTATTTTTAGTATATAAGATGGTGCTTATATATGTTTCTATAACAAAGTAAAAAATTAAATTTATTGAACAAAAGCTTAAAGGAAATGCAATATAAATATAACATTATAAAAGTGTTAATTATTTTGCATATAATCTAGGTTGATGGAATAATTATAATAAGGAGCTGAACGCACCTAAGGTTAGACCTTATAAATTAATTCTAAATTCCCTGAATTAATACAAGTTATTATAATTTTATCCATCTGATAAAATCCTAGATTGGCTGAGACGTTTAACACTAATAAAATCCCAAAGTAAGTATATTAAGGCAAGTTGTAGTCTTCCTTACTCAAATTCATAATACGGTCTCTTTGGGCTATCAAAGTGCTACGCAAAGCATTCCTTCTAGTCCACATTGATTGGTTGTAAAGTTTGAGATAGGGTCTGCCTTAACAGAACTGGGGTAGTCCACCATAAAATTGGGGGCTAGGCCCAGATCTGAGACATATTCAAGGCTAATATAAGAGCACACGTCCCTTGGGATTAGGGAACTTGAATGAATTAGCAATTGCATGCGATGCAAATGGAATGCGATTCCGACTATGACTTACTATTATGACTTGACTCATAAAGTTAAGGGTTGTAATAGACTAGTTATAGATGCTACCTACTAGGAAATTTAGCTGGGTTAAAATTCACGAATTCAATAGAATGGGCTATTGTAAATTTTGAAGAAAATAGTAGGAAAATGTATTTAATTAAAAGTCCTCAAATTAAATACATGTACTTAAACTAATATCTAAACACTTTTCTTTTCTTATATCTTAGTTTGAAATCTTTATTTAAATACAAACGTTCGCATTGATAACTAATTTTGATTGGCTCTAGCTTCAAAGGGTTTGTTTAGAAATGTGGGGATAGTCCTCAAAGCCTTGGGCTTGACATGTACTTTGTATAAGCCCGAATCTAAACAACATGATGCAAGCAATTCTGCTTGAAACAGATATGCATTGAATACATAAAGAAAACTAGGATACAACACCTTGGAGGTTGTTTACATCCATGTTACCTTATGTGAGTAGCTGGCATGAGACAAGGATAAACATCAAGTCAAATGTTATGATCTATGTTACCTTAGCTACAAGGGCATTATAAAATCGTGGACTTGAAAGGCTGTGTCTTTACATCTTTGAAAAAGGATTTTCCCTCGTGGAAAATTTGAACCAAAATATTTTTGATGGAAAATTGGTTGACCAATTAGTTAGAAAATTAAATGGTTCATATCTCAAATAAGTAAAGGGACAAATGGTGTCTAGTTTTGAAGTTGGATGGAGTAGAGTAAAGAGAAAAGTAAAAAAGAATACTGAGAATTTTGTCTGGGAGACAAAATGATTGTTTTCAACATGAATATTAGAAATAAGATCTTCATTTCAATATTGGATATTGGAAATAAGATCAAAATGGCTAAAGTCTCATAGCATGAGAAGAGGAGGCCTGAAGCTTCCACCTCAAGATGTTTGATATTGAGAAATTCTACATCTCAAGGAATTCTAAATTGGTATGGAAATGAGAATCACACGTCCATAAGAAGGTATAGATATTATTGAGAAGTAGAGGTTTGGCAAAAAAGAGAGTTGTACCTACAGAAATCATTAGAGCTTGATGGCTGCTATTGATGTAGGAACTTGAAATTTCCATTTCGCTAAAATTTGTAAAAGAATGAAATTCAATTGTCATTATAAAATATTGTTTCCTTCCTCATAGCAGATGAAATTTTTTCCAATTTGATAAAAGGTATTATCAAAGTTATGAATGATATTTTTATTGTAATATGACAAATGATACTTCGTAATTACAAAATCATATTCTCAAATATAAACATTGCTAAGAGAAAATTAGATAATGAGAATTCCTTCTACTTATGGCATTGTCGTTTAGGCCACATAAACAAAGATCGCTTAATAAAGCTGCATAAGCATGAAGACTTAGGCCCAATAGACTTAGAGTCTTAATGGTGATTGTGAACCTTGTTTAAAAGGAAAAATGACAAAGTTACCCTTTCAAGGAAAGGGTGAGCGTTCCATAAGTATGTGTGTGGTCGAATGAGTGTTCAGGCACTAGGAGGATACTCCTACTTTATATCCTTTATTGATGATTGCTCACGATACGGTTATTTATACTTGATGAAGCACAAGTCTGAAAGTTTTGAAAAATTTAAACTATTCAAAGCTGAAGTAGAAAAATAGCTTGAGAGAATTATTAAAACACTTCAATCGGATTGAGGTGGAGAATACTTAAGTCAGGAGTTTTAGGATTATCTAAAGGAAAATGGGATAGTTCCCCAGTGGACCCCTCCTTATACACCCCAATACAATGGAGTGTCAGAAAGGAAGAATCAGACTTTATTAGATATGGTCAGGTCCATGATGAGCCGTACCGTTCTTAGTAAATCCTTTTAGGGATATACACTGGAGAGCACGGTTTATGTCTTAAACAGAGTGCCCTCTAAATCAGTTGATTTTACACCTTATAAAAGATAGTGTAACAAAAAGCCATCTTTAAGTCACTTAAGAGTATGGGGTTGTCCTGCTATGGTAAAGAGGACACCGTTAGATAAGCTAAATGCCAAGGCTGACAAATGTCTGTTCATTGGATATCCAAAGGAAACAATTGGATATCTGTTTTACCAACCCGAAGCACAAAAGGTATTTGTGTCTCGGAATGCTCACTTTTTGGAAAAGGAACACTTACTTGCAAAAGTCAATGGGAGCAATATTGAACTAGAAGTTCAAGAGGAAGAAACAGACAATCAACTGATTGACCCCGTTCTAGATACACAAGAGAGTGTGATCCAAGAACAACCAGTCGAAACACAAGCATTGCGAAGATCAGGTCATGTTCATAAGGGTCTCGATAGATATAGGTTTATCATCACTAATGATAAGGAACTATATCTTATAGAGGATGATGAACCAAAGACATATGATGAGGCAATGAAAAGCTCAGATTCTGATAAATGGCAAAAGGCCATGAAATCAGAAATGGATTCCATGTACGAGAACCAAGTTTGGAATTTGGTTGATGCACCGCAAGAGGTTAGACCAATTGGGTGCAAATGGGTCTTCAAGAAGAAGACAGACATGGATGGTAATGTAATTACCTAAAAAGCAAGTTTGGTTGTGAAAGGTTATAGTCAACGGGAAAGTATTGACTATGATGAAACCTTCCCACCGGTAGCCATGCTTAAATCCATAAGGGTACTCCTCGCCATTGCTGCTCATTACGATTTTGAGATCTGGCAGATGGATGTAAAAATAGCATTTCGGAATGGGGATTTAGACCTGGATGTGTATATGACATAACCTGAGGGTTTTACATCTCAGAATGGCTCGAAGGTATGCAAGCTACAAAGATCCATTTATGGGCTTAAGCAGGCATCTAGGAGTTGGAATATAAGGTTTGATCAGATAATCCGGGAACTGGATTTTTGCCCAAATGAAAATGAGCCTTGTGTTTACAAGAAGGTTAGTGGGAGTGCAGTCATTTTTCTAGTATTGTATGTTGATGACATTCTGCTAATAGGAAACGATAATTCTCTTCTTTAAAACGTTAAAGTATGGTTGTCAAGAAAGTTCTCCATGAAAGACCTTGGTGAAGTAGCATTTATACTAGGTATAAAGATCTACAGGGATAGATCCAAGAGGCTGTTAGGTCTTTCTCAAAGTACATATATAGACAAGGTGTTCAATAGGTTCAACCTTGAGCATTCTAAGAAAGGTTATCTCTCGATGATAAAGGGGATTGGCCTATCTAAGGCTGAGTGTCCGAAGACACCTTAGGAGAGAATGCGCATGAAGGATATACCCTATGCATCAGCAATAGGATCTATCATGTATGCTATGATATGTACTAGGCCGGATGTCTCTCAGGCTTTGAGCTTTACTAGCAGATATCAGTCAGATCCAGGTGACAAGCACTGGATGGCCGTCAAGGCAATCCTTAAGTACTTGAGAAGGACTAAGGATGAGTTCTTAATTTATGGAGAAGGTGACCTCACTATCATAGGTTACACTGACGCGAGCTTTCAATCTGACAAGGATGACTTTAAGTCTCAGTCAGGTTTTGTGTATGTGTTAAATGGAGGGGCAATATGCTGGAAGAGTTCCAAGCAAGAAACTACTGCTGATTCAACCACGGAATCTGAATACATTGCTGTATGCGAAGTAGCAAAAGAAGCTGTCTAGTTAAAGGGATTTATTGGTGATCTCGGTGTGGTGCCTGAGGCTGTTGATTCAATTACTTTATATTGTGACAACAATGGAGCCATAGCTCCAGCTAAGGAACCACGGTCTCATCAGAAAAACAGACATGTATCCAAAAAGTATCATATAATCAGGGAGATTATTGATCCTAAGATAATAAGATTAGAATATGTACCCACTGATCAGAACTTCGCGGATGGTCTGACAAAGCCGTTGACTCAAGTCAAACATGACCAGCATGTTAAACCATATGGATTAAAACATATGGCTAATTGGCCTTAGTGCAAGTGGGAGTTTTTTGGATATGATGTATGTCCTTAAGGCAATTAGGGTGATATATCTTAATTATGTAATAGTAAAAATAATTTGTTTAATCAATAAAGGCATTTAATCTTTTGTTTTTATCAATATGCTTGTATATATATATATATATATATATATATATACTAAAGCTGGTTAAATATATATTCATTGATGTATGCAAAAGTCCTTGACATATCATAGCATGAAGTCAGAGAAATTATAGTTAGACTATATTTGGTGGAACCTATTTCATGAGCAATTATGATTATGTCTAAACTATCCATAGTCATAGTTTCATCAAGAAAGGATATTGATGAAACGGAAAGACTAGCATGTGGTCAACTTTCTTGAAAAGGGTCCAAGCAGTTAATCTCCTTAAGTTTGACACATGGATATATCTGGGAGATATATTGGAGACCGCAGCAAGATAATCACTTGGTATATATATCAATGTGTTAGTGTCTATCTTCATGCAATAAGCTTTGCGAATGTCCTCATACTTGAGATGCTAGCTAACTTGTGTGGTACTATTGCTATACTTTGGGTCATTACTATGCACTCATTAATTTAGGGTGCTACGGATGATTACGGGTATAGTGATAACATCACGTTGGTAGGCTGAGTAGTCGGAACGAATCCATCGCTCTGGATATATTAAGGAGTTGTACCTGGCCACTTGTTGAAGTGATGATTGCCATAAACCTCTGATCAGAGTATGTGTTTGATAGAAATGGTTTCTAGTCAAACACAATATGGTAAAAGGCAATATACTTCGGTAACAAGTGAACTAATGGGATAGCTTGGAGCAACCTCGCTATTAGTGGGTTCACATTTTACCCGAACCCTATAAACCAGATGGTACTAATTATAACGCCCCCCCTATAGGGAGCGCCACGGTAACTATAATCACCCATTAAACAACTCTACTCCACTATATAGAGTTCAATACTTATAGATTTATTACGTACAAATACCAATATAAAGTTTTAAACTCCAAATTATTTCTCCAAATATTTCTCAATGTCACTTTACATTTCTCACTCTCTAGTACATGCCATTATTCTACAAACCATAATATTACATTAAAATATAAATCCACCTCAAATCTTTCCTTAATTGCTCTTTAAGCTGATCCACCTGTACCGCTTTGGTCCAAGCTATCTACAAGTTCTCCACCTACGCGTAGAAAATCAACTACACGCTAAGCAATTTGCTTAGTGGTGTCCATAAAGAAAAATATAACAACTTTGAATATTTTTAAAATAGAAACAAAGTATATTTATAAGTCAAAAACAAATTATCCAACTTTATGGAACCAAATCACAAAACTTATATAGTAATCCTTTCAAAGTACAATCAAATTTGTACCCAATTTTTTTTTCAAACACTTTAACCACATATTGCCCAAAGTAAACAAGTCCTGAATAACGGTAAAATGGATACGGGAGCGGACAAGCCCGAAGCCAAAGCTTCAAAATTAATATATCGGTCAAGCCCGAAGCCGAAGCTTCAAAAATCAATATATCGGTCAAGCCTGAAGCCGAAGCTTCAAAAATCAATATATCGGTCAAGCCCGAAGCCGAAGCTTCAAAATCAATATATATATATATATCATAATATCGGCCAAAGCCCGAAGCCAAAGCTTCAATTGTTTGTACAGTACTGTACCCCCCTTTATTGGCGCCAATCTACCCTGACCCGTATTCTACTCGTTTAATAAGGGCAATAAATCAAAGTAACATCTTAAAAATTCCAGTATAAACCATCAATCACAATTCAACATATCTTCAGTAATTAAGAAATCCAAATCCCAAATTTTTAAGCATCAAACTTCAAATAAAACTCAATAAAATCAATATCATACTTTCCAGAATTTTTCCAGGTTTCGTAACCTGACTTCCCCTGCATTTTTCACTATCAAAACATCATCCAATCGAAGAACTTTATTCTAAACATAATTAGACACATGTCTTGGCTTTCCAAATCCACCAGAATCATAGAAATCCAAATTTTATAACCAAAGTTATGATCAAAATACTAAACAGTGTACCAAGCTGAGATTTTCCGAAAACAGATTTCATGACTCAACTTCAAACGAAAATTTCACATTGAAAACGAACGAAATTCAACAAGGTTTCTTCAGAACATATGTTCCTTACTTTCTGTAGATATCAATAGAACCAAGAATCGTTCAAATCGGATTTATATAATGAGAGAAAACATTAAAACAAAACAGGTATATAATATAGAAAATTTCCCGAAAAACCGAGAAATCGAAATTCGGGACACAAACCTTTTTCTATGCTCTTTCTAGCTCTCTTCTACCCCTTTTGCCTTTGATTTACTTGCAATAGCTTCCTCTACAATAGCCATATATAATTCTATCAAGATATTGCATAAATAAACTTCCTAATACCATAAATATGCTTAATCTACCATAAATTCTACTAATTAAGCTTTAATTTCACCAAAAATCACTCACCTCAAACTCGGGTTACTATTCATCTGAATCTTAATTTCTGAAATCCTCCTCTTCTAGTCTTGATTGACTGAAATTGATGATGATAGAGGGCTTAAGGATCGATTTCTAACAAGAATTCGAAGTTGAATCGAAGAAATCGGAAGTTTTTGGATTAGGGAGAATTTTGGTTAAAGGGAAATGGAGAAGGAGAAATGATGAAAAATGATGGAGGTGAAGAAGAGAGAGGCTGGATAATAAGGTATGCATTTTGTTTTTTTTTTTTTTTTTTTAATTTCCAATATTGCCCTTGGACAAATAATTAAATGTCCAATTCATCCTTCTTACTATAGTTAGCTCTTATTTCCTCATGCCTTATATCCAATAACAACAATAACAATAAAAATAATTTCTATGATATTTTTAATACTATAGTAATTTATTATAAGCAAATTTTGGAAATTTCGGTTCGTTACAATTCTCCCCCTCTTATGAATTTTCGTCCCGAAAATTTCCTGAAAACAGTTGCGGATATTGAGTTTTCATTGTATCCTCCGGTTCCAAAGTTGCTTCTTCAACCTTATGATTCCTCCAAAGTACTTTTATCAAAGGTATAGACTTGTTTCTCAATTGTTTAACCTCTCTCGCTAAGATTTGTACCGGTTCCTCTTCATACGTTAGGTCGGGTTCGATTTCTACAACATCAGGAGATAAGATATATGATGGATCTGATCTGTATCTCCTTAACATTGACACATGGAACACGTTATGAATTTTGTCGAGTGTTGGGGGTAGTGCCAACCGATAAGCTACAGGTCCAACCTTCTCTATAACCTCATATGGGCCAATGAATCTCGGACTGAGCTTGCCTTTCTTGCCAAATCGCAGGACTTTCTTCCAAGGAGATACTTTGAGAAACACTTTATCTCCCACTTCATAAGTAATATCTTTTCTTTTTAGATCAGCATAAGATTTTTGTCTATACGATGCAGCCTTCAATCTTTCTTGAATAAGTTTTACCTTCTCTTTTGTCTCCTGAATCAAATCCACTCCCACAATCTTGTTTTCACTAAGTTCGGTCCAATATAATGGAGTTCGACATTTCCTACCATACAATGCTTCATATGGCGCCATTTGTATGCTTGACTGATAGCTGTTATTATAAGCAAACTCCATGAGGGACAAATACTTATCCCAACTTCCTTCAAATTCGATGATACAACTTCTCATTATGTCTTCCAACACCTGAATTACTCTTTCAGATTGACCATCTGTTTGAGGATGAAATGAAGTACTGAAATGAAGTTTGCTACCTAAGGCCTCTTGCAACTTCTTCCAAAATCTCGAAGTAAATCTTGGATCTCGGTCAGAAATGATTGAAATAGGCACTCCGTGTAGCCTTACTATCTCATCTATATATAACTGAGCCAACCTATCAAGTGAATAATCCATCCTAACGGGAATAAAGTGGGCAGACTTTGTCAATCTATCTACAACAACCCACACCGTATCATGTTTCTTCTGTGTAAGTGTTAAAGATGTCACGAAGTCCATTGTGATTCTTTCCCATTTCCATTCTGGAATTGTTATAGGTTGCAACAATCCAGAAGGAACTTGATGTTCTGCTTTCACCTGTTAACAAGTTAGACATTGAGCAACATAGTTAGTAATGTCTTTCTTCATCCCATTCCACTAATAATGGCTCTTCAAATTTTGGTACATCTTATTTCCTCCAGGATGCATCGTATAAGGACTACTATGCCCCTCTTGTAAGATATTCTTCTTTAATTCTTCATTGTTTAGCACACATAGTCTATCTTTAAAATATAGACACCCATCTTCTCGAACTATATAGTCGTCTACAATACCCACTTGTGTCTGTGCTCGAATAATCTTTAAGTCATCATCTTCATTTTGTGCTTGCTTAACCTGTTGTAGTAGTACAGGTTGAATCTTCAATTCTACAATTAAGGCTCCACTACTGGTAAGAGCTAACCCCGTATTCATAGCCCTTAGTGCCATCATTGTCTTTCTACTGAGAGCATCTGCCACTACATTAGCCTTTCCTGGATGGTAATCAATAAGACAATCGTAATCTTTAATGAATTCCATCCACCTTCTTTGTCTTAAATTCAACTCTTTCTGTATTGGCAAATATTTCAAACTTTTATGATCTGTATAAATATAACATTTTTCTCCATAAAGATAATGTCGCCAAATTTTCAAGGCAAAGACTATTGCAGCCAATTCCAAATCATGAGTAGGATAATTCCTTTCATGATTTTTCAATTGCCTGGAAGCATAGGCAATCACTTTTCCTTCTTGCATCAAAACACACCCAAGACCACTATGTGAAGCATCACTATAGATTACAAATTCTTTTCTAGGTTCTGGTTGGGTAAGGATGGGTGCTTTTGTTAACATCGCCTTTAATTTCTCAAAACTTTCTTGACACTTGTGATTCCACTCAAATTTTGCATTCTTTTGAAGTAGTTTCGTCAGTGGGGCAGCAATGACTGAAAATCCTTTCACAAATCTTCTATAATATCCTGCTAAGCCAAGGAAACTCCTGACTTCCGTAGGGTTCTTTGGTGGTTTCCATTCGACAACTGCTTCTATCTTCTTAGGATCCACTTTAATTCCTTCTGCAGAAATAATATGGCATAAGAAAGAAACTTCTTCAAGTCAAAACTCACATTTGCTAAGTTTGGCATACAATTTATTTTCCCTCAAAGTTTGGAAGACTATTCGCAAATGTTGATCATGCTCTTCCCGTGACTTAGAATACACCAAAATATCATCAATGAAAACCACTACAAACCTGTCTAAATATAAGTAAAAGACACGGTTCATGAGGTCCATAAATGCTACTGGTGCATTAGTTAGACCAAATGGCATCACCAAAAATTCATAGTGTCCATATCTAGTTCGGAAAGCCGTCTTTGCTATATCATCATCTTTCACTTTCATTTGATAGTAGCCCGATCTCAAATCAATCTTGGAGAAGTATTTGGCACCCTTGAGTTGATCAAATAAGTCTTCAATCCTTGGCAATGGATACTTGTTCTTGACTGTTAATTTATTCAACTCCCGGTAATCAATACATAATCGGAGCGACCCATTTTCTTCTTAACAAACAACACTGGTGCACCCCACGGGATATACTCGGGCGTATGAATCCTTTATCTAACAATTCTTGCAACTGAATCTTCAACTCTTTCAGTTCAGCAGGCGCCATTCTGTATGGTGCTTTGTATACTGGTGCGGTACCCGACAATACATCAATTGTGAATTCTACCTCTCTTTTTGGTGGCATCCCCGGTAGTTCTTCTGGAAATACATCGGGAAAATCACATACCGTAGGAATATTCTGCAATTCTAACCTACCTTCCTTCAATTCTAGAGTGAAGATTAGGTAGGCCTGACATCCCTTCCTAACCAGCCTTTTAGTCTTCATAAAAGAAATTATGTTACAGAGATAATCTGATCTTTCCCCCACGATAGCTATTTCTTCTCCATCAGAAACTTGAAGTGACATTCTTTTGTTTTTGCAATCCACCATAGCTCGATGTTCCGATAACCAATCCATTCCCAAGATAACATCGTAATCTCGGAAAGGTAACTCAATTAAATTTGCATTGAAAAGTTGATGTTGAATCATAATAGGGCAATTCATGTACACTTTGTTTACTATCACACTGTGTCCTAAAGGATTAATCACTTCAATATTTTCTCCTAATTCTTCTACATGCAACCCTTTCTCTTGTGCTAATGCAGTACATATATATGAATGAGATGAACCAGGATCTATCAAAGCATAAACATCATGATTAAAGAATGAAAATTTACCGACAATAACTTCGATAGATTCTCTAGTCTCAGGCCCTCGGATTGCATAACTTCACGCCATTCCTCCCGGTCTACCACTCTGCGGTGCTTGTTGAGCCACATCATGTCCACTTGAGCCACTAGCATTTCCTCTTCCCCTTCCTCTTCCACCTTGCACTGTAGGAGTAGGAACTACTGTAGGTGCAGATGTATTTATCTGTCTTTGAGGACAATTTACAATCAAATGTTCCCTCGAGCCACATTTAAAGCAGACTCTACCTTTTCCCCAACATTCCCCTGTATGCATCCTTCCACAATTAGAACATTATGGAATATTTCCTCTGCCTCTACCTGAAGGTACACTAGCTGCTGACCCCGTACTTATGGTTTGTCTCGGTGAAAACCCTCTGAAATGAGATTGTGTTTGTTCTGATGTTCCCTTCTGTCTCTTACTTGGAGATTCTGAACTAGCTGGACCCTGTGATCCCTTTTGAAATCCTGACCTTTTAGCCATTCTTTGTTGTCTATCTGAATTAATCTTCTCAATGCCCGTAGCAGCATCAACCAAGTCATTGAACACTCTGATCTTTTGTGAAAGTAAATGCACTCTAATTTCATCATTTAGCCCATCCTCGAATCTCTTACATCGCCTTACTTCACGTCAACGATATCACGAGCATACCTCTCGAGTTTGAGGAATTGAACTTCATATTCTGATACAGTCATTCGTCCCTGTCTCAAAGACAAGAACAATTTCCTCTGCTCATCTTTAAATCGTTCACTAACATACTTCTTGTCAAATAGTTCCAAGAAAAGACCCCAGGTGATTTCTCTGGGTCGCCTTTCTCTCACAATATTATCCCACTACCTCCTAGCTTATTCTTTGAGTAGACCTTGAACACAGTCTAATCTTTCTTCATCTGTAAAATGAAGCCTAGTCATACACCATTTAGTATGATCAAGCCAATCTTCTGCAATTACAGGATTCACTGTATCCCCTTTGAAATCATCAGCTGGAAGCTTCTTGATTCTTTCAAGAGGAGTTCTCTACTCTCTTCTTTCAATGTGAGGTACGATAGGAACTTGAGGAATTTGTATGTTTCATAGTACTTGTGTGATTACTTCAGTAGTCATATGCAGAAGTAAAGCAGCTTGTGCTGGAGTAGGTTGTTCAGGAAAGCCATGAACTGGTGGAGGTTCATGTCTTTGTTCATCCCCTTGTCTAATATGGACCGTACTCTCAACATCCTCTTCCTCACTCTGGTTGTGACTACTACTAGCCATTCTTATTCCTGAAAATTGGACCAAAGTGGATCAACAACTAACATAACATATTTATATCCTAAATGGCATGTACATACTAGTCCTAGAATCGCATAAACCTCAGCTCTGATACCAACAAATGTAACGCCCCCCCTATAGGGAGCGCCACGGTAACTATAATCACCCATTAAACAACTCTACTCCACTATATAGAGTTCAATACTTATAGATTTAATACGTACAAATACCAATATAAAGTTTTAAACTCCAAATTATTTCTCCAAATATTTCTCAATGTCACTTTACATTTCTCACTCTCTAGTACATGCCATTATTCTACAAACCATAATATTACATTAAAATATAAATCCACCTCGAATCTTTCCTTAATTGCTCTTTAAGCTGATCCACCTGTACCGCTTTGGTCCAAGCTATCTACAAGTTCTCCACCTACGCGTAGAAAATCAACTACACGCTAAGCAATTTGCTTAGTGGTGTCCATAAAAAAAATATAACAACTTTGAATATTTTTAAAATAGAAACAAAGTATATTTATAAGTCAAAAATAAATTATCCAACTTTATGGAACCAAATCACAAAACTTATATAGTAATCCTTTCAAAGTACAATCAAATTTGTACCCAATTTTTTTTTCCAAACACTTTAACCACATATTGCCCAAAGTAAACAAGTCCTGAATAACGGTAAAATGGATACGGGAGCGGACAAGCCCGAAGCCAAAGCTTCAAAATCAATATATCGGTCAAGCCCGAAGTCGAAGCTTCAAAAATCAATATATCGGTCAAGCCCGAAGCCGAAGCTTCAAAAATTAATATATCGGTCAAGCCCGAAGCTGAAGCTTTAAAATCAATATATATATATATATATATATATATATATATATATATATATATCATAATATCGGCCAAAGCCCGAAGCCAAAGCTTCAATTGTTTGTACAGTACTGTACCCCCCTTTATTGGCACCAATCTACCCTGACCCGTATTCTACTCGTTTAATAAGGGCAATAAATCAAAGTAACATCTTAAAAATTCCAGTATAAACCATCAATCACAATTCAGCATATCTTCAGTAATTAAGAAATCCAAATCCCAAATTTTTAAGCATCAAACTTCAAATAAAACTCAATAAAATCAATATCATACTTTCCAGAATTTTTCCAGGTTTCGTAACCTGACTTCCCCTGCATTTTCACTATCAAAACATCATCCAATCGAAGAACTTTCTTCTAAAAATAATTAGACACATGTCTCAGCTTTCCAAATCCACCAGAATCACAGAAATCCAAATTTTATAACCAAAGTTATGATCAAAATACTAAACAGTATACCAAGCTGAGATTTTCCGAAAACAGATTTCATGACTCAACTTCAAACGAAAATTTCACATTGAAAACGAACGAAATTCAACAAGGTTTCTTCAGAACATATGTTCCTTACTTTCTGTAGATATCAATAGAATCAAGAATCGTTCAAATCGGATTTATATAATGAGAGAAAACATTAAAACAAAACAGGTATATAATCTGGAAAATTTCCCGAAAAACCGAGAAATCGAAATTCGGGACACAAACCTTTTTCTATGCTCTTTCTAGCTCTCTTCTACCCCTTTTGCCTTTGATTTACTTGCAATAGCTTCCTCTACAACAGCCATATATAATTCTATCAAGATATTGCATAAATAAACTTCCTAATACCATAAATATGCTTAATCTACCATAAATTCTACTAATTAAGCTTTAATTTCACCAAAAATCACTCACCTCAAACTCGGGTTACTATTCATCTGAATCTTAATTTCTGAAATCCTCCTCTTCTAGTCTTGATTGACTGAAATTGATGATGATAGAGGGCTTAAGGATCGATTTCTAACAAGAATTCGAAGTTGAATCGAAGAAATCGGAAGTTTTTGGATTAGGGAGAATTTTGGTTAAAGGGAAATGGAGAAGGAGAAATGATGAAAAATGATGGAGGTGAAGAAGAGAGAGGCTGGATAGTAAGGTATGCATTTTGTTTTTTTTTTTTTTAATTTTCAATATTGCCCTTGGACAAATAATTAAATGTCCAATTCCTCCTTCTTACTATAGTTAGCTCTTATTTCCTCATGCCTTATATCCAATAACAACAATAACAATAAAAATAATTTCTATGATATTTTTAATACCATAGTAATTTATTATAAGCAAATTTTGGAAATTTCGGTTCGTTACACCTTATTTTCGGGAGCCTACTCGGGAGAACTCCAAAGTTGAACGTACTTGACTTGGAGTAATCTCGGGATGGGTGACCTCCTGGGAAGTAATTTCCAGGAAGTGAGCGAGTGAGGACAAAGCTCACTGGAAAGACTCGTGTTGGTTTGTGGGGGCAGTCGGTCGAACCCGGGGTGTTACAGTTTGGTATCAGAGCCAGCTCTCTCCCAGTACGGTGTGGTTCGGGGACGAACCAGGCGGAAGCTGGTGGGCCTGTAACGACCCGATCCTAAGAGGGGTGGCGCCGGGGTAGAAGACCTGAGCAAAGAGCGGCCATGAAGGATGTCGATGGGACAGGAATGAACCGAATCCACACCCGAAAGAGAGGGTTTCGAGATTGTGCTGGTATGGGACAGTAGAATTGAGAACGGTTAAGGATTTCGAGGTTGTAATGGTATGGGATATTACAATCGAGAGAGACTTAAGAGATTTGATTAGTACTACCTATACCAACAAGGTGCACCTTCTTTTCGGAAGCCTACTCGGGAGAACTCCAAAGTTGAACGTGCTTGACTTGGAGCAATCTCGGGATGGGTGACCTCCTGGGAAGTAATTTCCAGGAAGTGAGCGAGTGAGGACAAAGCTCACTGGAAAGACTCGTGTTGGTTTGTGGGGGCAGTCGGTCGAACCCGGGGTGTTACACTAATATTAAAGAATGGAAGGAATTTATCATACTAGATAACTATTGCATTAACCGGGATTAAGTCATAAGCATAAATGACGTTCCGAGTAATGGGGGATGGTAGACCCTTGCTAGAGACGTACTACAGTCGTTTAAGGTAATCGAGTTCTATTCACGGTCTAGAATATCGAGCCAATGGTTCCATTAGAACAAGGGTTGGTTAAGCCTTAACAGCTCAATACTCCGGAATCCTATAAGGTCACACACATTGGACCTTCATCGGACTAAGTAAAGAACTAATAGATTTATTCTACTACGAAAATATAACATAAATAATAATTGGATTATTATTTGATTGGTTAAAATTGATTAGATCAATTTTGGATAGACCAAGGAATTTATTTTGGCCGGTAACTAATTAATTAGAGTCATAAATAAATTATAATTGATTAGATCAATTTTAGTTGGACCAAGAAATTTATTTTAACTGGTAATTAATTTATTAGAGTCAAAAATAAATATTTATTTGAAATGATTTAAAGGGAATTTTGCATTGCGAGATAAAACCGACAAGTATGAAATATTTTGTACATAGTTCGGTTACACGGAGTACACCGAAAGGTACGCAAAACACGGCAGACCTTGTTCATGGGCTGCACAAAGGCATCCCATGAAATAGGGCACACGTGCAAGGCAAGCCCACAATGGGCTTGCCTTGCCACATGCAGCGGGATGTGCAGGCTCCATGTATTAATGGGATGGGAGTAATTACTCCCATCCCACATCGCTTACTGGGGGAGCAAAATGCTCCCCCAAGCCTATATGTAGGCTATCTCCTTTCCTTTCAAATTGTACCAAGCTCAAAGAATAAATCCTAAGCGAGATAATTAATCTCTCGGGTAATTGAGCAAGTTATTTTTGAGGGGCCAGAATTTATTCAAGCACCTCTAGTTTATATTTTTGGGTGAGGCTTCTGGAGTGGTCTAGCAACTACTTAAGGCTTCTTAGTTCTTCCTCCCGGGGAGGTTTTGGTTGGTGGGGTTTATGCGGATACTGATAGAGGCTATCCTACGATTGGAGGCTTGTGCAAGAAGGTTCTGCAAAAGCACACTTTAACTGGTAAGTTCTTTTTATTTCTCTTTTGCTTGCTTAGTTTATTTTATGCTTAGGTTATAACTTAGAGCTATAACATGCTTAGTATAAAATAAATGTGCTAGGATATAATTTGGAATTATGGTTTGCCTAGTCCTTTAGCATGCTAACCTAGGTAGAGAATTATTTAGTTAAGGCTTTATTTAATTTATATGCAACTAATAGGAGTTCCTGGGGAGGGACAAAATTTAAAATTTTTGTCATGCCTCTTATGCATGTTCAATCTGACTGTCAGTTCTCAACAGTTGTATCAGAGCCTGCCTATTTAGTGCAGAATTAAGTTAGAAGCAAACTAAATATTATTTTCTAAATGAAATGATTTATTTATTTAATTGTTTGGAACAATATATATAAACTTCTGCCTTTCATTTCAAGGTTAGAAAATGGTTATGAATAATTTTGAATAAGCCTGCTCAACTTACTTAAATTATTCAAGTGTCAATAATTTATTTAAATTACATGGGTTATAGATGCTTCCAATTTACATGAATTGGAAGAATGAAATTTATTAGTTCAAGAGAATCCATTGGTCTTCAAGTTTGTGCCCGTATTTGTTCTGGCTAAGGATTGGACTTGGTGTCTACTCCTCATAGGGCACCTCTCCTGCCTGAGAACCTGTATCGGTGCAATTTGAATTGACCAACCGGGGATTAATATGAACTAATTTATTTTTAGAATATAAGATGGTGCTTATATATGTTTCTATAATAAAGTAAAAAATTAAATTTATTGAATAAAATCTTAAAGGAAATGCAATATAAATATAACAAATAAAAGTATTAATTATTTTACATATAATCTAGGTTGATGGAATAATTATAATAAGGAGCTGAACCCACCTAAGGTTAGACCTTATAAATTAATTCTAAATTCCCTGAATTAATACAAGTTACTATAATTTTATCCATCTGATAAAATCCTAGATTGGCTGAGACGTTTAACACTAATTAAATCCCAAAGTAAATATATTAAGGCAAGTTGTAGTCTTCCTTACTCAAATTTATAATACGGTCTCTTTGGGCTATCGAAGTGCTACGCAAAGCATTCCTTCTAGTCCACATTGATTGGTTGTAAAGTTTGAGATAGGGTCTGCCTTAACAGAACTGGGGTAGTCCACCATAAAATTGGGGGCCAGGCCCAGATCTGAGACATATTCAAGGAGATGTTAATATAAGAGCACACATCCCTTGAGATTAGGGAACTTGAATGAATTAGCAATTGCATGCGATGCAAATGGAATGGGATTCCGACTATGACTTACTATTATGACTTGACTCATAAAATTGATGGTTGTAATAGACTAGTTATAGATGCTACCTACTAGGAAATTTAGCTGGGTTAAAATTCACGAATTCAATAGAATGGGCTATTGTAAATTTTAAAGAAAATAGTAGGAAAATGTATTTAATTAAAAGTCCTCATATTAAATACATGTACTTAAACTAATATCTAAACACTTTTCTTTTCTTATATCTTAGTTTGAAATCTTTATTTAAATACAAACGTTCGCATTGATAACTAATTTTGATTGGCTCTAGCTTCAAAGGGTTTGTTTAGAAATATGGGGATAGTCCTCAAAGCCTTGGGCTTGGCATGTACTTTGTATAAGCCCGAATCTAAACAACATGATGCAAGCAATTCTGCTTGAAACAGATATGCATTGAATACATAAAGAAAACTAGGATACAACACCTTGGAGGTTGTTTTCATCCATGTTACCTTATGTGAGTAGCTGGCAGGAAACAAGGATAAACATCAAGTCAGATGTTATGATCCATGTTACCTTAGCTACAAGGGCATAATAAAATCATGGACTTGAAAGGCTGTGTCTTTACATCTTTGAAAAAGGATTTTCCCTGGGGAAAAATTTGAACCAAAATATTTTTGATGGAAAATTGGTTGACCAATTAGTCAGAAAATTAAATGGTTCATATCTCAAATAAGTAAAGGGACACATGGTGTCTAGTTTTGAAGTAGGATGGAGTGGAGTAAAGAGAAAAGTAAAAAAGAATACTGAGAATTTTTTCTGGGAGACAAAATGATTGTTTTCAACATGAATATTGGAAATAAAATCTTCATTTCAATATAGGATATTGGAAATAAGATCAAAATGGCTAAAGTCTCATAGCATGAGAAGAGGAGGCCTGAAGCTTCCACCTCAAGATGTTTGATATTGAGAAATTCTACATCTCACGGAATTCTAAATTGGTATGGAAATGAGAATCACACGTCCATGCGAAGGTATAGATATTATTGAGAAGTAGAGGTTTGGCAAAAAGGAGAGTTGTACCTACAGAAAATCATTAGAGCTTGATGGCTGCTATTGATGTAGGAACTTGAAATTTCCATTTCGCTAAAATTTGTAAAAGAATGGAATTCAATTATCATTATAAAATATTGTTTCATGCCTCATAGCAGATGGAATTTTTTCCAATTTGATTAAAGGTATTATCAAAGTTATGAATGATATTTTATTGTAATATGACAAATGATATTTCACAATTACAAAATCATATTCTCAAATATAAACATTGCTAAGAGAAAATTAGATAATGAGAATTCCTTCTACTTATGGCAATGGCATTGTCGTTTAGGCCACATAAACAAAGATCGCATAACAAAGCTGCATAAGCATGGTGTCTTGGGCCCAATAGACTTAGAGTCTTAATGGTGATTGTGAACCTTGTTTAAAAGGAAAAATGGCAAAGTTACCCTTTCAAGGAAAGGGTAAGCGGGCCATAAGTATGTGTGTGGTCGAATGAGTGGTCCGGCACTAGGAGGATACTTCTACTTTATAACCTTTATTGATGATTGCTCATGATACGGTTATTTGTACTTGATGAAGCACAAGTCTGAAAGTTTTGAAAAATTTAAACTATTCAAAGCTGAAGTTGAGAAACAGCTTGAGAAAATTATTAAAACACTTCAATCGGATTGAGGTGGAGAATACTTAAGTCAGGAGTTTCAGGATTTTCTAAAGGAAAACGGGATAGTTCCCCAGTGGACCCCTCCTTATACACCCCAACACAATGGAGTGTCAGAAAGGAAGAATCAGACTTTATTAGATATGGTTAGGTCCATGATGAGCCATGCCGTTCTTAGTAAATCCTTTTGGGGAATATGCACTGGAGAGCACGGTTTATGTCTTAAACAGAGTGCCCTCTAAATCAGTTGATTTTACACCTTATAAAAGATAGTGTAACAAAAAGCCATCTCTAAGTCACTTAAGAGTACGGGGTTGTCCTACTATGGTAAAGAGGACACCGTTAGATAAGCTAAATGCCAAGGCTGACAAATGTCTGTTCATTGGATATCCAAAGGAAATAATTATATATCTGTTTTACCAACCTGAAGCACAAAAGGTATTTGTGTCTCGGAATGCTCACTTTTTGGAAAAGGAACACTTACTTGCAAAAGTCAATGGGAGCAATATTAAACTAGAAGTTCAAGAGGAAGAAATATACAATCAACTGATTGACCCCGTTCTAGATACACAAGAGAGTATGATCCAAGAACAACCTGTCGAAACACAATCAATGCGAAGATCAGGTCATGTTTATAAGGGTCTCGACAGATATAGGTTTATCATCACTAATGATAAGGAACTATATCTTATGAAGGATGATGAACCCAAGACATATGATGAGGCAATGAAAAGCTCAGATTCTGATAAATGGTAAAAGGCCATGAAATCAGAAATGGATTCCATGCACGAGAACCAAGTTTAGAATTTGGTTGATGCACCGCAAGAGGTTAAACCAATTGGGTATAAATGGGTCTTGAAGAAGAAGACAGACATGGATGGCAATGTAATTACCTATAAAGCAAGTTTGGTTGTGAAAGGTTATAGTCAACGGGAAGGTATTGACTATGATGAAACCTTCTCACCGGTAGCCATGCTTAAATCCATAAGGATACTCCTCGCCATTGCTGCTCATTATGATTAAGAGATCTGGCAGATGGATGTAAAAACAGCATTCCTGAATGGGGATTTAGACCTGGATGTGTATATGACATAACCTGAGGTTTTACATCTCAGAATGGCTCGAAGGTATACAAGCCGCAAAGATCCATTTATGGACTTAAGCAGGCATCCAGGAGTTGGAATATAAGGTTTGATCAGATAATCCGGGAACTGGATTTTTTCCCAAATGCAAATGAGCCTTGTATTTACAAGAAGGTTAGTGGGAGTGCAGTCATTTTTCTAGTACTGTATGTTGATGACATTCTGCTAATAGGAAACGATAATTCTCTTCTTTAAAACGTTAAAGTATGGTTGTCAAGGAAGTTCTCCATGAAAGACCTTGGTGAAGTAGCATTTATACTAGGTATAAAGATCTACAGGGATAGATCCAAGAGGCTGTTAGGTCTTTCTCAAAGTACATATATAGACAAGGTGTTCAATAGGTTCAACCTTGAGCATTCTAAGAAAGGTTATCTCCCGATGATAAAGGGGATTAACCTATCTAAGGCTGAGTGTCCGAAGACACCTTAGGAGAGAATGCGCATGAAGGATATACCCTATGCATCCGCAATAGGATCCATCATGTATGCTATAATATGTACTAGGCCGGATGTCTCTCAGGCTTTGTGCTTTACTAGCAGATATCAGTCAGATCCAGGTGAAAATCACTAGTTGGCCGTCAAGGCAATCCTTAAGTACTTGAGAAGGACTAAGGATGAGTTCTTGATTTATGGAGAAGGCGACCTCACTATCAAAGGTTACACTGACGCGAGCTTTCAATCTGACAAGGATGACTTTAAGTCTCAGTCAGGTTTTGTGTATGTGTTAAATGAAGTGGCAATATGCTGGAAGAGTTCCAAGTAAGAAACTACTGCTGATTCAACCACAGAATCTGAATACATTGTTGTATGCAAAGTAGCAAAAGAAGTTGTCTAGTTAAAGGGATTTATTGGTGATCTCGGTATGGTGCCTGAGGCTGTTGATCCAATTACTTTATATTGTGATAACAATGGAGCCAAAGCTCAAGCAAAGGAACCACGGTCTCATTAGAAAAACAGACATGTATCCAAAAAGTATCATATAATCAGGGAGATTGTTGATGCTAAGTTAATAAGATTAGAATATGTACCCACTGATCAGAACCTCACGGATGGTCTGACAAAGCCATTGACTCAAGTCAAACATGACCAGCATGTTAAAGCATATGGATTAAAACATATGGCTAATTGGCCTTAGTGCAAGTGGGAGTTTATTGGATATGATGTATGCCCTTAAGGCAATTAGGGCGATATATCTTAATTATATAATAGTACAAATAATTTATTTAATCAATAAAGGCATTTAATCTTTTGTTTTTATCAATATGCTTGTATATATATATATTAAAGCTGGTTAAAAATATATTCATTGATGTATGCAAAAGTCCTTGACATATCATAGCATGAAGTCAGAAAAATTATAGTTGGACTACATTTGGTGGAACCTGTTTCATATGCAATTATGATTATGTCTAAACTATCCATAGTCATAGTTTCATCAAGAAAGGATATTGATGAAACGGAAAGACTAGCATGTGGTCAACTTTCTTGGAAAGGGTCCAAGCAGTTAATCTCCTAAAGACCGAAGGTGGTGCCTTAAGTTTGACACATAGATATATCTGGGAGATATATTAGAGACCGCAGTAAGATAAACACTTGGTATATATATCAATGTGTTAGTGTTTATCTTCATGTAATAAGCTTTGCGAATGTCCTCATACTTGAGATGCTAGCTACCTTGTGTGGTACTATTGCTATACTTTGGGTCATTACTATGCACTTATTAATTTAGGGTGATACGGATGATTACGGGTATAGTGATAACATCACGTTAGTAGGCTGAGTAGTCGGAAAGAATCCATCGCTCTGGATATATTAAGGAGTTGTACCTGGCCACTTGTTAAAGTGATGATTGCCATAAACCTCTGATTAGAGTATGTGTTTGATAGAAATGGTTTTTAGTCAAACACAATATGGTAAAAGGCAATATACTTCGGTAACAAGTAAACTAATGGGATAGCTTGGAGCAACCTCGCTATTAGTGGGTTAACATTTTACCCTAACCCTATAAACCAGATGGTACTAATATTAAAGAATGGAAGGAATTTATCATATTAGATAGCTATTGAATTAACCGGGATTAAGTCATAAGCATAAATGACGTTCCAAGTAATGGAGGATGGTAGACCCTTGCTAGAGGCGTACTACAGTCGTTTAAGGTAATCGAGTTCTATTCACGGTCTAGAATATCGAGCCAATGGTTCAATTAGAACAAGGGTTGGTTAAGCCTTAACAGCTCAATACTCCGGAATCCTATAAGGTCACACACATTGGACCTTCATCGGACTAAGTAAAGAACTAATAGATTTATTCTACTACGAAAATATAAGATAAATAATAATCGGATTATTATTTGATTGGTTAAAATTGATTAGATCAATTTTGGATAGACCAAGGAATTTATTTTGACCGGTAACTAATTAATTAGAGTCATAAATAAATTGTAATTGATTAGATCAATTTTAGTTGGATCAAGAAAATTATTTTAACTGGTAACTAATTTATTAGAGTCAAAAATAAATATTTATTTGAAAGGATTTAAAGGGGATTTTGCATTGGCGAGTTAAAACCGACAAGTATGAAATATTTTTTACATAGTTCGTTTACACGGAGTACACCGAAAGGTGCACAAACACGGCAGCCCTTGTTCATGGGCTGCACAAAGGCATCCTATGAAAAAGGGCACACGAGCAAGGCAAGCCCACAATGGGCTTGCCTTGCCATAAGCAGCGTGATGTGCACGCTCCATGTATTAATGGGATGGGAGTAAGATGGGAGTAATTACTCCCATCCCACATCGCTTACTGGGGGAGCAAAATGCTCCCCCAAGCCTATATGTAGGTTGTCTCCTTTCCTTTCAAATTGTACCAAGCTCAAAGCATAAATCCTAAGCGAGATAATTAATCTCTCGGGTAATTGAGCAAGTTATTTTTGAGGGGTCTGAATTTATTCAAGCACCTCTAGTTTTCATTTTTGGGTGAGGCTTCTGGAGTGGTCTAGCAACTACTTGAGGCTTATTAGTTCTTCCTCCCGGGGAGGTTTTGGTTGGTGAGGTTCGTGTGGATACTGATAGAGGCTATCCTACATTTGGAGGATTGTGCAAGAAGGTTCTGCAAAAGCACACTTCAATTGATAAGTTCTTTTTATTTCTCTTTTAACTATTAAGTCTTTTTCTTTAAGTGTTTTTAGACTTAATAATTATGCTTAAGTAATTTTGCTTGCTTAGTTTATTTTATGCTTAGATTATAACTTAGAGCTATAACATGCTTAGTATAAAATAAATGTGCTAGGATATAATTTGGAATTATGGTATGCCTAGTCCTTTAGCATGCTAACCTAGGCAGAGAATTATTTAGTTAAGGCTTTATTTAATTTATACGCAACTAATAGGAGTTCTTGGGGAGGGACAAAATTTTGAATTTTTGCCATGCCTCTTATGCATGTTCAATCTGACTGTCAGTTCCCAACAGTTGTATAAGAGCCTGCCTATTTAGTGCATAATTAAGTTAAAAGCAAACTAAATATTATTTTCTAAATGAAATGATTTGTTTATTTAATTATTTGGAATAATATATATAAACTTGTGCCATTCATTTTAAGGTTAGAAAATGGTTATGAATAATTTTGAATAAGCCTGCTCAACTTACTCAAATTATTCAAGTGTCAATAATTTATTTAAATTACATGGGTTATAGATGCTTCCAATTTACATGAATTGGAAGAACGAAATTTATCAGTTCAAGAGAATCCATTGGTCTTCAAGTTTGTGCCCGTATTTGTTCTGGCTAAGGATTGGACTTGGTGTCTACTCCTTATAGGGCACCTCTCCTACCTGGGAACCTGTATCGGTGCAATTTGAATTGACCAACCGGGGATTAATATGAACTAATTTATTTTTAGTATATAAGATGGTGCTTATATATGTTTCTATAATAAAGTAAAAAATTAAATTTATTGAATAAAAGCTTAAAGGAAATGCAATATAAATATAACAAATAAAAGTGTTAATTATTTTGCATATAATCTAGGTTGATGGAATAATTATAATAAGGAGCTGAACCCACCTAAGGTTAGACCTTATAAATTAATTCTAAATTCCCTGAATTAATACAAGTTATTGTAATTTTATCCATCTAATAAAATCCTAGATTGGCTGAGACGTTTAACACTAATAAAATCCCAAAGTAAATATAATAAGGTAAGTTGTAGTCTTCCTTACTCAAATTTATAATACAGTCTCTTTGGGCTATCAAAGTACTACGCAAAGCATAACTTTTAGTCCACATTGATTGGTTGTAAAGTTTGAGATAGGGTCTGCCTTAACAGAACTGGGGTAGTCCACCATAAAATTGGGGGCTAGGCCCAGATTTGTGACATATTCAAGGAGATGTTAATATAAGAGCACACGTCCCTTGGGATTAGGGAACTTGAATGAATTAGCAATTGCATGCGATGCAAATGGAATGGGATTCCGACTATGACTTACTATTATGACTTGACTCATAAAATTAAGAGTTGTAATAGACTAGTTATAGATGCTACCTACTAGGAAATTTAGCTGGGTTAAAATTCACGAATTCAATAGAATGGGCTATTATAAATTTTGAAGAAAATAGTAGGAAAATGTATTTAATTAAAAGTCCTCATATTAAATACATGTACTTAGACAAATATCTAAACACTTTTCTTTTCTTATATCTTAGTTTGAAATCTTTATTTAAATACAAACGTTCGCATTGATAACTAATTTTGATTGGCTCTAGCTTCAAAGGGTTTGTTTAGAAATGTCGGGATAGTCCTCAAAGCCTTGGGCTTGGCATGTACTTTGTATAAGCCCGAATCTAAACAACATGATGCAAGCAATTCTACTTGAAACAGATATGCATTGAATATATAAAGAAAACTAGGATACAACACCTTGGAGGTTGTTTACATCCATGTTACCTTATGTGAGTAGCTGGCAGGAGACAAGGATAAACATCAAGTCAGATGTTATGATCCATGTTACCTTAGCTACAAGGGCATCATAAAATCATAGACTTAAAAGGTTGTGTCTTTACATCTTTGAAAAAGGATTTTCCCTGGGGGAAAATTTGAACCAAAATATTTTTGATGGAAAATTGGTTGACCAATCAGTCAGAAAATTAAATGATTCATATCTCAATTAAGTTAAGGGACTCATGGTGTCTAGTTTTGAAGTAGGATGGAGTAGAGTAAAGAGAAAAGTAAAAAAGAATACTGAGAAATTTTTCTCGGAGACAAAATGATTTTTTTCAACATGAATATTGGAAATAAGATCTTCATTTCAATATAGGATATTGGAAATAAGATCAAAATGGCTAAAGTCTCATAGCATGAGAAGAGGAGGCCTGAAGCTTCCACCTCAAGATGTTTGATATTGAGAAATTCTACATCTCAAGGAATTCTAAATTGGTATGGAAATGAGAATCACACGTCCATACTAAGGTATAGATATTATTGAGAAGTAGAGGTTTGGCAAAAAGGAGAGTTGTACCTACAGAAAGTCATTAGAGCTTGATGGCTGCTATTGATGTAGGAACTTGAAATTTCCATTTAGCTAAAATTTGTAAAAGAATGAAATTCAATTGTCATTATAAAATATTGTTTCCTGCCTCATAGCAGATGGAATTTTTTCCGATTTGATAAAAGGTATTATCAAAGTTATGAATGATATTTTCTTGTCATATGACAAATGATATTTCGTAATTATAAAATCATATTCTCAAATATAAATATTGCTAAGAGAAAATTAGATAATGAGAATTCCTTCTACTTATGGCATTGTCGTTTAGGCCACATAAACAAAGATCGCTTAACAAAGCTGCATAAGCATAGAGACTTAGGCCCAATAGACTTAGAGTCTTAATGGTGATTGTGAACCTTGTTTAAAAGGAAAAATGACAAAGTTAGCCTTTCAAGGAAAGGGTGAGCAGGCCATAAGTATGTGTGTGGTCGAATGTATGTTCAGGAACTAGGAGGATACTCCTACTTTATAACCTTTATTGATGATTGCTCACGATACGGTTATTTGTACTTGATGAAGCACAAGTCTGAAAGTTTTGAAAATTTTAAAATATTCAAAGCTGAAGTAGAGAAACAGCTTGAGAAAATTATTAAAACACTTCAATCGGATTGAGGTGGGGAATACTTAAGTCAGGAGTTTCAGGATTATCTAAAGGAAAATGGGATAGTTCCCCAGTGGACCCCTCCTTATACACCCCAACACAATGGAGTGTCAGAAAGGAAGAATCAGACTTTATTAGATATGGTCAGGTCCATGATGAGCCATGCCGTTCTTAGTAAATCCTTTTGGGGATACGCACTGGAGAGCACGGTTTATGTCTTAAACAGAGTGCCCTCTAAATCAGTTGATTTTACACCTTATAAAAGATGGTGTAACAAAAAGCCATCTCTAAGTCACTTAAGAGTATGGGTTTGTCCTGCTATGGTAAAGAGGATACCGTTAGATAAGCTAAATGCCAAGGCTGACAAATGTCTGTTCATTGGATATCCAAAGGAAACAATTGGATATCTATTTTACCAACCCGAAGCACAAAAGGTATTTGTGTCTCAGAATGCTCACTTTTTAGAAAAGGAACACTTACTTGCAAAAGCCAATGGGAGCAATACTGAACTAGAAGTTCAAGAGGAAGAAACAGACAATCAACTGATTGACCTCGTTCTAGATATATAAGAGAGTGTGATCCAAGAACATCCTGTCGAAACGCAATCATTGTGAAGATCAGGTCATGTTCATAAGGGTCCCGATAGATATAGGTTTATCATCACTAATGATAAGGAACTATATCTTATGGAGGATGATGAACCAAAGACATATGATGAGGCAATGAAAAGCTCAGATTCTGATAAATGGCAAAAGGCCATGAAATCAGAAATGGATTCCATGTACGAGAACCAAGTTTGGAATTTGGTTGATGCACCGCAAGAGGTTAGACCAATTAGGTGCAAATGGGTCTTCAAGAAGAAGACAGACATGGATGGTAATGTAATTACCTATAAAGCAAGTTTGGTTGTGAAAGGTTATAGTCAACGGAAAGGTATTGACTATGATGAAACCTTCTCACCGGTAGCCATGCTTAAATCCATAAGGATACTCCTCGCCATTGTTGCTCATTACGATTATGAGATCTGGTAGATGGATGTAAAAACAGCATTCCGGAAAGGGGATTTAGACCTGGATGTGTATATGACATAACCTAAGGGTTTTACATCTCAGAATGGCTCGAAGGTATGCAAGCTACAAAGATCCATTTATGGACTTAAGTAGGCATCTAGGAGTTGGAATATAAGGTTTGATCAGATAATCCGGGAACTGGATTTTTGCCCAAATGCAAATGAGCCTTGTGTTTACAAGAAGGTTAGTGGGAGTGCAGTCATTTTTCTGGTATTATGTGTTGATGACATTCTGTTAATAGGAAACGATAATTCTCTTCTTTAAAACGTTAAAGTGTGGTTGTCAAGGAAGTTCTCCATGAAAGACCTTGGTGAAGTAGCATTTATACTAGGTATAAAGATCCACAGGGATAGATCCAAGAGGCTGTTAGGTCTTTCTCAAAGTACATATATAGACAAGGTATTCAATAGGTTCAACCTTGAGCATTCTAAGAAAGGTTATCTCCCGATGATAAAGGGGATTGACCTATCTAAGGCTGAGTGTCCGAAGACACCTTAGGAGAGAATGCGCATGAAGGATATACCCTATGCATCAGCAATAGGATCCATCATGTATGCTATGATATATACTAGGCCGGATGTCTCTTAGGCTTTGAGCTTTACTAGCAGATATCAGTTAGATCCAGGTGAAAAGCACTGGATGGTCGTCAAGGCAATCCTTAAGTACTTGAGAAGGACTAAGGATGAGTTCTTGATTTACGGAGAAGGTGACCTCACTATCAAAGGTTACACTGACGCGAGCTTTCAATCTGACAAGGACGACTTTAAGTCTCAGTCAGGTTTTGTGTATGTGTTAAATGGAGGGGCAATATGCTGGAAGAGTTCCAAGCAAGAAACTACTGCTGATTCAACCACGGAATCTGAATACATTGATGTATGTGAAGTAGCAAAAGAAGCAGTCTAGTTAAAGGGATTAATTGGTGATCTCGGTGTGGTGCCTGAGGCTGTTGATCCAATTACTTTATATTGTGATAACAATGGAGCCATAGCTCAGGCAAAGGTACCACGGTCTCATCAGAAAAATAGACATGTATCCAAAAAGTATCATATAATCAGGGAGATTGTTGATGCTAAGATAATAAGATTAGAATATGTACCCACTGATCAGAACCTCGCAGATGGTCTGACAAAGCCATTGACTCAAGTCAAACATGGCCAGCATGTTAAAGCATGTGGGTTAAAACATATGGCTAATTGGCCTTAGTGCTAGTGGGAGTTTGTTGGATATGATGTATGCCCTTAAGGCAATTAGGGCGATATATCTTAATTATATAATAGTACAAATAATTTGTTTCATCAATAAAGGCATTTAATCTTTTGTTTTTATCAATATGCTTGTGTATTTATATATATATTAAAGCTGGTTAAATATATATTTATTGATGTATGCAAAAGTCCTTGACATATCATAGCATGAAGTCAGAGAAATTATAGTTGGACTATATTTGGTGGAACCTGTTTCATGTGCAATTATGATTATGTCTAAACTATCCATAGTCATAGTTTCATCAAGAAAGGATATTCATGAAATGGAAAGACTAACATGTGGTCAACTTTCTTGGAAAGGGTCCAAGCAGTTAATCTCCTAAAGACTGAAGGTGGTGCCTTAAGTTTGACACATGAATATATCTGGGAGATATATTAGACACCGCAGCAAGATAAATACTTGGTATATATATCAATGTGTTAGTGTTTATCTTCATGCAATAAGCTTTGCGAATGTCCTCATACTTGAGGTGCTAGCTACCTTGTGTGGTACTATTGCTATACTTTGGGTCATTACTATGCACTCATTAATTTAGGGTGCTACGGGTGATTACGGGTATAGTGATAACATCACGTTGGTAGGCTGAGTAGTCGAAAAGAATCCATCGCTGTGGATATATTAAGGAGTTGTACCTGGCCACTTGTTGAAGTGATGATTGCCATAAACCTCTGATCAGAGTATGTGTTTGATAGAAATGGTTTCTAGTCAAACACATTATGGTAAAAGGCAATATACTTCGGTAACAAGTAAACTAATGGGATAGCTTGGAGCAACCTCGCTATTAGTGGGTTAACATTTTACCCTAACCCTATAAACCAGATGGTACTAATATTAAAGAATGGAAGGAATTTATCATACTAGATAACTATTGCATTAACCAGGATTAAGTCATAAGCATAAATGACTTTCCAAGTAATGGAGGATGGTAGACCCTTGCTAGAGGCGTACTACAGTCGTTTAAGGTAATCGAGTTCTATTCACCATCTAGAATATCGAGCCAATGATTCCATTAGAACAAGGGTTGGTTAAGCCTTAACAGCTCAATACTCCGGAATCCTATAAGGTCACACACATTGGACCTTCATCGGACTAAGTAAAGAACTAATAGATTTATTCTATTACGAAAATATAACATAAATAATAATTGGATTATTATTTGATTGGTTAAAATTGATTAGATCAACTTTGGATAGACCAAGGAATTTATTTTGACCTGTAACTGATTAATTAGAGTCATAAATAAATTATAATTGATTAGATCAATTTTGGTTGGACCAAGAAATTTATTTTGACTGGTAATTAATTTATTAGAGTCAAAAATAAATATTTATTTAAAAGGATTTAAAGGGGATTTTGCATTGGCGAGTTAAAACCGAAAAGTATGAAATATTTTATACATAGTTCGGTTGCACGGAGAACACCGAAAGGTGTTTGAACACGGCAGCCCTTGTTCATGGGCTGCACAAAGGCAGCCTATGAAAAAGGGCATGCGTGTAAGGCAAGCCCACAATGGGCTTGCCTTGCCATTTGCAGCGTGATGTGCACGCTACAAGTATTAATGGGATGGGAGTAATTACTCCCATCCCACATCGCTCATAGGGGGACAAAATGCTCCCCCAAGCCTATATATAGGCTGTCTCCTTTCCTTTTAAATTATACCAAGCTCAAAGCATAAATCCTAAGCAAGCTAATTAATCTCTCGGGTAATTGAGCAAGTTATTTTTGAGGAGCCTGAATTTATTCGGGCACCTCTAGTTTATATTTTTGGGTGAGGCTTCTGGAGTGGTCTAGAAACTACTCGAAGCTTCTTAGTTCTTCCTCCCGGGGAGGTTTTGGTTGGTGGGGTTCGTGTAGATACTGATAGAGGCTATCCTATGATTGGAGGCTTGTGCAAGAAGGTTCTGCAAAAGCACGCTTCAACTGGTAAGTTCTTTTTATTTCTCTTTTAATTATTAAGTCTTTTTCTTTAAGTGTTTTTAGACTTAATAATTATGCTTAGGTTATTTTGCATGCTCAGTTTATTTTATGCTTAGGTTATAACTTAGAGTTATAACATGCTTAGTATAAAATAAATGTGCTAGGATATAATTTGGAATTATGGTATGCCTAGTCCTTTAGCATGCTAACCTAGGTAGAGAGTTATTTAGTTAAGGCTTTGTTTAATTTATATGCAACTAGTAGGAGTTTTTAGGGACAGGGACAAAATTTTGAATTTCTGTCATGCCTCTTATGCATGTTCAATCTGACTGTCAGTTCCCAACATGATGAACAAGAGTATGACCAGCAATTTCATGAAATGCCTTCCTCTTTGTTCGATGCACCTGTAATTGACATGGTACTAGATCCTACTGCAACATCAACTCGATAAGATCACAATGAAGGCTATTATGTCTAATTATTGTGGTATGTGTATGTGTATGTGTATATATTTGTCGTCTACTTTTTTATTTGTTTGATTGTCTATTTAATGTGGTATGTGTATGCAACTATATTTGTCGTTTACTTTTTTATTTGTTTGATTGTCTAATTAATGTGGTATGTGTATGCAAATATATTTGTCGTTTACTTTTTTATTTGTTTGATTATCTAATTAATGTAGTATGTGTATATATTTGTCGTTTACTTTTTTATTTGTTTGATTGTCTAATTAATATGGTATGCCTGCACGTACATCATGGAAACATCAACATCTCAAAATAGCAAGAGATCAAGAGACCCATCAAAGGGAATGAACCCTAAATTCAATGGCCAAAGATATATTATAAGGGATGATCTTGGCAACCCAGGTGGTAAATGGGCCGATGATTTTACGAAACACATCGGAAAAATTGGAAGATATAGGGTGTCCATTACTTACAGGACATGGTTTGAGGTTCCTCGTTCCCTTAAAGATATGCTATGGCAAGACATGAAGGTAAATAATTAAAATAAGTTATATAAAATTTCTGATTCAAATGAGATGCTCATTGAAAATATATAAACTGGACTTATGTTTATTTTTTTGTGTGACAGGAATAATTCCGACTTGAAGATGATAAGAGATCTTTTGTTTTATAAAAAATTGATAAAGTATGGCGTCGGGAAAAATCAGAATGGAATAGAGAGTTCATTGTAAATGGAAATCCTAAGGGCAAGCCATTACCATATGAAACGGGCAGATGTACAAAGGTGGAGTGGGATACGTTTGTAAAAGATCAAACTAGTGAAGAGCAACTGGTAAATTAAATATTAATACTTACAACTAGACACTTTAAATTGTGCTATACTAACATTTGACAATGCTATATACACATGTAGGAGAAAAATAGGAAGGCGGCGGAGAGTAAGAAACAAGATACGGGTGTTCCTCATACCATGGGCTCGGTCATATGGAAAAAATAAAGTATTATGGGGGAATCGAGGTGATTATATGAAGTTAATGGGCATAGATCATACTAATGCTACTCCTCACGAGCTAAGTTCTGCAAACTACGTCCTTGGAAGAACTACAATCGATGGAGAGGGAAATATGGTGATTCCCGATGAAGCAACAAGAATCGTGCACAGTGCAATTGTGAGTTAATAATAATAGTATTTCTCATTATCACATTTACTTTTGTGGGTTCAAGTTTTTTATTATTCTATATATATATATGCGAATTTGTAGATGGATTTGCAAGAGAAGGCTAAGTATGGTGAGTTCACCCCAACAGGGACTAACTCTTTCCTTAATGAAGTGCTTCAAAAAAAAAGAACATCCCGGCCATACACGTGGAATAAGTTCTCAAATTGGCTATTCTAAATTATATGGATGCTCAAAAGAGTATCGAGATAGATATGTACCAGATATAGCTAAAATTGAATAGATGATCGAGCGGCGTGTGAAAGAGGGCGTGAAAGCGGAAGTTCAGGGAGTTCATGAGGTATACAATAAACTGAAATTATTTACGGGTGTTTGTGTAATTCTTTTATTAACATTGACTGACATGATGATTTATTGACATTTCTTGTAGGAACTTAGAGCGTTGAAAGAAAGTATGGGTATTCTAAGTTGTACGAGTTCCAATAATGTTGATGTCTCCACTACTTCAAAAGGGGATAGTCAATCAAGAAGCGTGGATCATCTTGCTGACCTAAAGGTATATAATTATGTCCATATTACAACAATTCTCAACCATTGTCATCTATGTGGTTGAAATATTGAACAATTACTGTAAAAATAATTTTGTTATTTCATAGGAACCCACCAAATGCAACTTACTCTTAAGTATTAATGGAAATACGGTGAAAGTTGCGGATGGGGTTGTCTATCCTAACAGGCGTATTATGCATGGAACTTCCGTTCTGATAGAAAATGTGAGCATTTGCGTAGACTCGGTTGAGCAGATGTACACCAATGAGAACCTTCCTTTTTCAACTGATGATTTTGATACTATCGGGAGAGCAACAGCTTCTTTTGTGTAATGGCCAAGGAATCTTATAATACTTAAAGAGGTGAGTGACTCAAACTATATATGCGCATATGTCTTATTTAGCATTCTCAGTATGTGATTAATTATAGTAAAATATTTATGTAGGGTGGGAAGACGATTTCTTCCTTTAACAATTCTGCCATTCAAATCCCAAAAAATCCAAATCCTAGAAACCCAATTCCCAAAAAAACAATTCCCCAAAATCCAATTCCCCAAAATCCAAAATTCCAAATTCAAAAAAACCATTTGCCAAGCAACCCATTCCCGAAAATCCAAGTGTCAATAAACCCAATATCGAAAATGCAATGCAATTGAGTTTTAGATGTGGATTATTGCGCGACGCGATGCGGTCGAAGAATGATTTCGAACAAATTATCATTCTAGATACCAATAAAGCTTTAATCCATGCTAGCAACACTGATGGAGGTATTTCGATTTTCCCAACCGCTATAAAGGAGTTGCTTGATGGAGAAAAGATCGAATCAAATATCATTGAGATCTATTTGCTGTAAGTTATATACTCAGGTTGTTTTACTTAGTTTAATGTGTTTAAATATGGTTGATATATCTTTCTTTGCCATTTTGATTGACTTTAATTTACTTTAAGTGGTTTTTTGTATATTTTTACATTGCACTGGTATATGGTTATAAGGAAGCGAACAATTTTGGATTTGTGAATCCAACTTTGGTATCTCAAGCAATGTGGGCAAGCAAAATCAAAGATGATTCCTCATTATACCTGACTCATATATATATCAGAGAATAGATCGAAGAAATTCATTTTCTTGCCATATAATGAAGGGTACTGATTCCTTTTCATTTGTGTTGTCAGTGGTACACTAAGTTATAAATTGTAACGATTTACAACATAATAATCCTACAATTATCATTGGACTCTTTTGGTCATTTGTATGATAAAGAGAGAGGTATACATACATGATCCTCTTTGGCACCTGAAACCAGACCGAGATCTTCTTATTAAGCCATATTTGGATAAGTTACGTATTTTTACTTTCATCATACAATTTGTTTTGTACACTTTGATCTATCCTAATATTAAAAGTAATGATTTATTTGTATATGTAGAGCATTGTTGTCATGCTGTGTGGATGAGGAAAGTTCGAAGCTGATGAGTGCCAGAGCAACAACCTTTAACTATATCCAGGGACTTGTAAGATTGCTATCCACTTTCTTGTCATGTTTAGACATTGCAATATTGCACTTGTCACTTTGTTTAATACAATTGGTATTTGTAGTGTGCAAAGCAACCTGGCTCAGTTGAGTGCGGGTATTATGTTATGCGGTTCGTGTATGATATACTTCTGAATCACGGTGATGCAGAATCTTTGTCGGAGGTGTACTTAAATTATATATAGTTTATTTAGAATTGAACTTTTATTTTGGCATAAATGTATTTTTCGAATGAAAATTTTGGCATATATGTGACTTTTGATTTTATAATGCATATAGGAAAATGAATATGTGATCTTACATTAATAATTATTACCATATTTTTGTTATCTGCAGTCTTATGCAAGAAGCATTACTTACACACAGTGCGAGATAGATGAAGTTTTGGACATTTTTGCTTCTCATATGTTGGCAAGTCTATTAAATTTTAAGTGTAGTTAGTTGGAGTACGTATTTTATTTATTACCTAGCTTCTTAAGGTTTTAAATTTCTTATAGGTAGCTAGGCTTGACAATCGATAGTATTTTGCTTCTCATATTGTACATAGGTAGCTACGCTTTTGAAGTGTTTTCTTTGGAGAGATCGATTTCATTGTTTTTGGAGAAATATGAAGTTGAGTTTGGAATATAATCGATTATTGTTTTTTTATATTGGTTCTGCTATTGAGTTTTGGGTTTAAATCGATTGTATTATATTGGGTTTATTGAAACTGCTGCTGTTTACAGGTTCACTGAATATGTAGAATTGAAACACACTGCAAAAAAAAATTCATGTTAGTTTGGACGGTTGTTTCCAAGAACCGTCCGAAATAGGTTGCATATTGCTAAAAAAATCATGTTATTTCGGACGGTTATTTACAAGAACCGTCCGAAATAATTAATGTTCAGGCGGCCATTTTGTCGGTGTATTGCGGACGGTTCTTCTTAAAAAACCGTCCGCAATGATCCTTATTACGAACGGTTCAAAACCGTCCACAATAAGCCCGATCATTCGCATCGCGACCTTTACGGACGGTTTGAAACCGTCCGAATAGGCCTAAAATAACCGTCCGCAATGACCTTTTTTGTACTAGTGATTTTTCATTCCATTTATTACATTTCCTACAAATAATAATATTCTATTATTATTATTATATTAATTTTCTTATATTATTTCTATTATAATCAACCAATAAAACAACAGAAAATAAAAAATAAAAAATAAATAATAATTTAATATTCATCCTCTACATAATGGTAAATTTTTTGGATCTATACCAGCAGTAATATAAGAATAAAAAATCTGATAATAAATGAATTTAAAATCACTCATTACACCGAATAAAGAAATTAAATATAAAATGGCGAATGGTGAAATGGGATGAAATCTGAACAATGGATATCTAAAATGACAATTGTAGAAGACCACCGAGGACGGTGAACGACAAATCGACAATGAAATCAACCTTAAAAAGCCATGAACAGTTGTGCAGCGTGAGTAGTTCTTCGTATGAAGGCAGAAAATTGACGAGAAGTTGAATACAGGATACTTGAAAAAAAAATATAGGTGTCAAACCGATCAATTAAAGCCCAGTTAATCTAACGAAAAATACCGAAAGTCATATAAAATTTCTCTGATGAGATATAGATAAATCTTTCAATAATTATATTGAAATTTGACCGCTTACGATTAAAAAAATGCAGATTGATGTAAAAACGTTGGCATAAAAAGTAAAATAATCCAATAAATATAAGATATATTATAGAAACAAAAGAACATAGTGCAATCAATATTACTCATGAAAATGGTATCCATAAATATATAATAATTAATCTCACTCATGAAAATGGTATCCATAAATATATAATAATTAATCTCACACACCATAAAGTCAATTTAACCGCAAATTAACCTTCTTTACAACAAAACAAATTTTAATCACATAAGAGGAACCTTAAAACACCAACTCTTATCATTCACTGAGAATAAATTTTCAAACCTACCATCTTCTTCCTCCTTCCAAATCAGTTTTTTTCACATTTTAATCTTCCGAGTTCCTCTATTTTTAGTTTTTGTATTAAATAATCTATACTAAAATTTTTATTAAATTTTCACTACGTGATCGTCTTTCTTAATTGTGAATCCATTACTACACAAAACAACTTAATCAATTTTACATCCGAATCAAGTGCCATCTATATTCAATCAAAGATACATATTGATCTTCTATCTTAGATATTCAAATCTATTTCTTTTAAAAAAAATTGTTCAAAATTTGTAAAACTAATTAGTGTTGTATATGCCCCACTTTGGAGTTCTTATATATGGTAGTGAATTTTTAATGATGTGAGATTGAATTTAACAAAACATACGTTGCAAAGTTGTTATTTTCTTTTATCATTCTTTATATTTTCCTCCTGATATTGAGTCAAAGTTTTTTTCCTATCGCAACATAGTGAGATTTTGTTATTTTAAATTGTATTATAAAATGTTTATGAAGTCATCTTATTTTATAAGAAAAAAACTTTCTAAATCAACTTGTCAGTGGCTATACAATAGTTCCTATTACAACGGATATTCCAATGGTTATTGACTACAAACTAAAGTTTTATGCTATTGACTTCATGTATGCTTCAGACCAAAAAGCAAAGAGGACCAAAGAAGTGAACGAGTGAAGATTACTTGAGTTTTGTATCACCGACTAGATACTTGATTAAAGGTCGCACCATTATAATAGTAGACGATGAGAGATACTTGTCATTCGTACATGGAAGAGAGGAGAGACCAATGAACCAGGACTATTGTACAATTTCCCAAGCCTTTTTTTTCAAAAGCAGTCCCCTCTTAAGTTTGTCCATGTGGCACTTGGGCAAATAAACCAAAAAATTGTAATACGAATAATTATGCAGACTGATGAAAGAAGGTTAGCATAAAAAGTAAAATAATCCAACAAGTACAGATACATTATTATAGAACTAAAAACAAAAGAGCATAGTGCAATCACTATCCCTCATTCCATATAAATATAATTTAATTTCACACACCATAAATCCAAATTTTCTGCTTAACCCACTCTACAACAAAACAAATTTTAATCAGATAAGAGAAACCTTGAAACACCAACCCTTATCATTCAAACCAAAATAAAATTTAAGACCTCAAATCAACACTTTTATGCCACACATCTCTCTCTCTCTCTCTCTCTCTCTCTCTCTCTCTCAGCGGTTCGGGAAAGCAATGAAGCTTTCTTTTCATTGAATTTTCAACCAAAACGCAGACAAAGACAGCTAAGGCTTGATTACAAGAAATAACACGTCACTTATTCAATGGAGTTGACCACTAACTGCAACTATACATACCTGAATCTCATCGCTTTCGCAGAGGTGAGCCTTTAACTGCAACCTTCATACCCTGTGAATCCCTAAAGCAAACAAAGTGCACAATTGTCTTCCCATTGGGATAAACTGCAAATACGCTTGTCCCGATTTTCTTGTTGCATAGAGAGCACATACTATCACTCGTGATCTTCACAACCGTTTTCCTCTGGCTGTACAGTTCATCTTTCACCTGTTTCGCATTTGTTTATCAGGGAAAAATAACGCAAAAGCCAAAAGGCATAGACAAATTTTCAGCAAAATTAATTAATAATGTCTAGACTTTTATAACAAGGCACATTACATCATCCGTCAGGTATAATTGATAGTGCATGAATGAATAGTGAAAAAACAGTTTTTTCTGTAACATTCTAGTTCATTTCATTCATTCCACCAAGCTTGCGTTTGAATGATGTACAGCCAGACAAGTGAGAAAAATGTCACGAAGAGTTTGAAGGGATTCTTGAAAAATAAAACAAATTTCTTTGTTGAAATTGCTCTGATTGTTTACAGTCTAGTTTAAGTTTTTTTGCGGTGTAAATGTGCATACTGAAGCACGGCTGACATAAATTTGGTATCCAAATTCAAAGCTACAAAGTTAACAAATAAACATCAGAAATGGCATATCATTAAGAATATATCCTAAAATAAGTTGAAGTTATTTGAAGTAATTTTTTTGGATTCCGTGTAAACAGTTCGATAAAGATGCGTTTGTGAATCAAATTTATAGATGCCATGAAGTAAATACCTGCAGGTTCTCACTCTGTCTCAAGCTCTTAATAACCAAGAGATTTCGGTATGCTTCACTGGATTTTCTCATAAGAGGTCCAAGGAATGGGAGCAAATTCTACATAGGAAACCATCAGAGTGGAATTGTAATTAATATCATTTCAAGAAAAAGCTAAGTTACAAAAAAAGAACTTGATGATAGATAGTGTACTATCAGGTAATCCGGGAAGAGATTTTTATTCGTTCAATTGAAATAATACATTTTAGTTGCCAAAATAATAATGTTAGCATCTTAAGTTTGAATACAAAATAGTAGGTTTCTTAGCCGGGATAAAAGAATATGCATTTTGGGAAAAAATAAAACTATAGTTTTTGCCTTCTATTACTCGTAACATAGATGTCAAACATATGAGCACGAAAATTTGTAATGTCCATTTGGACAGTGTAGACTTGATACCTGTAATTTTGTTTCCTTAGGCAAGAGTTTGATGGCCTGAGCTCCATTAATCCTATCCCATTTTTTACCCAATAAGTCAAGGACCTCGTCAAGCATAATCGTAGAGCCTCCTTCTTCACTAAATTCATCAGCATCATCGCTCCGGCCACTGTCAGTGCCACTAAGACTGAACCGCAAGTCCTCTGCCCCCTCAATCGCAGCAATTTTCTTAGCTCCACGACCTCCTTTAGCTTTAACCGATATCCCAGTCCCGGAGCTAACCCTAGGAATTATTGTATCCTGAGAAGATACTACATTTGTGATTCTCTTTTCGAAGTTCTTGATTGTTCTTCGGGGGTTCAGATAAATTTGCAACAGAGTGAGGTATATATTGCCAGAAGACTTTCCAGATTGTTGATGAGCTGAAGACTCGTATACTCGATCACAGTAAGACAAGGCTAGTTCAGGAGAATTAAGCTGAAAAGTACAAAGGGCATTCATTTCAACCCACATATAGTGAACCACAAATAGAATCATACATAAATAATGCAGAGAAATTAAACTCCTATATGAAAGAAACTTAATATTGGATACACTAGAACAAACAGGAAAACTTAAGATCAGTGCAGAATGGAAAAGAATAACACTTGGTCAATGCACTGGGTCAAATTTGTTAAATTTGCCCCTGTTATTGGCACAATTAGGCTATGTTCTCTTGGACTGCAATTCAATTCAGTTCAGTTCAGACCACTTCAGTTCAATTCAATTCAGTCCACTACAGTTCATTTCAGTTTAGCTATGCGTGGTGATAAATTTACACTAAAATAAGTTCAGTTCAGTTCAGACCACTTTCAGTTGATTTCAGTCCACTACAATTCAGCTATGCGTAGTTATAAATTTACAATTAAATTAGTTTAGTTCAACTCACTTCAATTCAGTTCAGCCCATTTCAGTTCAGTTCAATTCATCTTTCAAAAGTTGAAAAGAACAGGACCTTAGTCTTGTAAGGCCCTCTACAACATTAACCAAATCTTGCGATCTGTGATAACTATGGAAATCCTACAATCACCATATAACTGGGTTCAGCTTTAAGTCCATAGCGAGTATTTCAATGTTTCATTAGAATCCGAGCAGAAAAAACCTTATGAACATAAAGAGACAAGGCAAGTTCATGTTGATTCATTTTCCCCAATATAATTGCACGTTCTTCATAAAGTGCATCTGCTGGAAGACGTTTCAGCAAAGCATCTGGATTATAACCAGAGATACTCTCCAAGGCAGACAATAATTTCTTCCTGGTTGGGGAATAAACTTTCTCATCCCATTTTTGTTGACCAGTAAGATCTGTATACCAATCAAGTACTTCTGAAAGATATATTTGCACCTGCCACATATAGAACTTATAAGTATTTTTCCGTTTTGCAGTAGAGCGAGAGTGAAAATTCGCGTATTGCATAAATGAAGAGATGGTAATTAATGAACCATACAAGTAAATAAAAGAAATCTTTACCATTTCATTCTGCAGATTTCCTGATATCCCGTTCTCATTCATCGCAAGCATAAGTTCTAAATATCTTCCCTGCATATTCGGAGCATGCTGCTTCAGATAAGAGTTAACCAAGTCCGCAGGAATATTCCCAGACAAAAAAAGCTCGATAGTTTGAGTTGGACAGCTTTCAAGAACAAGCATTGAGTGCTCCAGGACAAGCATGGGATCTGACGCACAAAGTGGCTGCATGAAATTTGATTTAGAAATTGGTCACTATGATACTAACCAGGCAACCGGTCAAGATTTGACCCATCTTTTATGACTGTTGTATTCAGATAACCTTACTACATAGTGCAAAAGTATAATGCCCAATATCACAATTTACTGTAGTTTTTTATGAAGTCAAACAGAAAATTACTGGAAAGACAAAATAGTAGAGAAACTGGAAAAATCTTTCTTTTGCTTAAATTCTGGGAAATGTACAACGCATGTCAAGGTTGAAACTTTACCCTACTGAACCAAAGTTCAAAAAAGAGGGAGAAAGTCACAATAGAGTCCCTCATTATATTCTCATATATCAAAATCAACAGAACAGAATGAAGTGCTAGAAAGCCAACTTCTCAATTCAAAATTCAAAAATTCAATCTTTTCATCTATGTAATTTGCAGTCCAACTCTAAATTGAAACACTATTGGAGATAGCTGACCGAAGAAGAAAGCTACCTTGAGATATTCAATAATTGATTCAGGCTTAAACTTTGAGTTAAGTTCAGCTTGTGATTTTGAATCTTCAACTAACCGATGCAAAAGCTTGAGAGCTTCATGGTGCATAGAATTGGACTTGTAAAGTTCCAATAAGAAAGCATGATGATTTCCTTTTTGAAGAATCTCCTCACATATCTTCAGGTCACAATAGTTAGTACCTTTGAGCAACTCTAAAGCTGCAGAAGACTGTCCAGTAAGAAGAAGAGCTTGAAGTAGAGCTGTATCTAGTATTGCTGCCATTTCTCTAGCACCCGAGTTAATATTACTGTTACCACGCCCCTAAGCAGTGAATACAAAAACAAGTGGTTTAAATTAACGAATGGAATCAACGTATAAGTATTCTGTTTCTAATGAGAATCTGTTAAAGTAGTATGCCTCAACAGTGTACTAAAATCTATATAATCAATTTGATGCTAGGTACATGCAGTATAAACATCATGGACTAGTAAGAAAGAAAATTTTGGGATTTTTATTTAATCCATCTAAATAACCAATGCCTTCATTTAATGTCAGCATAAAATTATTTTTAGCCCTTGTATTTGGCAAGATTTTTTTATTTGACATGTGACCTTTGTTTTGGTGGGATTTGACTCATAACTTTGATTTCTGTTGAAAATTAATCCTTTGTGGGAAGATCTTTCGCGCTTGAACACCACAAATTCCACAGTCAAAATGAATGTAACAAAACACCAATCTGTGAACAAGTATGTCTAATCACTCCACTATGATGCACAATTACATATAAAATAAACGTAATCACCGAATCAAATCTTAGGGGTCAGAAGTTAAAATTTGGCCAAGCACAGGGGCCAAAAGTATTGTTTTGTCCCTTAAAACACGCTCAGTTGCTTTTTGCTGGTTCCTCTCCCTCTCATGCACAAGCACATATCTGCATCATAAAAAGTCAAAAGAGTGTATTTTTACCTTGTTTGATTTTTTAAACCTATTAGAATCATAAGGTCCAAAATTATCAGCAACAACACCCAAAACAGCTTCTTCTGTTCCCTCAGCAGTGGCTTTCCCAATTATACTGTATCTCTTTTTCTGCAAGAACTTAATGAGAGCCATTAGTGTATTATGATTCATTTTCTTGGATTCAAGGGCTGCATGCTCATCAAATTCACTAAACTGTGATGATTCCATATCATCTGACATTCCAGAAGAACCTCGTGAGAGATGTGGAAGATCTGAAGATATGTCCAACAGCTTTTCGGTTTCAGGAACCATGGATGTCTTAGGAAGAATAATTGAGGGATATAAAGAAAGCACATAGGTGATATCCACTTGAGATGCTAGAAAATGTTCCATAGCATCCTCGTAGCTCCCATTATCATAAAGATAGTGTGCATATCTGGAAAACAACGGCATAAACTTTATAAGTGGAAGAGTATCAAGTAAATACATAGGGCAGCTACCAAAGGAAGGGGTATATTACACTTGCTGTCTCAAACGTAAATCGTTTAATAGTATAAACTTCAACTTAATTTGTAACATGAGAAGTACTCAAACTTCATGTAAGTGTAACAAAAAAATACAATTTTGACCCTAAACTACTAAATGTTAAATAATTTGCTAATTTATACAACTCGGGCGAATTGGCCATATGTAACCTGTTTGACAGGTTTATTATACATGTCAATACAAAACAAAGAAAATTACTTCACTGTAACATATAGTACTCGTAATAAAAAGAATATTTAATAGGGTACTCAAAAAAGGTACTTCAGTTTATTTTATACTAGGAATTACAAATCAGTCTATGATTTGGTTATAGCTTTTCATGTCAAAAATCACGAGTTTCTGTAAGAACAATTGGAGTTCCGTTAACAGATAAAGCAAAGTTTGAGTTTTTTTTATATCACAAATGAGGTTGATGAGCTAAACTGTGAAAACAGTCCAGGTTAGAGAGCTACAGGTAAATTTACCTCCAAATGAAGTACAAGAAAAGGTCAATTTAAAATAATTCACGGTCATAATCTCAAACAGAATCTATTACCTAATATGGATAGATCCCTCCTTGGCTGCTCGAAGACTTGAATCCTCAGGTGGAAGAAGCTTGCACAAGGCCAATGCTTCATCGAAATTTCCAGATGCTGTTAGTTGTACAATCTGCAATGTTGTAACAAACTTTACTTCTATTCCCATAGCATAATACATTATTCTCCTCTTTGAAAGCTAAATTATGAAGCTTACAGAAAAACCATAAATAGCTTAATAACAAATACAATGTTCTGATAGAATAAAACCTCAGGTCGGTTAAAATCAAAAGAACAGTCAAATCCTGAATGTAAGAGTACAATTCTTACCTGTGCACCAAGAGGAACTGGGAAGAGCCCATAGACAGACTTGTCTAATGCAACAATAACTGCATTGCTGCTTTGAATGAGATGACGAACATTTTGAAGGACAACTGTCTGTATCAATGGATATGGAACCCGAAGAGACCTTATCTGGTAAAGCAAATGGCATGCAGCTTCTCAAAGAGGGGTGAAAAGTTTATAAGTAATGACAAAAATCTTATATGCCATATGATGACTAGCTACCTCAACACGTCTTGGAAGCAGAGCAATTGCATATGGTCTTTGAATGACAATAACAGATGGGGCCTCTGACCAACAAATCCTCTCGGCTTGAAGAAGCTTCCCATTTTGGTCCACAAAGACCCCAATGTTCTCCTAAGGCAGGAACAAAATTAATTATCTGGTTGTCTCCTTGAATTTCCTTTTGGTTAGTTAGAAAGAACAGATAGAATCCACTAATTCAAGCATTCAATTCGACATATTTGTTAACTCCTCAAACCTTACCTCTCAGACATCCACTATTGACAAATATTATCACTCTACTTGTCAGTAAAATGGCAAAGCAAGAAGCAAACTAGAGAGCTTTGATACTAAAAGACAGGGTGTTGTTACTTACTTTAAGCAATTGTAATCCAGTATTAACACTAAAATGAGAGCAGCATAAGTGTTCTGTAACTCACAGAAGACTGCACTGTGATTTTGAATGATAACTCCTTACAAACAGTACACATTCATTATCAGAAAAAAACCTAATGCATTTGCGCTGGAATTGGATGAACCATATAGTCAATTATCCTAATCCAGAAAGCTTCTCTAAGTTAGAAATAAAGGCAAATCAAGCAGTTGAGCAGGAAAACACAAACTAGCTGCAAAAAACTGCTATGGTCAATTGTTTCTGTGCTATTGAATATTAGAAAGCATTTGAAATGAATGAAACTCCACAAAATTTTATGAAAAGCATATGTTATTTTTAAACTTATAGTTCCAGCAATATTGTATCTTGTAGAATTCATTTGCCATTCAATATTTTCAATTTTCTGAAAGTCACTATACTCGGTATAAAATATATCAAACTTGAAAAAATTTAAGAGTAATCATTATTATTATTAGAATCAAATTTACTGGTTGCAGGAATACACAGAAAGGTACTCTTTTGACACTAAACATAAAACAGATTTTAAGGGCTTCCTAACATGCAACTAACAATACAGCAATCACGTCCATGCTTGACTTCCAATGAAACTAAACTAACTAGTAAATGACTGTTTCAAAGCATCACAGAAGAACATATAAAAAAAATAAAGAATTATATCCAGTTTTGAGCAAAAGAACTTTACAAAACCTTTCCAAGAAGAAGCTCCCCAGAAGGAAGAGAAACCACCAAAGGAGGTGCCATTCTCCCGGAAGGAAATACTTCAGCCATTGCACCATTGCTAGCATTCAGAATCACATATTCCTTTCGAATCCCTAGGCATATATTTTCACCACACCAAGACATTGACTTCACAGTATCTGGAACTCCAAATTCTTTTACCTCCACAAACCCTCTTCCACCTATAACAAGACATATACCAATTTACTATCAAGTTTGCAATATCTTCAACAACATTCCAGAATTGGAGCTCCAATGAAGATAATCGAACGCTAATTGCAATGAAGAGAAAGAAATCATAGCAATTACCATCGTGTCTGAAGATACTAACTCTCTTTTGCCTAGCGAAGCACAAAAACCCTCTTTTATCATCCCATGAATACACATTGGCACCTTTAGCCTTGGTGATCACAGCTAATGTCTCCAAATTAGGAAGCCTGTGGAAGGCGATGGATTCAGAGAGCGACAAAAGCAGCTCTCTTGAAGCCAATACCTCCATTGACAAAAGAGGCTTCTTCGAAAACCCTGTGCCAGTTTTCTCCAGCACATATTTTTCCTTCCGCAGCTCTAAAGTTTGACCATGGTAATCAGACGGTGGAGATCGGTCGGAAATAGATGATTCCGGACAATAAATTCGAAGGGCGCCATCGGAGCAGCCAACGACAAGCTTCGAGCCGTAGGATTCGATGGCATCGATCTTGGTAGGGCAAGTGCCGAGGAGCTCAAATGAATCGAAGGCACTGTGTACCATTTTGTTAGCTTTAAAGCGACAGTAACTGCACAATTACCATAATCTTGTATCGGCAATTCCGAGTCCGGCTAGCATACGTAAATGAATAATTGTTCTTCTTCTTCTTGTCTGGGATTTTCGTCTCAAAACCGAAACAGGTAGAAGAATCATGCAATCAATTTCAATCATTGTTCGGAGGAGAAGATAGTCTTTTAGCTTTTCTCTGCTCTATTATTGTCCGGTTGCTTGTTAATTCTTTTTTTCAACAACAATTTTTTTTTATCACTCGCTAAATAATTCCTTTACTTTTTCATAATATATTATTATCTCTCTCACTATTTTTAATATGATTTATACATTTATGTATTTTATTTTTATTTAACTATAACTTTTATCTGATATATTTTTTTATTTTTTTATTTAAATAATATTTATATTAATAAATTTATCCTTAATTTTATTTCATGTTCATTTAACTTATTTTTAATTAACTCTTTATTTTTTTAATTTTTTTTTTAATTTTTATATTTTATCTATTTATTTCTTTTAATTGATAATTCTTACATATTTTATGATTCAAAGTGACTCTTTATTCATTTGCATGAAATAAATTAAATATGTATAAATCTCAAATATATTATTTTTATTCTGTTAGTATTCTTTATTGTTCTTACTTATTTAAGCGGATGAATATACATGTTATTTTAAAATCACATTCAAAAATTAATTTTCTCTTCCCTTCTCAAGTAAACAAAAAAATTATTTTGGAAGACCCTCCATTGCTATAGGAACACCAATTATATTTGGATTAGTGCGGGACTCCTGTTTTCAGAACCTGTTATGAACGCACGGGGATTTATGTCTTTGTTTGTAGCTTTTTGTTTCTTATAATTTAGGTTTCCTTATTTACCAAAAAAAGTAAAAAGAAAAAAATATAGCTTTAACCTTTTCAAATATATCTAATTTTAACTAATTTTCCTTATTTATCAAATTCTCATTTTTTTCATAATGCTTAGGTATAAAAAAATATAATTTAGCATGTATCAATGTTAATTAATTGTTAATGTGTTAATAATCACAGGCTTGATTTTTTATTATAATTTAACAAAAAAACAAGTCAATTCTTAAATAATAAAATAAATGAAAGAGAAAAAAACTTGAGTAAAGATTTGTCATAAGAATAACATAAGAAAAAACTTGGTTCTATTCAAAATTAATAAGAATTTTTGTATGAATAACTTTTATTCTCTGAAAATTTAGCATAAATTGAATATATTTAGTGGTTTTGGTTAATCACTTTAAAGTTTTTTTTATATCTTATATGTGGTCCCTCACATAAATAATGCATTAGCATGGGAAAAAACTTTATGTTTTATACAAAAATAAAAAACGATTACATATGTTGCATAATTGGTTTTTAAAATTACAATATCATGGTAATTTTTAAATATAATTTTGTAGTTAGTTTTGAACATGTATATTTCTCCTACCTAAATAGGTGGGGGCAATGAAGTATATTAAGTATTAACAGTATAAAAATTTTATTTTTTATCATATTTATATGGCATTTTCACATATTTCGTTCAGTTTATGAAAATGAATAAAGGGTAACTCTAGATCCTAAAATATATGAGAATGGTCAATTAAATGAAATAAATAAACAAATTTAGAAAACTAGAAAGGAAAAATGTAAGAAAAATAAAGAGTTGGATTGAAAATCACCACATGATAAATATATGTTGTGAAAATGAGTTAAATATACAAAGAATTGGAACAAAGCTAAATATGTCAAAATAAATATTATTTGGATAGAAAAGTAAAAAAAATATAATATAGGGAGATTTTAGTTGGACGAAAATAAAATACAATGAGGCATAAATTATATAAAAAAAAACACAGAGAGGTACTAGTGTAATATATGGTTATAATTATTTACCCATCACTAAAAGTACTTGTATTTAATGAGATAAAATAGCCATGACAAATACAAGAAATAACAGAGGTAGGTACCTCTTCAATTAAAATAACCGCAGAACAAATGGAAGCTCCTCATTTAGGGATGTCAATAGGGTGAAAAATACCTAAAAATCGTGACATCCAAACTGACGCGGGTGGAGAATAACTGAAAATTTTCACCCACATGGGCGGATGATGGGTGAAATTTTACCCCTGAGAATAAAACGCGGGCGAGTATGGGTAAAACCATTCTCGCACCGTTGGATTACCCGCACTGCAACCGAATTAATCCCGAACAAAAACCCGAATATTCACACATATATATACAAGATTTTAATTGAACGACACATATAATTCAATAAACAAAAATCATCTTTCAAACAATTGTATATTCAAATTTTATTAAAAAAATGATAACACAATTAACTTAAGTTTCTCAAAATTTGATCAAAATAAATTCTACGAATATATAAAAAAATTCTTAATTTTTTTAATTTACTTTCATTCACATATTAAAATAGATTATGATTTAATTTTTTATACCTAAAATCAATTGATATATATTCGAATGTAGGATTTAATCATTAATAAATATGAAAACTCTCCTAAAGTTATTCGAAAACCGCCTGCACCCGCTTGGGTGCGAAAAAATCGCCGAAACATTCAATGGGGAATCCCCAAAACTGTACCCGAAAAGTATTGGGTTGGAATGGAGCTTAAGCCACCCGCACCGAACCCGCACCGTTGACATCCCTATCCCCATTTAGCCAAAGCATGTGTAGCCTCATTGGATTGGCGTTTTTCAAAGACAAAGTGGATCTCCAAAAAGTCACAAGCTAATCTCCCAATATCCTTCACAACAATACCAGTATAATCAGCAAGGACCAAATTACCATTACACGCATTGATAGCTGATACATTATCCGAGGCCACGATCAGATTTAGAAAACCAGCTTGAGTTGCGAATTCCATAGAAATCAGAATGCTCATCAATTCCGCATGCAACACAGATAAGCAGTCACCAAGAGGCGAAGAACCAGACATCATAACAGCCCCCTTGTCATCACGAATTAAAAAAACCACATGTGCGACCTTGACAATTCAAAGGGACCACCGCATCGACATTCAACTTGTATATCCCAGTACGTGGTGGTTTTCAGCATAGTTTGCATTCAAGCTAGCTTGATTGTCGCAATTGCTTTCCAACTCGAGGCCCCTATTATTCTACTCAAGTATGAGTTCCACTAATCTAGTTACCGGAATCAGTTTATTTCCATGAGTGTACTGGTTATGCTGCCACCAAATCCACCAGATTGCTATGTAAAACGTACCTTTGTCTTCCTTCATCAGCACATCAAACACTTCTTAGACCCATAACCCAAATTTTGAACCACCCACTTTATAGACTTTGACAGCAAGTCCTAACGCCTTCCAGACCTGCTTGATTTGTGTGCACTCTTTAAAAATATGCAGTGAATTGGCCTATTCATGCTTGCAGAAGATGTAGGTCGAGTCAACCTAGATGTTTCTCCTTCTAAGCGTAGTTAAAGTAGCAAGACTTTCATCCACAGCTGCCCAAAAACAATGTTTAAACTTGGGTTAGACTTTGAGAGCCCAGAGTTTAGCCTAAATGGAATTGCTCCTCTTCAAATTTAACGCTTCATCAGCCGAATTTAAGTTTCTTCTTATGGCACACTCATACCTTGATTTGACAGTATAATGTCAATTTTTTATTACCTCCAAACCATAGAGTCTGATTCATGGGTTCTGGCTAGTGGTAGTCTAAGAACGGCTTTTATAACTCCAGCCTTCCATTTTCTGTCAGCCGAGTCAATAAGGCAATTCACCGTGGTGGTAGGGGGACTAACTTTTACAGTAAGCGGTCCCACGCAAGGAAGTCCATAAATCCACTTATCCGCCATAATATCAATCAAATCCCCTGATCCTACACGCCAACTGTAAACTTTACGGATAATAAAGCGGGCCGATAATATACTTCGCCAAATATAGCTAGCTCTAACTCCAACTTTAGCTGTAAAGATGGACCCATCGGGAAAATATTTTGCTTTAAAGACCGATGTACAAAGAGAATCTGGATTTTCAATGAACCTCCACAATGGTTTGGCTAGCATAGCTTGGTTAAAAGAGACCAAGTGTTGGAAACCAAGTCCCCCATCGTGTTTTGATCGGCTGAGCCACTCCCGCTTCCTCCAATGGATGCCTCGTTTATCACTCGATGAGTTCTACCAATAATTAGCAATGAGTTGTTGCAGCTCATGACAAAAGGAGTGGGGGAGAGCGAAACAACTCATGATGAAGAGAGGGATCGCTTGGTCCACAGCCTTAATCAAAGTTTCCTTTCCCGCCTTGGATAAGAATTTCTCCTTCCACCCACAGATACATTTTGCCAATCTCTCTTTCAAGAAATTGAAAATCAATTTCTTTGATTTGCCAACAATAGTAGGCATACCCAGATACTTAGGAAACTATCCCACTTCCCGAACATGAAGGATTTGTTTGATCAGTTCCCACCTATCCTTCTTAACACCTTTACTAAAGCTAATATCCGATTTATCATTATTCACCATTTGGCCCGATACAGCTTTATAGGTAGAAAGAATGTTCTGGATAACCGGACACTCATGGGCATTTGCTTTAAAAAACACAAGGGAATCATCGGCAAAGAGGAGATGTGAGATTTTCGGGGCACCCTAGCAAATTCTGAACCCATGTAAAGCATTGGTGGCCTCAACATGCCTAATCATAGCTGAAAGCCCTTCCGCACATATTAGAAATAAATAAAGGGAAATGGGGTCTCCCTGACGAAGACCCCTCATCAGTTTCACGAAACCTTTAGGAACCCCATTAATAAGAAATAAGGACACTAAGTTAACACAATTCATTATAAGCCCGATAAAAGATTCAGGGAAACCCATCAAAACTAGTAACTGCCCAATAAAAGCCCACTCAATAAGCTTTACTCATATCTAATTTCAAAGCACACACACCCCCTACATCAGCCCTGTTATATTTCATAGCATGAAAGGATTCAAAGGCAATAAGAGCATTGTCAATTATAAGTCTATTCAGGACAAAGGCGCTTTGGGCCTGATTAATGGTACTATTAAGAACTTCAATCTATTAGCAATAAATTTAGAAACTAGCTTATAAATCACATTACAAAAACTAATAGGGCGGAGATCTTTCATAGACTCGGTATTTTTTATTTTAGGGAAAGAGTGATGAATGTGTGATTCATACCTGGGGGCATACACCCGCCATTTAGAACTTAAAGCACCGTATAAGACACATCCTTTCCTATAACACTCCAAAATCTCTAGAAAAATATAGCAGACATCCCATCAGGGCCCGACGACTTACATCCATCCATCTGTCTAATGGCAATTTCAACCTCACTAGCCGAATATGGTTCTTCAAGCTGGCTTCGTTTATCAAGTCAAATTCTATGGGAGATACACTCATAGGGAAACAGATCAAGTCTTAAGATTTTGCTGGTGAAAATATCCGTGAAGTAACCTTCCATAATATTGCTAATCTCATCCTCTTTGGAGAACCACACACCATCAGAATTCTTGAATCGAAGGATTTCATTAGCCTTTTTACGTGCATTAGCTTTACCATGGAAGTATTTAGTATTTCTATCACCACTTTTGAGCCAAAGAGATTTGTCCCTCTACCTCCACATGACTTCCTCTTTCTCCTGGAGCACCACAAACTGTTTCTCAAGCTCATGGTGCTTTTCCTCTCTTAAAGGGTCCCACAGACTCACCTGACATTCCTTAATTTCCTCTTCGATTTTCTTCAGCTGCTTGCCCACATGACCGAAGTGATCTTTATTCCACCTCTGAAGCTCAATAGGACACACTTCCATTTTATCCATAACAGATGCATTTCTAACATGACCCTGACTATACCAGCTTCTATCAACAACTTCCCTACAATTCTCATTTCTCAACCACATAGCTTCAAACCGAAAGGGACGTTTACCTTTAGGGTAAACCTCATCAGTATCAAGACAAATCGAGTAGTGGTCAGAAGAAATCCTGGCTAGGTGGAAAACCATAGCATTCGGGAAAAGAAAGTCCCATTCGACCGTCTTCAAGAACCTATCAAGCCTTTTTTGGATAGCTCACTAACTTTTCTCCGATTCGACTAAGTGAATAGTGATCCCTTGAATTCTATGTCAAACATGTCACAGTTTAAAAGACAATCATGAAACGAGCCATCGCTCTATAATCCTTTATAGCTCCACCCTCCTTTTCAGTTGAGTAAGTAATTTCATTGAAGTCCTCAAAGCATACCCAAGGAAGATCATTATATTGCTTAATCTCCGTTAACATCTTCCATGTCAGGTGGTTATTAGATGCTTCCGGCCATCCATAGATACCTGAACCCCGCCAGGTTGCCTCCCCACTAGTAGGGCTAGCTGCAAAGTTAATACAATAAAAAGAGTACCCAAAATACCCAAATTAATACCATGTTTCCATGCTAGGATAAGACTGCTAAATCTCCCTCTAGCATCCATAGAAAAAAGATTGCAACCAAAAAGCTCATCTCTCCCTGATTTAGTTTCCATTAGAAAGAGAATGCGTGGGCAATTATGTCTCACCAGGCAAGACAATCTCTGGAGCGTCCTCGAGTTGCCCATCCCTTGGACGTTCCAACTTAAGATTTTCATGGCTCCTAACGGGCCTGCACAACAGTCCCCGCTAGGTTAGAGGATGTATCCTCCTATTTTAAATCATGCCCCTTCTTACTAAATTTGACCCCTTCACTATCCAATTCCATAAGATCATATTTTCTCTTACACAAACTTACAACATTCTCTGGCACTATTGAGCAGTTTTGATTTGAGCATCCATCACATCTCAATCTTTTGTCTGGATTTCTAGCTAACCTTTTCCATTTACCCTGTTTCGTATCTATAGCTTTACCCCTATTCACACTTTTCTTCCCATCATCTATGGCCTGTTTTTACTTCCTCCCACTCTCAACAACAACAACCTTTCCAGTCACTATATCTTTATCATAAAGAAACCCCTTCTCCCCCGAATCAACTTTCATTCCCACCAACAACTGTAAACTTGACTCGGTAATCACACCTTCCGGAATCCCCACTGGCAGGATGGGAACTTCATTGCTCGGCAGGTTATTTGGTCAAGATCCACTCTCAGATGAGGCTACAGTTAGATTTTTACTCAGTCATCTATGATCATAGCTACTATTACCTTCCCCAAGCCCACTATTGTTATCCTCTTTCCTATATCCAAATAGTTCACGCTAAGTACTAGTGCCTCGCCCCCGCTGCGGTCTACTCCTCTCATTGAATAGCTCCTCGTAAGAACCCACTATAATCTTCCTAAGTTTTTCGGGTGTAGCTTTCAACTAAGGGTTGAATGGTCATTCATCCCCTCCAAAATCATCTGGTCTCACCTCGCATGCATATTGACTATGGCCTAGAAGCCCAAAGAAATAACAAAAGTTTGGGAGTCTTTCATACCTGAATGGTATAAATACAATATCTCCTCTGCCATTAGGAATTTTAGCACCTCTCACAATCGGTTTATCCACCTCCACCCCCACTTTGACCCTAACATAAGACTGCCAAGCAAATAGACTACTTTCATCAATGTCCTCCAACACCCCAGCCTTCTCCGCTACCTTCCTAATCACTGCCTCAATTCTACGATTGAAACGGAGGTCATAAATTCTGACCTAAAAGCTACAATCAGTCAAAGCTAAAGTCGATAATTAATTGGTCGTTCCCTCCCGGTTCCTTAAAAACAATCAAACCCCTCTCAAAGTGCATGAGCCGTTTTCCATGACCCTCTCCTTGTCCCTCCTAGATAAATCTCAACAATGAATCTCCCATCTCCTAATTCCCTTAATTGGAAAGGTTTCTGTAGGTTCCATGCTATCGAAAAGGCTAGTGACATACCTTTAAGATGAAGCGACTTTTTTATAACTATCTTCCCATCAGAATCTGTGGGAACTCCTTTAATACTCTAGTATACTCCTCCTCCTCAAACTCAACCACTTCCTCTTCACTTGCTGATAGTTTAACTTTGTCCATTAATTTCACAATCTCATTTGAAGCCATCAAATACACACCCAGGAAAAGAAAAACACACGCAATGACAACACTACTGATGCCAAGATCGGCAACAAGAAAATCAGATCTGAGAAAGTTGACCACAGAGGCAAGAAACCCTAAACTCCGTCAGAGAGGGAGAAAGGGAGAAAAGGACCACATGGGCTTTCCTTCCTTAACAAAAATTTCTTACCACACGGGTTAAATAACATTATCCTTTTTTTGTTATTAGAGTAGACGTAAAATGTAAAAAAATTCTCGTTGGGGGACTTAACTACTATAATTAGGTATGTGATCCGGATCAAATCTGAATGTAGTAAGAGCTGGGCTTCAAGAAAAAGATTAAATTTAGAAAAATATATGAATTACGATGTGCTCAAACTTGATAAGTAATAGTTTTAGTTTTATATTTTAGTCCACAAATTTTAAGAAGATTTAAAAATTTATATATAATTAATCGGCAGTTTGAAGCGATTATAGAATAAAGTTTAAAGCACAAGTCTAGCCCGACCCCTCATATCATTAAGGTCCGATAAACCAGATGAGCAACAAAAAAAAAGATTAAATTTACAAAAATATATGAAATTGTTTTAGTTTTATATTTTAATCCCCAAATTTTAAGAAAATTTAAGAATTTATATCTAATTAATTGACGGGTTTGAAGCGAGTATAGAATAAAGTTTAAAGCACAACTCTGGCTCCATTCCTCATACCATTGTAGCACCTAGATTGGGGTTGCATTAAAATTATTTGTGAGAACTAATCAAAGTCGGTCTAGCTCACCCGTTGAAGAAGTCCATGTGTACATAAAAGTAAGAGGTATTCATTTTCACTAAACACGATATTAGCGATGAAAGGATCATTCTTTAATATATAGGGGACATTTGATTAAATTTGGTAATCACGACGATTGTATCCACGACATCGTACTTCTTTTGGAATGTAGAGGCTAGTAAGTCAATTTTTCACTTTCGCATTTGGTATCCGGCCCACTTGCCAGCTAATCTGGACTCAGCAAAGTACTACAACTCAAGGTTACTGTGTATTTTGATTTACAAAATTTACTATGATTTTTGTTCTATTCCATCAACCAACATATACACCAAAGTGATACATTGCTTACAGATGTGAGTAATGAGAGTATTGAACATGACAAGTAAGCGAGCATATAAGTGGAGTGAGCTCGAATTGATGCTTGATGTTTTAGAAACTTAGTTTATCATTCAATTCAGCCAAGTGCCAAACAAGTAATTTTTAAAGTTGAACTTTTATCCTAGTAAAATGGATGTTACAAACAGTCGGTATAAAAGACGGCTTCACCCTTATGCTTAAAAACCCTCAAAGCATCTATAACCATCGCCAAATCAAACTATCATGATATAAAATTGACAAATAAAAAAAATTTAATACAATAAAATAATAAAAAAACTAAAAAAAAAAGAAAAGGAAGGGGCCTTCCATAATAGGGGCATTTCCAGGGAACACCACTCCATTGACGGGCCAAAATGTGTTAATTTTTATGTAAGGGCAACAATATATTTTGTACCAAATATAAGAAGCAACTCTTACCCAGTGTTAAAATTTGGGAAACACGTGCTTCCACCAGGTTCAAAATCTGTGTTGAATTGAAAACAATGGGGCTTTGATCCAGTGGTCTAGTGCCAGTGCCAGTGCCAGTGCCAGTGCCAGTGCCAGACAAATTCAACAGTGCGTCAAAAACAAAAGGAAGAATTTCATTACAACCAAGTCTCCGTGATCCTTCTGGTTCTTCCTTGAGAAAAGCAGAGAGGAAAATGACGCTAGGTTTAATCAATGCAAATCCTGTAGTTCATGCTAAGAAGGAAAGGGTTGCTCGCTCTGAAGATCTTCACTGTGATGATATCGTCGATCCCCTCGATATCTATGATATCCTTTTTCTTCATTCATTCTTGTGATTTCTTTTCCTTTTTATTTCGTTTTCCTTTGTGATCTTTGACTTCTACAGAAAATTTCGTTAGAGACATTAGAGATCCAGAACATCCCTATTCCCTCGAACAGCTCAGTGTTCTCTCTGAGGAATCGATCACCGTTGATGATAAGCTCGGCCGTATTCTGTCAGTATATCTTTTCTTCTCTGTTCTCTTTACAAAACCTAATTTTCTAATATTTCAAATTGATGGACGAAATCTGAATCGGAATTCATAAGCTTGTTTTTTTGTTTGGTTTCTAGGATTACTTTTACTCCAACTATCCAACACTGCAGCATGGCGACCGTTATTGGTCTTTGCCTTAGAGTGAAATTACAAGAATGTTTCCCTCCCCATTATAAGGCTAGTTTTTCAACTAATTCTTTCATTTACAGCATCTCTTATCAGTTTAATTTGTATTATGTCCTTGCAAAATTGGCTTTCATGCTTGTGATTCGATGATAATAGTAAGCTAGAATTTTCAATCCTTTGAAATACTGCTAATGGCATCACCTAGTAAGCTAGAATTTTCAATCCTTTGAAATACTGCTAATGGCATCACCTCAGCATCTTAAATCTCAAGTCCTTTAACTATCAGCTGTTTTTGTCACCAAATTAGGACATTTCTGTGTGCATATGCCTGCTATTGTTGATTATTATGTAAATGAAAGTTTACTTTGGCCCTTCAATTAGACTTCCTAGGGCATTTGCCTGAAATCAACAAAAATGCGAATTTGTGGATGGATTTGATTATTTAATTTAGGACAAATCGATTTCCCTAGTCAAGTAAAGGGCCATTCTTTTATGGGTTCTTGAAGTTATGATGTTAAGGATTATTTGTGGTATGCTCCAATCAACCAAAACTTGCAAAATTTGTGCCTTCTTCAACAAGTGTTTTGCTCCTATACAGCTGTATCTTTTTTCTTTTTATATATAATTTGGATTTAATTACTTTCATGTTCATATTTTGCCTTCTCATCGTGTTGTCCGCTTTGTTCATTGGCACTACCCTGCATAATTGAAGCAGAGTTTGAATTTATTAAGATACCACAAGGTTTAAGATAATATTTCAGTAATTCATTGGTTCAAGATATTTATTTATGGTAATCTTCCATTTATGCTCCTTTTCACAGGTTGACATTAAAGTTTCTCCAGGATCTCATGCCGATGAAGAATCAGGTGAAGTTGAAATTAGCATTAACTGCGTTGCATATTGTATTTTACAATCTTGTCTAATTACGTGGTGTCTGCAATGCAAGGCATAATCTTACCTTCATCTTTAAATGGAACGTTTATAAGTAGCATGTTTTCTTATGGTTATTAGCATTCATATGCCTGATTAATTTACTTCTTATGCCAATGAAGGGACTTGACCTTTAACTTGGCTCGCAGGGTCAATTTTCCCAAAATCAAAATTGGGTATCCCTTCAGTTATTTAACGTGGCATGTTTGGTCGAAGTAGTAAAAAAATGACCTCTGTCAGCATCACAACGCCCCAAATTATTCGGAGTAATATAAAAAAAATGACAGCTTGTGGGCAAAATCGATAACCAAGCTCCTTCCAGCGTATAATGGCTCTTGGATTTGATTTTTGCAGTTAATAAGCAGTTAAATGACAAGGAAAGAGTAGCTGCTGCACTAGAGAATCCAAATCTTCGCCAACTTGTTGATGAATGCCTCTATTCCAATGAACTTTGATCAAGTACTCTTACTTTGCCTTCAACATATGTACATAGAATTTCAACTCAAGGGCCTGGTTAGTCAAAAAGTGATATTTCTGTTACATAAGGTTGATGTGTTGAATGTATTAATAATTTATGCAAGTATTACATGAGCTTCTTTCACATTGATGGGATTCTAATTCTGGGTTGAATACTTGATTATAGACCACAGTGACCGCCTCAAGTATATGCCCTGATGAATTGAAACAGGCTATAGATTATCATTTGACTTTGCTACTGCTCTTTATTTCCCATGTACGATGCCCATCTATTAGGGAGAACAAATATTAGCAAGCCTTCTTTATATGTTGCAGAATTTTTTTGGATAAAAATTAGAAAAACATTCTCATTATGTGCAATCAATAGGCAGATGGCTAGCCCATCGGAGCCTAGGCAGATTTGTATTTTTTAATTTATTAATATATATTAATACATTAATATAATTAATGCAATTAAAATTTTGTAGTGTTTTTGAAAAATCCCGCCTAACCGCCTAGGCCGATTTTTAAAACACAAGACTGCCTAAATTAGTCAACCACCTGGGACCTTCCGACTACCTAAAATCGCGTCGATGTTATGAAAATTCAAACCTAGGCAGCTGTCTAGCCCAATTTTTAAAACATTGTGTGCAATACTCATATGCATTAGAAAAGTAAAGATATATAAAGCATTTCTATCATTTTTTTTGGGTAATATTTGCAAGTATCTTCATTGAGATAACTTTGTTCGGGTCTTAGTCACAGTTAAGCCTTCCTACCTCTCCCAATAAGTGTATTTAGTAGGATTTGAATCTTGACTCCTCCAACTTACTCGGCCTGTGTTGTCAACTGAGCAACACCTTGTTTGTAAAACATTTTCTATCATGATATTGAAGAACTTGTATACTTTATACGGATGAATATTACTTATGAAGGCTTTTTGTAGAATAGTATACTTGCTAATTTTGTTGACCCATTTATTGAAATTGGAGAATTGACAAGCTTTTCAACTGTATGTGCTATAATTGAAATAGATCAAATAAGGATGTAAAATAGCAAATTGTGTTGAGTAAATGAATCAAATTCTAGACTTTTGTCCAAATATATGTAAGATTCTTGGTGCATAACACGTTTAACAGGCATGAATGGTGAAATTACACCTCGTACTTTGTATTTGATAAGAATAGTGATAGAGTTATCATGTTGATCTGCTCTTATATGCTCTTAGATAAGCAAAAGTGCTAGATGATAATAGGAAGAATTAGAATAATTTATCCAATGCATACTTTCTTAGGGCTCGTTTGGCTTAGTTTTTATCAGTGTTATTATTATACTATACCACCCGGTTCAATCGATAAAACCACATACCATCACTGATGTTGGAAATATGGCATATAAGATAATATTGTGCATTATCTACGTTAGGCTAAATTACAATATGAAAAAGCTATGATTTGAATAACATGAAAAATGTCATTGTATTCTCCGCTTCGAGAGCTTTCCAACGATATATTATATGCCTAAAATGAATTAACGGTGAATGAGAAATTGTAGTTTAAAGTTTGAGCATTTGTCAAATTTAGATGCGATAAATCGGTGATTCGATTGTAAAAAATATTGGTATGTCATATTTTTATTTTCACCAAATTTTTTATTTGAATTTAATGGGTTTTAATCCCTTAATCAATATGATTTCTCATAACCTTCATGGTTAATGATCATAAATTGGTGGTTACAAGGGTTAATGCTCTTTAAGCCATTTAAATCCATATTAAAGCCATCTACCCTGTAAATACACTAATGTTCTAGCCTTTCTCTACACACTTTCTTCATTCTTCTACTCTTAGGGGTTAATGCTCTTTAAGCCATTTAAATCCATATTAATGTCATCTACCCTGTAAATACCCTACTCTTTCCTTTCTCTACACACTTTCTTCATTCTTCTACTCTTAAAAAGTTTTAGCTAATTCTTGTTTACTTATTTACTTTGTGGTTTATTTTTGGTTTTCATACTAAAAAATATCCTTCAAAGTTTTCATTTATTTCAGAGAAGGCTACTTAGTGTTAGGTTCTTGTAATTTGCTCTTCACACGGTTTGAGTTTGCCTTCGATTGCGGTTGTATTCTGGGAGACAAATTCACCGGTAGCGGAAGAATAATTATCTTAAGGAAATTGAAGTTTCGGGCCTCTCAATAATTTTGTTACGGTTAAAGGTTTGAGAGTATTTCAACTATTTGTTCTTTTGTCACTTTTATATATTTGTTAATTCCATTGTAATCTTGTTCTTATTGAAGAAAAAATATAATAATATTTATTTTATTTTGATACCAGAATCTAACAATCTTAAGACAATTATCTCTTTTTTTCTCTAAGTTAAGTACAAGTTACATTGGATTTTTTAAGACTGTTTTTTTAACAAAACATTGTTCAATTAAAAAAACAGTTTATTATTATACTAAATTTTTTCTCTTCTTCAAATTCTTTAGTTTTTCTCATTTACAATTATTCCGACTTACTCTGTTTGTATTTCAGATTTGTGAATTGACAAAATGGCTGACATTATCCCACCATCTGGAGGCAATGGTTCTAATGTTGTTCCAGGCCTGAATAAATAAAATGGACAATCTGGTCCTATTGGTTCTGGACCTAATGGAAATGGATCTTCGGGTTCAACAGTTGTTATGCCTAACGGTCATGGGGTTGCTTCGGGATCATATCCTATTTCAATTCCTGAAAGACCGGAGAAATTCAATGGCTTGAATTTTAAAGTTTGGCAACAAAAAATGCTTTTCTACTTGACTAGCATGGGGCACCATAAATTACTGAAAGAGGACCCTCCAGTTGTTCCCAAAGGAGTGGTTGATGCTTCTCTTCAGCTAGTAGTGGATGGCTGGAATCATTTGGACTTTCTTTGTAAAAACCATATATTAAATGGTTTAGTGCCTGATCTCTATGAGGTCTACACTGTCAAACGGACTGCAAAAGAATTGTGGGATCCTTAGACAGGAAATACCGAACGGAGGATGCGGGTTCTAAGAAATTCTTAGTAGGCCAATTCCTTAATTATCAAATGATTGATTCTAAGCCTGTTGTTGGTCAAGTGTAGGAAATCCAGCTTTTGATCCATGGGATGCAAGCGGAACGTATGGAGACTAGTGAAACGTTTCAAGTGGCTGCAATAATTGAAAAATTACCACCTTATTGGAATGATTTCAAGAGCTATCTCAAGCATAAGCGGAAGGAAATTTCCATTGAGGATCTCATTGCTCGCCTTCGTATTGAGGAGGATAATAGACGATCAGAGAAGAAATTCTCATGTGCTAATCAATTTTTAGCAAAAGCCAACGTGGTGGAGGTCCTTAAAGACTCCAAGAAGGGCAAGCAACCTGCTAAACCCAAGACCAAAATGGGACCAAAAGGAGGCATTTTCAAGAAACTAAAATTTAATGGAAAATGCTTCAATTGCAACAAGATGGGTCACAAGTCCTCTGATTGTAGATTGCCAAAAAGGGTCACAAAAATGAGGCAAATGCTGTGGAAAAAATTGCTAGAGATGTATCTGACATCGATTTATGTGCTGTAATTTCTAAAGTCAATTTAATTGACTCTAACCCAAGAGAGTGGTGGCTAGATACTGGATTGACCCTTCTTGAAAATGGGGAGAAACTCTATATGGGAAATTCTGCTACTTCTAAAGTCAAGGGACATGGAACGGTGATTCTGAAAATGACTTCTGGTAAAGAAGTAAAACTACAAAATGTCTTGTATGTTCCGGACATTAGGAAGAATCTTATTTTTGGAAGCCTCTTGAGCGCACATGAATTCAAGATGATTTTTGAGTCTCAAAAATTTATTTTGTCTTAAGGGGGCATGTATGTGGGCAAGGGATATGAATGTAATGAGATGTTTAAATTTAATTGTATCTCTTATAAGCATAGTTCTATTATTATGAATAAGAACAACGTTAATTCTGCTTATATAATTGAGTCATCTAATTTATGGCATAGTAGACTTAGACACGTTAATTTTGATACGTTACGACGTTTAATTAACTTGAATCATATACCCACATTTCAAATTGATAAAACACATAAATGTGAAATATGTGTTGAGGCAAAATTGACAAGATCTTCATGTCATTCCATTGAAAGAAATTCAGAACCACTCGATTTAATACACACAGATATTTGTGACTTAAAATTTATTCAATCAAGGGGAGGAAATAAGTATTTTATTGCCTTCATAGATGATAGCACAAAATATTGTTATGTGTATTTGCTAAATAGCAAAGATGACGCTTTAGAGAAATTTATACTCTATAAGCAAGAAGTAGAAAACTAACTAAATAAGAAAATTAAGAAGGTAACGTGGTGATGCATATGTTGCACCATTTGGTGAGTTTTGTTCTCAAATTGGAATTATCCACGAAGTAACACCACCATATTCTCCTCAATCAAACAGAGTAGCTGAACGCAAAAATCTTACTCTGAAAGAGATGATGAATGCAATGTTAACCAGTTCCGGTTTACCACAAAACTTGTGGGGTGATGCTATTTTGTCAGCAAATTATCTTTTGGATAAGATACCACATAAGAAACAAGAAAAAACCCCTTATGAATTATGGAAAGGTAGAAAACCTTCTTATAATTACTTGAAAGTGTGGGGGTGTCTTGCAAAGGCAATTGGTCCCTTAACTAAACGTATGAAAATAGGTCCAAAAACAGTGGATTGTATTTTCATTGGCTATGCAAGTAATAGCAATGCATATTGATTTCTTGTGCATGAATCTAAAAACCCAAATGTACACAAGAACACTTTGATAGAGTCAAAGGACGCTTCATTTTTTAAATGACGTGTTTCCATGCAAGAAAAAAAAGTGAAGGGTCGGGAAGTAAAAGATCTCGTGAACTTATTGAAAGTGACGATCAAGTTGATCAACAAATTGTTGATAAAAATGACAACCTTCAATCAATGATTGAAGAAGACGTTCAAAATTCTCAAGAAGAGAATAAATTGGATCACGAGGTGGAACCTAGTAGAAGTAAAAGGACAAGGATTTAAAAATCATTTGGTCCGAATTTCTTAACGTATATGGTTGAAGTAGAACCTCAAACGTATAAAGAAGCTATAAGCTCAATTGAAAGTCCTTTATGGAAAGAAGCCATAAGGAGTGAAATTGATTCCATCTTGCAAAATAATACGTGGGAATTAGTAAACCTTCCTCCCGGAACTAAGCCACTAAGTTCTAAATGGATTTTCAAACGTAAGCTAAATGCTGATGGAACAATTGATAAGTACAAGGCTTGTTTAGTCATAAGAGGTTATAGATAAAAGAAGGCATTGATTACTTTGATACGTATTCTCTAGTGTCGAGAAGAACATCCATTAGGATGATACTTGTAATTGTCGCTTTGCGGAATCTTGAAGTACATCAAATGGATGTGAAAACTGCTTTTCTAAACGGAGATCTTGAAGAAAAAAATTACATGGAACAACCCGAGGGTTATGTAACTTCAGGTCAAGAAAGAAAAGTATGCAAGTTGGTGAAGTCTTTATATGGTTTAAAGCAAGCACCAAAACAATGGCATAAGAAATTTGATGATGCCATGATGGCAAGTGACTATCGTATAAATAAGTGTGACAAATGTATATATGTCAAAACTACAAATGTAAGATATGTTATTCTATGTTTGTATGTTGATGACATACTCATTGTTGGAAGTAATGAAAGAATGGTAAAGAGTACCAAGAATATGTTAAATTCTAAATTTGACATGAAAGATATGGGATTAGCTAATGTAATTTTAGGCATCAAAGTTCAACGTTCACCTAACGGTCTCATATTGACGTAGTCACACTATGTGAACAATATACTTGACAAGTTTAACAAAGGTGATATTGGTATAGCCAAAACACCGTTAGACGTTAGTCTACATTTGTCTAAAAACAAAGGTGAATGCATAGACCAAGTGGAATATGCAAGGGTTATAGGCAGTCTGATGTACCTTACAAGTTGTACAAGGCCTGATATTGCTTATACTATAAGTAGTTTAAGTAGATTTACGAGTAATCCAGGCAAAAGCCATTGGAACACGATCGTAAGAATACTAAGGTATTTGCGATATACTCGTAATTATGGACTGCACTACACAAGAGAACCTGCTATACTAGAAGCATATTCTAATGCTAGTTGGATAGCGGACACCAAGAATTCTAAAGGTACAAGTGGATATGTGTTCACTCTAGGAGGAGGAGCAGTGTCTTGGAAATCCTCAAGGCAAATGATTATAACTCGTTCCACAATAGAAGCTGGGTTTGTAGCCTTGAATAAAGCGGAAGAAGAAGCCGAACGGCTACGTAACTTCTTAGAGGATATTCCAGAATGGCCTAAGCCTGTGCCCGCAGTTTGTGTACATTGTGATAATCAAGCAGCGATTAAAAGAGCACAAAACGTTATGTATAATGGTAAGTTGAGACACATGCGTCGTCGACATAATACCGTTAGACAACTGATCTCAACGTCAGTTATCTCTATTGATTTTGTAGGATCAAAGGATAAAATTTCGGATCCGCTAACCAAAGGGTTAAATCGAGATCAAGTTGAAAAGACATCTAAAGGAATGGGGCTAAAGCCCATGAATATTTAAGGCTCTATGTGAAGGAAAACCCAACCATGTTTGACTGGAGATCCCAAGACCTTGGTTCAGTGGGACAACCTAATTGCATAGACCTTGTGTGGTCACTGTGGGGGTAACCATGTGTCCATTCCTATGATGTAAACAGTGACAATAACGGGTTAAGGTTAAGCTATGCTTTTACTGATCCTTTGTGCCTCAATGGTTGAGCAAAAGAGATCACCTATGTGAGAGTGAAGTGGGGTCGCTTCAAAGGATACCATTAGGGCATAGTAATCTAAATCTCTTGCAGAACCAGGAGATGTTCATGACCGTAACGAATATAACCATGAGAACCAAAAAATCGGGATGTGTTGATATTTGTGTAGGGTATATCATCGTTTACACAAATGGCAGAATAGTTCAAGGACATCGCTTCTACTAGTCAGCCAGTAAAGTAAATATACTTTCACAAGGGAAGGCTCAAAGGTTAGCCTACCTATCCTATGCAAGTATTGGCCGAAGAGCATTTTCATCCTTCGATTTCTGAAAGCGTCTGTTTCATTTTCTTTTCCAATTTTCATTCATGTGGGGGATTGTTGGAAATATGGCATATAAGATAATGTTGTGCATTATCTACTTTAGGCTAAATTACAATATGAAAAAGCTATGATTTGAATAACATGAAAAATGTCATTGTATTCTACGCGTCGAGATCTTTCCAACGATATATTATACGCCTAAAACGGATTAACGGTGAATAAGAAATTGTAGTTTAAAGTTTGAACATCTGTCAAATTTAGACGCGATAAATCGGTGATTCGATACTGAAAAATATTGACATATCATATTTTTATTTTCACCAGATTTTCTATTTGAATTTAATGGGTTTTAATCCCTTAATCAATATGATTTCTCATAACCTTCATGGTTAATGACCATAAATTGGTGGTTACAAGGGTTAATGCTCTTTAAGCCATTCAAATCCATGTTAATGTCATCTACCCTATAAATACCCTACTCTTGTAGCCTTTCTCTACACACTTTTTTCATTCTTCTACTCTTAAAAAGTTTTAGCTAATTACTTTGTGGTTTATTTTTTATTTTCATACTAAAAAATATTCTTCAAAGTTTTCATTTCTTTTCAAGAGAAGACTACTTAGTGTTAGGTTCTTGTAATTCGCTCTTCACACGGTTTGAGTTCGCCTTCGATTGTGGTTGTATCCTGGGAGACAAATTCACCGGTAGCGGAAAAATAATTGTCTTAAGGAAACTGAAGCTGCACGCCTCTACAATAACTTTGTTACAGTTAAAGGTTTGAGAGTATTTCAATTATTTGTTCTTTTATCACTTTTATATATTTGTTAATTCCATTATAATCTTATTTTTATTGAAGAAAAAAAATATAATAATATTTATTTTATTTTTATATCGGAATCTAACAAGTGGCTCTAGCACGATAGAATAAAAATAGCGGTATAAAAGAATCATGAGTAAAGCCGGTGAAAATGAAGAAGTCAACTAAATAATAATTCAAAATACATTTTTATTGTGAAAATGTATTGATATAAAACGAGCGAAAATAATTTGTTGTCCCTGTTTTTGTGTTTTATTGGGTGTTTTTTACTCAATATTTGATACATAGGCCATGTATAGAAGAGAGAAAAAGAAAAATAAGAAAATAAATATACATGTAAGAAAAAGATGCCAAGTGTTAGATACTGAGTGGAGGGACATAAAAACGAGAACAATAGATTTTTTGCCTAAAACGAGAGAAATATATATTTTAGGGTGAATTTAAAAAATATACCTTGCTTCACTCTTTTTCAAAAGAGAGTGAACGCGATTTAAGATTTGTAATTGTTAGTAATTAAAGAATTTTTAACTGAGTCCGTTAGAATTGATGATTTGTCTGAGAGTAATTTAGAAATGCACTAATCACCATCTTCTTTCCATCTTTTTTCATCATCTTCCCTCCTTCCCCTGCAGAAATATTAAAATCAATTTCCATATCTAGAAAAAGAAATCGCGGATTCAAATCTTTATTTAATGTCCCTTATTTATTTTTTATAATGTGTTATTTTTTTTTACTTAATTTTTTATTTTTAATTTTTCTTTCCTATTTTTTTTGTTTCTCTCTCCTATTTGTCTAACACATGATAAAATATAAATGTAGGAGGAGATAACAGATTTGAGTCTCGAAATCGTAAAATCAAATTTCAGTTTCAAGATCGAAATCATTAGAATGTAGATTTAAAAGTGTTATTTGTTATTGTTTTTTTAAAAAATTGAATCCAGTATTCTAGGGTTTCACAAATGATGAAAGATGTTGATGATGAGTCACACATAGATGACGAGTCAATCTCAGGTAGTGAAACCGGTTCAGCCACAAATTTTGAATCAAAATCTGCCGATATTTGTTTAATCTCAAGCTTCTCTGTTGCAAGTGTTAGAGTTGTTGAGCAGTAATGAAACCATGACCGCCACAACATCTTCTTCAATGGATCCAAATAGCAAGTTCCTTTTAAAGTTCAATAATAATTTTTTTTTAACTCTTACCAAAAAAAATAATGTTTTTTAAACAAATGTGATCTGGGCAACGATGGACACCTCCAAAAGATGGAAAACCAATGTTAATTTTAATTTTTCCTATCACAAAATTGAAAGAAACAGCTTTGCTTTCTTAGTTCAATGTTAGCAAAAAAGCAATAATCAGAACAACATAAGCCCTTAAAATCGATTAGCATATGAGGTCAGATCTGGTGCTAAAAGAGTGCATAGCAGATTCGACGGTTCAAAATTAGGTATTTCTAATAGTTTGATATTAATTTGTTTCTCTTTTGGCATGGATTCAGGGTGATTTTTGAGTTTTTCTTATTGATGAATTGGTGTTTGGGTTTGATAAGAAGAATGAGAAGGGGAAGGTATACTTCTGGAATTGGTTTTCAAATTTTGGGAAAGTGGAGAAGTGGCTTTCCAATTTTACCTTTTGCCATGTCGGCATTAATTAACGGAGTTAACGAAAATTCCTAATTTGTTAACAGTTACAAACTTCATACTTTATTTTGAAGAAAAAAATATTTACATACCTCATTTTAAAAACGAATAAAATCACATGATATATTTTTTAAATTTACCATATATTTTATACATATATCATAAACACGGTGATATTGATGTAATTTTAAATTTAAATTATATTTTAAGAAATTAATAGTCCGATAGATCTTTGATTAAATATCGATTTAACCCACGTAATAGTAGCTTATTCAATTTGATATCCGGTATGATTTATAATAATATTGGTTTTCATTATTCGTTGTTGTCCGTTGCAAATAGTTTGTTACTGCAATTAGTAATTTTTTTTCTACGAAACAAAAAAAAAGCACATAATTAAATACTTAAATTGTTATTTGATGCTAAAAAAATGCAGGTGCTGAATCAGTTTTCAAATGCCCAGACTGTCATGATAGTTAAAACAACTTTGTTTTTCCTCACAAGAAAAACTAGTTAACCCAAGGGTTGGGTGATGGCATATTAGATTGGGGGTTATAGGTCAGTTTGGGCAAATATAGCAACTCGATTCCAAAGACGGTATCTTTTAGTTTTGGATACGAAATAATAATCTTTATGTTTTAGTATATGACTACGACTAGGCATTTCTTACAACAAATAAACTCCATCAAATTTGATGAAATTTATTTCTAATTTTAATTTATTTACATGAAATAAATAAAAATTATTGGAATTAAAATTTTATGGAATCCATCCTACTATAATATTAAAATTTATGAAATTAAACTCAATTCTATATATATTTATATGTTACAGCGAATATAGGAATTCATTTTGAAATGAATTTCATTTTTTTAGTTCGTTTGTTCCAATCAAGATGTGATATGTTTGATATTATTTTAAAAATTAAAGCAAATAATTTCAAGTATTTTAAAGTGACAAAGGCTTGGTTTAGAGGTTGAGGCTTGATACAGGCCATAGAAAATTCAATCCAAGCCTATTATATAGATGAGGCCTAAAACCCACCACCCATATTCAAAATCCCTATAAAAAGGGAGACCCCACATCCAATGTAAGTTTTTTTATCTTCTAATATTCTCTCCCCTTCATACTTTCTTTAAGGCAAATATACTGACTTAGGTATCGAAGGGGTTTCAATCAACCCACCCCTCTGTGTCTTCTTTCACTTGTACAGATCACAGGTTTACAAGCCTTGGAGATGGATTCCGCACCAAGGCTTGAATCTGTGATCCTAGAGGTCACAAGTTCGAGTTCACATACGAATGAGGTGAGATGAGGTTTTTTTTTATTATTGTAAGCCCAATGAGGTAAATTTTTAAAAAATTCAAATATTATGAAATTAGAAGCAAAACTATAAATGAAATTTTTATCTCTAATAAACATTATGCATAGTATGAATCATGATTATGAAAACCGAACCGGACCAGCCAGTCGGACTGGATTCAACCGGGACCGATCATTGGTCTCATCGATTTTCAAACAGTTTTTGATTTGGTCAAAGAATCGGTAGTTGACCAATTATACCAGACAATCAGATCAAAAATCGATCGATTCAACTAACGACTGATTCGATTAAATCAATAAATTGAAAAATGATGTTGGGTTTTGAACTAAAACCTTTAACTTTAAATAAGGTGTTAATCAATTGAATAACATTCTATTAATGATAAATTAATACATCTATTTGTTATATTATAATTTTCATACTACTATATTTATTCTTATTATTATTAATTTTTCAACTAGAATTAATATTTTGTTTTAAGAAATTACATTAAATTTATTTTATTTATTTTATTTTATGTCTTAACTAAAATTTATGTCATACTTTACTTTTTGAAAAACTTAACTAAAATTTCAAAGCATAATTTAATATATTATTTTTATATAACACAACATTTAAAATATTTAAATTGTTATATAATAGGAATAAATTTATTAAATTTTTTGTCTAATTTTTACAATGTTGATTAATTCGAATAATTTGATGCGATATCGGAGTTCTTTGCTTGTCACCAATTATGATGTTAATACATTGTATTTTATTGTTATTCAAAATATAAACTTTAAATTATTTAGTATTTAAATTAAATATTATATATTATTAGTGTAATATACCTTGAATTATATGTTTTTATTTTAAATTATTGGTAATATTACTAAATTTTAAGACTGTTTAGAACTCATTATATATTTTAGACAACTTCGCGTAGTTTACGTGTGTCGTGATGTGAATCAGGCTACACATTTGCCTGTTAGATTGGTTGGTTCTTCGACTAGTAAGGGAACTTAGTACTCTTGTCCACCTTTGATTAGAGTTGTAATTGTCTCTCATTGATTTTACGACAATTTTTCTTCAGAAAAAAACATTTTTATAGAAATCCGGTTCGACCATCAATTTAATTCGGTTGAACTTTAAATCCATGACTCACTTCCCTTATTAGTTCAGTGACCGGTCCAAGATTGAAAACCATGATATGAACTAAATATGAGGCTTAAAACCACCACATTGCTCAACGGCAACTACTTTCTTAGAAAATAAATAAATAAATGTGAGGTTATAGATTCAATCGTTACGATTTATAAAATTTGTAAAAAAAATTTCCTTTATTTCTCAATATATTTATACACACACCTGAAAAGTTTTTAATCAAGTTTGTTAGAACATTAGCAAACATATAACTGTCCGGTTTGATGCACAAAAAAAGTAATGGCAGGAAAAAAAAACAATCAATACAAATATTTTGTATGTATTTTTTGATCTAGTATACTATACAAGTATGGGGTTTTAAACAAATGTTTTGCTCAGCAAAAAACTTCTGGATCAAATTTGATGTATTTTATACTATAACAGAAGAATATAGATTACATATAAACTATTTTCAAAATAGTTTTAATAAACTATTTAATCAGAATTCGACTGCTTAATATTTTATCAATCATAGTAATTTATTTTTGGAGCCTCTTTTGTTACATTTCTTTTGTGCTTCCTGATTCATCCTCTTTTCATTATTGAGCACATATGATTGATCAAAATAAAAAATAGAGCATGCGTAAATTGTGGATATAAAGCATGTTCTGATATTATTGAATGTATGTTGTTGGTGATAATACTTTAAAATAGTTAAAAACAATCGTAGAATCGAAAAAAGTAAAGATAATTGCCAAAAAATAAATACTCATGTAAACCTGTTAACTGGTTGGGTTACCCGTTTGGCCTGACCTGAGTCCGTTCAAATAATCGGCTTAGACACTCATTTTTTTATAAAGTCTGGCTCAAGCTTGAGCATGCTAAAGCTCGTAATTTTATAGGTCGGACTTAATTTTTATATAAATACTCAAGTCCAATCTAACAAATAATTTGTTTACTAAATATTTATATATTAAATATAATAATTGTTTTCATTGTTTATGTTATAATATATTGAACTTTTATAATATTTTTTACTATTTATTTAAGTAAAAAATGTAACTATATAATTCCACCACATATATATATATATATATATATATATATATATATATATATATATATATATATAATTTATCTTTAAACAAAAATTATTTATTTGAGTCTGACTTAAAAATAATTTTTTAAAGTAAATTCAATTCCTAAATTTAAAATATAAACTAAAGATTAAAGTGAACTTAAATTAATATTTTTAATAAAAAGCCGCACACCAGCAATTCTACACTCATGTAATCAGACTCATAAAATTGGAATTAGGTGACCGAGTGAATGATGATTTTTTTTTCCTGTTGTACCACCTTATTGGTCATTAATTAACTTGGAATTTCTAATTGATGGTCCCTATAATATAAAAATGTTGTGCGATAAAATTGATGAATTTCTAAAACGCAATAAATTTTGCGGTGTCTTTATTTTATAATTATTTTATTATTATTATTATTAGATTAAATTTCATACTATTAATTTAATAATAATAAATAATAAAGTAATTTTTACTTTATAAAAAATAAAGTCATCACAAGTTTTTAGTGAAAATCTGACCTAGTTCGTGGCATCTACTCCAGCATGGACAGCCTAATGAATGTGATACCTACTTTCATTTTCTTTATGCATCACAAATCAAACATTTATAACGTGATCTTTGTATTTATGTCCTTTAATAAATATAATGAATCATATACATTATTATCACATCTAAAGAGATATGAACTATTATTTAATTCAATATTAATTATAAATAAATACATGCCCCATCAATAGTGATTTTATTTTTATGATATAATAATAATATGTAATAATAACATTTGTTCAACTTTTTCTAAATTGGATCAAATAGTTGTATTTGAAACTCATTAACTGAAAACATTAGATATCTTATGATGTAGGACAAATTTGTATATGCTAGATTTTGACCACCATTATAATTTGATTAGTAGAAAATGCAGTAGATAACTCCATAAGAGCAAAAATTAGAAATCATACTCTTTTTATTTGGGAAAATGGAAGATTAAAAGAAAAAATAAGCACATAGAACAGAAGAGGGTTAGGCGGGCAGGAATTATTTTGGCATATTATAGTTAACCTGCCTAATCCTGTATTACATAATGTTCTTATACCCAATGTTTGTTTAATACAAGTATTAGTTAGCCAGCTCGGTACATTCTTTACCCTCCGCATGTGGTTTGCCTAGGCCGCCTCACAAACAATTCACACTGTTTAGTTCTAGAGTTTCAATTCAGTATTTGCCGGTGTTGGTTCAGGAGCTACCTTAGAAATGTGGGTTAGCTTGTCATCAAATCCCCAGTACTTGGCCGTTTTGACATCATCTTCAACCATCATTTTCGAAAACTCTTCATGGTCATATTTCATAGTGGCTTTGCCCCCGAATTCCCCAGGCAAGTTGTCAACATCGAAGAACGACCTCATTAGCTCCACGCTATCTTTGCTTTTCGGGTACACAAATTTTACCTTCTGAAATGTTTTCGGGTCCAGGAAATACTTCACAGCCTAACCAAATGGATGTACCCTACCCCTATTAGTATAAGAGAGCAGTAAATATTTGATGATGTGGAGGTGAGAGAATGAGAACAAACCTTCCAGAAAGCCTCGAAAATTCTAGGCGGGTTATAGAGAAATGCAATGGCAAGCCTTTCGGGGTAATGAGACTGTAAGATGTTAATGATGTCTCCCGCTGTTCTGATAGAGACATTGTTGCTCAAAGACAATCCTGTGAAGTCTATCAACCAGGACATTTGTTCTTGTCCCTCTGCAAGGTTAAGGATACCGTTTTCTATCAGGTACACCAAATGCCGGATATTGTCTTCTGCACATGATGTATTCTGTCAATTGCAAAATAATCACCATTAGCATTAGCATTAGTTAGTTTAACCAGTGCTTTTAATTACGGTTATCATGCGAAGGACGAAATGAAAAAAAGATCAATTTCGTCCAAGATAACCCCGTGTTCATATCAGAAGCTGTAATTCATATGCTGGAGCTTTTGGACTAATTTAACAAAAAAAAGTCAATTTCTACTCGAATTTCATAAGGAAATCGGTGTTACAAACCAAGCTAACCAGTCAATTTAATCCTTGATTCTAAGAGAAGTTGATACCTGCATCCCTGGCCTCATTATAAGGACGGTCCTGCCATAGCGATCGTGAAAATTAGCTCTGAATACTTTGCCTGTCTCGCCTTCGTGTGCTATTTCATGCTGGACAGCGAAAATATACATGTTAATGGACTCACATTCTAATGAAAAATACTGCAAATGATACATTTGGACATACACCTACCCAACGGGTTTCTTCAGGCTTGTAAGATGCCCTCCACTTGACTGTATCTCGTAACATTTTGTGCGCCTTATCGACATTCCAGTTTCGAGCTTCAAGATATCTCTTTAAGCATTCATCACTGCAGTATTTTAAACTACGCCCCGATTGAGGTCCAAGTGCTTCCCTTAGTTCACTCACCTAATCAAAGGTAAAACAACTTCTTCACTTCGTAATCCAATTTTAACATTTCCAATCTTATTGAATTCCATTTTGCAATATAATGAGGACTAATTTAGTCCATAATTTAACTTTTTTATCAAATTAGTCCAAAACTGGTACGTCCATAAAATTCCTAGTCAAAGTGATCTTAGAAATCAAGTACCTTTGCATCACGCACTGTAGAGCCATTCTCCTGATGAGTATGAGAGCTTTTTCTAAGCAGAAACATGGCCACTGTTTGGCAAGAAGAGAAACAAAAAAAAAAGTTTAGCCAATTTACGGTTAAGAAGATTTCATCAAACAAAAGGAAATCCAAACAATAAATTAGACATGAATTTGATCAAGCCACACATCATATATTAACATAGTATGCAGGAGGATCAAACATTGACTTTTCCAACAGAACAGGATCCAAATGAAAGCGAAGGTCCCAAAATTCCTTCAATAGATCATGAAATTTGGAACTAAATATGTGTTTATGATTCTATATAACACAAATAATATACAGAACCGGAACTAAAAATAACACAAGCATCAAACACCAAATCAATGGTTGACTAAACTTTCAATCCTATAAATCAACATTTGACCTCAAACTTGATGATTCCTAAGAAATAGACTTGAACATCGATAAGAATCGGGGCTTAGAAATCTTCAATAAGATCAATAGGACAGATCCCAAAAAAAAAAATTCCAAAAAGGAGCACGTATTAGAATTTAAATTGTAAAGCAAAAAGAAAATTAAGGAGTAGCAGAGCTTAACCAAATTGAGAGATAATAGAAAAACAAAAGCGGATTGAAAATACATAAAAGAAGCAGAGAGCTAGAAAATAAGACCTCAAGGATGTTAAGAGAGTGAAGGAACGACTCTAGTATTGTTGTATAAAAACAGAGAGAAATAAGGGAAGAGGTTGGAATTTTATATAATGGAAGACGAAAGAGGGAATCGGAGTGAAAGGAACGTTGATAAAGACTGCCGGACTTGTATTTCCTGCCACCATTGCTCCCAAATCAATCGCCACGCTTGCTTTTCTTCCCCTGTGGGCTCTCTGCTTACTTGGCCCTTTTGACCTTTTCGGACTTCAAAGAATTTTTTAAAGTTTGAAATGAGTAAAATTATAAAATTAGACTAATTTTCATAATATAAATTAATTTGGATGGTTAATAGTTAAATTTAAGGGTAAAATTAAAAAATATGTTAAAAAGATTTTTGTGAAATTTTTTTTCTTATATGAGTGTTTGTGGTTTTAAAAGTTAGTAAAAAAAGGATAACTGTATAGTATGTTTTTTAAAATTAGCTTTTTTTGTTAATGCTAAACCACCAGTTATTTCAATAAATTCAATATTCCTATATTTTAATTATATTATTTGTGAATTATTTATCAAGATTTGAGTAAGTTTCGGAAATTTTTCATTTTGTCATAATTTTGTAAAGTTATCGTCAATTTTTAATTAATATAAATATTTATACTTTTTAAAAAATTATAAAATTTATTACTAATGTGTACTGTATTTTTATAAACAAAGTTACAAATTTCCTTCTCAAAATGGGCAAGATTACCTTTCCAAATGTGGTTTCAAAATTTTGAAAATCTCTTTTTGCTAACTTTTAAAACCACGTACACCAATTTAGAAAAAATTTCACAAAAACTTTTTACAACATAATCAAACCACATGACATATTTTTAAAATTTACCCTTAATTTAAATATCATTTCTTCCATTTTATTATCAATTACTTTTAGAAAATAACAATTCATTTTAACCATTTTCTACATCATAACCTTCGAACCCAATAATGATAGCGAAATGATTTGTTTTGTGAGACATGTGTTATGTGTTATAGTTGTGTTACGAATCAGCTACTATCATTTTTATGATAAGTAGTCATTACTTATTTGGTTTATGTTTTCTGTTACTTATTTTGCCCTTGTGTTATAAAATATTTTTAATGGAATGAAATATACAAAGGAATAAAATAGATAATAGATTATTTAGCACATGAATTAAATAGACAGTTACACGATGATGTCACAAGTCTCACATATGTGTTATTATTATTATTATTATTATTATTATTATTATTATTATTATTATTATTATTATTATTATTATTATTACTACGGTTCCATATTGTTAGATGTGGGATTTTGCACTCCGCTATTTTTTAAAATATAGTATTATATTATATGTAAATAATTTTTTAAACATTAAAAAAATATTTGAATGAACCCCTTATATTAAGTAATTTTTACTAAAAAAGTTTCCTTAAAAGATTTGTTTTCTATATTCTTTTACTTAATTTATAAACTTTTCATTTACATATCTTCATTTTACCAATTTCTAACTTTTTATTCATACATTAACTTTTTATTCATAGATTAAAACTATAAATAAGTTTTATTCTTTTGAATCTTAATGTCATTAAAATGAATATTTTCTATATATATTCAAAACTAAGATTTATTTGGATATTAATCGGACCCTTTGACAAAATAAGTTCGGTCCGCCACTGATTGTTATTGTTGTTGTTATTATTACTATCAACTATTTTAGTATTACTTATTCTAAACTTAGGCGTTCCAGTCCAATTGTAGTGAATGTCTTATCCTAATAGTTAAGACTGAACATGACCTCTAAAGATCTCAGGTTCGAATCACATCCGAATGTGTCAGAATTTTTCTTCTATTTAATGTAAGCGCAATTGCACAATTTTTTTAAAAAAAAATCTTCAGTTAGTTCATATTAATTATAAATTTTTGTTTGATTCATTTTAATCCAACTAATTTTTTTATTTAAAATATAATACATTTATCTTTAATTTTTTTTAATTTATTATGTAACGCTTCAAGGTAACTCGTACACTGAGTGTAACTCGATTGGTGTATTTTAAAAAAACTATTTTAATATTTATAATCAATTTTCATTAACAATAATATGTGTGTCATTTCTTTTATAAATGATAATTATTTTTGTTGACACGATATTATTTAATATTTCGTCATAATTAAGGCTTTTCATCTATTCCTACAAATGTTTTTAACGAAAATCGAATTTGAATTTTCCATATATCCTTGTTAACTTTTCTAATTGTTCAAAAATTCATATATAATAATCTCCATAACTAATCATAATAAAGTGATGTAAAAAGTATTGTCAAGTGGGATTAGAAGACCTTTGATCATGCATTCAAATATAAATTTTAGGACAAATCTAGCAACTTTTTCCATCCATCAACTTGGAGTGAGTGGAATAGTGGGGTTACAACTAATTATTCTCCATCTTTACATCCACTTAAGTTCTCCAATCCATACAAACATCACATTTCACAAACCATAGTTGATTCTATAACAACACGCCACTCAAATTTAAAAAATATATATATGGTCCCGTATCACTTTAACCTCCAAAAGATTTTAAGCAATAAGTCAAGCGCATGTCTAGTTCTCTAGCTAGATGAAAAATTCAGCTTTTTTTCGCATTTATCTTTTTTGTAATATTTATAAGTATCTTCATTGAGATATTTTTATACGGGGTTTAATTACAGTTAAGACTCCTCACTCCCCCTCAACAAGTCTATTTAGTGAGATTTGAATCATATTTTTTAAACTTACTCAACTTACGTTATCAACTGAACTACACTTTTTTTATTTTTGCACATTTATCCTTAAAACATGTAAAAAGTGCGCTTGTCTCTTAGAAAAAATGATAAGAGGCCAATTTAACTTAAACTCATGTCTAATCATGATTCATGAGATTAGTTCATAACGACTTATGCATTGTAGTGGCCCCTTGAATTGGATATACTAGTCCTCCTTTTGTAGGGTTTGTTTAGGATTGCTTTCCCGGCTGCCATATTGAAAAGATTTACTTATAAACTTTTCATTAAATAATATATTTTGGTCTTGATCAAAAGATTTTAATTCTTAATGCTAATTAATTGTGATTTTTTTGCTATTAATTTTTAAATGTCAAAATCTACGCTTATAGGACAAGCAGGAAAATGGAACTTTTCACAATCTCATACTAGTTGTAGTAGTTATAACGAATTTTGTTCAAAAACATCAGTGTCAAGTGCTGTTGTATTTTTTATAAAAATTTCGTTTTTTATCCTATAGCTTCTTATAACATATATTCATTATTTTTCATATTAGTTTTTTACCCTAATAATAATGCATGGCTCCGTCACTTAGAATAACATCAACATGTGAAATGCATTAGCATACAAATGAGGCATGGCGAGACAAAAGGGAGTCCAAGAAACACAAGCATACGATCAGTCGTCATATATATATATATTGGTTCTATCTTTTTAGGATCCACTTTAATTTCTTCTACAGAAACAACATGGCCTAAGAAAGAAACTTCTTCAAGCCAAAATTCGCATTTGCTAAGTTTGGCATATAATTTATTTTCCCTCAAAGTTTGGAAGACTATCCGTAAATATTGATCATGCTCTTCCCGTGACTTAGAATACACCAAAATGTCATCAATGAAAACCACTACAAACCTGTCTAAATATAAGTAAAAGACACAGTTCATAAGGTCTAAAAATGTTATTGGTGCATTAGTAAGACCAAATGGCATCACCAAAAATTCATAGTGCCCATATCTAGTTTGGAAATCCGTCTTGTCTGAAGACAAGACTGATACCAGATTCTTGGGGGGGTCCTGAATTAAGGCTTCAATTAAAAACGTATTTTAAAATCCTCGGATTCAGATATAATAATTGAAGTTAATTCAAGATTATAAATTCTTATGTCAGATTCTAACTTTTCTTTAACAATTCTAAGTCGAATTATTTGATTAGTGTATTCTTTTATATCCTTTTTATAAAAATTATATAAATCAAAACATCCTTCATAATTTATAAGGTCGTTATCATCAAAATCTAGGCTATTTTGATAAAAGGAAAGATTATAATCTATTCTTATTATTCTTTCTGAAATTATTTCTAATTTATTTTTAAGATATAAGATTCTATTCATTTAAATTCTAAAAGAAGTATCTGAACTTTCTGAAAGAACTAAAGAAGTTAATTCTAAATTTAGTTCTTGTATTTCTCTTTCTAAAATTGGTATTCTTTCTGTATAAAGAGCTAATTCTTCTGTATATCTATCTAAGGTTTTTCTCATCCAGTCTACTAGTATATAACAAAATCTATAAAGTCTTGAACTTTCTGTTCTTAGTTCTTCAGTATGTATTCTTATTCTATCAGTATAAAATCTCACTAAAATTCTACTTCGTCTTAGTTGTAATTCTTTTCTTTCTAGTTTGTCTTTGAGTTCTAAAATTCTATTCATATTAACAAATTTATTAACAATTTTCTCGTCACTTATCTGGAAAGATCACATATAGTGCAGTCCAGAAAGGAGAGGATACTTAATTGAATGTATATAATCAGAGTATTTAAAGCAAAGTATTTAAAGTATACATTTTCAGCTTATGGTTTTCTATGATGATGATTTTCTGCAAGCTTATGATTATAGAGAGAGAAATAGAGAGAGAGAGAGAGAGAGAGAGAGATAGTTGTGTATATTTTGCAGAGAAATGATCTTATTTATAGCAGAAAAGGGGAGGGTATACCGGCTACCTGTTGGATTACCGGATCTTTATATGACGTCATTGCTTACGTATTAGTAATTATTGCAACTATGACTCATCACTTTTGTCTGTCTGAATTATTATGGAGTCTGACATCATTGCTTACGTTTTTGTAAGTATATCTGTATCTGAATTGTTATATGGTATTATAAATTCTTATGGCTATAACCTTTGCTGAAGTTAAATGTTGAAAGAGATTTTAAAGGAAGATTCTGTTGAAAACACCTAACCTGGATTTCTCTTATCCAGATAATCTATTAATAGATTTTTTAATAAGGAAATTTAATTTTCAACCAAAATTTCTTTAAAATTCAATCTTACCATTTAAATTTCAAATGTTTTTATTACTTCCAGATTTTCTTAAACTTAAAAATTTCTGTATTAATTTAGCTCATCCAACTGGTACTTTTGAAAGAGGGACTTACAATTTTTGCCCAAAATTTTCCCAAGGCCTTTTGCTTATTCTGAGTTGAAAATTTTAAATTTGAAGAAAAACTTTCTGTAATTTTAAATTAAGATCGAGCCAATAAGAAAATATAAAATATTATTATTATATTCAAATAAAGTAGTCAAATTATACAAAAACATAATCAAATTATACAAAGTATTACTTAAATTATAACTAAAAGGAAAAAGTATAACTGAGTATAGAAAAAGTTGAGATTCAAAATCAGATTGAAGTTGTATTTCTTCTTTCTGAGATTTTGAATGTCTTCCTTTTCATTTCTAAGACCTTATTTATAGCATCTAATGGTGGGGACATATACCCACTAGCTTTATTAAATATTCTATCTTAAGCCTTACAGCTGTCTAAGTAATCTTTACAGCTGTTCTTCTTATTTGTTCTTGCGCCTTCTAGAGAGGAATGTTTTGTCTTTTAGCGCTTGAGGCTGAGCTGCTTTCTATTTGGGCTTCCTTTTGGGCTCTTTCTTCTGTGGATGCTTCAATGGTTTCATTTCTTTGCCCAAAATCTAGATCCATTATTTGGTTGTTATGAAAATTTAAAATGGGTCTTTGAAGTTTTAACTGCAATGGGCTTGCCAAATCAAATATCTTATTAAACCAGTCTGCCCATCCTTCTGAGGGTTGAGTATCTATATCTTCTAAGCCTTTTATTACATCCTTCTGTATTTTTTGTACTTCTTCGGTAGTTTCTTTTATTTCCAATGATATTTCTTTGTTGATTTCTGAGTTTTCGTATATCATTTCTAGTTTTTCTAGTATCAGATCTTCTTTAGTCTTTCCTTTGTCGCTTATGACTCCGGAGTATGATGTTTGGTTCTTGCTATGTTCTAACCGTGTTTCTAAATCTTGTATCTTCTTTCTTAGGAGATTTTCTTCTTCTTCTTTATCAATTAATTTTCCTTCTAAATCATGTATTATCTTTTTCATTCTTATCATTTCTTGAGGTATGTCTTTGGGTATTTCAACTTGCATGGTCAGTATATCAGACTCGTCTGTTGTCTGTTCTAATATTTCTGGACTTACATAAAAAGAAGTCAGGTATTTCTTGGCTTCTGTCTGTGCTTCTCTTATAGACAAGTATTTTTTTATATTTGGGGTCTTTATGTTTGGTATTTTGTATCACTTGTTCCCATGTCTTATAAATCCCTGGCTGAGGACCTGTATATACCACATAGGCGATATTATTGTTATTTCTTTGGGTGAAGTATAGGCTAAATCCATTTATAGCTGCAATGGCGTGTTTATCATCCTTTCTTTTGACAGCCACCCATAAATTGTCTAATAAAATTCTTTCGGTATCATTGAGTATGGTTCCTTTGGGGTAATTAAACGCCCAAGAAGTCTCTCCAAAGTCTGAGAAGTTCAATTTATCAGAAAAAACCAGAGCCTTTGGTTTAGGCTGGTTTCTGTTTATCATATTTATGTCTTCGGGCAACATTCTAGTCTCTGAGGTATTAGGAGTATTTATTAAGTCGTCTATGGTAGGTCTAGAGGAGGTATTTCCCTGGTATCTAGTAAGTTTTCCTCTGCCTCGATCCGAAGCTCTCATTGTATCAGTCTTGTCTTCTCCTGTTATGTATTTCCTGCCAAATTATCAAATTGTAAGAGTCTAGATAATATATCAGCAATTTTATTTTGTTCACCCTGTATGTGTTCTAACAATGGTTTATATCCTTTTTGTAATAAGAGTGATGTGAGTTTATACCATCTTTTATAAGAAGATCTTTTCTTTTCTTTCTTTAAATTATTATAGTATTTAACGATAGCAATACAGTCTGTTCTAATTGTGAATTCTGTCTTACCAATTATAAAGAATTCAAAAGATTCTAAGGCATAGTATATTGCTAACAATTCTGAGTCTATAGTACTAATTTCTCCCTTTTCCTTAAAGGATCCACTAGTGTATCTACATATTCTTTCTTCAGTTTTATTAGAAGTCTTATGGGGTTTGCTTATTAAAACAGCTCCCCATCCAGATGCTGATCCGTCTGTCTCTATTATTAAATAATCAGTGTCTAAGGGAATCTCTAGCTTTGGTAAATTTTTTACCCTTTCTTTCAGATTTCTAATTATCTCATGGTCTTTATAATTTAATTTCTCAAAAATTTCTTTGCCAGTTTTTAAATATAATGGCTTTAGGTATTTAGATAAATCTTTTATAAAAGGTCTAGCATAATTCAACAATCCTAAGAATTGCTGAAGTTGCTTCTTTTCCTTTATGTTCTCTGGAAAGTCTAGTATCTTAGTAGTTATATGAGATTGTAATTCTATTTGTCCTTCTCCAATTATTACTCCTAAAAAATTTATTTTCGTTCTTCCCAATTCTATCTTTTTCTTAGATATTATTAATCCATTCTCTTCAAATTTCTTAAAAACTTCTTTAAGATGTCTATTATGATCTTTAGCTGTTTTACTAAAGACTAGTATATCATCTATATATACTGCAGTGAAGTCTGTAAATTTCTCAAAAATTTTATCCATTCTTTTTTGAAAAACTGCAGGTGCGTTCTTAAGCCCTAACGGCATTACTGTCCATTCCCAATGTCCTATAGGGTTTGGGCAAATAAATGCAGTCCATTCTATCGAGTCTTTGTGCATTCTTATTTGATAGTATCCTGACTTTAGATCAAATTTACTCATGAATTTTGATCCTTGTATTTTGTTTATAAGCATTTCTTTGTTAGGTATATCGTATCCATTATTCTCAGTATTGTCATTAAGTTGTTTATAGTTTATAACCATTCTAGGTTTTCCTCGTTTCTTTTCTGCATTATTATTAACGAAGAAGCTAGGTGACCTGTGTCTAGACTCTGAACGTCTAATAAATTTATTTTTTATAAGTTCTTCTAATGCTTCTTTATACCATTCTAACTCTTGATTATTAGCGGGTATTGCTTTCGCTCGTATAGTGATATCAGGGTTTATAATTTCTAATTTATATTCCGTAGGGTTTCTACTCCAGTATTTTTGAGGATCTTCTCCTATTATTTTCAATTTCTCAAGTCTAGATTGGTATTGTAGAATTTCATTGTCTAAAATTATATTATTCAGCTGGTTTGAGTATATATAGTCTGATTCTATTTCATAAAGGTCTAGTTGTCTCTCTAGATATTCTTCATTAGTATATGTTTGTTTATTTATATTAGGTATTTTGTCTTCTAATCCTGTACTCCCTTCGAAAAAAGTTTTAGGAGTAATGGGTATAGAAAAGTTATTAAAACTAAAACTTATATAGTCTTTTGTTATTACTGCCATTCTATTGTCATGTATAAGATAGTCTAGTCCTAAAATAGCTAAGTATCCCAATTGGTATAAGTTTCGTATTGGAATATTTGTTATAGTAGTTATTAATTTATCTTTGTTTATATCTACCATTTCTATTAATATTTCTGGTATATATTGTGAACATGTAGTTATACTACCGTCCATCTGTCTTCCAATAGTAGGTTTGTCTAAGTTATGCTTATATTTTGAAGGAATTAGTTTATTATCTATTTTTGATGTTGAACATCCAGAGTCTATTAATGCTAATCCTTGTATTTGAAAATCTTGTATAATACATGTTATTTTAATAGTATAACTCGTATATGGTGCTTCGTAAGGCTGTCTATTAATCCTGTGGTAGTGAAATCTTTTTTCGTATAATTCTAATAAGATTTCATCAGTTATATCTAATTCTAATAGTTCTAAAATATTCTGTTGACTATTATTTTGTATATACTGGTCTAATCCTTCTTCCTCTAATTGACTAACTCTATTTTCTAAGTTAGCAATTCTATCTTCCATTAGTCTAAATCTTTCTCTCCAAGTTCTTTGTTCTAAATTATCTGCAAAAGTATAAGAGTTTCTAGTTTCTGTTGTTAATGTTGGCCATTCTGAATTATTATATTCTTCCCAACAAAATTTACAAATTTCAGTATAACAGTTATTACATTGAGCTCTTAGTTCTATAATTGGGTATAAATGACATTTGTAACATTCTCTATCATCATTACCTTTTCTAAAATTCCAAGTATGTTGTACACATTCTGTTCTATCCATAAATTCTATTTTTATATTTTTATATCTTTCCATTACTTCTAATAAGTCTGTTGGTTCATTATCATCTTCTTCTTCAGAACTATATTCTTTTGTATCACTTACTATTGAGTATATTGTCTCAGTATCACTAACTTCTTCAGTTACTGCCAGTAAGTCTAAATTAATATTTTCTACTAGCCTTGATTCTCTAGTATGTATGTTATGTTTATTAGGACATTTAGTGGATAAATGACCTATTTCTCCACATGCATAACAGGTAATTGTATCCCTGTATTGTCTTTTATCATTAATTCTTCTAACATGTCTTTTAGGATTTAAAAATGGTTTCTTAGCATTAGTCTTAGATTTTCTAATATAGTATGCTTTCCTTGTTCTATTATAGGGTTTTCTCCTTTTATCATACTGAGTAATTTTATTTCTAGGTTTTCTATTACAAGAGGTACAAGCTTCTTGTCCATATTGTTGCGGTGTATAAATATTATTACAGAATCCGTAATTGTCTTTCATTTGTCTTTGTATACTTATTTCTGTACATTTCTTTTCCAAGTGTTTCATTATTTGGTATACTAGGGTATTTATGTTTAAGGTATAATTATTTTCCCTTTCTAAGAATTTATTTCCTTCCTCCTGTATTTCTTGTCCTAAGGGTCCAGGTAGCTTAAGGAGTAATTTCTTCATAAATTCTTTATTATAAGTATTTTGGCTTTTGGCTGTAAAATGTATGTAATCGTTTAAAAACGGTACAACATATTTCCAGTCATTAAGCTTTAATTGTTCTAAATTTCTTACTGCTTCTTTCTGTTGTATAATTGATCCTATATTAGGGTCTGTAGCAGTCAATAGATTGCTTATAGTATTACAAAAGTTCCATGGATTATTTCCCACATTTATTAGTCTAGTATATTCTTGAGGAAAATTGATTTTAAAATCATCCCATGCCCTTTTTGCAGTATTTCCTAATGTAGTCTCAAGGAAACTATACATTTGTTCTGGAGTATGATTGAAATTCTTTTCTAAGTAATTCTTAACAGTTAAACTTTTCCATTGCTGTATAACTTCCGGCCATACTTGAGGCGAGTATTTTTCTAATTGCAATAGACTTTCTTCTTTGTATATTCCTATTGGAAATCTATTTCCTCTAGATTTATATTTTCCATTATCAGATTGGTATTCAGAGTATTGTCTTGGTGGTATATTTCCTCTATTATAATTTATAAAAGTAGGTCTATTTCTTGGAGGTTCTAAAGGTGTCTCAGTCTTAGTCCCTGAAATTCCTTCCATTAATTCTTTAGGTAAATTATTAAGGAATTCCTCCATTTCTTCTACATCCATCAAATTTCTAGTATAATTACTTTGAGTCTCTTCTTCTTCTAATATTTTTATAGTTTCTTCTAAGTATATTCTCTTCTCAAAAATATCTATTATTTCTTGAGGTCTTTTATTTTTATATGCTTGTGCAATCCATTCTATTCTTTCTTCTAATGTCTGATTTATAAATTGTATAACAATATTATTATAATTTTCTCTAGTCTTAAAATATCCTTCATTATATAAATCAAAGAATATTGTTTCTAAAGGGTCTAATTTTATATCTACTAAGTCTATATTTTGGTTATTAAGAATCTGGTCATTAATAGCCCAAGAGCTATTAGATTGTGTATCAGCTTCTAAATTTTCTGTATAATTTTTATAATTATCAAATCTTATACTAATTCTTCCTCTGTTATCTTCAAAGATCTGACTTTGGTCTGGTATTAGTTTTGTCTTACTTTCTTCGAATAGTCTGGTTATATTCCATTCTATTCCAGCATGAGTTTCTGCTGAAAATTTTGGTGGTTTTATAAATCTAACACCCTTTGATACTAGGGCTTGTATTATATCTTCTACTTTGCATTTATATTTTATATTAGTTGAGTTGATCGATTTACCGATTAATCCAACTGTTATAACAAGATTATTTCTATTTATTAAACCATAACCTTTAGTCATGATTCCTATTTTTATTTGATGTAAGTCTTTTGATTCTAAGAAAAATTCTGGAACACAATAGAATAATCCTCTATTGTCATTCATGTCTATATCCATTATACTTATAAGTTTCTTACTTTCTTCTTGTATAGAGTCATCGTATATAGTTATTATAGTATGAGCTCCTAAATCTTGTCTAGTCATGCCTTTTATTCCTATTATAATAAGGCCTAAGTGAGTATATTTATATCCATCTTTAGCTATTTGCTTAGCTACTGATTTCTCTAGAAGGGGTATTCTAACTATGTCTTCATCCCCACATTTTATAGATTTTTCTTCTGTTTTTCTAAGAAGTCTATATTTTTCTGTCCAATTTCCCTTCTGATAGAGTATTTTTGGATTTAATAATTTCTTCTCATTCTGTTTATAGTTTTCTAAGTCTTTCTCAATATCTATTACTTCTGTTAAATTTATTTCTTCGTTATGTTCTTTTGGTTTTATCCCAAAAATTCTCTTTATTTTATTCTCACTTTGTATTTCTGTAGTAGTAGAATTACTACTACTACCTCTTAAAGTATAACTTCTTCCAAAAAATTTGTTATTCATTATTTGGAGGATTATATGTTATAAAAGTATCTGTTATGATTGGGTTTAGTCTAAATCCTTGATCTCCTAAACCTTTTATTATATTGTTCTGATTATTTATTATTATATTTGACAGGTTATCTAATCCTTCGTTCTTATTCTTTGCGTCGTTATATATGTTTTCTAATAGATTTTCTAAAGTCTTTAACTGAGGTTCTAAGTTATCAGATATCTGTGAGTCTTTAGGTATCAATTCAAGTATTATAAATTCTTATGTCAGATTCTAACTTTTCTTTAACAATTCTAAGTCGAATTATTTGATTAGTGTATTCTTTTATATCCTTTTTATAAAAATTATATAAATCAAAACATCCTTCATAATTTATAAGGTCGTTATTAACAAAATCTAGGCTATTTTGATAAAAGGAAAGATTATAATCTATTCTTATTAATCTTTCTGAAATTATTTCTAATTTATTTTTAAGATATAAGATTCTATTCATTTAAATTCTAAAAGAAGTATCTGAACTTTCTGAAAGAACTAAAGAAGTTAATTCTAAATTTAGTTCTTGTATTTCTCTTTCTAAAATTGGTATTCTTTCTGTATAAAGAGCTAATTCTTCTGTATATCTATCTAAGGTTTTTCTCATCCAGTCTACTAGTATATAACAAAATCTATAAAGTCTTGAACTTTCTGTTCTTAGTTCTTCAGTATGTATTCTTATTCTATCAGTATAAAATCTCACTAAAATTCTACTTCGTCTTAGTTCTAATTCTTTTCTTTCTAGTTTGTCTTTGAGTTCTAAAATTCTATTCATATTAACAAATTTATTAACAATTTTCTCGTCACTTATCTGGAAAGATCACATATAGTGCAGTCCAGAAAGGAGAGGATACTTAATTGAATGTATATAATCAGAGTATTTAAAGCAAAGTATTTAAAGTATACCTTTTCAGCTTATGGTTTTCTATGATGATGATTTTCTGCAAGCTTATGATTATAGAGAGAGAAATAGAGAGAGAGAGAGAGAGATAGTTGTGTATATTTTGCAGAGAAATGATCTTATTTATAGCAGAAAAGGGGAGGGTATACCGGCTACCTGTTGGATTACCGGATCTTTATATGACGTCATTGCTTACGTATTAGTAATTATTGCAACTATGTATAATTTAAGTAATACTTTGTATAATTTGATTATGTTTTTGTATAATTTGACTACTTTATCTGAATATAATAATAATATTTTATATTTTCTTGTTGGCTCGATCTTAATTTAAAATTACAGAAAGTTTTTCTTCAAATTTAAAATTTTCAACTCAGAATAAGCAAAAGGCCTTGGGAAAATTTTGGGCAAAAATTGTAAGTCCCTCTTTCAAAAGTACCAGTTGGATGAGCTAAATTAATATAGAAATTTTTAAGTTTAAGAAAATCTGGAAGTAATAAAAACATTTGAAATTTAAATGGTAAGATTGAATTTTAAAGAAATTTTGGTTGAAAATTAAATTTCCTTATTAAAAAATCTATTAATAGATTATCTGGATAAGAGAAATCCAGGTTAGGTGTTTTCAACAGAATCTTCCTTTAAAATCTCTTTCAACATTTAACTTCAGCAAAGGTTATAGCTATAAGAATTTATAATACCATATAACAATTCAGATACAGATATACTTACAAAAACGTAAGCAATGATGTCAGACTCCATAATAATTCAGACAGACAAAAGTGATGAGTCATAGTTGCAATAATTACTAATACGTAAGCAATGACGTCATATAAAGATCCGGTAATCCAACAGGTAGCCGGTATACCCTCCCCTTTTCTGCTATAAATAAGATCATTTCTCTGCAAAATATACACAACTATCTCTCTCTCTCTCTCTATTTCTCTCTCTATAATCATAAGCTTGCAGAAAATCATCATCATAGAAAATCATAAGCTGAAAAGGTATACTTTAAATACTTTGCTTTAAATACTCTGATTATATACATTCAATTAAGTATCCTCTCCTTTCTGGACTGCACTATATGTGATCTTTCCAGATAAGTGACGAGAAAATTGTTAATAAATTTGTTAATATGAATAGAATTTTAGAACTCAAAGACAAACTAGAAAGAAAAGAATTAGAACTAAGACGAAGTAGAATTTTAGTGAGATTTTATACTGATAGAATAAGAATACATACTGAAGAACTAAGAACAGAAAGTTCAAGACTTTATAGATTTTGTTATATACTAGTAGACTGGATGAGAAAAACCTTAGATAGATATACAGAAGAATTAGCTCTTTATACAGAAAGAATACCAATTTTAGAAAGAGAAATACAAGAACTAAATTTAGAATTAACTTCTTTAGTTCTTTCAGAAAGTTCAGATACTTCTTTTAGAATTTAAATGAATAGAATCTTATATCTTAAAAATAAATTAGAAATAATTTCAGAAAGATATATATATATATATATATACCATTCCAATGTACAAAAAGCTAAAATGGTAACATTTTATACATTATACCTAATTTGGTGTGTTCAAAAAAAAATTATATATGTACCAAATTTTTAATAATCTTCTCTAATTTAATAACTAAATATTGGTGAATGTAAATATTTAATTAAGATGAGACTCCTTAATACTCAATTATTAAATTAGATAAAGTTCACTTTTGATAACATGAGTATTTTCGTTCACTTGTTGGCTATTTATGACTATTTTTACTTTGGTTTTTACTTTATGACTATTTTTTCTAGTTTCTAGAAGATATGTTTCTTGACCGTTTTGAAGTGCAAAAACTCGAACATTTGGTAATATTTTTCTGTTAGTTTCTAGAAGATACCTATCCTTGACCACTTGGCAGTACTCTCTAATTCTTAAAAATTTTTAAATTTAAATGAATTATCGAATTAATAAAATTTTTATTACTTTATTAAAATAATTAATTTATTATTTATATTTTATAAAATTTTTTTTTAATTACTATTAAGAGTATCTTTAATCGATAATGAATTTTAGAATTATGTGGTATGTGAAATAGATGTTTATATTGATGACATGTCAATAATTTTAAAAATAGACAATATCTTTAAAAAAAATCATACTAGATTGTCTATTTCATTTAGAATTGTGTGATTAAATAATAAAAAAAAAGTTAATTACAAGCTTGTTTCAATGGTCAATATTAAAATATTAATTTATTTGATGATTTGGAATTCCATTTGAGCCGCATTAGTTTGTCTATTTCATTTAAAATTATGTGATTAAATAATAAAAAATTATTAATTACAAGCTTGTTTCAATGTTTAATATAAAAATATTAATTAATTTGATGATTTGACATTCTATTTGATTGTCTACATGTAGAAGATCAAATAGACAATGTTCAACATTTATTGTGTCACAACATATAGGAAAGAAAAAATAAACAAGCTAGTGTAGAATAATTTTTTAGTTAATTGTCTATTTTTACCTATATGGCAAGACTATTATTGGAATTGACTATCTACTAAAGATGCTCTTATAATAAATTATCTCTCCCATAATAAATACAAGGATAACTTAAAGGCTCGGACAATGTTACTCCTTCTATGTGTGAGAACAACCCCCACCTTTTGAGATACATTTTTTAGGTGAGTTAGGTCATTATTCTCACCGAAAATTCTATGGTACTTGCCAATGTATTGCAATGTACCATAGATTTATGATAAAAGTTAGTTATATCCTTATTTAAAGTGCTAACAGAAAATTATTAAGAGGCTATTATTGTCCTTCAATAAAAAAATGTCCTAATTAAAAGCCACAATCAGCACATGATCTCTTAACCCAATAAGATAAATTATACATATTTAATGATTTATCGGGAAAAAATCAACTTCCAAAAAAAAGAAAAAGAAATATAATTTTGCAGATCTGTAGGTGAATTTAATACTTTTTTGAATTTATTCTCTTCAAATTTTGAAAACTCAAGTTGACTTTGGGAGAAAGGAGAAAAAGATGGAGAAGAAACCTCAATTTTAATAGACAATGATAAGATTCAACCGAGGAGTGGTAAAGATTAAAGCAAAACAGAGAGCGTAAATAGCAAAATCAAAGAGAAAGAAGATAAAACGGGAGAAGAGAAAAATGAGAACCAATTTGTCTATCTAGAGTTTAACAGAGAAAAATGAGAACCAATTGTCAAATATTAAAAAATCGACGAATATAAAGTAGCATAAATGTTTAATTGAGGGAGAAGAGAGGTTGAATTTGATGAATTTAATATGGATGACAAGCCATAAAGTAAAATGACAGAAAAATAAATATTGATGAAAAGTGGAAGGATAAAATGGAAAGAAAATTGATGACAGGCCATACAGTAGAATGACATGAAAATGAAAATTGATGAAAAGTGGGAGGATAAAATGGAAAGAAAATTGATGATAGCCACGTTTAACTTTTTATTTCATTAATATTTAATATTTATTTATTTATTATACAAATAGGATAAAGATGTGGTACATTATAATATCTTGTCAAGTACTATAGAATCACCCTTGTTCCCACATGGTATTAAAGCACGGTTACGATGTTGGGTTACCTGTTGATAGCTCCACGCTCCAAATAGATTTGAGCGTGAGCGGAGTGTGTTGGATATCCCATATTGGTAGAGGCTTGAGCAATGTTGCTCCTTGTATGCGTGAGAACAACCCTCACCTTTTGAGGTACAATTTTGAGGTGAGTTAGTGTTGGGAACTGACAGTCAAATTGAACATGCATAAGAGGCATGACGGAAATTAAAATTTTGTCCCTGTCCCAAGAACTCCTATTAGCTGCATATAAATTAAATAAAGCCTTAACTAAATAATTCTCTACCTAGGTTAGCATGCTAAAGGACTAGGCATACCATAATTCAAAATTATATCCTAGCATATTTATTTTATACTAAGCATGTTATAACTCTAAGTTATAACCTAAGCATAAAATAAACTAAGCATGCAAAAATAACCTAAGTATAATTATTAAGTCTAAAAATACTTAAAGAAAAAGACTTAATAATTAAAAGAGAAAGAAAAAGAACTTACCAGTTGAAGCGTGCTTTTGCAGGACCTTCTTGCACAAGCCTCCAGTCGTAGGATAGCCTCTATCAGTATCCACACGAACCCCACCAACCAAAACCTCCCCAGGAGGAAAAACTAAGAAGCCTCGAGTAGTTGCTAGACCACTCTAGAAGCCTCACCCAAAAATATAAACTAGTGATGCCCGAATAAATTCAGGCTCCACAAAAATAACTTGCTCAAGTACCCGAGAGATTAATTATCTCGCTTAGGATTTATGCTTTGAGCTTAGTCCATTTTGAAAGGAGAAGGGACAACCTATATATAGGCTTGGGGAGCAAAAATTTGCTCCCCATTAGCGATGTGGGATGGGAGTAAAACTCCCATCCCACACACCTACCACATGCACGTGCTCCATGTGGTAGGCTTGCCTTGCATTCATGGGCTGCCTTTGTGCAGCCCATGAATATGGGCCACCGCGAACACTGCCCAGCAGTGTTTGTGCACCTTTCGGTGTATTTCGTGCAACCGAACATTGTATAAAATATTTTATACTTTTCGATTTTAACTTGCCAATGCAAAATTCCCTTTAAATCCTTTCAAATAAATATTTATTTTTGACTCTCATAAATTAGTTATCAGTCAAAATAAATTTCTTGGTCCAACCAAAATTGATCTAATCAATTATAATTTATTTATGACTCTAATTAATTAGTTACCGGTCAAAATAAATTCCTTGGTCTATCAAAAATTGATTTAATCAATTTTAACCAATCAAATAATAATCCAATTATTATTTATGTTATATTCTTGTAATAGAATAAATCTATTAGTTCTTTACTTAGTCCGATGAAGGTCGAATGTGTGTGACCTTATAGGATCCCGAAGTATTGAGCTGTTAAGGCTTAACCAACCCTTGTTCTAATGGAACCATTGGCTCGATGCTCTAGACCGTAAATAGAACTCGATTACCTTAAACGACTGTAGTACGCCTCTAGCAAGGGTCTACCATCCCCCATTACTCGGAACGTCATTTATGCTTATGACTTAATCCCGGTTAATGCAATAGTTATCCAGTATGATAAATTCCTTCCATTCTTTAATATTAGTACCATTTGGTTTATTGGGTTCGGTTAAAGTGTTAACCCACTAATAGCAAGGTTGCTCCAAGCTATCCTAGTTATTTACTTGTTACCGAAGTATATTGCCTTTTACCATAGTGTGTTTGACTAGAAACCATTTCTATCAAACACATACTCTGATCAAAGGTTTATGGCAATCATCACTTCAACAAGTGGCTAGGTACAACTCCTTAATATATCCGGAGTGATGGATTCTTTCCGACTACTCAGTCTACCAATGTGTTGTTATCACTATACCCATAATCACCCGTAGCACCCTAAATTAATGAGTGCATAGCAATTACCCAAAGTATAGCAATAGTACCACACAAGGCAACTAGCAACTCAAGTATGAGGACATTCGCAAAGCTTATTGCATGAAGATAAACACTAACACATTGATATTTATACCAAGTGTTTATCTTGTTGCGGTCTCCAATATATCTCCCAGATATATCCATGTGTCAAGCTTAAGGCACCACCTTCAGTCTTTAGGAGATTTACTGCTTGGACCCTTTCCAAGAAAGTTGACCACATGCTAGTCTTTCCGTTTCATCAATATCCTTTCTTGATGACACTGTGACTAGGGATAGTTTAGACATAATCATAATTGCACATGAAGTAGGTTCCACCAAATATAGTCCAACTATAATTTCTATGACTTCATGCTATGATATGTCAAGGACTTTTGTATACATACATCAATGAATATATTTTAACCAGCTATAATATATATGTTTAAAAACACATTGATATAAACAAAAGAACAAATGCCTTTATTGATTAAATAAATTATTCATACTATTACATAATTAAGATATATTGCCCTAATTGCCTTAAGGGGCATACATCATATCCAACAAACTCCCACTTGCACTAAGGCCAATTAGACATATTTTTTAATCCATATGCTTTAACATGCTGGTCATGTTTGACTTGAGTCAATGGCTTTGTCAGACCATCCACGAGGTTCTGATCAGTGGGTACATATTCTAATCTTATTATCTTAGCATCAACAATCTCCCTGATTATATAATACTTTCTGGATACATGTCTATTTTTTTGATGAGACCGTGGTTCCTTTGCCTGAGCTATGGCACCATTATTATCATAATATAAAGTAATTGGATCAATAGCCTCAGGCACCACACCGAGATCACCAATAAATCCCTTTAACCAGACAGCTTCTTTTGCTGCTTCGCATGCAGCAATGTATTCAGATTCCATGGTTGAATCAGTAGTAGTTTCTTGCTTGGAACTCTTCCAGCATATTGCCCCTCCATTTAACACATACACAAAACCTGACTGAGACTTAAAGTCATCCTTGTTAGATTGAAAGCTTGCATCAGTGTAACCTTTGATAGTGAGATCACCTTCTCCATAAATCAAGAACTCATCCTTAGTCCTTCTCAAGTACTTAAGGATTGCCTTGACGGCCATCCAGTGCTTTTCACCTGGATCTGACTGATATCTGCTCGTAAAGCTCAAAGCCTGAGAGACATCCGGCCTAGTACATATCATAGCATACATGATGGATCCTATCATGGATGTATAGGGTATATCCTTCATGCGCATTCTCTCTTGAGCTGTCTTCGGACACTCAGCTTTAGATAGGTTAATCCCCTTTGTCATCGGGAGATAACCTTTCTTAGAATGCTCAAGGTTTAACCTATTCAACACCTTATCTATATATGTACTTTGAGAAAGACCTAACAGCCTCTTGGATCTATCCCTGTAGATCTTTATACCTAGTATAAATGCTGCTTCACCAAGGTCTTTCATGGAGAACTTTCTTGACAACCATACTTTAACGTTTTGAAGAAGAGAAATGTCATTTCCTATTAGCAGAATGTCATCAACATACAATACTAGAAAAACGACTGTACTTCCACTAACCTTCTTGTAAACACAAGGCTCATTTGCATTTGGGCAGAAATCCAATTCCCGAATTGTCTGATCAAACCTTATATTCCAACTCTTGGATGCCTGCTTAAGTCCATAAATGGATCTTTATAGCTTGCATACCTTCGAGCCATTCTGAGATCTAAAACCCTCAGGTTGTGTCATATACACATCTCGGTCTAAATCCCCATTCAGGAATGCTGTTTTTACATCCATCTGCCAGATCTCATAATCGTAATGAGCAGTAATAGCGAGGAGTATCCTTATGGATTTGAGCATGGCTACCGGTGAGAAGGTTTCATTATAGTAAATACCTTCTCGTTGACTATAACCTTTCGCAACCAACCTTGCTTTATAGGTAATTACATTACCGTCCATGTCTGTCTTCTTCTTGAAGACCCATTTGCACCCAATTGGTCTAACCTCTTGCTGTGCATCAACCAAATTCCAAACTTGGTTCTCGTACATGGAATCCATTTCTAATTTCATGGCCTTTTGCCATTTATCAGAATCTGAGCTTTTCATTGCCTCATTATATGTCCTTGGTTCATCATCCTCCACAAGATATAGTTCCTTATCATTAGTGATGATAAACCCATATCTATCGGGACCCTTATGAACACGACCTGATCTTTGCAATGATTGTGTTTCGATAGTTTGTTCTTGGATCACACTCTCTTGTGTATTTAGAACGTGGTCAATCAGTTGATCGTCTGTTTCTTCCTCTTAAACTTCCAGTTCAATATTGCTCCCACTGACCTTTTCAAGTAAGTGTTCCTTTTCTAAAAAGTGAGCATTTCGAGACACAAATATCTTTTGTGCTTCGGGTTGGTAAAACAGATATCCAATTGTTTCCTTTGGATATCCAATGAACAGATATTTGTCAGCCTTGGCATTTAGCTTATCTGACGCTATCCTCTTTACCATAGCAGGACAACCCCATACTCTTAAGTGATTTAGAGATGGCTTTTTGTTACACCATCTTTCATAAGGTGGAAAATCAACTGATTTAAAGGGCACTCTATTTAAGACATAAACCACGCTCTCAAGTGCATATCCCCAAAAGGATTTACTAAGAACTACATGGCTCATGATGGACCTGACCATATCTAACAAAGTCTGATTCCTCCTTTCTGACACTCCATTATGTTGGGGTGTATAAGGAGGGGTCCACTCGGGAACTATCCCATTTTCCTTTAGATAATCCTGAAACTTTTGACTTAAGTATTCTCCACCTCGATCCAATCGAAGTGTTTTAATACTTTTCTCAAGCTGTTTCTCTACTTCAGCTCTGAATAGTTTGAATTTTTCAAAACTTTCAGACTTGTGCTTCATCAAGTACAAATAACCGTATCGTGAGTAATCATCAATAATGGTTATGAAGTAGGAGTATCCTCGTAGTGCCTGAACACTCATTGGACCACACACATCAGTGTGTATAAGTTCCAATGTACTCGTGGCTCGTTCACCCTTTCCTTTAAAGGGTAACTTTATCATTTTTCCTTTTAAACAAGGTTCACAATCACCATAAGACTCTAAGTCTATTGAGCCCAAGTCTCCACGCTTATGCAACTTGGTTAAGCGATATTTGTTTATGTGGCCTAAACGGCAATGCCATAAGTAAAAGGATTTCTCATTATCTAATTTAACTTTCTTCACATTGTTTATATTGAAAATTTCTGTTTTAGTATCAAGAATATAAATGCCACCTTTCAACATTCCATAACCATAAAGAATATTATTCAAACGAATCTGACAATTATTATTCGAAAATAAAATTTCAAATCCCTCTGTTGCTAAACACGCAACAGATACAATATTCTTAGTAACACTTGGAATGTAATAACAATTATTCAAAACTAAAACAAGTCCACTTGGCAAAACAAGACTAAAGCTCCCTACGGCTAATGCAGCAACTCTGGCTCCATTTCCCACGCGTAGGTCCATCTCCCCTTTTGTAAGTTTTCTACAGTTCCTTAGTCTCTGCATCGAAGTACAGATATGAGAACCACAACCAATATCTAATACCCAAGTGGATTCTTGTGGAAAAGTGGCAAAGTTTTCAATTACAAATATACCTGAAGTAGATGCCTCTGTAGGCTTTTTCTTCAAATGCTCAGAAGCAGGAGCTTTGCAATCCCTCTTCCATGTCCCGGTTTCCCACATTGGAAGCAGACATACTTAGATGCCTTCTTTTAATTCTTCTTCTTACTGATTCTTTTCTTGGCACCCAGTGCCTGCTTCTTCTTCTTAGAAGCCTTGCCTTTTTCAACCAACAGTAGAGGTTTCAGATCTTTCTTGATCTGAGGTTCTACTGTTTTCAACATGTTAATTAATTCAGGGATAGTTGAATTAATCCTGTTCATGTAATAATTAGTTACGAAGCCTGAGTAACTATCTATCAAGGATATCAACACAAGGTCAATGCTCAAGTCATGATTCATCTTGAATCCCAATTAATTCAGCTTCTCAAGGTATCCCAAGAGTTTCAGTACATGCTGTGAGGCAGAGGTGCCAGCATGCATCTTGGTCCCGAAAAGTAGCTTGGAGGTCTCATACCTCTCTGTCCTTTCCCTCTCCGAAAAGAGTTCTTTAAGATGGAAAACCATATCCTCTAAGGGCATGTTCTCATGTTGTTTCTGAAGCTCAGGATTCATGGACCCCAATATAATACATATGGCAGTCTCACGATCTTTCCTATGCTTCAACCAGGCATCATGTTCCACATGATCCTCAACATCAGGTTCTACAGGGAAAATTTCACTTAGGACATAGGCAATTCCCTCAGATCTGAGAACTATTCTCACTGTCGAAACCAATCAGAAAAGTTCGAGCCATTCAATTTGGTGTCAAGTAACATACGGAGATTAAAATTGGAAGCCATTTTCAACCTAAGACATAAGAAAAGAAAAGTGTTTAGATATTAGTTTAAGTACATGTATTTAATATGAGGACTTTTAATTAAATACATTTTCCTACTATTTTCTTCGAAATTTACAATAGCCCATTCTATTGAATTCATGAATTTTAGCCCAGCTAAATTTCCTAGTAGGTAGCATCTATAACTAGTCTATTACAACCCCCAATTTTATGAGTCAAGTCATAATAGTCAGTCATAGTTGGAATCCCATTCCATTTGCATCGCATGCAATTGCTAATTCATTCAAGTTCCCTAATCCCAAGGGACGTGTGCTCTTATATTAGCATCTCCTTGAATATGTCTCAGATCTGGGCCTAGCCCCCAATTTTATGGTGGACGACCCTAGCTCTGTTAAGGCAGACCCTATCTCAAACTTTACAACCAATCAATGTGGACTAGAAGGAACGCTTTGCGTAGCACTTTGATAGCGCAAAAAGACCGTATTATAAATTTGAGTAAGGAAGACTATAACTTGCTGTAATGTATTTACTTTGGGATTTTATTGGTGTTAAACGTCTCACCCAATCTAGGATTTTATCAGATGGACAAAATTATAATGACTTGTATTAATTCAGGGAATTTTAGAATTAATTTATAAGGTCTAACCTTAGGTGGGTTCAGCTCTTTATTATAATTATTCCATCAACCTATATTATATGCAAAATAATTAACACTTTTATTTGTTATATTTATATTGCATTTCCTTTAAGCTTTTATTCAATAATTTTAATTTTTTACTTTGTTATAGAAACATATATAAGCAGCATCTTATATACTAGAAATAAATTAGTTCATATTAATCCCCGATTGGTCAATTTAAATTGCACCGATATAGGTTCCCAGGTAGGAGAGGTACCCTATAAGGAGTAGACACCAAGTCCAATCCTTAGCCAGAACAAATACGGGCACAAACTTGAAGACCAATGGATTCTCTTGAACTAATAAATTTCGTTCTTCCAATTCATAAAAATGGGGAGCATCTATAACCCATGTAATTTAAATAAATTATTGACACTTGTATAATTTGAGTAAGTTGAGCAGGCTTATTCAAAATTATTCATAACCATTTTCTAACCTTGAAATGAAAGGCAGAAGTTTATATATATTGTTCCAAATAATTAAATAAACAAATCATTTCATTTAGAAAATAATATTTAGTTTACTTCTAACTTAATTATGCACTAAATAGCAGGCTCTGATACCATTGTTGGGAACTGACAGTCAAATTGAACATGCATAAGAGGCATGACGGAAATTCAAAATTTTGTCCCTGTCCCAGGAACTCCTATTAGCTGCATATAAATTAAATAAAGCCTTAACTAAATAATTCTCTACCTAGGTTAGCATGCTAAAGGACTAGGCATACCATAATTCTAAATTATATCCTAGCATATTTATTTTATACTAAGCATGTTATAACTCTAAGTTATAACCTAAGCATAAAATAAACTAAGCATGCAAAAATAACCTAAGCATAATTATTAAGTCTAAAAACACTTAAAGAAAAAGACTTAATAATTAAAAGAGAAAGAAAAAGAACTTACCAGTTGAAGCGTGCTTTTGCAGGACCTTCTTGCACAAGCCTCCAGTCGTAGGATAGCCTCTATCAGTATCCACACGAACCCCACCAACCAAAACCTCCCCAGGAGGAAAAGCTAAGAAGCCTCGAGTAGTTGCTAGACCACTCTAGAAGCCTCACCCAAAAATATAAACTAGCGGTGCCCGAATAAATTCAGGCTCCACAAAAATAACTTGCTCAAGTACCCGAGAGATTAATTATCTCGCTTAGGATTTATGCTTTGAGCTTGGCCCATTTTGAAAGGAGAAGGGATATCCTATATATAGGCTTGGGGAGCAAAAATTTGCTCCCCATTAGCGATGTGGGATGGGAGTTTTACTCCCATCCCACACACCTACCACATGCACGTACTGCATGTGGTAAGGCAAGCCCATTTGGGCTTGCCTTGCATTCATGGGCTACCTTTGTGCAGCCCATGAATATGGGCCACCGCGAACACTGCCCAGCAGTGTTTGCGCACCTTTCGGTGTATTTTGCGCAACCGAATATTGTACAAAATATTTTATACTTTTCGATTTTAACTCGCCAATGCAAAATCCCCTTTAAATCCTTTCAAATAAATATTTATTTTTGACTCTAATAAATTAGTTATCAGTCAAAATAAATTTCTTGGTCCAACCAAAATTGATCTAATCAATTATAATTTATTTATGACTCTAATTAATTAGTTACCGGTCAAAATAAATTCCTTGGTCTATCTAAAATTGATTTAATCAATTTTAACCAATCAAATAATAATCCAATTATTATTTATGTTATATTCTTGTAATAGAATAAATCTATTAGTTCTTTACTTAGTCCAATGAAGGTCCAATGTGTGTGACCTTATAGGATCCCGAAGTATTGAGCTGTTAAGGCTTAACCAACCCTTGTTCTAATGGAACCATTGGCTCGATGCTCTAGACCGTAAATAGAACTCGATTACCTTAAACGACTGTAGTACGCCTCTAGCAAGGGTCTACCATCCCCCATTACTCGGAACGTCATTTATGCTTATGACTTAATCCCGGTTAATGCAATAGTTATCTAGTATGATAAATTCTTTCCATTCTTTAATATTAGTACCATCTGGTTTATTGGGTTCGGTTAAAGTGTTAACCCACTAATAGCAAGGTTGCTCCAAGCTATCCTAGTTATTTACTTGTTACCGAAGTATATTGCCTTTTACCATAGTGTGTTTGACTAGAAACCATTTCTATCAAACACATACTCTGATAAGAGGTTTATGGCAATCATCACTTCAACAAGTGGCTAGGTACAACTCCTTAATATATCCGGAGTGATGGATTCTTTTCGACTATTCAGTCTACCAATGTGTTGTTATCACTATACCCGTAATCACCCGTAGCACCCTAAATTAATGAGTGCATAGCAATTACCCAAAGTATAGCAATAGTACCGCACAAGGCAACTAGCAACTCAAGTATGAGGACATTCACAAAGCTTATTGCATGAAGATAAACACTAACACATTGATATTTATACCAAGTGTTTATCTTGTTGCGGTCTCCAATATATCTCCCAGATATATCCATGTGTCAAGCTTAAGGCACCTTCAGTCTTTAGGAGATTAACTGCTTGGACCCTTTCCAAGAAAGTTGACCACATGCTAGTCTTTCCGTTTCATCAATATCCTTTCTTGATGACACTGTGACTAGGGATAGTTTAGACATAATCATAATTGCACATGAAGTAGGTTCCACCAAATATAGTCCAACTATAATTTCTATGACTTCATACTATGATATGTCAAGGACTTTTGTATACATACATCAATGAATATATTTTAACCAGCTATAATATATATGTATAAAAACACATTGATATAAACAAAAGAACAAATGCCTTTATTGATTAAATAAATTATTCGTACTATTACATAATTAAGATATATCGCCCTAATTGCCTTAAGGGCATACATCATATCCAACAGTTAGGTCATTGTTTCCACCGAAAATTCTATCGTACTTGCCAATGTATTGCAATGTACCATAGATTTATGATAAAAGTCAGTTATATCCTTATTTAAAGTGTTAACAACAAATTATTAAGAGGCAATTATTGTCCTTCAATAAAAAATGTCCTAATTAAAAGCCACAATCATCACATGATCTCTTAACCCAACAAGATAAATGATACTTATTTAATGATTTATCGGGAAAAATCAACTTCCATAAAAAAGAGAAAGAAATATGATTTTTGGTAAATTTGAAACTTTTTTAAATTTATTCTCTTCAAATTTTGAAAACTCAAATTGATTTTGGGAGAAGGGAGAAAAAAATGGAGAAGAAACCTCAATTTTGAGGGACGATGATAAGATTCAACCGTGGATCGTTAAAGATTAAGGCAAAATAGAGAGCATAAATAGCGAAATCAAAGAGAAAGAAGATAAAACGGGAGAAGAGAAAAATGAGAACTAATTATCTATCTAGAGTTTAACAGAGAAAAATGAGAACCAATTGTCAAATATTAAAAATTTGACGAATATAAAGTAGCATGAATGTTTAATTTGGGGAGAAGAAAGGTTGAATTTGATGAATTTAATATGGATGACAAACCATAAAGTAAAATGGCAGAAAAATAAATATTGATGAAAAGTGGAAGGATAAAATGCAAAGAAAATTGATGACAGGTCACACAGTAGAATGGCATGAAAATGAAAATTGATGAAAAGTGGAAGATTAAATGGAAAGAAAATTGATGATAGACCGCATTTAATTTTCTGTTTCACTAATATTTAATATTTATCTATTTATTATTACAAATAGAATAAAGATGTGGTACATTATACTACCTTTTTAAGCACTATATAATCATCCTTGTTTTCATAAGGTATCAAAGCACGGTTATATTATTGCGTCACTCGTTGATAGCTTCACGCTCTAAATAGATTTGAGCGTGAGCAGAGTGTGTTGGATATCCCACATTAATAGAGGCTTGAGCAATGTTGCCCCTTGTATGTGTGAGGACAAACCTCACCTTTTGAGGTATATTTTTTAGGTGAGTTTGGTCATTGTTTCCATAAAAATTTCTAGGGTACTTGCCAATGTATTGCAATATACCATAAATTTAAGATAAAAGTCTGTTATATCCTTATTTAAAGTGCTAACAACAAATTATTAAGAGGCTATTATTGTCATTCAATAAAAAAATATCCTAATTAAAAGCCACAATCACCACATGATCACTTGACCCAACAAGATAAACTATACTTATTTAATGATTTATCGGGAAAAAATTAACTTCCATAAAAAAGAGAAAGAAATATGATTTTGCAGATCTGTAGGTGAATTTAAAACTTTTTTGAATTTATTCTCTTTAAATTTTGAAAACTCAAGTTGATTTTGGGAGAAGGGAGAAAAAGATGGAGAAGAAACCTCAATTTTGAAGGACGATGATAAGATTCAACCATGGATCGGTAAAGATTAAAGCAAAACAGAGAACATAAATAGCAAAATGAAAGAGAAAGAAGATAAAACGAGAAAGAGTAAAATGAGAACCAATTGTCTATCTAGAGTTTAACAGAGAAAATGAGAACCAATTGTCAAATATTAAAAATTTGACGAATAAAAAGTAGCACGAATTTTTAACTGGGGGAGAAGAGAGGTTGAATTTGATGAATTTAATATGGATGACAAACCATAAAGTAAAATGACATAAAAATAAAAATTATGAAAAGTGGGAGGATAAAATGGAAAGAAAATTGATGACATGCCACGTTTAATTTTCTGTTTCATTAATATTTAATATTTATTTATTTATTATTATAAATAGGATAAAGATGTGGTATATTATAATACCTTGTCAAACACTATAGAATTATACTTGTTTCCACATGGTATCAGAGCACGGTAATGATGTTGCGTCACCCGTAGATAGCTCCACGCTCCAAATAGATTTGAGCGTAAGCGGAGTGTGTTCGATATCCCACATTGGTAGAGTCTTGAGCAATGTTGCTCCTTGTATGTGTGAGGACAACCCTCACCTTTTGAGGTACATTTTTGAGGTGAGTCAAGTCATTGTTTCCATAGAAAATTCTATGGTACTTGCCAATGTATTGCAATGTACTATATATTTATAATAAGAGTCAGTTATATCCTTATTTAAAGTACTAACATCAAATTATTAAGAGGCAATTATTGTCCTACAATAAAAAAATATCCTAATTAAAAGCCATAATCATCACATGATCTCTTAACCCAACAAGATAAACTATACTTATTTAATGATTTACCGGGAAAACATTAACTTCCATAAAAAAGAGAAAGAAATATGATTTTGCAGATCTGTAGGTGAATTTGAAACTTTTTTGAATTTATTCTCCTCAAATTTTGAAAACTCAAGTTGATTTTGGGAGAAGGGAGAAAAAGATGGAGAAGAAACCTCAATTTTGAAGGACGATGATAAGATTCAACCATGGATCGGTAAAGATTAAGGCAAAACAGAGAACATAAATAGCAAAATCAAAGAGAAAGAAGATAAAACGGGAAAGAGTTAAATGAGAACCAATTGTCTATCTAGAGTTTAACAGAGAAAATGAGAACCAATTGTCAAATATTAAAAATTTGACGAATAAAAAGTAGCATGAATATTTAACTGGGGGAGAAGAGAGGTTGAATTTGATGAATTTAATATAGATGACAAGCCATAAAGTAAAATGACATAAAAATAAAAATTAATGAAAAGTGGAAGGATAAAATGGAAAGAAAATTAATGACATGACACGTTTAATTTTCTATTTTATTAATATTTAATATTTATTTATTTATTATGACAAATAGGATAAAGATGTGGAACATTATAATACCTTGTCAAGCACTATAGAATCATCCTTGTTTCCACATGTTATCAGAGCACGGTAGTGATGTTGCATTACCCGTTGATAGCTCCACGCTCCAAATAGATTTGAGCGTAAGCGGAGTGTGTTCGATATCCCACATTGCTAGAGTGTTGAGCAATGTTGCTCCTTGTATGTGTGAGGTCAACCCTCACCTTTTGAGGTGCATTTTTGAGGTGAGTTAAGTCATCGTTTCCACAGAAAATTCTATGGTACTTGCTAATGTATTGTAATGTACTATATATTTATAATAAGAGTCAGTTATATCCTTATTTAAAGTACTAACATCAAATTATTAAGAGGCAATTATTGTCCTTCAATAAAAAAATATCCTAATTAAAATAATTATCACATGATCTGTTAACCCAACAAGATAAACTGCTTATTTAATGATTTACCGGGAAAAAATCAACTTCCATAAAAAAGAGAAAGAAATATGATTTTGCAGATCTGTAGTTGAATTTGAAACTTTTTTGAATTTATTCTCTTCAAATTTTGTAAACTTAAGTTGATTTTGGGAGAACGGAGAAAAAGATGGAGAAGAAACCTCAGTTTTGAAGGATGATGATAAGATTCAACCATGGATCGGTAAAGATAAAGGCAAAACAGAGAACATAAATAGCAAAATCAAAGAGAAAGAAGATAAAACGGGAAAGAGTAAAATGAGAACCAATTGTCTATCTAGAGTTTAACAGAGAAAATGAGAACCAATTGTCAAATATTAAAAATTTGACGAATAAAAAGTACAATGAATATTTAACTGGGGGAGAAGAGAGGTTGAATTTGATGAATTTAATATAGATGACAAGCCATAAAGTAAAATGACATAAAAATAAAAATTAATGAAAATTGGAAGGATAAAATGGGAAGAAAATTGATGACATGACACGTTTAATTTTCTATTTTATTAATATTTTCTATTTATTTATTTATTATGACAAATAGGATAAAGATGTGGTACATTATAATACCTTGTCAAGCACTATAGAATCATCCTTATTTCCACATGGTATCAGAGCATGGTAATGATGTTGCATCACCCGTTGATAGCTCCACGCTCCAAATAGATTTGAGCGTAAGCGGAGTGTGTTCGATATCCCACATTGGTAGAGTCTTGAGCAATGTTGCTGCTTTTATGTGTGAGGACAAGCCTCACCTTTTGAGGTACATTTTTGAGGTAGGTTACGTCATTGTTTCCACAACAAATTCTATGGTACTTGCCTATGTATTGCAATGTACTATATATTTATGATAAGAGTCAGTTATATCCTTATTTAAAATACTAACATCAAATTATTAAGAGGCAATTATTGGCCTTCAATAAAAAAATATCCTAACTAAAGCCACAATCATCACATGATCTCTTAACCTAACAAGATAAACTATACTTATTTAATGATTTACCGGGAAAAAATCAACTTCCATAAAAAAGGGAAATAAATATGATTTTGCAGATCTATAGGTAAATTTAAAACTTTTTTGAATTTATTCTCATCAAATTTTGAAAACTCAAGTTGATTTTGGGAGAAGGGAGAAAAGGATGGAGAAGAAACCTCAAATTTGGAGGACGATGATAAGATTCAACCATGGATCGGTAAAGATCAAAGCAAAAAAGAGAGCGTAAATAGCAAAATCAAAGAGAAAGAAGATGAAACGGGAGTAGAGAAAAATGACAATCAATTGTCTATCTAGAGTTTAACAGAGAAAGATGAGAACCAGCTGTCAAATATTAAAAATTCAACGAATATAAAGTAGTATGAATGTTTAATTGGAGGAAAAGAGAGGTGAATTTGATGAATTTAATATGGATGACAAGCCATAAAGTAAAATGACAGAAAAATAAAAATTGATGAAGAGTGGAAGGATAAAATGGGAAGAAAATTGATGACAGGCCATACATTAGAATGACATGAAAATGAAAATTGAAGTGGAAGGATAAAATGGAAAGAATATTGATGACATGCCATGTTTAATTTTCTATTTCATTAATATTTAATATTCAATTATTATTACAAATAGGATAAAGATGTGGTACATTATAATACCTTGTCAAGCACTATAGAATCATCCTTGCTTTCACATGGTATTAGAGCACGGTTATGATGTTGCATCACCTGTTGATAGCTCCATGGTCCAAATAGATTTTAGCGAGAACGTAGTGTGTTAGATATCCCACATTGGTAGAGGATTGAGCAATGTTGCTCCTTTTATATGTGAGGAAAACCCTCACCTTTTGAGGTACATTTTTTAGGTGAGTTAGGTCATTGTTTCCACGAAAAATTCTATGGTACTTACCTATGTATTTAATGTACAATAGATTTATGATAAAAGTCAGTTATATCCTTATTTAAAGTGCCAACAACAAATTATTAAGAGGCTATTATTGTCCTTCAATAAAAAATATCCTAATTAAAAGTCACAATCATCACATGATCTCTTAACCCGAAAATATATACTATACTTATTCATGATTTATTGGGAAAAAATCAACTTCCATAAAAAAGAGAAAGAAATATGATTTTGCAAATCCGTAGGTGAATTTGAAACTTTTTTGAATTTATTCTCTTCAAATTTTGAAAACTCAGGTTGATTTTGGGAGATGGGAGAAAAGGACAGAGGAGAAACCTCAATTTAGCAGGATGATGATAAGATTCAATCACGGATCGGTAAAGATTAAAGCAAAACAGAGAGCGTAAATAGCAAAATCATAGAGAAAGAAGATAAAACGGGAGAAGAGAAAAATGAGAACCAATTGTCTATTTAGAGTTTAACAGAGGAAAATGATAACCGATTGTCAAATATTAAAAATTTGATGAATATAAAGTAGCATGAATGTTTAATTGTGGTAGAAGAGAGGTGAATTTGATGAATTTAATATGGATGACAAGCTATAAAGTAAAATGGCAGAAAAATAAAAATTGATGAAAAGTGGAAGGATAAAATGGGAAGAAAATTGATGACAGGCCATACAGTAGAATTGCATGAAAATGAAAATTGATGAAAAGTGGAAGGATAAAATGGAAAGAAAATTGATGACATGCCACGTTTAATTTTCTGTTTCATTAATATTTAATATATATATTTATTTATTATTACAAATAGGATAAAGATGTGGTACATTATAATAATTTGTCAAGCATTATAGAACCATCCTTGTTTCTACATGGTATTAGAGGATGGTAATGATGCTGGGTCACTCATTGATAGCTCCACCCTCCAAATAGATTTGAGCTTGAGCAAAGTGTATTGGTGTTAGAAACAACGATCCGAAACAACAAATAATCCGGATCATGTTTGAAGTAAACAAAACACCTAAGTACAAAAAGACCTAAGTCATTGCATCCAGACGTATAAAGAAGACATCCAAAGTCCAAAATAAGTGAAGACAATTACCTAAGTATAAACGGAAGCATTCGGTTAAAGTTTGGAAAGGAAACAAACTTTGAACCACCCAAAACAGCATCCAGAAGAACTGACTGCACTAGCATCCGGAACAAGATTGATCCGGAGATATTAAGTCTGAAGACATCCTGAAGACTTATATATCAAGACGAAGGGAATAATTTAAAATATTAAAATTCATTCCATTCATTTGGTCTACAAGTCAAAGATCCTCTCCCCTAAAGCAAGACAAAAATGACAGCTAGCACTTTTTAGAGAAAGGACAAAGGATTGATACAGAAAAGAGAAAAAGGTAACAACCTTTTTCACCTAGACCAATAAGAAAGGGGCGTGGAACTCATACCAAAAAGGTATTGGCGTAAAAGTTGGTGACTCACTAAAATATAAGGAAAACGATCACTGACAACTTTTCAGCCTCAATCCCAAGTATTCAAGGGTCAAAATCTCTATCTAATGGAATGATCAATAGTTCTGGAAGTGCCACATATTACCTAATCAACGGTGAAGAATTGATTAAAGCTCAAAAACCTACAACGGCTACATAAGTTGAGAAGGTGTTGGTTGATTTTGAGAAAGCAATACATAAGAAGAATTTGCTAAAAAGCAATCAGTTACTTAATCCCTCCAAGAACCAAACCATTCAAAATCTGTTTGTAAGGATTCCAAAGTGAAGTTATAAACTTGAGGAAGTCCAAAACTAAAACATTTGAGAAAAACCAAAGTGTAAAATATCTCCTACTTGGGTGAGTAGTGAGATTGGGATATATCTTGAAGTAGGTGCTTTGAGTGGGATCTCCTTGTAGGACACAGATTAGGTTTGGGTAGAAATCTAAGTGGTATATCCTACTAAAGACTAAAGGACTCATCTAGGAGTTGGTGCTTCTAGTGGTATATCCTACATCCAGAAGGGATTACCATCCGGAGATAAATTGTAAGGCTTGATTCCTGCCAGTTGGAAAGGAATCCAGTAGTGGAAAATCTTAAAGTAAGGAAACTCCGGGGACAGGAGTAGGCAGGGCCGAAGCAGGATAAAATGCTTGTGTTTGATTTTCTAACTCTTTACTTTTTGCACTATATTACATATTTACATCATCCGGATCCATCAATTCGGAACATAATCAAACACGCTACACTAAGACTTTTCAAAGTCTATTTATTCTGTGAAAAAGGGTCATTCACCCCTCCTCTGACCTTGATTAGACCCTCACAGGGACCAATAAGTGGTATCAGATCAAGTGCTCAAAACTAGAGATCTAACAATCTTAAGCTAAAGGTCCAAATTTTGATCTAAGTATAAAAATGAGTTTCCAAAACTCACAAATCCTTCCCGAGGGTATGTCCATTACCCGTCCTCCACTCTTCACCGATGAACACTACACATTCTAGAAAAATTGGATGAAGAACTTCATTCAAGCATAAAGCATGCAAGCATGGTTGGTCATTAAAGATGGCCTATATGAGCCTACTCACGAAGTAGATTAGCTTACTACCTGAAAGCCCTCAAGTTTATGGGATGAGAATGATTTTAAAAAATTGCGTGAAAATGCAAATGCTATTAACATGATTCACTGTGCTCTTAGTGTAGTAGAATTTAACAGGATATCCAAATGAGAGACTATATAGGAAATTTGGCAGAAGCTGGAAGTAGCCTATGAAGGAACCAACAAAGTGAGAGAAGCCAAGCTTGATCTACTCTAGTAAAAGCTTGAATCCTTTAAGATGGAGCCAAAAGAGTCAATCAGCAGTATGAACACTAGATACACCAATCTAATGAATGAGATGAAAAGTCTCAGAAAAGAAATCACTGAAGTAGAGATGGTAAAGAAGGTGGTTTGGAGTCTCACCAAGGAACGGGTCAACAAGAAGACTGCCATTGAGGAAGCTCATGACTTAAACTTATATAGTTATGATAAGCTCATTGGTAATCTCTTAACTTAAGAATTATCCTTGGAGAGATACAGCCAACAAGAAAGAAGGCCGGAAGAAAAGAAGAAGGCCATTGCACTTAAGGCAGACTCTGCCAGATCAGTCTCTTTCGGATCAGAAAAGCAGCCAAAAGAATCAAAGTACAACAAAGAAGATATGGCTATACTGGCAAAGTACTTTGAAAAATTCCTAATGAAAAAGGATAGAAGGACATCTAGAAGATTTGAATCAAGAAGGCCTAAGGAAGGCACCTCAAGAAGAGATAAGCCAAGAAAGGTTCCGGAAGAAAAGAAAGATCAGGAAAAAGATGTTGCCTACTTTGAATGTGGGGAAAAAGAGCACTATAGAACCAAATTCCCCAAGCTAAAAAGGGAGAAGAAATATAAGAAGAAAGCTATGGTGGCCACATAGAGCAATAGTGAAGAAAGTAGCAGTGCATCTTCAATAGAAGAAGAAGAGATTGCTCATTTCGCATTCATGGCATTGACTGATCCGAAACTAGAGAAATCCGAAATAAATTCATCCAAGCCAGACACTGAGAAAATTGGGATTCAGAATCAGAAATAGCAAATACCGAGGTAAACTCTCATTCTAATTCTATTTCTAACATTGATCTTGCTAGAGCTTTAAAGGTGGTGATCCACAATGTGAGAAAGAAAACCAAAGCCATAAAATCCATATAGCGACAAATTCTGGAATTGGCTGAAGATACTGAAGTAATGTCATAAGATATCAACTTGATAAGAACCACAAAGCATATAGATGTGGTGGAAGAAAACTTCCTAAGAAGTCAAGTTCAGATCTTAAGTGCTAACTTGACAGGGCTAGATAGGGAGCTAACACTGATGAAGAAGGCGTCCAAAAGGAAACCAGGTCCTTCACAACTATGAGCGGACGACCTTTTTCCATCCGCAAGGACCGCGTGAGATGCGTAGCACTGGGGGTGGAAAATAACGGGCGCTATAAAGCGAGCCGAGGGATTGTCCTCATTTTAGCATGATAAAAAGATGGATTGATAAAATTGATGTTGATGTTGAATTTAAGTCCAATTTGCATGTTAAGGGATATGAGACTTGAAATCCTGTATTTTAAAATAGAGTTGCCACCCGATTAAGCTCCACCGGGAATTTGGGTATGATATTCCCACCGGGTGGTAAGACCATACCTTAAAACAAAGATTCCAAGTTCGGATGATGTTATCTATTTTTCATTAGGCCAAGTTAAAAAATTTTATTCTTTCTTAATCCGTTTTAATCTAACCTATTTATTGTATTTTCAGTTTATATGTTTGTTTTCGTATTATCAAGCATTCAAAGCGGTAAATAAATAAATTATTATAGTCATCTAAAAATAAATGCAGAAATTAAAATTATTACAAGGCTTTCGAATCCTATACATTTGTCTATACAATAAATAAAATACCTAAAGGCCTAGACATATGCCTAACCTAAATCCACCTGCATGAAAAGGTTAGCACAAATACGGTACGTTGAACGAGATATATCACATAAAATGCATAGTTAGTAAACAAAACAAAACCCGAGTTAGCACGAACATGGCATATTTTATTTGCCATTTATGGAGCCCAGTTGGATGGCCAAGATGAGATTTAAACATCGTTTGAGGGAAAGTTCCGTTATATCTATATTTTAGACTCGACTGTTATTTTAATCGGATTATTAGTGAAAATGACACATGGTATGGGGTCGGGTCTATTTTCAGAAGGTTTTATACCTTCGTCGTTGCACTGTACATCCTAGCTTCAAAAATTTAAACTAGTTCGGAAAATAAATGAAATAAAACTACTGTCTAGAGCCGGCAGCATCATTGATTCTGCTGGCGGTATTAGTTATACAGGCAGGCTGTATGACTTTTTGGATACTATAAAGAAAGTGTCCTATAAGAAAATGGGGCCACTGGGGTCAAGTGAGGCCACTGCAGTATGGTTGATACCGCCGGCGGCTTCAAATACCTCTGACAGCTTTAGTTTCTTGCAGCAACTGTTTTTGGCCGGAAAGTGACCAAAAACCCAAAACTAAGCACAAATAACAACTAAAAACACAACAAATAAGTAAAATGAAAGCCAAAGAGCTATGAGACTCAGAATTTTTACCTCGGGGCCATGAATCCACCTATTCGTGATCCGTATGACACCTCCGGGGAGCTCAAATGATGATTTTGGGAAGTAAGGAGTGATTTAGTCTCTAAATCTTAATTTTGGTGATTTTTTAACTTAAAATGCACCTAGATATCAGAGAGTTCAGTAGAGAAAAACCAAGAAAAGATAAATTGAATCCTCTTTTCTTACCTTTTCTAAACTTTATCCCACCAAAGCTAGCTAGACTACTCATAATTTGGTTGAAACTTTGAGTTGGGATGGAGTGGAACCCTTGAAATGGTTAGGAAATGGCCTTTATATAGGCTAAAATCCGTTGGAAATTGCCTTTGGTCCATTTATCCGATGGATATCAGCAAAAAGGTAGATAGCTGTTCTATAGATGGAAGTGATGTCGTCGGTGGCATGGACGATACCACCGGCAGTATAGTGAGGCCACCGGCGGCCTCACCTTCCTAACAGGTCTGAAAAGATTGCACGATTCGTGCCCGAAATTAGGGAAAAGGAGAGGAAATCCCGCAAAAGGTGATTTTGACGGAAAAACTCAGATATTAGGCTTATTTTTTTGAGTTTTAATGGGTATTTTGGACTAAATTATTTTTTAGGTGCAAATCATTAGTCTGAGCTACCACTGGACGCGTTACAGGACACGTCGAACTGAACTTTTCTGAAAATAAAATTTATAGAGAATTTTATATCGGTAATAAAAATTCCAAAAAAAGAATTTTTATCATGAGGAATAAAATCGGGTATACGTCATCATTGTCTCGCGAGAGGGACTTTAAAATCCTGTACTCACAGGCTGCCTCTCGGGGGATCACTGCTGACACAGGTCAGTATGATCGCACGAAAGAGCAAGGGTTAGGAATGATACCTGATGGATGGCTAGTTTACCCCTTGGTCGGGCTTGAGCTTTGAAGATTGGTTGCCCCTTGGTCGGGCTTATGCTTTGTAGAGGGGTTTGCCCCTTGGTCGGGTTTGGGCTATGAGGATTGGTTGCCCCTTGGTCGGGCTTGGGATTTGCAGATTGGTTGCCCCTTGGTCGGGCTTATGCTTTGTAGATTTGGTTACCCCTTGGTCGGGCGTATGCTTTGAGGATTGGCTGCCCCTTGGTCGGGCTTATGATTTGTAGATTGGTTGCCCCTTGGTCTGGCTTATTGTTTGAGGATTGGGTTTGTCCCTTGGTCGTATTTGGGCTTTGTAGAGAGGTTTTCCCCTTGGTCGGGCTTATGCTTTATAGATTGGTTGCCTCTTGGTTGGGCTTATGCTTTGAGGATTGGGTTTACCTCTTGGTCGGGGTTGGGCTTTGTAGAGAGGTTACCCCTTAGTCTGGCTTATGCTGTGTAGATTGGTTGCCCCTTGGTCGGGATTATGCTTTGAGGATTGGTTGCCCCTTGGTCGGGCTTATGCTTTGAGGATTGGGTTTGCCCCTTGGTCGGGCTTGGGCTTTGTAGAGAGGTTTGCCCCTTGGTTGGGCTTATGCTTTATAGATTGGTTGCCCCTTGGTTGAGCTTATGCTTTAAAGATTGGGTTTGTCCCTTGGTCGGGCTTGGGCTTTGTATATTGGTTGCTCCTTGGTCAAGCTTATGCTTTGTAGATTGGTTGCCCCTTGGTTGGGTTATGCTCTGAGGATTGGTTGCCCCTTAGTTGGGCTTATGCTTTGTAGATTGGTTGCCCCTTAGTCGGGCTTATGCTTTAAGGATTGGGTTTGCCCCTTGGTTGGGGCTTGGGCTTTGTAGATTGGTTGACCCTTAGTCGGGCTTATGCTTTGAGGATTGGGTTTGCCCATGCGTCAGGCTTATGCTTTGAGGATTGGTTGCCCCTTGGTTAGGCTTAGGCTTTATAGATTAATGGAGTGTAGCTCCTACAACAAGCTACAAGTAAAAGATTAGACTGGTTCTTAAATGACGTTTTCACTGCTTGATCGATTTTGTGAAACAAAAATATTTTTGCCCCTTTGATCAACAGTAAAAACGTAATAATTAAAGTGTAAGAGTTTTAAAAGTCCTGGAATGTCGAGGTTTTGGGCTGAGATCTTGTTGAACTGTTGAAAAGGCAATTACAACGCCCCTAGGAAGTTGATACCGCTGACGGTATAAATTGATGTCGCTGGTGGTTTGGTTGGTGCCGCCGGCGGTATGAGGTGCCATATGGCAGCTTTGACTGGTCAAAGGAATTTGAAATTTGAATTGGATAAGTTGATATCGCCGGTGGCATGGGTGATATCGCCAGCGGTGTGAAGTGATGCCGCCGGCGGCACGAATTGGCAGTTTTAGATTAATTAAACTCTTCGAATTTCGCCTGGGTGTTTAATATGAATTAAGACACCTCTTTCCTTACTACAGAGCAGCGTTCGAAATTCTCCTCTCCCCCTCCTTCAAATCGGATTTTCCTTTCATCTTTTCTTACTTTCATCATGAGGAGAATTTCCAAGGCTCTCAAAGGTAAGTTGACCGCTAATGCTAAGGATGATTTGCCTGATTCTTCCATCCCGGGACTAAAAATTTATCCGATTTCCGTTGGTTATAGCATAAAGGAATCCGAAAGCATGTATGGCTATAAAATAAACATGCCCATCACCAATCTCGTCCCAAAAAAAGAAGATCATCTCTCCCACACCCAGGTAATCCTGCAAAAACTTAATAATTTTATTTTGATTTTTGTGATTTTGGTTGTAAAAACTTGAAATTCTGTCGTTATAATGTTTAAGATACAAAAATAGGGGCGTATAAATTTCATAATGCATGCTATAGGGCTGTTTTGACTTGATCTTTATGCTTCGATTTTGGTTAATTGCATTCTTAGTGATTTTGGTTCAATTTTTGAGTTCATTGAGTTTCTTTAAGTCTGTCTGTGAAATTGATACCGCCGGCGACATGAGTCACATCGCGTGGTGACATCAGGCCTGAGAGAAGATCTAAAAACTTTGCAATATCGCTGGTGATTTTAGCGATATAGCCGGTGACTTCAACCATGCTGCTAGCGCTATGGTAGAGATCGCCAGCAATATCACTGCCTCGTTAGTGATATCAATAGGCTACAGTAGGGCTTACGGGCTTTACAATGCAATGCAGTTGCTTATCTAATTTAATTTCTGATTTCCTTATCTTTTCACAGCCCCATTCTGTCACATGCACCAGGGGGATAGGAACCATCGATAAATGGTGGAAGGTGATAAATAGACATGATCCTGCACTTTGGGCCACCATCGATGCGATGGGTTTTGGGGCTCTAGCCTAGATTTTACCGACTATAATGCCCAAACTATCGCACTCGGCCCTCACTGCATTGACTGAGAGGTGGTTAGAAACCACCAACACGTTCCATCTTCCGATTAGCAAGGTTACGATTACCCCGTCAGATATTATGGCTATAACTGGGTTGCCTTGGACCGATGAGGTCATTCACTTTGATGTTTATATGGCAAATCACCATATTTTGGGACCCATGGTGAAACAGGTGACTGAGCTTTTTAGGTTAAGCCCAAGTTGGGGCGCTTATCATACAGGGAGTTGAGTAAGTTTTGAAAGAAGAAGAAGGTGGTCCCTGAGTTGCAGAGGGAGGCCTATGTCCATTCCTTCATCATTTCACTGTTGACTTTGCTTTTCTTCCATGTCTCAAGTAGTAAGGTAAATTATGGACTGATTTCAGCAGTCGAGGACGTGGCGACGATCCAAGAGAAAAATTGGCCGAGGGCTATTCTTGCCCAGATATTCCATGGATTGGACATCGGAGCCAGGAAGAAGGCTAAGGTCCTCGATTAGGCCATTTACTCGTTCAGGTATGGTGCTATCTCGTCATTTTCACCTTTTTTTTAGCATTCTTAGCATTTTTGACCCTTTGATTACTTTCTTTGCCAACCTGAACTAATGGGATTTTTGGTTGGAGGCATGGGATTTTGAGCATGAGATTCTTCCTGCAGTGGCCTTCTTGATAAAGGTGTCGGCCGACGCTCTCTTCCTTGCTCGCTGGTGTGGAAGCATCGGGGGCTTCTGTAGGTGGAAGACTAGTTATAGGGAAGTGTTACGGCATTTGAAAATAGGCGCGGTAAGAAGTCTTTTGATCCTGTCTAAAATTTGAACAAATTATTAGTACAAAAATATATCATTGACTATACTTACATTAGTTGTTCTGGTCGATCTGTACAGGTAAAAGGGACCCTTTCAAGGAAGTGTCTAACTTGGCGGCTATCCATAAAGTGAGGGAGGATATGGATGATAGACGATTTGTGATCGAGTGCCCCTTGTCTCTAAAGTTGTACTTGGGTGAGAGAGTGCACGGGTAGAGGGATGGCTTACCCTCTATTAGGCCCGTGCCTTTGGCTCCCCCGATGAGCTTATGGTGGCCACACTTGGCCATTACTGACGAGGTCAATAAGGCTAACTTTATTAAGGGAAATGGCTGGGTGGTCACGAGTGGCCTTGGTGTTTATAGTGACTTAACGGGGCAGCTGCTTTCTCTTTGCCCCCGTATTCACCCGGATGATACAATCAAGTTCCATAATAAGAAAAGAGAACCGAGGGCCCCTAGTGAGGTGGTTAGTGAGGGCAAGAGTAGTGAGGGTGAAAAGAGGATGATGATGATGAGAAGGATGATGACAATGGCGCGGTGGTGTCGAGGAGATACTGGTACACGAGGGATATTATTCCTTCAAGGTAAACATCGCAACCTTTCCATATATTTCTTTTTGATTCATCGTTGATGCTTATACCTACTTCTACTTTTATTGTGTTTTTAGGCACCTTCTAAGAAGAGGAGCCGGCCTGAGTCGAGCGAGGTACAAGACCAAGGCGGATATGGTGGCACAGATATAGTGCTAGGGTGCCTCTCGATAGCCTTGGAGAAGTCCTTCATGCTTTTATGCCCTAGTGATGACTTTCGAATTAGGGAGATTTCTCCGAGCACCCACTTGCTGGAATTCGTGCCTCTCGGAACCACACATGTAAGCTTCCTAAGAACATTCATGCGATCCATCTTTTCAAGATATTTTGCACAATTTGTTCCCTTTTTTGGATTTTATAGATTAGATGTGGGGAAGCGGAGCGGATAGCGGGGAACGCCTTCGCCCTTAGAGCTACCCTGGTTTCTCAGACTCTGTTTGCTAAGGTACCTTTATGTTCACATGATGTTTTAATAGTAAAAAGTGCATGTATGAATGTTATGAATGATGCGGTTATCATTATTTTATTTTCAGGAATTTATGGCAATGTCTCTATCTGATGTTGACCGGGCCTAGGCAATGTACCAGGAAGAGGTGGCCGCAAACCAGGAACTCAGGCATCGGGTTGGAGAGTTGGAGCAGCAATTGGATGCCATCGTTCACAAGAGAAGGAGTAAGCTCAACCTGGATTGCACCCCTCAACCTGAGGCTAGCCAAAAAGGGAAGAAGAAAATAGCTGGTCGACGCCCTACCACCGAGACTGCGGGTTTATGGAGCCTTTCATTGACTGAGGGTAGGATGGAAGGGGAGGATGAAGACGTCACCAACCACTATCTTGTAGAAGACATAGAGTTTTTATCTCATCCGAGTGACAGAGGCGGGCGGTCTTAGATTTTATTCTTTTCTTGTTCGATTTGTTACCTTTGTTACATTGATGTCTTGGTTTGTGGTTTGGTTGTCTTGAACTTGTGTTTCAGTTTGCAGTTATGACTTTGGGTGATATGGATTTATTTGTTTAGGCTTGGCTTGGATGTTCGAAACATTTGTGCCTTCAGGCTTTGGTTTGAATAGAATTTAGGTCTTGTGCTTGAAATATGCCTGGAAATAGAATACAGGGTTTTTATAGGCCTAAACTGATGAAAATAGGTCTGAAATTTACAGGGAAGTGCCATGCCGCCGCCGACTTGGTTCATATCATCGGCGGTTTCATTCACGCCGCCAGTAACATCGCTATATCACCGGCGGTATCAGCTCTAGGATTTACAGATTCAGACATTTCTTCTTGTTATTTTTATTATTTTTCTTATCTTTTTGACTCTAGCTTTTGCATAGATTGCCCCTAAGGGTTTTCAATCTATCGAGTCTTGTCTTAATTTTTGCCTGGACTGCCCTTTTTGGGTTTTCAATCCAGTAGACTTATTCTGACTTTTGCATAAACCTGTATGTTTTTAGTCTATCTGGATTTATTATCTTTTGAATTGAAACGTTAATGAGCTCTGAGCATCTTCGATTAAGCTTACTTACGATGCTTTCTCCCTTTGGTCGCCAGGCATGCATGCAATCACAAGCATAGAGGTTTCAATATGAAAAATACTTTTATCGGATGAATTTAACCGGAGTACAAGATGTTGGTAACCATTTCCATTAATCAAACTCCTGGTGTTAACCAATCTTTACAGATTTTCAAGTTAACATCTCACTATTTTTCTCTCGTGCCCTAATTTTTACTTGAACCGCCCTTTTCGGGTTTTTAGTTTAACAAGCGATCTTGTAAGGAGATACCCTAATTTTTGCATGGCCAGTTTACAGAATACCAACCATCGTGTGTCACCCTAATATTTGCCCGATCAGTGGAAGACTGAACGGCGGGTGATTATCATATCTAATTTCTGTTGGGGCCCTTTTTTTTCTGATTTATTTCTTTTGTTTAGATAAGATAATGCTTAAGCCTGTCCTAGCCGATTAGGTTGAGGAACTCGCTCTCGCCCATGCTCATGACCTTGATCACCCCATTCATTCGGTATAGTCTTTGGCTACACGAGAATCGTCTTAACTTGATCTTAATTTCTCCTAGATGCCAGTGTTGGAAGATTCCAGATGCCTTAATGCCAGGTCTACGACTCTTGGCGAGGGTATCAGGTATCTGACTTGCTGTTGTTCGCTTAGTCATGCCTTTGTAAATTTTCAAAGGCTCTTAGTATCCGTTCGGCTATCACACTAGATCACCCGATTCATTCTGACCTTCCAAGTGACACCGGGTTGGCCACATTACAAGAAGTTTTATTTGTGGGAGTTTTGGTTCTTGGAAAGCACCTTTTTGACTGGTTCGCTTACTGTTCTGACTGCTCCTTTAGTGTGTTGTTTGTAGGTCCTTCCTGGTAAGGTCCAACTTTGCCCCTTATGCCAGTGGTGGAGGGTTTCAACTATATCTTGTTTCCATAAACCAAGTGATGTTTGGTTTAGGGGGCTTTTACTTGGTGCCTTCAAAAGGGCAAATGGTAGTTCATTTAGCTGGTTTGCTTGACAGGCTATTTTGCAACTTTGGTTGTGCGATTAACCATTAGCTTGTGAAGTAAAGATGCCTGATCTCATACTTTATGTTCTTGGTGGTGGTTGCCCCCTTGAAACTGATCTTCGTTGCTCAAGGGGTTTGATGCGGGTTAAGTCATGTCAAGTAAAGGTGTGTGTCTCAGCAAGTTCAGTCATTTCTTGGCGGTGACATTGGTGTAAGATTCAGCTTCTTTTTTTGGTGGTAATATTGATGTAAGATTCAACTACTATGTTTATTTGACAGAAGTCGGGGTTCACCAATGATTTTTTTGGAAGAGACCCGTGATGTTGTTTTGAGATGTTTGGCAATCTGACTATCAATTTTGGGCACATCTAGTGAGCATAACTAGGCAAAAGCGCTATCACAGTATTTAAGCACTTTATTATCTCACATGTGTTTTGGCAGGAGTTAAATTATTGGAAATGATTACCACTCGGGAGATTCCATTTGAACTCAAATTAATTTCATGCAGTAAAGTATTTTGAATACCAAAAAGTATCATGCATATGTTCATATGAATGCATGGGTCAATTGGGCAGAACATGAAACAAGTAACAAAATAGAAAGTTGCTCACGGAGCTGAGAGTTACAAACATAAAATTGTTCAAACTGAAAGCATAAATAAACCTAAAGATTACAAATCAATGCTTTTCGTCCTCCACAGGTGGAGGGTCTTCATTGTTGATGTCGGTGGTGAGCTGAGTCTCATTCTGCTTAGTACTTAGTGAGGCCTCCCTCACTTGCCTTGACTCCTCGATAAGGACCTCGGTGAGCTACCCATGGCCTTGATCATTGGGTTCTTTGCTTCGCTTTGACCATGCTTCTTTGCTAAAACTGTCATGGCTTTGATCATGGCAGCCATTGTTAGAAAAATAATGATCTGGATAATAAAAAATAATATCAATCTGGATCAAGTTGAAAGAAACAAAAACAAGTGTAAGAAACTCTCTTGAAATCTAAATGGAAGCATCTGGACAAAGCTAAGATCACCTGTTGAACAAAATCAGAAACGTAAGCAATGGAGGAAAATTATTCGGACAAAATATGAAAAGAAAGCAAACTTCCATCCTCAAAGAGTTGCAACCGAAAGAACTGATTGAAGCCATCTCCGGAAGGAAGATCCAGAACATGTAGGTCCAAAGGACAACCGGAAGACACATCCGGAAGACCTATTTCCGATAACTAAGGAAAGTATAAAACACAGCTTTCCTTGTGCCTCTTTTGGTCAACTAGTAGTCAAAGAACCTTTTTGTTGAAGACAGCTGGCATAGATCAGAAAAAAGTTAAAAGGAGTAGACATAGGACAGAGAAAGTCTAAACTACTTTTCTCCCAGACCAATAAAGGCGCTAGTGGAGCTCACACCATATGACAATTGGTATGAAAGTTGGTATATCACAAAATGATGAGAAAAATGATCACTGATAACTTTTTAGCACCAATCCCAAGAATTTAAAACGAATCAAACATATGGTCTAACGAACTAATCAATGGATGTGGAAGCTCCACCTAACCACCTGATCAAGGGTGAAGATTAAATGTAAGCTCACCAACCACAAACGGCTACATTTATGATCAAAGCCTATAAAAGGAACTCTTCACCAAATAGGAAGGTAACTGATTGACTTACAAAAGCAAGTAACAAAGCAATACACATTCAATCAATCAAAATAATCCCTCTAAGAACCCTTGATTCAAAATCTGTTTGTAAGGATTCCTAAGTGAAACTATAAACTTAAGGAACTCCAAAACTAACCTTTTATTGCAAACCAAAAGTGTAATAATCTCCAACTTGGGTGAGATGGGAGATTGGGATAGAACTTGAAGTAGGTTCTTTGAGTGAGATCTCCCTGTAGGACTCAGCTTAGATTCGAGGTAGAAGGCTAAGTGGTATACCTTACTAAATATGAGAGGACTCAGCTAGGAGTTGGTTCTTCTAGTGGTATATCCAACTTTCGGAAGAAGTCATCATCCGGAGACAAATCTGTAAGGCTTAATTCCTACCAGTTGAAAAGGAATCCATTAGTAGACAAGCTCGGAAGAAGGAAATTTCGGGGACTGGACATAGGCAGGGCCAAACTAGTATAAAATACTTGTGTTTGATATTTGTTTATTTTTACTATACTACATTCATATTGCATCATCCAGACCTATCTTCCGGATCCATCTTCCAGATTGTAATCAAATACGCTGCACATAGACTTTTTCTAAGTCTATAAATTCCGTGAAAAAGGGCCATTCACCCCCCTCTGCCCTTATAAATACTCTAACAGGGACCTACAGCCATAACCTTCTTGGCCTCTTCATCGATTGACTCCTCATCCTCATCATCAGAGCACAATTTTCCCTTGCCTTTGAAGTAGATGACCTGGATGAGTTCCTATGGCCCATTCCCTTATTTAGGTAACCCAGCATTAGTCACTCCTTTTTGGTTATTGGACTCCGGTAGGGGGCAATTCACATCGCTATACGCCCTTTCGGGTTCCACAAACTTCTTATCCCTTATCAAACGTTGTATGGCATTGAGTAGGGCCTTATATTCATTGGTGCGGTGGCCTGGCAAGACATGATACTCACAAAAGTTCTTCCTCTCATCTTTTGTGGGGGGTCTGTACTAGCGGAGAGATTTGAGAAGACCGCCCTTTCTTACTTCGGTATATACTGTATTAGGAGGAAAAATCCATGGGTTTATACTACCTGCAGGACTGCTACTCGATCGGGTAGCAAAAGTTGAGGTTGGCTTTTGAGAAGCCTTTTTGCCTATCCCAACCTAAGAGAGGGGTGCGCTTGTTTTACCACTGCCAGTCAATGAGCGCATGCCGGAGTTCTTGGAAACTTGCTCTTTTTGATCATAATTAGCTGCTATCAACAGATGCAAGAGGGTCTCGACCTCGGGTGTCATGCCTAGAGACTGCATGACCTGATCATACTAAGGAGGTATCGGGGCTGCAGATAGTATAAATTGTGATAGAGTGACCAACGTTGGAGGTGAGATGCCAGAGAATGATGGAGGAGCTGGACCCTGGGCTCCTTCCCTTTGCCCGGGGTAAGCTGATGGTAGTGATGTCAAGAGTGTTTCACCATTGGGTGTCATGTCTGGAGATTGCATGACCTGGTCGTTGGTTTGGAGGATGGATGACTGTTGAAAGGTAGTCACAACAGTGGGTGTCATGCTCGGAGATTGCGTGACCTGGTCGGAGTTCTAATTTTCTAGGGCTCACTTGACGGACATCTGTACAGTTGTCTGAATCAGTTCTGAAATGATGTTTTGGAATTAATCCGAGCTCAAAAACTGGATGATAGCGGTGATGATTTCTGACCCAAGAGACAAAGGGTGAGATGCTATTCCCGAGGTAGGGGTAGGACCGGTCTGTTCTTTGGGCGAGACAGAGTTGTCATTATGAGGGAGAGACATGGTTGGTTGCAAAGGTTCGGATTTGGGAGGAAGACTATTTAGGATCATAAACTATAGGTCAGACTATGAATGGGTTGTGAATGTTTATGGATGGTATGCATGATTTTGTTCTTGGGAAGTGATGCATGATATGTATGGCTACACGTAGATGTGGTTAGTTATGATGCGGCAGCTTATCCCTCCAACATATGTGGGAAGTTCGCACTCCTCGTCATGCATAGTGATATGTTGTGACTCAACAGGGGTACAAAATAAGTCATACGGGTGTTGCTAAACCTCTTCCATGAATGGAGATTGGTAAGGGTAAGTTGATTTTTGGCTTTGGAAGCTGATGCATGGGTGATGCATGAGCATATAGCACATAGCAAACAAAGCGTCCGTCTTCCGACCTTATGACTCTCGTGTAACGCCTCTTTGGAAGGATGGAGTTTGACCTCTTCACCGGTAATGGAGAAAGAAGTGCGTCCTAATTATTTTCATTGTTTTGGTGATCCTAAAGGGATGAAGTACTGAGGCTTTTTCTAGCGCGGCTTTTGTATAGGATTGTTGATGTAGAAGGTTTTCATTTACCTTGATTCCACGTTACTCAACCACTCCCCAAATAGGTACGATCGCAGGAGTTCACTTGTTGGTTAAAATGAGTGATCTACCCACTAGGCATCCTCAATTCCAAACAAGGCATTAGTGATACTTTTGCGAGCTTCTCGGGTAAAATGGGGCACCTAAAAATTACCAAACTATCTACAAGCGTAAGGATAAAACGTTATAAAAAATGAATGAAGTTTTAGTTTGGCCAATGATTTCAATACATCATCAAAATCCTTTAAACTTACTGAAAATTTTAAGTTCAAGTTTAAAGAGAGATATCCCCAGTAGAGTCACCACTGTGAGTGGATGACCTTTTTGCACCCACAAGGACCGCGTGAGATGTGTAGCACGTGGGGTGGAAAATAATGGGCGCTGTGAACCAAGCCAAGGGATTGGTCCTCATTTTAGCGTGATAAAAAAATGGATTGATAAAATCGATGTTGATGTTGAATTTAAGTCCAATTTGCATGTTAAGGGATACGAGACTTGAAATCCCGCATTTTAAAATAGAGTCGCCACCCGGTTAAGCTCCACTAGGAATTTGGGTACGATATTCCCACCGGGTGGTAAGACCGTACCTTAAAACAGAGATTCCAAGTTCGAATGATGTTATCTATTTTTCATTAGGCCAAGTTAAAAGGTTTCATTCTTTATTTATCGGTTTTAATCCAACCTATTTATTGTGTTTTCGGTTTATATGTTATTTTCGCATTGTCAAGTGTTTAAAGCGGTACATAAATAAATTATCACAGTCATCCAAAAATAAATGTGGAAATTAAAATTATTACAAGGCTTTCGAATCCTATACATTTGTCTATACAACAAATAAAATACCTGAAGGCCTAGACATACACCTAACCTAAATCTATCTGCACGAAAAAGTTAGCACAAGTACGATATGTTGTACGAGATATATCACATAACATGCATAGTTAGAAAATAAAACAAGACTAGAGTTAGCACGAATATGGCATATTTTATTTACCATTTATGGAGCTCGGTTGGATGGCTAAGATGAGATTTAAACGGCATTTGCGGAAAAATTCCATTATCCATATTTTAGACTCAATTGTTATTTTAACCAGATTATTAGTGAAAATTCCATATGGTATGGGGTCGGGTCTGTTTTCAGAAGGTTCTGGACCTTCGTCATTGCACTGTACATCCTAGCTTTGGAAATTTAAACTAGGTCAGAAAATAAACAAAATAAAACTACTGTCCAGAAGGCCATGCCGCCGGCGGTATGACTGAGGCCGCCAGTGGCATCATTATTGCTGCTAGCGGTATCAGTTATACAGGCAGACTGTATGACTTTCTGGATACCATAAAGAAAGTGTCCTACAAGAAAATGGGGCCACTGGGGGCAAGTGAGGCCACTGGCGGTATCAATGATGCCGTTGGCGGTATGGTTGATACCACCGACAGCTTCAAATGCCTCCAGCGGCTTCAGTTTCCTACAATAACTATTTTTGGCCGAAAAGTGACCAAAAACCCAAAACTAAGCTGGCCGAAAAGTGACCAAAAACCCAAAACTAAGCACAAATAATAACTAAAAACACAACAAATAAGTAAAATGAAAGCCAAAGAGCTATGAGACTCAGAATTTTTACCTCAGGGCTATAAATCCACCTCTTCATGATCCGTATGACACCTCAAGGGAGCTCAAATGATGATTTTGGGAAGTAAGGGGTGATTTAGTCTCTAAATCTAAATTTTGGTGATTTCTAAACTTAAAATGCACCTAGATATCAGAGAGTTCAGTAGAGAAAAACCAAGAAAAGATGAATTGAATCCTCTTTTCTTACCTTTTCTAAACTTTATCCCACTAAAGCTAGCTAGAATACTCAAAATTTGCTTGAAACTTTGAGTTAGGAGGGAGTGGAACCCTTGAAATGGCTTGGAAATGGCGTTTATATAAGCTAAAATCCATTGAAAATTGCCTTTGGTCCATTTATCTGGTGAATATCAGCAAAAAAGGTAGATAACTATTCTGCAGATGGAAGTGATGCCGCCGGTGGTACGTCGGCCTCACCTTCCTGATAGGTCTCAAAAGATTGCACGATCCATGCCCGAAATTCGGGAAAAGGAGAGGAAATCCGATAAAAGGTAATTTGGACAGAAAAACTCAGATATTTGGCTTATTTTTTTATTTTTAATGGGTATTTTGGACTAAATTATTTTTTGGGTGCAAATCATCGGTCTGAGCTACCATCGGACGCATTATCGGACACGCCGAACTGAACTTTTTCGAAAATAAAATTTGTAGTGAATTTTATATCGATAATAAAAATTCTAAAAAAAGAATTTTCATCATGAGGAATAAATATCGGGTATACATCATCTTTGTCTCGCGAGAGGGACTGTAAAATCCTGTGCTCATAATAACCAAGAAGGAATCTAAGGCAAGAAACACAAGGTAATAAAAACTCTAGTGCTAAAAGGGATCCAGGACCCTCAAATCAAAAAGAGAAGAAACCTCAGAGGCAACCTCAAGCACAGAGATATACAACTGCCCAAAAAGGAAAAGGTAAAGCAGTCCATAACAACCAACCTGCCAAATAAAGAAGAAATCATGGAGCAGAAGTTGCACCCCCAACCAGCTTCCAGATACACACCGGACCAACAATAAGCATACAAGAAGATGGATATAAAGGGAACTATGGGAAGGAGGATCTTGAAAAGATAAAAAAGAAGCAACTGAACAGACCCATCTTAGGGTGCAGGTTTTGTGGGAAAAATAACCATATTACTAAATTATGTAGATTATAGAATGGTTATTATGATATTTATCCTTGGCCTGAAATGGTTGATAACCCGAGAGGACCCAAATCTGATTGGGTACCAAAACCCACTTGATCTATTTTACAGGTATGCCTTAGATCCACAGAAGATCAACACACATGGTACATTGGTAGTGGATGCTCAAGGCACATGACAGGTGATGAGAAGGCCTTCATCACTTTAATCCGGAAGAGAGGAGGCAAAGTAAGCTTTAGAGACAATCGAAAGGGACAAATAATTGGGCATGGAACCATTGGATCTTAAATACAAATAGAAGATGTCTCTCTAGCACAACTCTGTGATAAAGGAAGAAAAGCACCTTTGACTTCAGAGGATGCTTAATCTATGATAATAAGTCTAATAAACTCATTCTTTATGCACCTAGAGTAAATAATGTTTATTGTGTTAACATTAAAAATGATAAAAAGAATATATGCTTGGTGTCTAAAGAAGAAGAATCATGGCTATGGCACAGGAGGTTGGGACATGTTAGCATGAACCTCCTGTCCAAATTAGCCAAAAAGGAATTGGTTATGGGTTTGCCTAAGGTAGCTTTTGATAAGGATCACATATGCACTGCATGTCAACTAGGTAAATAGCATAAGAAAAGCTCCCCTTCCATCTCATACATACCTTCCAAGAGAGTTCTTCAACTCTTACACATTGATCTCTTTGGTCCGATAAAACCATTAAGTCTAGGTAGAAGATAATGCACCATGGTCATTGTGGATGATTATTCTTGCTATACCTGGGTGGCTTTGGTTGCTAGCAAAGATGAGGCCGTTGGCCAATTCTAAAAAATATTCACCCGGATAGAAGTAGAATAAGGCATAAGCATTGCACGCATTCGGAGTGATAATGGCGGGGAGTTCAAAAATAAGCATTTTACTGAATTTTATGACTCCAAGGGGATTGAACATAACTTCTCTACCCCTCATACCCCGCAACAAAATGGAGTTGATTAGAGGAAAAATAGGACCATAGTTGAGATGGCTAGAACAATGCTAAGTGAGAATTGTTTGCCAAAGTAATTATGGGGAGAAGCCTTAAACAAAACATGCTAAATTTTAAATAGAGCTCTCATTAGAAAGACCTTAGAAAAGACACCTTATGAAATCTGGAAGGGAAAGAACCCAAAACTGGGTACTTCAAAGCCTTTGGATGTAAATGCTACATCCTGAATGATAGAGAGCAATTAGGAAAATTTGATCCTAAATCTGATGAAGCAATTTTCCTTGGCTACCAACACATAGCAAAGCTTATAGAGTCTATAACAAACGAACTCAAATTATGGTAGAGTCTATACATGTAGATTTTGATGAGACTAACCATGTAGGCAAGAGAAATTCCACTCCGAAAGCTGAAAACTCTAAAGAAAAGAAGGAAGTCCAGATTCCAACTTCCTTCCAAATTAAGAAATATAAAGAAGAAGATGACTGGATATCCTTTGATCTAGAAGTACCCCAAGCTGATCTCAATCCACATGAGATAAACTTTAGTGATTGAGGCAGAAGTAGAGCAAGCCCCAATCTAGTATGAAGACATACCAAAAGAAGTCGAGACTCGCAGGGATCATCCGGTTGTAGTCATTTTGGATAATGTCTAAAATCCAGTCAGAACCAGAGGACAACTCAATAGGATGATGAGCCATACTGCTTTTGTCTCTCTCATAGAGCCAAAGAAATTCCAAGATGGAGAAGGAGATGAAAGCTTGATGATGGACATGCAAGAAGAACTAGATCAATTCACCAGGATGATGTGAGATCTAGTAGCACCTCTAAAAGGAAAGTCAATCATTAACACAAAATGGGTATTATGAAACAAGCTAGATGAATCTAGAGTAGTGGTGACAAATAAGGCAAGATTGGTTGCCTAAGGCTACAACCAATAGGAAGGGATTGACTTTGAAGAAACATTTGCCCTTGTAGCAAGACTAGAAGCAATTCTAATTCTATGTGCTTTTGCATCATTCATGGGATTCACACTATTCTAAATGGATGTCAAAAGTGCATTCCTCAATGGAGTTATTCAGGAAGAAGTCTATGTGAAACAGCCACCAAGATTCGAAGACTTAAAGCATCCGGATCATGTCTAGAAACTGAAGAATGCCCTATATGGATTGAAGCAAGCACCAAGAGCTTGGTATGAGAGACTCACTACATTTCTCATATCCAAGGGATATATTCAGGATAAAGAAGATATAACCCTTTTCATAAAAAAGAAGAAGGATGATATTATTCTAGTCCAAATTTTTGTTGATGACATCATCTTTGAAGCAACAGATAAGAAGATGTGTGAAGAATTCAACACTCAAATGCAGAAGGAGTATGAGATGTCCATGATGGGAGAACTTAATTTCTTCCTTGGTTTGCAAATCAAGCAGAGTCGTGATGGGATTTTCATCAACCAATCCAAGTATACTAAGGAGATTCTCAAGAAGTTTGAAATGGACAAAAGTAATCCTACATCTACTCCAATGGGTTCAGATACAGTCCTATCCAAGGATTGTGAAGGAGAAGAGGTTAATCAGAAGCAATATAGAGGAATGATTGGATCACTTCTATACTTGACAGCTAGCAAACCTGACATACATTATGCAGATTGCTACTGTGCAAGATATTAAGCCAATCCTAAGGATTCACATCTAAAGGCAGTAAAGAGGATCCTTAGATACCTCCTAGGAACCACTGAAGTTGGGTTATGGTATCCTGTTAATGGAGAATTCACACTCCAAGTCTTCACTGATGCAGACTATGGCAGAGATACTCTTGAGAGGAAGAGTACATCCGAAGGTTGTCATTTCCTTAGAGATTGCTTAGTATCATGGTATAGAAAGAACAAACTTCTGTTGCCTTATTAACTACAGAAGCAGAATACATGACAGCAGGAAGTTGTGTAGCTCAACTCCTATAGATCAAGTAATAACTAGAGGATTATGGATTCCAATTCGGATGTGTGGATGTAATGTGTGACAATAAAAGTGCCATTGATGTGTCAAGGAATCCATTACTCCATAGTAGGATGAAACATGTTAACATCAGGCATCATTTCATCCGGGATCATATGATAAAGAAGGAGGTTGCCTTGGTATACATTCCAACCAATGAGCAAAGGGCAGATATCTTTACTATGCCATTAACTATGGATCAATTTGGGAAGCTAAGGGTGTAAATTGGAATGTCTAATCCAATTTTAAGAAAATCCGGAAGACACAACTAGGATTTGTGGTAAGACAAGGAATCCAGAAGTAAAGAAGAAATGAAGTTAACTCTGCTCCGGAGAGAATATTGTGACATCAGCAGACCAGAATGACATATGGCAGTAAAAGTGCATAAAGGTGACTTCCTTTTTAAATTTCAAAAGTCTATTGGGAGTTACATGCACAGTAAATTCAACAGCTGGTTTTAAAAATAAACCTTTCCAATTCTCCCGTTACACAGAATTTACCTCTCTCCTAAATTTTAACCTCCCATGTCATCAATCCAGCCAAAGTTAACGGCATCCAGATTACCATTATACCCTCGCTTTGGAAATTCTATACAAACCCTCAAATTTCATCTTCTTTCTCACGCGAGCAACTTGCTACTATTACTCTGTAAAAATCCAAACTCAAAACCATAAATTTCCTAATGGCAGCCATTATGTTGAACAATAAAATTCACATGCTTCCCCAAAATAACATCTTTGAAGAATCTGCCCTGAAAGATGAAGACTTCACACCCATCAGCCTAAAGCCTACAGACTCAGTAGTTCCCACGAACTACTTGGGAGATAACTTCTTATTCAAAATAGACCCCTACTCAAAACTCATTGAAGATCAACATTTGGGCGAAAGATCAACTGCCCAACATATTCGAACTTGGTGCACGAATTTTACAACAATTTAAGAGTACACTCCTATCATGATGCTCTCAGAACCATGGTTCAGGGAAAGGTAATCACCGTTACGCCGAAATGTTTTGAAAAATTTCTAAATATGAAGAATATTGGCGTTCAACTGAGGAATGATGAGGGTGAATTAAAAGTGAAGTATGACTCCAAGATGTGGCTGCATTCAAATTATTTTGGCGATAAATTCTCAACTCACTTCCCAGAAGTACCAAGATTTCTCCAGCATGCATTTGTAAAGCTAATTCTGATCTGGAAGGGCACACTGACCATCGTCTCCTCTTTCCAACACTGTGCATTACAACATTGGGTGGAAAGTAGGGTTATAAACATGCTGGTGTTGATCATCCATTATCTCAGGAAGCATAGAAAATCTCATGGTGCCCTGATAACTTGAATCCTCGCAGCAAATAAAGTCAATGTCTCCGGATTCCAAGCTATAAATGGAAAAGAAAATTTAGAGAAGAATTTTAAAAACTAAGTTTTGGTGAGATATGGAACGAGGAGAAACACAAAAAGCTGAGGAAAGAGAAAAAGAGTAAGGCCCGAAAGGCAGCAACCCCGGTTGAAGATGCCCCAATTCCAAAGAAGGCTAGAACCACCAAGCCAAAGGCACAACCAGATCTTGCCTTGGTTCTGGTGGAATAAGTTGATGAGAACACTCAAACCCTCACCCAACTGCTGAACAAGAGCCTGAAGAAGCCTAAGCTGAGAGGGAGATTGATAAAACCTATAGATAAAAAGAGGAAATATGCAAAAATCCAAGAGATTTTGGTGGAAGATGCGGAGATAAAGGATGAGGCTCCGGTACCCAAGAGAAAGCAGTTCACTTAAAAGGGCTGCACATTTGATGAGGCAGTGGCAGCTAAGAAAAGCCAAACCAAGAAGCCTGCCGGAATTGTAATTGATGAAGAAGCGGCAAAAAGGGCTGAGGAAGCTAAATTGGCTAAGGCCAGGAAAACAAAGGGCAAAAATGTGCCTGGATAAAATGAGGAAGTCACTCTGGATGACCCTCAATATGATGTAATAAAGGAAGCCATGAAGGACAATGACAGAATCAATAAGCTCAGAATAGAAGGACCTGGAGATTCTTTCGGTCCCTAGGCAATTTTAATTGATCCAATAGATATGGAAAATATAGCTTACGATCCGAAAGCTAATCATTTTCCATTCACACCCAGAATTCGACCACTTTTGAAAAACCTACTTAATCCGGAAGCTGAGACCATAAATGAAGATCGGCCTGAAAAGCCATATGGAGAGGGTGTTGAGGACATTACCAACACACCTGGGGGAGTCGTTAAAAGTCTTGTAAAGGCATCTGAAGGGGAGACTGAGGACATTGCCAGTCTTTCGGGGGTTATGGAGGTAGAAGAAGGAAGAGTAGAAGCTAACTCTGAAAATCAAATGCCAATGACTAAGGTAATTCCTAACTCAGTTTCTTTTAATGTTAATACAGACACTTCTACTGCTGGCATTGAAATAGCAGATACAAACCAGGAAAGCTTATATACACATACTCCAAGTGTATCTAAGGAATAAGAGTCCAACCTTGTACACACCATTCTAGAGGAGGGATTGGTCTGGGACCCAACGAGAACAATTCTCAAGTTGACTCTAAGGGTGAGGCCATTCTAGAGGAACGGTTAGAAGAAAGAAAAGAAGAATTCCTCTGAAGAAGAAACAAATGAAGAAGACTCATCAGAATCTGAGGAAACCGATAGTAGCTCCGGATCTGAAACCCCTTATGCTGGTCCAATCAAAATTCAAACTACTAGTATAAATCAAGCCAGAGCTAAAAAGATAATGACAGCGCTAAATATCTTGTAAAAGGCTATCCATGAGGAGCATGAGGAAAGCTATATCAATTAGAGTCTCTGGAACATCTGTAAGCATCTCAAATCTATGGAGAAATTATTGATTCAACAATTCTCACCTCCGGATTTGAAGACTGAAATAGGGGAGCTAAAAGAGAGTGTCAAGAAGATAGAGAAGAAAGTGAAGGACTTCCCCACTGCTGATTTAGTGGCTGAGGTATCACTTACCAAGGTTACTCAAGTACTTAATGAGCTACAAATGAGCCTTGTAGCAGTAAATCGTACTGCAGATCAAGCCAATATAGGGGCTAGTAACAATTGTGCAATAATAATGGATAAGATCACTTCCTTCTCTTTTGAATTGTCCACTGAAATAAAGGAGTGTCTGGATTCCAAGTTTGAAAACTTGTCAAAATTCATTTCTGAAAAAGAAGAAAAATCTTCTCTCCCCAGCCTCAATGAAAACCAACAGGCAATATTGAAAAAGCTCATAAAGTTCATTGAGGAAGACTTGCCCAAGATGTTTGCAAAATAGATGGAAAACATTGCACAAGAGGTAACATGCCAAATGAATGGGCAGGATGTAGTCATCAATACTACTAAGGAAGAGCTTTATAAAGATATCATGATTGTTAATGATAGTGTCTATAACTGCAAAAGAGATATGGGGAAGGAAATTAAAAAGGTGCTATCCAATCTGTCCAACTTATCCATTTCCGGATCTTCATCCCCAGCTTCTATTCTTGAGAACCAACTCCTTCCAGTCCTTCAATATCTTATACAACACATAGGAGATACCGGCTTCTTTTGATATAAGGGGATTGCTACTCTTCTTAAAGCTCCCTTCCCCTATTTTGATGAAAAGGATCACGATTTTGTACTCCAAATGCATGCTTACATCACTAAATCATATACTTAGCTCCGAAAGGTCTTTTGGGCCCTTTATCTAGCCCTGGCCATTATGGATACAATTATAGACTACAGAAGAAAAGGAAATGTAGATTATTCTATCTACTCAAAGGCTTGGTATAAAAGCTAGGATGGTAAAACCTATATGGTAATTGACCCCCAAGCTGATGCAAACAAAAAAGGGGAGGATAAAGAAAGGGAAAATGCCGTTGAAGCTAAAAAGGGGGAGCAACAAGGCAAAAGAAAGGAGAAGAAGGGAGAAACATCCGGGAAGAAATAATTTTGTAATAGATTAGCTATTTTCTTCAATGTAAAATCTGTAATAGCTAGATTCCTCTTCACTTATGTATTTCTGTATCATGTAATGCTGAACTTTATTGATGTTAACATCAGATTTATATATAGTGAAAATCTATTACAAAAAATTGCTTCTGAAGTACAATATGTAATTGTACTACAAAAACATTAGAAGCTAGAATTGAAAAATGTTGGGGGAGTGAGGGATGCTAAAATTATGGGGAGTAAAAAGTGTAAATGACTAAGTATCAAGAATTATACGTAGATAATAAGAACCCCCTTTCCTTATGCTTAGATGTCTTAGGTTTTTGTTTCGATCAAATGGGGGAGATTGTTGGAAAAAATGATCCGGAACAACAAATAATTCGGACCAGGTTTGAAGAAAACAAAACACCTAAGTACAAAAAAACCTAATTCATTACATTCGAACATATAACCAAGACATCCAAAGTCCAAGACAAGTCAAGACAATTACCTAAGCATAAATGGAAGCATCCGGTTAAAGTTTGGAAAGGAAACAAACTTTGAACAGCCCAAAATAGCATCCGGAAGAACTGACTGCACTAGCATCTGAAATAAGACTGGTCCAGAGATATTAAGTCTGAAGACATCCGAAAGACTTATATAACAAGACAAAGGGAATAATTCGAAATATTAAAATTCCCTCCATTCATTTGGTCTACAAGTCAAAGATCCTTTCCCCTAAAGTAAGACAAAAATGACAGCTAGCACTTTTTAGAGAAAGGATAAAGGACTGACATAGGAAAGAGAAAAAGGTAACAACCCTTTTCACCTAGACCAATAAGAAAGAGGCATGGAAACTAAAAAGGTATTGGCGTAAAAGTTGGTGAGTCACTAAAATACAAGGAAAATGATCACTGACAACTTTTTAGCCTCAATCCCAAGGATTTAAATGGGTCAAAATCTCTGCTTAATGGATTTATCAACTGTTCCAGAAGCACCACATATTACCTAATGAATGGTGAAGAATTGATTAAAGCTCAATAACCCACAACGGCTACATTTATGATGGAAGCCTATAAAAGGGAAGCTTCACAAGTTGAGAAGGTGCTAGTTTATTTTGAGAAAGCAATACATAAGTAGAATTCGCTAAAATGCAATCAGTTACTTAATCCCTCCAAGAACCAAACCATTCAAAATCTGTTTATAAGGATTCCCAAGTGAAGTTATAAACTTGAGAAAGTCCAAAACCAAAACCCTTGAGAAAAACCAAAGTATAAAAGATCTCCTACTTAGGTGAGTAGTGAGATTGGGATATAGCTTGAAGTAGGTGCTTTGAGTGGGATCTCACTGTAGGACTCAGCTTAGGTTTGGGTAGAAATCTAAGTGGTATATCCTACTAAAGACTGAAGGACTCAGCTAGGAGTTGGTGCTTCTAGTGGTATATCCTACATCCGAAAGGGGTTACCATCTGGAGATAAATTATAAGGCCTGATTCCTACTAGTTGGAAAGGAATCCACTAGTGGAAAAGTTCAGAGGAAGGAAACTCCGGGGACTAGAGTAGACAAGGCCTAACCAGGATAAAATCCTTGTGTTTTATTTTCTAACTCTGACTTTTTGCACTATATTACATATTTGCATCATCCGAATCCATCAATCCAGAACATAATCAAACACGCTACACTAAGACTTTTCAAAGTCTATTTATTCCATGAAAAATGGTCATTCACTCCCTTTTAACCTTGATTAGATCCTCATAGGGACCAACAGTTGGATATCCTACATTGGTAGAGGCTTGAGAAATGTTGCTCCTTGTATGTGTGAAGACAACCCTTATTGTGAACATTGGATTTTAACGATCCTTCTCATAAAACGATGATGAGAGCTATACGATGCAATATCTTTCAAGTATTGTCAATATGACATGTTCCTACTGCTGCAGAGCTAAATTTGGTCGAAGTCCGAAGACCTAGTCTGCCCTTAGGTACCCAAACGGAATCTGTTTAGTGGTACAGATCCACTGTTGGTCCCTGTGAGAGTATTTATAAGGGCAGAGGGAGGTGAATGGCCCTTTTTTTATGGAATTTACCGACTTAGAAAAGTATTAGTGTAGCGTGTTTGATTATGATCTAGAAGATGGATCCAGATGATGCAAATATGTGCAATAAAGTAAAAGTGAAAAAAAAATCAAACACAAGTATTTTGTACTAGTTTGGCCCCGCCTACGTCCAATCCCTGGAGTTTCCTTCCTCCAAGTTTATCCACTAGTGGATTTCTTTCCAACTGGTAAGAATCAAGCCTTATAGATTTGTCTCTAGATGGTAACCCCTTTTGGAAGTAGGATATACCACTAGAAGAACCAACTCCTAGCTGAGTTCTCTTATCTTTAGTAGGATATACCACTTAGCCTTCTACCTTGAATCTAAGCTGAGTCCTACAGGGATTTCTCACTCAAAGCACTTACTTTAAGCTATATCCCAATCTCCCAACTTACCCAAGTTAGAGATTCTTACACTTTGGTTTTTAACGAAGGGTTGGTTTTTGGAGTTCCTCAAGTTTATAGTTTCACTTGGGAGTCCTTATAAATAGATATTGAATCAAGGGTTCTTGGAGGGATTGTATCAACTCATTGAATAGGTATTGCTTTGTTAATTGCTTTTGTAAATTAACTAGTTAACCTTCTCATTTGGTGAAGAGCTCCTTTTATAGGCATTGACCATGAATGTAGCCGTTTGTGGTTGGTGAGCTTTCATTTAGTCTTCACCCTTGATCAGGTTATGATATGGAGCTTCCGGATCCGTTGATCAATCCGTTAGACTATCTTTTGATCCATTTGACATCTTGGGATTGAGGCTAGAAAGTTGTCAATGATCGTTCTGCTTGTTATTTTGTGATGTACCAACTTTCAAATCAATTACTTTATGATGTGAGCTCCACGCGCGCTTTTATTGGTCTAGGAGAAAACGATAGTTAGCTTTTCTTTGTCCAGTGTCAGACCCTTTTGTCTTTTCTCTGAAATATGCAAGCTGTCATTTTATCTTTGTCTTGGGAAAAGGATATTTGACTTTCATAGACCAAAAAGGTAAAGTCAAGTCATATTTCAAACTTTTCCCTATGTTTGAAATATTGGTCTTCTGGATGTCTTTTAGACCAATATGCTTCGGACCTATCTTTCGGAGATGGCTTCAATCAGTTCTTCTGGATGCTGGTCTTGAAGGATAGAAGTTTGTTTCCTTTCCAAACTTTGTCCGGATGATTTCCTCTAGTGCTTAGGTTTTTAATTTGTTCAATGGACGACTTGTATCTTGATCTTTGTCCGGATATTTCCAATTGGATTTTGGGAGTATTACCTACATTGTTTTTATTTCTTTCAAACTTGATCCAGATTTGTTTTTAGATTGTTATCCGGATCATTTTTTCCCAACAATCTCCCCCATTTGATGGAAACAAAAACCTAAGTCATCTAAGCATAGGACATGGGTATATGAACTAAGTATGATTTTTATTACTTAGTTTTTTTTTACAATGCTCCCCCATAATTTTAGCATCCTAACTCCCCCATAATTTTTATAATTCTTGCTTCTAAGTTTGTTTTAGTACAATTACAGATTGTACTTTAGAAGCGATTGTTTTGATAGTTAAGAAATTTCACTCCATATATACTTCTGCTGTTAACAATGGTTAACATCATGAAGTTCAGTATTACAAGTTACAGAAATATATATAAAGTGAATCTAGCTATTACATAAGTAGTATAAAATTATCTAGCTAGCTTAACTATCTCTCCTAATGGACCACTCTTCCGGACTTACTGTGTTTTTCCCTTGCCACTTCCTTCTCCTTGGTGACTCAAATCTTCCTCCCCTTTTTGCTTCCATCAAGGGGATCAATAACCATGTAGGTTTGCTTGTCCCAAGATTGCTGCCATGTAGAGGAGTAGATAGAGTAATCTTTATTGCCTTTAGCCCGCACATCAATAATATGATCCACAATGGGTGGAGTCAAATAATAAGGGCGACGGACCTCTGGAGGTGATCATAAGATTGTGAGACTTGAATAAGAATTCGCAGAATGTGCTCTTGGTCCTTGGGATCAAAATAAGGAAACATGGCCTTGATAAGAGTAGTCATACCTTTTTGGCTCATAAACCTTGAGTCCCCTATAGCTTGAATGGGGTTGTGCAGAACTGGAATGAGCTGACTTTTTGGAATAGCAGGAGACAAGGATGGTTCAAAGATATATAATTTATTTATTTCGACTTGAAGGAAGGTGATTTCATCACTAAAGCCCTTCTGGATATTGTGGATAGTCTCCATTTGGTCTTTTATCTCTTTAGAGATAGACTTCTTCTAGTCATTTATTGTTTGTTCAATACCAGAGTTCCTAGCCTGCATCTCATCACCCATATCATCTAATATTTTCTCTTTGAGTTTAGGGATGGTTTTATCTATGAAGTGAGCAAGGATATCCTGGATTATTTGCTGATCAATCTCCAGGTTGAGCAGAGTAGGTCTCAGATCTCTGTCTTCCATGAATTTTGTCAAGTTTTCAAACTTGGAGTCAATGTAGTCCTTGATTTCTGTAGATAGATCAGTGGTGGATGTAGACATTCTTTCCAGGATAGTTGCACAGTTATCAGAGGCCAAAGTATTGGCTTGATTGGCATTCCAATTTGCTGTAGAGGCACTTTCTTTTAGCTCATTTAGAAGTGGTTGGACTTCGGATAGGGAAGCTGCTGCTAGAGCTCCGGGAGTTGGAAAGTTCATGACTTGTTTCTCAATTTGGGGAGACATTTCAAACTCTCTTTAATCTCACCCAAATCCTTTTGGACTGCTTTATCAGATTTTCGCCTGAGCAATTCCTTCTTAACTCCTCGAAGATGAGCGCATATGGTTCTGAGACTCTGCTTCACATATCCCTCTTCACTCTCCTCCTTAGCGACCTCCTTTAGTAATTGAAGTGCAGTTGTAACTTTGGATTTTATGGTGTTATTTGTAGGTACCCTCATGGCTGGAACCTTTGGAGGGAATTCCTCATCAGAGGAGCTGGATGAGGTCTCTTCCTTACTATCTTCTTTTCCATCATTACTTGCTTCTTCATTATTTTCTTCCATCCGTTCCTCCGGATCAGCCTCACCCGTAGGATCCACTTTAGAAGTGTGCCCTTTGGAACTCAGACTCTCTCCCTCCTCCAGAGTTATATCATCTGGGTTTAGCACTATATCCTTAGCTACATTATAAGAGACTGTAGCCAAGTTGTGCTCTTCATAATCAAAATTAAGACGAAAGAGATTAGAGGTTACCTCTGTGGTTTGTAGTGTCTGATTTTGATAGTCTATAGCATCCTGCTTCGCTTCTTCCAGCCTTGCCTCCAGATGGTTGGAACTGTCCTCAACCACCCCTACAACTTCCTTTACAAGACTTTCTTTTTCTCCCTTAGGCATGTTGGCATTTTCCTCAACATCCTTCTTCTGTGCCTTTTCAGGACTTTTAAGATTAATTATTGTAGTGCCGGATCCAAGTAGATTTTTTAGAAGAGCTCTTATTCTATCAGCAAAGATGAATTCATCAGCTTCTAGAATCTTTGACAGTGCATCCATATCTTTTAGGTCTATAAGAATTAGGGGAACTTGAGATGATTCTCTGGCTCCTTTAGTTCTTCCCCGATTTATTTAATTGTTATCTTTTATCACTGCTTGAATAATGTCATATTGGTCATCATCTCTCCCACAATTTCTATTGCACTGGAAATATTTTTCCCTTTGCTAGATTTTGCTTTTTCTAAAGCAGCTTTCTCCCTATACTGCTTGGCTTCCTCATTCAGTACTATCCTAGCGATCCTCCTGCCTTCACTGGATTTCTTTTCTTGGGTAGCAATGGCCTCATGAAAAGTTAGCCCTTTTCTCCTGAGCTTCTTTTGAGGAGGAGCTTCATCCTCTATCTCCTTATCGTCTGCCTCTTCTTCCATTTCAGCCAATGTTCATTTGGCTTTCCTCCTTCTAGCCTCAATTGCTTTTGTAGCAATTTGAGGTAAACCTACAGCAAGCGCATGCTGACCCTTATTAGCTGTAGCCTTAATCAGTCTGCCCCAGGGTCTAGGCTTTTCTGAGCTTAGGATCTGAGTGAGGGGCAGAGAGTCCTCATTAATCTCCTTTAGAACTATTTCAACTTGCCTTTTAGCTTTAGCTTTGGTGGTTCTGGGCTTCTTGGGAACATGAGCCTCCTCTTTCGGATCAACTATCTTCCGAAACTTTTTTCACTTATCCCTTTTTAGTTTTGCCTTTTCTTCATCCCATTCCTCATCATAGCGGAGATTGAGGAAATTCTTCTTAAGGATAAGCTTTCCATAAATGCCTTCAAATCCGATTAGATCTACTTCTACTGCTTGCAGAATTCTTATAATCAAGGCGCAATGGGAGTTTACATGTGTCTTGAGATAGTGAATGATCAAGACTGACCAGTTTACTTCCATGCTTCTAATCTAGTGCTGCAAGATGCAGTGCTGGAGGGAAGAAAATGTAATCAATGATCCTTTCCTCATCAGGATGAGTTTATCTAGAGCACGCTGCAGGAATCTGGGCATTCTGGGGAAGTATATTGAGAATTTATTGCCAAGGTAGTTCTTATGGAGCCATAGTTTGGAATTGTATACAACCCCAGTCTCATCCCCATCTTTTCTCACTATTATTCTGGAGTTCTTCATGTTCAGATTCTTCTCAAAGAATTTTGGAGTGAGAATTGTGACCTTCCCCTATACTTTAGTGCGTAAGGCATCAAAATGGTTGTGAGCACTGAGATTTATAAAAATTTCTTTTACAAGCTTTAGGTAGGTAGGGAAATTTATCTTCAGGAGATCACCCAGACTTTGATCTTCGATCAGGGTGAAGAAAGGGGGAGTTCTGAATAGGTAATCATCACCTAAGTGATCAGTGGGAATGGCAAAGTCAGAGGTTATGAGATTTAGAGGTTCAAAATCAGTGTCCCTCAAGTTAGATACTTGAAAGAAATTTTTGCGAGGTAGGATTTTAAGGGTGTTGGAGGTGTTTGTAGCTGCCATTTTAGAGAGATTTTAAGAGGTAGAGTTCTGGGTTTGAATTTTTGCAGAGTAACAGTAGAGTAGCTGCTCGCGAGAAGAAGAGAGGGGATTTTGAGGGGTTTATATAGAATTGTTTGAAGTGAAGGTATATTGGTAATCCGAACTCTGGCTATTTTGACTGGATTGGTGACATAGCAGTCGGATTTTTAGGAGAGAGGTGAAATTAGTTTAACCGGAGAATGGGAATGGTTTATCTTTGAATTAACTACTGTATTTACCGCGCGTGTAGTGGCCAATGGACTTTTGAAATTCAAAAAGTAACAGTTACCTTTATGGGCTTTTATTTCCATATGTCATCTTTATCGGCTGACGTGGCAATCTTCTGGAATAGATCTTCCTAATGCTCCTTGTCTTCCGGAGAGAGTTTTTATCTCTGGATCTAGCTTGGTTTAAAAACTATCTTCTGGAGTTTTCCTAATTGGATTTGACATTCCAATTGATTCTCTTATTTTCCTAAATTGATCTTTACTTAATGGTTTAATAAAGATATCAACTCTCTGTTCATTGGTTTGGACATATACCAATGGAACATCCTTCTTCATCACATGATCCTAGATGAAGTAAGCCTTATGTTGACATGCTTCATCCTGCTATAGAGCACCGGATTCTTTGACACAACAATAGCACTTTTATTGTCACACATTATATCCACACATTTGGATTGCACTCCATAATCTTCAAGTTGTTGTTTGATCCATAGGAGTTGAGCAATACAACTTCCAGCTACCATATACTCTACTTCTATAGTGGATAAGGCAACTGAAGTTTGCTTCTTGCTATACCATGAGACTAAGCAATCTCCAAGGAAATGGCATCCTCCGGATGTACTTTTTCTCTCAAGAGTATCTCTACCATAGTCTGCATCTGTGAACCCTTGGAGTGTGAAGTCTCCATTACTAGGATACCATAGCCCAACTTCAGTGGTTCTTAGAAGATATCTAAGGATCCTTTTGACTGCCTTGAGATGAGAATCCTTGGGATTGGCTTGATACCTTGCACAGTAGCATACTGTATAGTATATGTCAGGTCTGCTAGCTATCAAGTATAGGAGTGAGCCAATCATTCCTCTATAGAGCTTCTGATCAACATCTTCTCCTTCACAATCCCTGGATAGGATTGTGTCTGAACCCATTGGAGTGGACATAGGTTTGCTGTTGTCCATTTTAAACTTCTTCAGGATTTCCTTAGTGTATTTTGATTGATTGATGAAAATCCCATCTGGACTTTGCTTGATTTCTAGACCAAGGGAGAAGTTGAGCTCTCCCATCATGGACATCTCAAATTCCTTCTACATTTGAGAGCTGAATTCTTTGCACATCTCTTCATCAGTGGCTCCAAAGATGATATCATCTACATAGATCTAGACTAGAATAATATCATTCTTCTTTTTCTTGATAAAGAGTGTGGTATCTGCCCTACCTCTGGTATATCCCTTGGATATAAGGAATGAGGTTAATCTTTCATACCAGGCTCTTGGTGCTTGCTTTAATCCATAGAGAGCTTTCTTCAGCATGTAGACATGATCCCGATGCTTTGGATCTTCACATCCGAGTGGTTGCTTGACATATACTTCTTCATGAATGACCCCATTTAGGAATGCACTTTTAACATCCATTTGGTATAATGTGAACCCCATGAATGATGCAAAAGCACATAGGATCCGGCTTACTACCAGTCTTACTACAGGGGCGAAGGTTTCTTCGAAATCAATTCCTTCTTGCTGGTTGTAGCCTTGGGCGACTAGTCTTGCCTTATTTCTCACCACTACTCTGGATTCATCAAGTTTGTTCCAGAACTCCCATTTAGTACCTATAGTTGATTTTCCTTTAGGAGAGGCAAAAGATCCCATACATCATTCCTGGTGAATTGATCTAACTCTTCCTGCGTCGCCATCATCCAGCTTTCATCACCTTCAGTATCTTGAAATTTCTTTGGCTCTATAAGAGGGACAAAAGCAGAATGGCTTATCAATCGGTTGGGCTGACCTCTGGTTATAACTGGATTCTGAACATCGTTCGGAATATTTTTGATGGAATGATCTCTATGGATCCAGATCTCCCTTTGCAGACCTTCATATTGAACTTGGACTGGCTCGACTTCAGTTTCAACTACTCCTACTTAGCCTTCATTAAAGTCAATCCCTTGTGGATTGATTTTAACTTGTTGTATTTCTGGATCATAGGATATTCCTTCATCTTCCTCTTTGTACTTCTTGATTTAAAATGAATCAAGAATTCCTGCTTCCTCCTTTTCTCCAGATTTTTTAGCTCCCGAAACTTGATCTTCTGGAGTGCAGCTTTTCTTTCCTGCAGTGTTAGTCTCATCAAAATCTTTATGTAAAGACTCTACCATAGTTTTGGTTCGTTTATTAAAGACTCTCTAAGCCTTACTATGTGTTGAGTAGCCGAGGAAAACTGCTTCATCAGATTTAGGATCAAATTTTCCTAATTGCTCTTTATCATTAAGGATGTAGCATTTACACCCGAATGCTTTGAAGTATCCAATTTTGGAGTTTCTTCCCTTCCAGATTTCATATGGGGTCTTTTCTATGGTCTTTCTAATAAGAGCTCTATTTAAGATGTAGCATGCTGTGTTTACGGCCTCACCCTAGAAATATTTTAGCAAACAATTTTCACTAAGCATTGTTCTAGCCATCTCTACTATGGTCCTCTTCTTTCTCTCAATCACTCCATTCTGTTGAGGAGTGTGGGGGGTAGAGAAGTTGTGTTCAATGCCCTTGGAGTTACAAAAGTCAGCAAAATGCTTATTTTTGAATTCTCCACCATTATCACTCTGGATGCATGCAATGCGTACGCCCTGTTCTACTTCTATCCGGATGAATGTTTTGGAGAATTGGACAAAAGCTTCATCCTTGCTTATTAGCCAAAGAACCCAAGTATCTTGAGAATAGTCATCTACAATGACCATGGTGTATTTGTTGGAAAAATAATGATCAGGATAAAAACTAATATAAATCCGGATCAAGTTTGAAAGAAACAAAAGCAAGTGTAAGAAACTCTCTTGAAATCCAAATGGAAGCATCCGGACAAAGCTAAGTTAGTGTATCACAAAATGACAAGAAAAATGATCACTGACAACTTTCAGCACCAATCCCAAGAATAAGGTCTAACGGACTAATCAATGGATCCAAAAGCTCCACCTCACAACCTGATCAAGGGTGAATATTAAACGTAAGCTCACCAACCACAAACTGCTACATTTATGTTCAAAGCCTATAAAAGGAACTCTTCACCAAATGAGAAGGTAACTGATTGACTTACAAAAGCAAGTAACAAAGCAATACACATTCAATCAGTCAAAATAATCCCTCCAAGAACCCTTGATTCAAAACCTGTTTGTAACCAAGTGAAATTATAAACTTGAGGAACTTCAAAACCAACCTTTTATTGCAAACCAAAAGTGTAATAATCTCCAACTTGGGTGAGTTGGGAGATTGGGATGGAACTTGAAGTAGGTGGTTTGAGTGAGATCTCCCTGTACGACTCAGCTTAGATTCGAGGTAGAAGGCTAAGTGGTATATCCTACTAAAGATGAGAGGACTCAGCTAAGAGTTGGTGCTTTTAGTGGTATATCCTACTTCCGAAAGAAGTGATCATCCGGAGACAAATTTGTAAGGATTAATTCCTACCAGTTGAAAAGGAATCCATTAGTAGATAAGCTCGAAAGAAGGAAATTCCAACCAATATAAAATACTTGTGTTTGATATTTGTTTATTTTTACTATTTTGCATTCATATTGTATCATCCAGATATATTTTTCGGATCACATTTATCATCCGGATCCATCTTCCGGATCATAATCAAACACGCTACACATAGACTTTTTCAAAGTCTATAAATTCCGCGAAAAAGGGCCATTCACCCCCCTCTGCCCTTATAAATACTCTAACAGGAACCAACAAGTGGTATCAGAGCAACTGCTATAATTAGAGATCTAATAATCTCAAGCTAAAGGTCCACATATTTTGATTCATAAATCAAAATGATTTTCCATAACTCGCAACTTCTTCCTGAGGGTATGTCTGTTATCTGTCCTCCACTCTTCACCGGTGAACACTACACGTTCTAGAAAAACCAGATGAAGAACTTCATCCAATCACAAAGTATGCAAGCATGGTTAGTTATTAAAGATGGTCCATATGAACCTACTTACAAAGTAGGAGGTATGACTACTCGAAAACCATCAAGTATGTGGGATGATAATGACTTTAAAAAATTGCGCAAAAAGGCAAATGCTATTAACATGCTTTATTATGCTCTTAGTGCAGCAGAATTCAACAGGATTTTTGGATGTAAAACTGCTAAAGAGATATGGGAAAAGCTGGAAGTAACCTATGAGGGAACTACCAAAGTAAGAGAAGCCAAACTTGATCTACTCCAACAAAAGTTTGAGTCTTTCAAGATGGAGCCTAAAGAATCAATTAGCAGCATGAACACTAGATACACAAATCTAGTAAATGAAATGAAGAGGCTAGGGAAGGAGATTCCAGAAGTAGATATGGTCAAGAAAGTACTTCAGAGTCTCACCAAGGAATGGGACAATAAAAAGACTGCCATTGAGGAAGCTCATGACTTAAATTTTACAGTTATGATGAACTCATTGGTAATCTTCTAACTCAAGAACTCTTCTTGGAAAGATACAGTCAACAAGAAAAGAGACTCGAGGAGAGAAAGAAGGCCATTGCTCTTAAGGTAGAATCCACCGGATCAGGCTCATCCGGAGAGATAGAGCAAATAGATGAGTTAATGAGTACCAAAGATCAACTCTCTCTATTGACCAAAAGGCTAAATCGATTCATATAAAAGAAGGATAGAAGAAGATCAAAAAGGTATGAATCTCAGAGATCAAGAGAAGGCACCTCTGGAAGAAGTAACCACAGAAGGAATCCGGAAGAAAGGAAAGATTCGGAGAAAGACGCTGCTTATTTCGAGTGTGGCGAAAAAGGCCACTTGAGGACAAAATGCCCCAAGCTCAAGAGAGCTAAGAAACTTAAAAAGAAGGATGCTACTTGGAGCAACAGTGAAGAAAGCAGCAGCTCATCCTTAATAGAAGAAGAGGAAACCGCTAAATATGCATTCATGGCCCTAACAGAGCCGAAAGCAGAGTAATCCGGAAGGAACACCTCCAGACAAGAAACTGTGAAAATTGAAGAATCAAAATCAAATTCAGCAAACACTGAGGTAAACTCTTACTCTAACTCTACCTCTAACTTTGATCTTGCAAAAGCTCTTTCTATTGTTATCAAGGGAGTAAAGAAGAATGCAAAGGCAATCAAATCCCTGAAAAGAGCGATACTAGAATTAGTTGAAGTCACTGAAGTAATGGCACAAGACATCAATTTGGTTAGAGCAACCAAACATATTGATGTAGTAGAAGAAAACTTCCTGGGAAATCAAGTCCACATTCTGAACGCAAATATAGTGGGACTAGAAAGAGAAGTTAGTCTATTGAAGGAAGTATCTGGAAGGAAACCTGAAAATCCAAGAAGAGATGATCCTCCTCTTTCTCAGAACCGAATTCAAAGGAATCTAAATTAAGATACAAATGAAGTTAGCAGACAACCACAAGCTCAAAGATATACTACAGCTCAGAAGGGAAAACTAAAATAGCTTACAACCAACTACCTATTTAACAGAGGAGAAATCATATTACTGAAGTTGCACCTCCAACCAACTTTCGAAATTATACCGGACCATCCACTAGTGTGCATGAAGCTGGATAAAAAGGCAACTACGGAAGAAAAGATCTGAAGAAGATCTGAAGAAGATCAGCAAGAAGCAAATGCAAAACATGCCTATTTTAGGATGCAGGTTTTGTGGGAGAAATAACAATATGACTAAATCATGTAGATTAAAAAATGGCTATTATGATGATTATCCTTGTCCTGAGATGGTTATTAACCCGAGAGGACCTAAATCTGATTGGGTACCCAAACCCACTTGATCTATTTTGCAGGTATGCCTTAGATCCACAGTAGATCAACACACTTGGTATATTGATAGTGGATGTTCAAGGCATATGACAGGTGATGAGAAGGCCTTCATCACATTAACCAGAAAGAAGGGAGGCAAAGTAAGCTTTGGAGACAATCAAAAGGGATAGATCATTGGTCATGGAACCATTGGATCTGGGTTAAAGATTGAAGATGTCTCACTAGTTGATGGACTACAATTCAACCTACTGAGTGTAGCTCAATTATGTGACAAGGGAAGAAAAGTCACATTTGACTCAAGAGGCTGCTCAATTTATGATATTAAGTCAAATCAACTTATTCTTTATGCACCTAGAGTAAATAATGTCTATTCTGTAAACATTAAAAATGATAAAAAGAATATATGCCTGGTGTCTAAAGAAGAAGAATCATGGCTATGGCATCGGAGATTGGGACATGTAAGCATGAATCTCCTGTCCAAATTAGCCAAAAAGGAATTAGTTGAGGGTTTACCTAAAGTTGCTTTTGATAAGGATCATCTATGCACTGCATGTCAATTAGGTAAACAACATAAGAAAAGTTTTCCTTCCATATCATACATTCCTTCCAAAGGAGTACTTGAGCTCTTACACATTGATCTTTTTGGTCCAATTAAGCCACTAAGCTTAGGTAAAAGAGAATACACCGTGGTCATTATAGATGACTATTCTTGATATACCTGGGTTCTCCTGCTAACAAGCAAGGATGAAGCATTTAACCAATTCTCCAAAACATTCATCCGGATAGAAGTAGAACAGGGCATACACATTACACGCATCCAGAGCGATAATGGCGGGGAGTTCAAAAATAATCATTTTGCTAACTTTTGCGACTCCAAGGGCATTGAACGCAATTTCTCTGCCCCTCACACTCCTCAACAAAATGGAGTGGTAGAAAGAAAAAATAGGACCATAGTAGAAATGGCAAGAATAATGCTAAGTAAAAATAGTTTGCCAAAATATTTTTGGGGTGAGGCCATAAATACAGCATGCTACATCTTAAATAGAGCTCTCATTAGAAAAACTATAGAAAAGACCCCATATGAAATCTGGAAGGGAAGAAAACCGAAAATCGGATACTTTAAAGCGTTTGGATGTAAATGCTATATCCTAAATGATAGAGAGCAATTAGGAAAATTTGATCCTAAATTTGATGAAGCAATCTTCCTAGGCTACTCAACACATAGTAAGGCTTACAGAGTCTTCAATAAACGAACCCAATCTGTAGTAGAATCTATACATGTAGATTCAATAAAACCAACACTACAGGAAATAAAAACTTCGCTCCGAAAGATCAACCTCCGGAAGCTGAAAAACCTGAAGAGAAGAAGGAAAAAGATATCCCTGATTCGTTTTAAGTCAAGAAATACACAGAGGAAGTTGAGGGAAAATCCTATAATCCAGAGGCATATCAAGTCAATCCCAATCTATAGGAAATTGACTTTAATGAAGAAATAGTCGAAGCTGAAGAAGAGCAAGTCCAAATTCAACATAAAGGCCTGGAAAGAGAAATCCGGATACACAGAGATCATTCCATTGAGAATATTCTGGACAACATTCAGAATCGAGTTAGAACTAGAGGACAGCTCAATTGGATGATGAGTCACGCTGCTTGTCTCTCTCATAGATCCTAAGAAATTTCAAGATGCTAAAGGAGATGAAAGCCGGATGATGGCGATGCAGGAAGAGCTAGATCAATTCACCAGGAATGACGTATGGGATCTTGTGCCCTCTCCTAAAGGAAAGTCAATTATAGGCACTAAATGGGTGTTCCGGAATAAACTTGATGAATCCGTAACAGTAATAAGAAATAAGGTAAGACTAGTTGCTCAAGGCTACAATCAACAAGAAGGAATTGATTTTGAAGAAACATTCGCTCCTGTAGCAAGACTGGAAGCAATCCGGATCTGATGTGCTTTTACATCATTCATGAGGTTCACATTATACCAAATGGATGTCAAAAGTGCATTTCTAAATGGCGTCATTCAAGAAGAAATATATGACAAGCTACCACTCAGATTTGAAGATCCAAAGCATCCGAATCATGTCTACAAACTAAAAAAAGGCTCTCTATGGACTAAAGTAGGCACCAAGAGCCTGGTATGGAAGACTAACCTCATTCCTCATATCCAAGGAATATACTAGAGGCAGAGCAGATACCACACTCTTCATCAAGAAGAAGAAGAATGATATTATTCTAGTCCAAATCTATATGGATGATATCATTTTTGGTGCCACTAATGAGTAGATGTGTAAAGAATTCAGCTCTCAAATGCAGAAGGAATTTGAGATGTCCATGATGGGAGAGCTCAACTTCTTTCTTGGCCTACAAATTAAACAAAGTCCAGACGGGATCTTCATCAATCAATCAAAATACACCAAGGAGATTCTAAAAAAATTTGAAATGGACAGCAGCAAATCAATGTCTGAAGGAAAAGATGTTGATCAAAAGCTATATAGAGGAATGATTGGCTCACTCCTATACTTAACAGCCAGCAGACCTGACATACACTATGCAGTATGCAACTATGCAAGATATCAAGCTAATCCAAAGGATTCTCATATCAAGGTTGTCACGAGGATACTAAGATATCTCCTAGAAACAACTGAAGTTGGGTTATGGTATCCTAGTAATGGAGACTTTACTCTCCAGGGATTTGTAGATGCAGATTATGGCAGAGATACTCTTGAAAGAAAAAGTACGTCCAGAGGATGTCATTTTCTTGGGGACTGCTTAGTCTCATGGTATAACATGAAGCAAACTTTAGTTGCCTTATCCACCATGGAAGCTGAATATATGGTAGCTGGAAGTTGTGTTGCTCAACTCCTATAGATCAAACAATAACTTGAAGATTATGGAGTACAATCTAAATGTGTGGATGCATTACGTGACAATAAAAGTGCTATTGATGTGTCAAAGAATCTGGTGCTTCATAGCCGGATGAAACATGTCAACATAAGGCATCACTTCATCCAGGATCATGTGATGAAAATGGATGTTGCATTGGTATATGTCCCAACCATTGAACAAAGAGCTGATATCTTTGCTAAACCACGAAGTAAGGATCAATTTGGGAAATTAAGAGAATCAATTGGAATGTCAAATCCAATTTAGAAAAACTCCAGAAGATAGCCCTAAAACATGCAGGATGTTGAGATAAAATACCCACTCCGGAAGAAAAGAAGAATTGGGGTAGTATATTCCAGAAGACTGCCACGTCAGCCGACAACAATGACGTTTGGCAGTAAAAGCCCATTAAGGTAACTATTAATTTTTGAATTTCAAAAGTCCAATGGTTGTTACACGCGTCATAAATACAATAGTTAATTCAAAAATAAACCATTCCCATTCTCCGATTAAACTAAATTTACCTCTCTCCTAAAAATGCGACTGCCATGTCATCAATCCAGTCAAAAACACTGGAGTCTGGATTACAATTATACCCTTAAAAATCCTATATAAACCCCCTCAAAATCCCTTCTCTTCTTCAAGCGAGCAACGATCTCACTGTTGCTCTACAAAAATTCAAACCTAAAGTACCATTTCTCTAATACTAAAAAATGGCAGCCAAAAACACCTCAAACACCCTCGAAATCCTACCCAACAAAAATCTCGTTCAACTATTAGACTTGAAAGAAGAAGATTTTGAACCTTTAAATCTCAAAACCTCTAATTTCGTAATCCCTACTGATTATCTAGGAGATTACTATCTATTTAAAACTCTACCCTTCTTTACCCTAATTGAAGATCAGAATCTGGGTGATCTTCTCAAAATAAACTGCCCAACCTATCCTAAACTGGTTAAAGAGTTCTACTCAAATTTAAGTGCCCATAATCACTTTGATGCCCTACACATTGAGGTTCAAGGAAATATTATCCTTTTAACACCAGAATTCTTTGAGAATATTCTAAAGATGAAAAATTCTAGAGTACTATTGAGAAAAGATAGGGATGAGACGGGAATTGAATATGACTCCAAGCTGTGGCTCCACTAGAATTATTTCGACGACAAATTCAACATACTTCCCCAGAACGCCCAGATTCCTACAGCATGCTCTAGCAAAACTTATTCTGATAAGGAAAGGATCATTGACTACAGTTTATTCCCTCCAACACTGTATTCTACAGCACTAGGTTGGCAGCGTAGAAGTAAACTGGCCAGTCTTAATCATCCATTATCTCAAGACCCATGTCAACTCACATGGTGCCTTGATCACGAGGATCCTTCAAGCGAAAGGAGTGGATCTTACTGGATTTGAAGGAATTTATAGAAAGCCAACCCTCGAGAAGAACTTCTTGAGCCTCCGCTTTAATGAAGAATGGGATGAAGAAAAAGCGAAGCTAAGAAGGGACGAGTAAAAAGTTAAATCTAGAAAGGCAACTGATCTACAAGCAGAAGCGCCAGTTCCCAAGAGGCCTAGAACCACAAAAGCCAAAGCCAAAAGGCAAACAGAACTGGTTCTAGAAGAAGTTGATGAGGATACTCTGCCTCTCACTCAAGTCCTAGGCTCTGAACAGCCAAGATCCAAAGGAAGATTGATAAAAGCCGCAACCAAGAAGGGACTGCATGGGCTTACTGCTGGTTTACTAAAAATCGCTATAAAGGCAATTGAGGCTGGAAGAAAGAAAGCTAAGAGAACCTTAGATGAGATGAAGGAAGAAGCTGATGATGAAATGGAGGATGAGGCTCCTTCTCAAAAATAACTTCAGAGAAAAGCGCTAACATTTAATGAAGCTCTTGCTGCTCAACAAAAGAGGGCTAATGAAGGAAGGAGGATTGCTGGAATCATTTTAAATGAGGAAGCAAGGCAGTATAGGGAGAAAACTGCCTCAAAGGAAGCACAATCCAGTACAGGGAAAAATGTACCCAGCTCAACAGAATTAGTATAACAAGATGATGAGCAATATGCTGAGATTCAGGCAGCTATCAAGGAAAATAATGTAATAAACCAGAGGAAAACAACTGAAGGTCCGGGTGAGTCATCTCAAGCTCCTCTTATACTGGTACACCCAAAAGACATGGAGACTCTATCTAAAATTCCAGAAGTATACAAATTCCCATTTACTGAAAGAGCAGAATCATTTCCGAAAAATCTGCTTGGACCAAGTGGTGAGGTCATAATCCTTGAAAGTCCTAAAAAGGCATTGCAGAAGGCTATTGAGAACAGTGCCAACATTCTAGGGGAAGAAAGTCCTAAAAAGGCATCTGCTAAAATGGTTGAGGATAATTCCAGCCATCCGGAGGAAAGGACGGAAGAAGAAAGAAGGAATGAGAATCAGACATAACAAACTAATGAGGTAACTCCTAATCTTCTTCATCCCTCATCTGATACTAAAAAGCATAACTTAGCTACAATCTCTCTAAATGTAGCTAAGGCCATAGTGCTAATCCTGGATGCAATAGCTCCGGAGGAGGGAGAAAGTCTGAGTTCTAAGGGACACACTTCTGAAGTGGATCCTGCGGGCGAGGCTAATCCAAAGGAAAGGGAAATAAGCAAGAATAAAGCAAAAAGAATAGTTGGAGGCTCACAATTGCCAAATAATAGCCCCTCTGAAAGCAGCTCAAGCTCCGAAAGTGAATCAAGCTCATCCGGTAGTGAATCATCCAGACCCTCGAACAAACAATTCCCTTCTCACACTAAATCAGTAACCCTTCCTGATGAAAAATCTAAAGAATCCAAAGTAAGTGCAGCTCTCAAACTCCTTCAGGAGGCAACCCTTGAACACCATAAAGAAGGGTTTATAAAAAAGAACCTCCTGACCATCTACACCCATCTCAAGGCTGTGGAAAAGGAACTACTGAGGCAAATGTCGAATAAAGAGGTCAACAAGGATTTGGGTGAAATTAAAGAAAGATTGAACTGCCTTCCCAAAATTGAGCAATAAGTCATGAACTTCCCAACACCTGGAGCTCTGGCAGCAGCTTCCCTCTCTGAGATTAAGGCTCTCTTGATGAAATAAAGGAAAGCACCTCTGAATCCAACCACAACACTAGTCAATCAAATAACTTAGCCTCTAATAACTATGCAGCAGTGCTAAAAAAAGGTGTCCCCCTCAGCCACAGACCTATCTATAGAACTTAAAGACTACATAGATACCAAGTTTGAAAACTTATGAAAATTCATGGAGGATAGGATTTAAAACCAACTCTGCTCGACATGGAGAGTGATCAGCAAGTCACTCAGAAGATGCTTGCAAATTTTATAGATAAAATCCTCCCCCAAATGAAAGAGAAAATTCTTGATAATAATGCAAGGAAGGAACTCCAGTATTCAGCAATCAATAAATGAGTGGAAGAAAACCGTCTTCAAAGAGATTAAAGATCAGACGAAATCTATCCACAATATCTGAAAGGGACTTAGTGATGAAATCACTTTTCTTCAAGCCGGAATAAATAAATTGTCTATCTCCGGACCCTCATCTTCTCTGACTACTCCAGAGTGCTAGCTCATTCCAATCTTGCATGATCTAATTCAGTCTATAGGGGATTCAGGGTTCATAAGCCAAAAAGGGTTAACTATCCTCACCAAGGCCATGTTCCCTTACTTTGATCCGAAGGACCAAGAACAGATTCTGTGCATCCTCCCTCAAGTCTCACAGTCATATGATCAGCTTCGGAGGGCCCTTCATCTTTACTACCTGACTGCGCCTATTGTAAATCAAATTATTGATGAGCGAGCCAAAGGTAACAAAGACTACTCTGTCTACTCCTCTGCATGGCAGAAATCTTGGGATAAAGGCACCTATATGGTCATTGACCCCCTTAATGGAAGCAAAAAGGGAGAGGAAGAAGATAGCTAGAAAGGAGATGGAAGGGGGAAAGGAAAAACATTGCAAGTCCGGAAGAGTGGTCCGTCCGGAGAGATAGTTAAGCTAGCTAGATAAAATTGTAATAGCTAGATTCTCTTTATATGTATTTTTGTATCTTATAACACTGAACTTCATGATGTTAACTATTGTTAATAGCAGAAGTATATATAAAGGGAAAAATTCTTAACTACCAAAACAAAAGCTTCTAAAGTACAATCTATAATTATACTACAACAAACTTAGAAGCAGAAGTCATAAAATTATGGGGGGGCCTGGATACTAAAATCATAGGGAGTCACTTAAAAGTAAACTATCTTATATTTTTTATTTCCATTAAATGGGGGAGATTGTTGGAAAAACAATGATCAGGATAAAAACTAATATAAATCCAGATCAAGTTTGAAAGAAACAAAAACAAGTGTAAGAAACTCTCTTAAAATCCAAATGGAAGCATCCGGACAAAGCTAAGATCGCTTATTGAACAAAATCAGAAACCTAAGCAATGGAGGAAAATCATCTGGACAAAGTCTGGATAGAAAAAAATCTTCCATTCTCAAGACTTACAACCGGAAGAACTAATTGAAGCCATCTCCGGAAGAAAGATCCAGAACATATAGGTCCAAAAGACATCTGAAAGACACATCTGGAAGACCTATATCCAACAACTAAGGAATGAATAAAACACAGCTTTCCTTGTGCCTCCTTGGTCTATAATAGTCAAAGAACCTATTGTAAATAGAAGACAGCTAGCAAAGTTCAAAGAAAAGTCAAAAAGAGGAGACAAAGGACAGCGAAAGTCAAAACTGCTTTTAGACTAGACCAATAAAGGCGCGCATGGCACACCATATGACAATTGGTATTAAAGTTAGTGTATCACAAAATGACAAGAAAAATGATCACTGACAACTTTCAGCACCAATTCCAAGAATATGGTCTAACGGATTAATCAATGGATCCAAAAGCTCCACCTTACAACCTAATCAAGGGTGAATATTAAATGTAAGCTCACCAACCACAAACTGCTACATTTATGTTCAAAGCCTATAAAAGGAACTCTTCACCAAATGAGAAGGTAATTGATTGACTTACAAAAGCAAGTAACAAAGCAATACACATTCAATCAGTCAAAATAATCCCTCCAAGAACCCTTGATTCAAAATCTGTTTATAAGGATTCCCAAGTGAAATTAAAAACTTGAGGAACTCCAAAACCAACCTTTTGTTGCAAACCAAAAGTGTAATAATCTCCAACTTGGGTGAGTTGGGAGATTGGGATAGAACTTGTAGTAGGTGCTTTGAGTAAGATCTCCCTGTAGGACTCAGCTTAGATTCGAGGTAGAAGGCTAAGTGGTATATCCTACTAAAGACGAGAGGACTCAACTAGGAGTTGGTGCTTCTAGTGGTACATCCTACTTCCAGAAGAAGTCATCATCCAGAGAAAAATCTGTAAGGCTTAATTATTGCCAGTTAAAAAGGAATCCATTAGTAGATTAGCTCAGAAGAAGGAAATTCTAGGGACTAGACGTAGGCAGGGTCGAACCAGTATAAAATACTTGTGTTTGATATTTGTTTATTTTTACTATTCAGCATTCATATTGCATCATCCAGATACATTTTCCGAATCACATCATCCGGATCCATCTTCCAGATCATAATCAAACACGCTGCACGTAGACTTTTTCTAATTCTATAAATTCCGTGAAAAAGGGCCATTCACCCCCCTCTGCCCTTATAAATACTCTAATAGGGACCAACAGTATTCTCTTTTACCTAAACTCAGTGGGTCAATTGGACCAAAGAGATCAATATGTAAGAGCTCAAGTACTCTTTTGGAAGGAATGTATGAGATGGAAGGGAAACTTTTCTTATGCTGTTTACCTAGTTGGCATGCAGTGCATAGATGATCCTTATCAAAATCAACCTTAGGAAAACCCACAACTAATTCCTTTTTGGCTAATTTGGACAGAAGGTTCATGCTTACATGTCCCAACCTTCGGTGCCATAGCCATGATTCTTCTTCTTTAGACACCAAACATATATTCTTCATATCATTTTTAATGTTTATAGAATAGACATTATTTACTCTAGGTGCGTAAAGAATAAGTTGATTAGGCTTACTATAATAGATTGAGCAGCCTCTGGAGTCGAATGTGACTTTTCTTCCTTTGTCACCTAATTAAGCCACACTTAGCAGGTTGAACTTCAGTCTATCAACTAGTGAGACATCTTAAATCTTAAATCCAGATCTGATGGCTCCATGACCAATGATCTATCCCTTTTAATTGTCTCCAAAGCTTACTTTGCCTCCCTTCTTATGGGTTAATGTGATGAAGGCCTTCTCATCACCTGTCATGTGCCTTGAGCATCCACTATCAATATACCAATTATGTTGATATACTATAGATCTAAGGCATACCTACAAAATAGATCAAGTGGGTTTGGGTACCCAATCAGATTTAAGTCCTCTTGGGTTAATAACCATCTCAGGCCAAGGATAAACATCATAATAACCATTTTTTATTCTACATAATTTAGTAATATGATTATTTTTTTCACAAAACCTGCACCCTGAAATGGGTATGTTTTGCTTTTGCTTCTCACTGATCTTCTCCTGATCCTTCCTTCCATAGTTGCCTTTATACCCAGTATCTTGTACACTAGTAGATGGTCTGGTATAAATTCAGAAGTTGGTTGGAGGTGCAACTTCAGCTCTATAATTTCTTCTTTGTTTGATAGGTTGTTGGTTGTAAGCTACCTTAGCCTTTCCTTTCTGGGCAGCAGTATATCTTTGAGCTTGTGGCTGCCTGCTAACTCTATTTGTCTTTTGATTTGGGGTTCTTTTGAACCCTGTTCCGAGGAGGAAGAGGAGGATTATCTCTTCTTGGATCCTGGATGCTTCCTTTAATAGATTGACTTCTCTATCTAGTCCCATTACATATGCATTTAGAATCTGGACTTGATTCCTTATGAAGTTTTCTTCTACTACATCAATATGCTTGGTTGCTCTAACCAGATTGATGTCTTGTGCCATCACCTCAGCATCTTCAGCCAATTCTAGTATTGCTTTTTTCAGAGACTTGATGGCTTTGGCATTCTTCTTCACCCCTTTGATAACAATAGAAAGATCTGTTGCAAGATCAAAGTTGGAGGCAGAATTAGAGCAGGAATTTACCTCAATGTTTGCTATGTTTGATTCTGATTCTTTGATTTGCATTATTTCTTGCTTGGAGGCATTCCTTCTGGATTGCTTTACTTCGGGTTCAGTAAGAGACATGAATGCACAGTTAGCAATCTCCTCTTCTTCTGTTGAAGATGAGCTGCTGCTTTCTTCACTGTTGCTCCAGGTAGCAACCATTGCCTTCTTTTAAACTTCTTAGTACTTTTGAGCTTAGGGCACTTTGTTCTTAAGTGGCCTTTTTCACCACATTCAAAACATGTAGCATCTTTCTTCGGATCTTTCTTTTCATTTGAATTCCTTCTAGACTTACCTCTTCTAGAGGTGCCTTCTCTTGGTCTCCGAGATTCATACCTCTTTGATTTACTTCTATATTTCTTTTATATGAATTGATTTAGCCTTCTGGTTAGTAGAGCAAGTTGATCTTAGGTGCTCATTGATTCATCGATTTGCTCTTCCTCTCCGGATGAGGTCGATCAAGTGGATTTTGCCTTAAGAGCATTGGCCTTCTTTTTCTCCTTAGGCTTCTTTTCTTGTTGGTTGTACCTCTCCAAGGATAATTTTTGGGTTAGAAGATTACCAATGAGTTCAACATAACTATAAAAGTTTAAGTCATCAGCTTCCTCAATGGCAGTATTTTTATTGTCCCATTCCTTGGTGAGACTTCGGAGCACTTTCTTGACCATTTCTACTTTTAGAATCTCCTCCCCTAGCCTTGTCATTTCATTCACTAGATTTGTGTATCTAGTATTCATGCTGCTGATTGATTCTTGAGGCTCTATCTTATAGGATTCCAACTTTTGTTGGAGTAGATCAAGCATGGCCTCTCTTACTTTGGTAGTTCCTTCATAGGTTACTTCCAACTTCTCCCATATCTCCTTTATAGTCTCACATCCGGATATCCTGTTGAATTTAGCTGCACTAAGAGCATAATGAAGCATGTTAATAGCATTTGCATTTTCACGAAATTTTTTAAAGTCATTGTCATCCCACATGCTTGATGGCTTTCTGGCAGTCATATCCTCTACTTCATAAGTAGGTTCATATGGGCCATCTTTAATAACTAACCATGCTTGCATACTTTATGACTGGATGAAGTTCTTCATCCGATTTTTCCAGAATGTGTAGTGTTCACCGGTGAAGAGTGGAGGATAGGTAACAGACATACCCTCGGGAAGGAGTTGTGAGTTGTGGAAACTTATTTTGATATGCGAATCAAAATATATGAACCTTTAGCTTGAGATTGTTAGATCTCTAGTTTGAGCACTTTCTCTAATACCACTTATTGGTCCCTGTGAGAGTATTTATAAGGGCAGAGGGGGGTGAATGGCCCTTTTTTTAGGAATTTACAGACTTAGAAAGTCTTAGTGTAGCGTGTTTGATTATGATCCGAAAGATGGATCCGGATGATGCAAATATGTGCAATAAAGTAAAAGTCAAAGAAAATCAAACACAAGTATTTTATACTGGCTCGACCCCGCCTATGTCCAGTCCCCAGAGTTTCTTTCCTCTGAGCTTATCTAGTAGTGGATTCCTTTCCAACTGGTAGGAATCAAGCCTTACAGATTTGTCTCTGGATGGTAACCCCTTTCAGAAGTAGGATATACCACTAGAAGCACCAACTCCTAGCTGAGTCCTTTTATCCTTAGTAGGATATACCACTTAGCCTTCTACCTTGAATCTAAGCTGAGTCCTACAGGGAGATCTCACTCAAAGTACCTACTTCAAGTTCTATCCCAATCTCCCAACTTACCCAAGTTGGAGATTCTTACACTTTGGTTTTTAACAAAGGGTTGGTTTTTGGAGTTCCTCAAGTTTATAGTTTCACTTGGGAGTCCTTACAAACAGATATTGAATCAAGGGTTCTTGGAGGGATTGTATCAATTGATTAAATAAGTATTGCTTTGTTACTTGCTTTTGTAAATTAACTAGTTAACCTTCTCATTTGGTGAAGAGCTCCTTTTATAGGCTTTGATCATGAATGTAGCCTTTTGTGGTTTGTGAGCTTTCATTCAATCTTTACCCTTGATCAGGTTGTGATTTGGAGCTTTCAGATCCGTTGATCAATCCATTAGGCTATCTTTTAATCCATTTGACATCTTGGGATTGAGGCTAGAAAGTTATCAATGGCCATTTTGCTTGTCATTTTGTGATGTACCAACTTTCATATCAATTTCTTTATGATGTGACCTCCACGCGCGCCTTTATTGGTCTAGGAGAAAATGGTAGTTAGCTTTTCTCTATCTGGTGTCAGACCCTTTTATCTTTTTTCTGAAATATGCAAGCTGTCATTTTGTCTTTGTCTTGGGGAAAGGATCTCTGACTTTCATAGACCAAAAAGGTGAACAGAAAGTTATATTTCAAACTTTTCCCTATGTTTGAAATATATGTCTTCCGGATGTCTTTTAGATCAATATGCTCCGGACCTATCTTTCAGAGATGGCTTCAATCAGTTCTTTCGGATGCTAGTCTTGAAGGATAGAAGTTTGTTTCCTTTCCAAACTTTGTCCGAATGATTTTATCTAGTGCTTAGGTTTTTAATTTTTTTAATGGATGACTTGTATCTTGATATTTGTCCAGCTATTTCTAATTGGATTTTGGGAGTATTACATATATTGTTTTTGTTTCTTTCAAACTTGATCCGGATTTGTTTTTAGATTATTATCCAAATCATTGTTTCCCAACATCCACTGACAGACCCATACGAGGATTATCTTCCATACGTGTGGTGGGGACCTATACGGGTCCCCTTGTACCCGTATGGGTGGGACCCCACCCACCGAGTCCTCTGATTGCCGTAAAGCTAACGCTCCTGAGTTTCAAAGAGACTCACATTTCAGTTTTATTATTGTTGTTATTCTCTGTCACCTTTATCATTTCTGCTCTTTCTATTACTTATTTTGGGTCTAGTCCTAACCCGTATGAGCCTTGTTGGCACCTTGTATCGTCGAGATATTAGATCGGTGCGCCAATACTCATATGGAGGGAAATCCCCTTTTATTTTGTTTTTTTGCCACCAATCCATTAATTTGTTAATCTGTAAACTACATCAAACAAAGTTTCTGCCTGGACTAGACAAGACCCGTACGGGTACACCATACCCATACCAGTCCTCCCTGATAGCCGTATGGGTCCCACCCACCCATACGGGTACCAGCCGCAGGCAGAATCCAGAACTCATTTTAAACTAGTTAAAAATCAATCCAACTCACCATTTGCCATGCGATCACTTTCACTAATAATCTGGTAAATCAACCCACAAAAGTTATAATGTGTTTTCATAATAAAAGACGTTGAGGACCCGTTATTTCTCTTCAATCCTAGAAGCCTCCTGGGTACTATCAATCATAAAATTGCCATGCTAACATAATCACATTTTTCCCAATGAAATGTTGGCTTATGACGTGCTATAAACTGTGCTAATCTTTATAGATGCAGGGGAATTTACTTTTATTTTGTTTTGTAACTTAGAACAAATGTATAGGTTCTCTGATAATTCCATCATTTTCCCTCAGTTGTAATTTTTATTCCACCATTTATTACTTGTGTTTTATTGTAATGTGTAAACACATATAACGAGTGTGAAAGATTGTAGATAAATAGGATTTCATTGATAATTTTCTAAATGATGAAAACGTACGCAATTTTACGCGGTGAATGTAATTTTGAATCAACTCAATGAGAAATAAGTGACTCATTCGATACCCAAATCTCTGATCCAATAGGTATGAGTCTCCCACCCAATGGGAACCGTACCAAAACTCTTTCCCAAGTAGACAACTTGGGTGACGACTCTATCATTTGTATCAAGATTTGGGTCTCGATTCTTTTATTCATTAAAATTAGCTTATTGTGTAAACTTGAACTAAAAATGTTTTGTCACACCTAAATCCTACCAACCCCCAGTAGGCCCCACCTCTCATACAGGCGCCAAGGGAGACCCACACGTCATTGACACCTCACAGTGGCGACTCCACTAGGGATACAATCTTTTAACTTGCAAAATTTTGGTTTGTTTTAAAAGCTTAAAAGATTAAGATGAGCACCAAAAATCATTTACTTGATTTAACCCATTTTCTTTTTCATCATTTGGAAAAATTATCACACTCTGTCTTCTCACCTCCTTCTCTCTTTAGTTAGATGCGCTCTTCTTCTAGCACTAGGTTAAGGTGCCCTATCATTTCTGCGACAGTCACGAGAGTGTTACCCATGCCCACAGGAATTAGGGACACTCTAGTGGGTAGAGCACTCGTTGCTATCTCCCTCCAAAAGAGGCTTGATATGATGGGAACCTTCTACATCAAACTTCTGATATGTCCCTACACCATTCTTATCAAAAGCCTTAAAATTTTACCTTCTAAGTACCCTGATTTTTGTGTTAGATTAGACTAAGGTAGAACACCCTCAAACTCAGTGGGAGAAATAAGGACGGAATCAATCAATTCGCATGTGTTGTGTTACATACCCTTGTGATTAACCCCACCCTACATCATTGTAATTTATGCATGCATACCATATCCCATGCATGTACTGATCTCTTGGTTACTACCTCATCCAAAGAGAAATAGCATAGCAACGTTCTCAGGTCTGTTTGATTCGCATTCGGACTCCTCCACCACCATCTCTTCCTCTAGTTTAGTTAAGGGTTACTCCATCTCTGTCTACAGGTATTTCATCTAGATGTCAGTTTAGTCCAGTTGATCTTTCTGCCTACCATCCTGAGGAAATGTCTCGTATCCTGACTCCAGAGGGCCAAATTGATGTTGAGGTTGAGAATGTTGCTACTGGTCAGGAGGCAAATGCATCAAGGGTTTAGGTTAGGTTGGAGATCGCAAATGTTGTCTCTTAGTATTTGGAAAGTGATCAGTTCTTGGACTGAATGAATGATAAGATGTTGACCTCCATCAGGGCGATCATGGCCGAAGAGAGAATGGTCAATGGTCCTCAGAGCTCACCCGTTAGTGCTCCAGTAGTGAATGCAGTGATTAGTGAGCAAGTATTGGGAGTTACTCATAATCCATTCACTACGGACTTGCCGGGTTCTTCCAATCAGTTTGGTCAGTTAGGTTCTGTGGGTCCATTTGGTTTAGTTAGCCAATCATTCCAGTAAGTGGGTATAGTGGTTCCACCAGCTGTCATTCAGTTCGCTCAGCCTAGTTAGGGGTTTGTACCACTTCCATTTCTGTTTGGGGCATCTGGCCCAACCCCTAATTTTATGGTCACACCTAAGGGGATAACCTTCCCTTAATCAACAGGTTTACCCTTGGGCGCAGTTACTTAATTAGAGGGGTCATCCTTGTCCGTGAAATTGTTTGATCTTCTTCAGAAATCACTAGCTGCCAATCCCAGCTCTCAGCCATCGTCACTATCAGTTCAAACCGCTAGAGAGGAGGACCGGGTCCTTGAAAACTTTAGTATGCCTAACATAGCGAAGTATAAGGGAACTGATCCACCTCAATCCTACATCACCACCTATCAGAGGTTTATGAAAATTAGAAAGTTAAGTGATAAATTCCTAGCTAAAATGTTCCCTTGCACCCTGGAAGGTCCTGCTATCGAATGGTACAATACTCTATCAGATGAGGTGATAAAAAATTAGAAAGCTTTATCTGAAGCTTTCATTGAGCAATATGGTTTCAATGCCATCATTAAGACAACCATACAGAATTTGGAGGCAATCAAGCAGGCCCCCAATGAGAAATTTAAGCCCTAATTTGAAAGATGGATGGCCACTCAAGTTTTGTTGAGGGATAGACTAAGTCTCCCAGAGATGATCGTAAAGTTAATGGATGGTGCCCTACCTGCTTATCGTAAGGTTCTTGGCATGGATAAACTCTCTAGCTATATTGAGGTCTTTGAAAAAGCCAAGAAATGGGAAAGAATCGAGGAATTGGAGAAGGCAAGTGTACCGGCCAAACCTTGGTTAAAAAATAACGACCCTTTAGCCCCATCCCAGGCTCCTAAATCAAAGTCTGGCTCCGATCCTAAAGCAGCAATAGTGCAAGAATAAAAGGATGTTGTCCGTACCATCGAAGATGGCATTTTCCTTGGAAAGCATCTCTATCTGCCATCTTCACTAAGTTGAGGGCGCTTGGAATTCTTCAGGGTGTCAAGACTTATATCCCTCCCAAGCCTGAGGACAAGGATCGGTTTTGTGCTTATCACGTTAATAAGAGGCATTGCACTGGTGCCTGTAGAGACCTACTTGAGGCTATTCGTGGTTTGATTGGGGATAATAAGATATAAGAACCTGAGCTTAAGCCTAGCACCATGAATAATTCCCTGCCAAATTTTAAGAAATAAGTTGCAGCTGTCGAGTCAAGGTTACCCTCCTACCATGTCTTTAATATCATCTAGCAGGCTAATCCTATATTTAACTCGGTAGTGGCTTTACCTGATGAAACGGTCCCCATTAACACCTATACAACGGGTGTTGGAAGAAAAATCATCGAGAAAGTTCTTGGTTTGGGGAATTGCTTAGGTGCTAAGAAATCTAAACCCCAGTCCTGCCTCATGTTAGGGGCTGAGGTCAAGCAAAAGATATTCACGGGTGAGGAAGAACCTTTTGAGGTATGGGGCAAAAGGGTCCCTGGTTTTGAAATCTTCAATGATGTATATGATTTCAAGAAAGGCTGCATGATTAAAACCTCAGTTTCTATGGAAGTACGTGGGAATGCTGAAGAAGATGAAATGGAAGAAGCAATCGAGTCCATCACTAAGGCACTAGCGGTACTAATGAGGAATAATTGAAAGGGAAGTGAAAAGGGAAATCCCATTAGCAAGGCTGTCAACGACTTAGCAAGAGCAGTAGCCGAAGAAGCACATGCAAACCTCCAGACTAGAGCTACCAGTTCAGCTGTCAATCAATAATGCCCTCTGCTTGTAGAAGATGATTCAAATGATGTAATTTTTATTGTTGCAAATATTTTTGATGCAAACAATGTTGCTTATAAATAATATCATGAATAAGTTATAACATCAGTACTTTTTTAGCATGTCATGAATAAATTGATGCATCTTCCATTCACATTTCACTCGAGTATTTCATTCTAATTACACCATGCACTCATAATAACAACATTCTTAAAATATCATCATATTTATTAATGAAGTTAACTTTGAACATAGCACAATGGTATAACTATCCAATGGTTAAAACCTACCAAATAAAAGAGAGATAATAAATGTGCTTAGCAAACATGATAACAATAAGTCTTAGCTCATCTTTCTTCACGAAAAGGGGAAAAGGCATAAAAGTACGTGTCACCATGAAAGAAGATAAAAAAGACTCATGAGAACATCAACAGCAGGCTGGCCTTAGTTACGAAAAAATAGAAAGCATATATTAGGTCACAAAAGATGCCCAAAATCCCTCAGAAGCTCTAAAGGGAAGCTGATCATTGATAAATTAAGAAGATTCTATCCAAAACAGTGGCTACCTACAGGGATTGGGCTGATAAACTCCCATTCATAGTTTGGAGGTATAGAACCAGTATAAGAACTCCCACCAATCAGACACCATTCTCCTTGGTATATGGAATAGAAGCCGTGCTACAGTAAAAATAGAAGTGAGATCTCTAAGAGTGGCACTCGAAGCTCAGTTAAAAGAATTAGATTGGGCAAGGGCTAAGTACGAGCAGTTAAACGCAATAGATGAAAAGTAGCTCAAAGAACTTGACCACCTATAGATGTATCAACAGCATATGGCTCAAGCTTACAATAACAGAGTTAGGTGCCCGAAATAACCTCTTAAAGCAGGTGATCTAGTTCTCAAGCAGCTACACCAGGTCAACACTGACACTAGGGGCAAGTTCAGGCCTAACTGGGAAGGGTCGTTCGTTGTAAAGAAAGTCCTTGGTAAGGGAGGAATCAATCTTATGGATATGGATGGAAATGAGTTCCTGAATCCAGTAAATCAAGATAGGCTTAAGTGTTATCATGTCTAGGTCAAAAGAATTAAATCATAAAAAAGCAGCACAAAGAATAAAAGAAATGAAGAATAAATCACCCGACGAGCAATCCTCTACTACTCGGGCAAAAATTATGGTGCAGCCCACTGATCGGTATCTGTAAATTGGTCGAGAAAAAATTAGGGCACTCTAACACAAATAAAGCCCGCTAAGCTAAAAACCCAAAAAGGGCGGCTTAGGCGAAAGTTAGGGCATCGAGTGAAAATGTCAGTTGCTTTCTAGAAAATCTGTAAAAGACCAGTAAGTAGTAGGGGTTAACCATTAGAAATTGTTACCATTGCCTTTGTACTCAAATTAATCGCATCAATGAACATGTTATGATTTTGCTAAGAATCTTTGTCTTATGGATGCATGCATGTCTTTAGGTGAAATAATCGCTGGTATGTGAACATCAATTTTTCTCTACATGTTACGCATTGTTGTTATTTATTCCTTTCACATGTAATCTAATAGAAATAAAAATAATGCAAATATAAATTCATAAAAAAGTCTGTTGGATTGAGCCGTCAAGGATAATTCATTCAAAAATTAAGACAGTCTACAAGATCAAAAACCTGAAAGGGCAATCCAGGCAAAAATTAAGATGAAACAAAAGAAAATCCTGCAGGATTGAAAACCTGAAAGGGCGGTCTTGGCAAAAACTAAGGCAAAAAGTAAAGAAAAAAGCTTGCTAGGTTAAAAACCCGAAAGGGCGGTCTAGGCAAAAGTTAAAGCTAAAAAGAAAATAAAGTTCGCTGGATTGAGCCTTCAAGGACAGTTCAGGCAAAAATTAGGAGAAAAAGAAAGAAAAATAAATGTTTAATAGGTCACCTCGGATCGAATGGCCTATGCGAAAGTTAGAACATCTCTCAGTCCCCTCACTATGAAATCTCTGGATAAAATGCGGGTTCGCAAAGCAGCAACAACAACAAACAATCTCAGTTCGAGAAAGATCCGCATGCATATAAGTTGAACTTTAAATGTAGCAATCTAAAGTTTACAATAAAAAAAGGCCACGCAGGGTCCAAAAGTACCAATAGTTCAGAAAGTAGTCATAACGTAAGCTATAGAGGGGTCATATCCCTAGTGACCCGCTTGAGTCTAGTCCTGAGTATCCGCCAGTAGATAATCCACATCTATGGTCATATGATCCTCAGTTTCATCGATATCAATAGCTGGCTGAGCGGGGCCCCTAGTCTCTGAGATCCCTGCAGCGGCCCTAATAGCATCAGCACCCTTAATTGACTGATCTCCACCCCTCTGAGTCACCCGATATGCAGAAAGGTCATCATCGGACTCATCATTAGAAGGCGTTGGTGTCTGCAGATCCTTAGTCATCCTAGCCACCTGGCCCCTCAGCATCTCAATTTTAGCCCTTATCCAAGCGGTCTCGGCCCTAGCCTGGTCAACCTTAGTAGTAGCTACCCGCAGCTGCTCCTCTAAGAACCTGGCTCTCTCCTCAGAAGCATCCAAATCCTAGGAGGACTTGCTACGCTCCATGGCCAGTTGTGTCTGCAATAGAAATCATAAGATCAGTATACATATATAAATGTCAAAGCATGCATGCATAGTTTGTTAAATTTTATAGGAAAAAGAAACTTACCGAAGCTAATGCGTCCTTGGGCCAGTAGCAGATCCCACACTGAAAAGTAGCCCTTGGCAATCCTCTCAGCCTCAGAGATGGTCACCTAAAAGGGAAAGGTCACATTAGGATGGGACATTCTAAGCAATCATAGTAATGGATAAAGACTTAGGCCAGAAATTCCTTACATGAGTAAAGCTGGAAGGAGTGAAACCGGTAGGTTGGACCGACTCCTCGAGCTCCTAGACAGATCGCTTCCCCGAATGATCGAGGAGCTGAAATAAAGTATCTAGCTCATCTCAAAGGATCCCCTCTCTTATAGATCCGAAAGCTCGAGACCGCTTCACTGAAGGCTCACGGGCAACAACAGCAGCAACAATAGATCTCTTCTGCGTAAAAGCAGGAGGCTATAGCAACAAAGAATGAGATTCAAAATCATAGTCAATTTCAGAAAGCAGTAAAGTATTCACAAAGGCTAAGTTAGAGGTATGCCTGAGAAGAAGGGGTTACAGACCTGGCCGAGCCCCTGGTAGCCTGAACTATGGATGGACCCCCGCAGTCACCCCTCGATCCACCCTCCTCATTGGCATCCTCACTAATACTCTAGTGAAACTCGAGGGGCTCGTCCTGATGGTGGATTCTCTTCGAGCGAGGAAGAAGTGAGGAATCAATGAACTCAGCAGAGGAACCCTCCACAGACAGCATGCGAGCCCCCTTGCCTAATAAGTATAACCCCTGGTCGGTCCCTGGCATAAGATAAGGCCAGAAGATGCTCGCTAGGATTGGGGGAGGGATCAGTCTCTCCACTATAGCACTGGTCCTCCACTCTTGGACCCGCTCATTGAAATACCACTTGAAGGAGAGTGGTGACTCCAAGACAATATAGCGGTCATCCACGCCAGCCCGCAACCGCTCGATAGCCCCATGCATGACTAATCTCTCCTATGGGTCTCTAATAACCTATATAGAATGAATACACTGTGAGTATCGTAACCTCGTAAATACAGTTTCTACTAATGGTTTGTTGAGATGTAAAATGCAGGTTTAGTAAGGAAGAAGTTTAACCGATCTGAATGCAGCTGGCGTAAGAACTCCCAGTACTGTGTTATAGTCAAAGGTTGGCCCTATTAGAGCCCCATCCATCTAAATATAATATGCGGCATCTCGGGCTGCATGAGCAAACCTGGCCTAGGGAGGAACTGTTGCTCAAAAGCCTAGATCTGCAAAACAAAATAAGGATCAATCACAGCACAATCTAAGTGAAAGGTTAAAGCACAAGAGATTAGTTTAGGATTTACCCATAGTGTCGGATGGCAGATCTTGAGCTCAGACTACTCACCCCGAACTTTGATGTCTAGCCCGTAGTGTAGATGTGCCAGAATGGCCCGGCACTAGTTCTTGCCTAGCACAGTGGCAAGGTTCTCCATAGTAGAGAGCAAGCCATAGTTGAGGTTGCTCGAGTAGATAGAAAAGAAGATAGTGCTAAGAAATGTCAGCGAAAAAGATCGGGCATACTGGTCCCTCCTATCAGCCGCAATAGGACTCAACTTCCTGATCCAATAAGCATGCAGGTCCCCATACTTGAGCTTGTTTGTTCGGCCCGGAGGAAGCCCAAGTAGTCTGGAAATATAGGCCTTCACCTTAGACCGAGAATGCCATCTATCGGTGTAAACATCGAAGTGGACAATATTGCCGCTCCAGTCCAGGCTCGTCGTAGCACACACATCCGAAGGAGTGATAGTGACCTACCCAATAAGCAAGTGAAAAGTATGGGTCATCTCCGACCACCTCTCTATAAAATCTGAAACGGCACCTACGGCCAATGTCTTAGGAGCCTAAGGGATGGCCCTAATAATATCGCTGAAGTCGAAGGAATCAATACAGGTCAGCAACTTTGTATCCCCCGTGGTATGAATCTCCTCATACCATTTCCTCCAGAAGCTCAGGGCTCACACAGTCCTATATTAGAACTATAAAGAATATAATTACAGCTTAATAGGGTTAGAATACAGCAGACAAGTCAGAAATCAGAAAAAGAATGGCAGAAATCAAGTAATAAAGATTCTGTCCCTAAGGATAGGACCCGTATGGGTAAGCCCCATCCGTACGGGGCTGTAGCCACTCTTGTATGAAAAAATAGGACCCGTATGGGTCCCCAGCAAGCAGTCCCTCTGTGAAAAATCTCCCCAAAAATCCAAATTCATCCAAAGCTCATCCAAAACTATCCTAAAAGCATCCTAGGCTAAAGTTAAGTGCATCAGGCTCTATTCCAAGGTCTAAAACACCATAATTCATGCCGAAATCTGAGAAATTTTCAAAAGTTCAAAAATGGAAAATGGAGAATCGAGCAAAATTACTTGGAGTTTTGAAGTGTGGGTCTTCGAAGAAGGGATCAAGGGCACTTCAAAGATGGGAGTGAGCCCTAGAAATGAGTCTCCTTCATAAAAAGCATACTCGATAGAAACTGGGCATTCTCAAAGTCCCAAATCGCCCACCAGGGGCAAGTCCTCGAGTCTAAGGCAAAAGCGGCCGGCCTGTGGGATCTTCTTATACATCTTTAGTTGATTTTAGGAATAAAATCGTTGGAGTTGCAAAAAGGGAAGTTTTGGTGTATGGCGGGAAACGAGGGGACTGTTCAGACTTTTAAACCTAGTCGTGGACCTATACGGGTCACACCCCACCGATACGGGTCCTGGTCCACCCGTACGGGCCCTTTCTTGCCATCCAGGGGAAGATTTTCAAACTAGTGTTTCACAAAACACCAGAAATTCATCCAGTCCAAGCTCGGGGCCAACCCCACTCTTCTTCACCCCTATATTTCATTTATATTCAAGACAAGTCCCTATGCTCACCTTGATCCTAGATTGAAGGGGCAAAATTATTTTTGTTTTCACAAAAGTCAATCATGAATCAAGGTAAGCCCTTTTTGAGTTAATCACTAACTAGGAAATTTTTGTGTACAAGTCCATCCTAGCATATGAGTCCTTCCCCAGCAAAAGAATCTTACAAGGGAGGGCCTCCCCAGCAGAAGAGGCCTTACTCAAAGGATATTACTTCCCTCCTTAGCCGAGGAATCATTAGATCCCAAGGGCATCCCCCCATTTCCTAGTAGTGGAGTCCTCAGATCCTAGGGGCAACCCCCCGCCGACCCAGGGGCATCCCCCCATTTCCCAGTAGCATAGTCATTAGATCCCAGGGGCATCCCCCTACCTACCTAGGGGTATCCCCCCCATTTTCCAATAGCGGAATCATCAGTCCTTAGGGCGTCCACCCTAGGGGCATTCTCTAGTAGTAAAACAAGCAACAATTGGGCCAAACCCAACATTTCTCGCCCATAGTTATCTCATCCACACAACTTTATTCTTAATTGAAGGGGCAAAAATATTTTTGTTTTCGCAAAAGTCAATTAAGTATAAAGAGGTGTCTGCTTAGACAATGACTAACTAGGTGTTTGATTATTGTCTCTTTTCAGGTTATTCAAATTCCCCAGCAGGATAGTCATCTGCCTTAGGAAAGGGATACACCACCAGTCAAGAAAGTTAATCCTCCTTAAGAAAGGGATACATCAACTAGGAGAATCATCCACCTTAGGAAAGGGATGGAATATCAACCAGAAAAGTTAATCCGCCATAAGAAAAGGATACATCAACCAGGAAAGTCGGCCTGCCTTAAGAAAGGGATACATCAACCAGGAAAGTCGATCTGCCTTAAGAAAGGGATACACCACCTTCCCTATTAAAGTCACTAGGGATGCACATTAGCAAAGGAAAGTTATCTGCCTCAAGAAAGGGACACACATCAGCAAAGGAAAGTCATCCGCCTCAAGAAAGGGATACGTATTGGTAAAAGAAGGATATCCGCCTCAAGAAAGGGATACGTATCGGTAAAGGAAAGTCATCCACCTTAAGAAAGGGACACCCGGGAAAGGAGTTCACCTCAAGAAAGGAACTCGCCCATATCGTCGCTCCAGGTATAATTTTTAAACCCTCGCTTTCATCATGAGATCATACAAATCTATATCTACAGTGATCCCACGAGGGGCAGTCTGTAAGCATTGGATTTTAAGGATCCTTCTCATGAAATGATGATAAGAGCTATACGATGCAATGTCTTTTAGGTGTTTTCCATCAGAGGTGTTCCTACTGCTATAAAGTTCAGCTTGGCTGAAGTTCGGAGACCTAGTCTGCCCTTAGGTACCCATATGGGTTCTGTTTAGCGGTACGAATCCACTGACAGACCCGTATGGGGATTATCTTCCATACGTTTGGAGGGGGCCCATACGGGTCCCCTTGTACCCATATAGGTGAGGGACCACCTATATGAGTCCTCTAATTGCATAATCGGCCTCTTTCAGAAGTAATCCCTTACCGTTTAAGGAAAAGGCAGGTTTTGAATGCAGATTATTGCATTCAGACTTGACTCTCACCATATAATTAAGGCCTTTTCCCCTCATTTCATAACACTAATTCATATTAGAAGAAAACTATAGATAAATTATAGTAAAAGTTCTAGCAATTTCTATAGGTATAGAAAAGGTATAGTGGAGGTATATGAGGTATAAAATAGGGAGAAAACCCATTCCTTGAGGTTTTATCCATATTTTATTCATTCTTAACTTCATTTATTAGGATTTAGGAGAAGTTTTGTCCACACAAATACTCACCTAAATAGTCTAATTTCACCATCTACTTTAGTCGGACTCTCTCAACAGTAAAGGGATCACCTCAAAGTGGATTCATGCCGTAAAGGTAACGCTCCTGAGTTTCAAAGAGACCCACATTTCAGTTGTATTATTATTGTTATTATCTGCCTCCTTTATCATTTCTGCTCTTTGTATTTCCTGTTTTGGGTCTGGCCCTAACCTGTATGAGCCTTGCTGGCACCTTATATCGTCGAGATATTAGATCGGTGTGCCATACTCATACGGAGGGAAATCCCCTTTTATTTTATTTTTCTTCCACCAATCTATTAATCTATTAGTCTGTAAATTACATCAAACAAAGTTTCTGCCTGGACCAGATAGGACATGTATGGTTACACCACACCTATATCGATCCTCCCTGGTAGCCTTATGGGTCCCACCCACCCTATAGGTACCAGCGCCATGCCGGTCCTCTCTGGATTGACTGGTTTTGCACAGTACCTTCTGAAAAACTAAAGTGTTTTGAATGTGAGATGTACCTGCTTATGTATCTGATTGAGAGCTTGACCATCATTAGAGATATCAGCATGAACATCATTAATTTGATCATAGATGTGACAAAGTTTCTTGTGGAGTGATGGTTCTTATTCAGCTTTTGACATAACGATGTCATTATTATAAGCATCAGATATATTCAATCTCTTCAAAGCAGTCATAATCCCTTCCCCAAAGGCTTTAAGTCCCTCCAATAGCTCATTCTTCACCTGCTTCAGCTGATTAGAGTTCCCTTGATTTTTCTTAAAATTAGTTATCAGTGCATAAACAAAGTTGATCAAAATGTCTAGCTTTATTGTATCGGCATCATTTTCATTGCTCAGAATACTATATCAATTCAACATAGCCTATAATTCCTACAAAACTGGATTAAACTTATCCATTAAAGAGTTTCTGAAATCCCTCTCTTCATTGACAACTCTGTTGTTGCTCTCACAGATCTTCTCCATTCTACTCTTGAGCTCATCAACCTCCATCTTTAAGTAATCAGCCATCCTACCTGCAATATTAATAATTGGCAAAGTATGGGATAAAATTGAATACACAAGTGAGAACTAAGTAGGAACTGATTTAAAGTGGGACTTTATCTCTTTAACTGCATCCATAAACCTATGCACTGGCTCACCAGCCCTAGCAAGTCTCCTCAACACTTCCTTAGACAATATTAATTTAGCAATAGCAACATCAATTTCCTCATCTATCCTAAGTGTTGGATACTTCTCTCTTCCAAATCTCCTTATCTCTCCAAGTAGCTCAGCTTGAGGGTTGAATTAGGGTTGAGGTTTTGGTTGTTCAGTGTGGATCTCCTCAATAGTTAGACCTCTGAGAATTGGACCTTCTATCATTAATGATTCATAAACTGGAGACCCAATTGGGGAAAGAAGTGGGATGATTTTAGGGTTAGCTGTTTGGCTAGAGGTTGAGGTGTTTGGTTGGTCAGAGATTGAGGTGGATTGTGGTTGGATTTCAGAGGTGGTAAGTGGTTGCATGGAAATGAGTATAGGTGAAAGGGGTGGTTCAGTAGAAAGGTTAAGAAAAAAAATTGTTCTTCAGGTTACTTCTCTTCCACACCTTCAACAACTTGCTCACTGGTATGAGCTAAAGATGACTGCTCAGCTAGCTGAGCTCCTTGCTCAACCTCTTCAACTTCTCCTTCATTCTTGTCCTCCAAATCTCCTTCATCCTTATCAATAACAACTTTAGTTCTTTTAAAAAGCTTTCCCCTCTTTTCTTTTCTCTCTTCCTTAGCCTCCTCAGCAGTTATCTCAAGAACCTGTTGGTCTTCATCTTCTTTCTCATCAACTACAAACTCAACAGAGTTGACAGTTTCAACGTCTTCATCATCTCTCTGCTCTTTCTCACTTTTAATTCCATCGAAGGCTCCTATCATCTCATTGACAGCCTTTGGAATTGACTTCTCTGATAAGCTAGTTGTTGCCTTCTCATAGGCTTTTTCAACATCAGCTTTTACTTTAGCAGCTGACTCCTCTGCCCTTCTTCTAATTTCCTCTTCAAGATCCTCCTACCTCTTCTTTATTCTCTCTACCTCAACAACTTTAACTTTCTCAGCCTCTTTTAGATTCTGGACTACACCAGTTAACTTCTTGGGCACAAATTTCTTCCTAGGCTGACCTACTTCAGGCACAGGTATTGATGTAGCTACACGTCCTTCAGCCTTCTTAGAGTCCATACCTGCATCAACAATTTTCCTCTTCTTCAATCTCTTCAAGGGCATATCTTCCTTCAGTTCAGCTTCAGCTATCTTCTCCTCCTCCGTTTCCTTGGCAATCAACTGCCTAAAACTCACAGCTTTTGTCCCTTTAGAAAATCTAGATCATTTGGGAATAGGGATATCCACTGGGTGAGAGCTGGCTGAGCTGGCTCTCTTCACTTCCTTCTTAGAGTCTCTCCTAACCTCCTTCTTTTCTCCCTTCTTTGAATTAGGCTTTCGTCCTTCCTTCTCTTTGATCTCGGTGATTCTTTCCAATTCTTTATCCACAAAGGATGCTAGAGTTTGATCCTCATCCTTAGGATCAATAGGCTTCATCTATATAGTTGCCTTTAGGTCCTTTACTCTAACCTCTCCCTGCTTTTGCCTGATGTACTTTCCTAGTTTGGACTTGTCCTCACAATGCAAATTATAGATATGGGCATTATTGAGTACTCTAGACTCAACCACTTTATACACCACATTGTTCTTGAGAGCCCATCCTTCCAGACCTATCTCATAAGCCCTGCAAATCTCCATTACCAAGTGCCCATACACCATATGCTCTGACACTTTTAGAAACCTATGGAGAATGGCCAAAGGCTAGTTTATGCTCATGCATTCTGTAGTGGCATATATGAATACCCTCTCAAACTTGGAACAACTTCCAGTTGATGCAGTTTTAGGAAGCAGTACCTTTGTTACTAATTTATGGGCTTGCTTGCCTTTCTTTGAAAATAAAGAAGTTGTAAGTTCTCCAGCCTTACAGTCAGCAGGCACTTCATAATCCACTGGAATATCCATATATTCTTCATCTCTGACTGCTCTCATTCTAAGCCCTCTCAATCTCATCCCTAGATGGTTAGTAATGATTTTGGGGGTTACATACACCTTTCTTCCCGTCATAGTAGTTACAAATAGATCCTCAAAGCCTTTAATGGTATGAATTCCATGGAAGAATCATTGCACAATCTGCTCATAGCATCTGCTGGGTAGCTCAAAGAATCCTCTAAAATGGTGTTGACAAGACTATTTACTAAACCGGTCATTGCTTGAAAAGCTCAACATATCTACAATGAGTGGATCATCAACTATAGTCCCTTCCTTTGAGAACCATTCGATTGGAGAATAAGCAGTTCCAACAGTAATGAAAACCTCTTTGATTTCTTTATGACTGACACCAAATTGGGCTAAATGATCTTTCGTGGTAACCTAATAGGTGTTTTCCTCATTTCTGAAAAATAAGGGTTCTTGCACAACTGGTCTAAATCAATTGCTTGATGTACTCGCCATTAAAGTAGCTTTGAACAAAGATTAGAGAATTAGGGATTTAAGAAGAAGATTGCAGAAGAAATTTGGTAAAAGGAAACTCTTTTTCTTCTTTGTCTCTCCTTAAATAGCAAAAACTCTTTGATTTAACCTGTAAAGCTTACGTGTACGAATCACAGTCATAGACAGTGATCATATTTGAATGGTAAGATTTATCAATAGTTACTATAAAGTTAATGATGACATAAATTAAGGAGTATAAACAGTTGAATATGGATCATTTTTAAACTTGCTACTATTTCTATCAAGTTTAAATTTGAAAAGAAACTGGTGACAGTTTTAATGGCGTGTCCAAAATTCAAGCGCGAAGAAGAAATACTTAACCTAATTTGCAGGAGCTCATAGTGAAAGATTGGTCAGCTCCAGAATAGGTCAGCTAGGAAATATATTTCTTCAAATTGGATTAGACATTCCAATTAATTCTCTTAGAGTGTTGAATTGGTTCTTTCCAATAGGCTTTACGAATATGTCAGCTCGTTGTTCTTTAGTGGGGATATAAGTTAACTTGACTTCTTCCTTTAGCACATGATCCCTTATGAAGTGATGTCTAATATTGACATGCTTTACCCTGCTATGTTGTATTGGATTTTTGGATAGGTCAATTACACTCTTGTTGTCACACATGACTTCAAGGCACTTTGACTTTATACCATAATCCTCCAATTTTTGCTTAATCTATGGCAGTTGTGCTACATAACTTCTTATAGCTATATACTCAGCCTTAGTTGTACTCAATGCCATAAAAGTTTGCTTTTTGCTATACCATGTTACTAGATAATCACTAAGGAAATGACATCCTCCAGTGGTGCTTTTCCTTTCTAGTTTGTCATAGTGAGCATCTGTGTATGCTCTCAGAGTGAAATCTCCATTACTTGGATACCATAAACCTACATCAATAGAGCCTAGAAAATACCTGAGAATTCTCTTAACAATAGCTAAGTGAGATTCTCTAGGGTCAGCTTGATATCTATCACAATAACTTACAACATATTGAATGTCAGGCCTACTAGTAGTTAAGTAAAGTAGAGAACTAATAATACTTCTGTAAAGCTTACTCTCTACAGGTTTACCTTCATCATCTTTACTCGAAATTGTATCAGTGGCCATGGGAGTTATATTGGCTTTTCTTTACCTATGTCAAACTTTTTAAGTACTTCCTTAGAATACTTTGCTTGACTAATGAAGATTCCATCATCACCTTGCTTGATTTGAAGACCAAGAAAGAAATTAAACTCTCCCATGATTCACATTTCAAACTCTTTCTTCATCTGTAGGCTAAACTCTTTGCATAGCTTTTCATTAGTTGCTCCAAAAATAATGTCATCAACATAAATTTGGACTAGCAACACATCTTAATGCTTTCTCTTGATGAAAAGGGTTGTGTCTACCTTTCCTCTGACATAACCTTTGCTGAGTAAAAAGTTAGTCAGTCTTTCATACCAAGCTCTTGGAGCTTGCTTCAATCCATGTAGAGCCTTCTTTAACTTGAAGACATGATCTAGATACTTAGGATCTTCAAAGCCTGGAGGTTGTCTGACATAGACTTCTTCTTACCATTGAGAAAAGCACTTTTGACATCCATTTAAAATAACTTGAATTTCATATGAGATGCAAAAGCATAGAAAATTGTTATAGCTTCAAGTCATGCTACTATTGAAAAGGTTTCACCATAGTCAATGCTTTCTTATTGATTGTAGCCTTGAGCAACTAGTGTGGCCTTATTTCTGACAACATTACTAGCTTCATCTAGCTTTTTCTTGAAAACCCATTTGGTGCCAATGATTGACTTGCCTTTGGGTCATTCTACCAAATCCCAAACTTCATTTCTTCTGAATTGGTCTAGCTCTTCTTGCATTGCAATCATCCAATTTTCATCAAACTCAGCATCTTCAAACTTCTTGGGTTCGATCAATGAGATAAAGGCTGAGTGGCTCATCATTATGTTCAGCTGACCTCTGGTCAGCACTGGATTTTACACACTATTAAGGATCTTCTCAACTAGGTGATCTCTCCTTACTCTAACTTCCTTTGGTAGATCAGGATCAGCTTGCTGAGCTACTGTCATTGGTTGAGCATCATTATCATCACCAAAGTTGATGGACTGGTCCAAGTCAACTTCATAATCTTCTTTTTTAGGAATTGGATAAGGAATTACAATGGGCTGACTGACTGATCCTCTAACTTGATCTTGTTCCTTTTCATCATCACTCTCTTCCTGCACTATTAGTTTCATCGAAATCTACATGCATGGACTCCTCTAAAGAACCAATTCTCTTGACATACACTCTATATGCCTAACTCTGTGTTGAGTAACCCAGAAAAATTCCTTCATCAGCCTTGGAATTAAATTTAGCCAATTGGTCTTTAGTATTTAATATGAAGCATCTACAACCAAAGGCCTTAAGATGACCAACCTTAAGCTTGCGCCCCTTCCAAAGTTCATAAGGAGTTTTGTTCAAAACTGGGCAAATTAAAACCATATTTAGAATATAACAGGCCGTGTTAACAACTTCTCCCTATAAATACTTTGGTAGGTTGTTATCACTCAGCATAGAATGCCCCATCTCCACAATAGTGCGATTCTTTCTCTCAACAACCCCATTTTGCTGAGGTGTATGAGGTGTAGAAAAATTATGGTCAATACCATGCTTAGAACAAAATTCCTCAAATTGCCTATTTTTGAATTCTTTTCCATGGTCACTACGGATTCTATTAATTTTAAGGTCCTTTTCATTTATGATCCGGGTTGCCAACCTAGAGAATGATTCAAATGTTTCATCTTTGCTTGCAAGCAAGACAATCTAAGTGAACATGGTCAGATCATCTACAATCACAAGGGTGTATTTCATTCCACCTAGACTTATTGGCAAAACTGGCCCAAATAAATCCATGTGTAGAAAATCAAGGGGACGAGAAGAAGATATATCAGCTAATGATTTAAAGGTCTTCCTAAATTATTTCCTAAGTTGGCATGCTAAGCAGAGTCTATCTTTTTCAAAGGCTAGATTGGGTAAACCTCAACAAGTTCATTTCTGGCTAATTTAGAAAGATTGGTCATATTGATATGTACTAACCTTTTATGCCATAGCCATGAATTTTCCTCCTTAGAAACTAAACATATATCATTGGAGCTAGGGGATAAATCAATCATATAAACCTTATTAATTCTAGGATCATAAAGAATAGTTTGGTTAGAGTTACCATTAATGAATGAGCAGTCCGCTGAGTCAAAAATTATTTTCCTGCCTTTGTCACACAGCCGAGCAACGCTTAGCAAGTTAAAATTTAGGCCTTTCACTAGAGACACATTTTCAATGCAAGGCTTGACTCCCACAGTGTCATTGCTAACAATCTTTCCCTTTTGGTTGTCTCCAAAACTGACACTTCTATTTCTCTTTTGCTCTAATGTGATGAATTAGCTTTCATCACCTATCATATGCCTCGAGCATCCACTATCCAAATACTACATTCTACTGTCATCAGTGGATCTCAGGCTCACTTGCAAAACAATTAAGCTTTCTTAGGTACCTATGCCTTTCGTTGGTTGGGTCCTCCCTTGTTAGTGGTATTAATCCTAGACTAGTCATGCTCATCATAATAACCATTTTTTGTGCCTGCACATGACAGTTGCATGTCCTAGCTTTCCATAAAAATTACATGGGATCTTAGGATTGGGCCTGCTCACCTTATTCTTTTGAGAAACCTTCTCAGAGTGGTGAGTGTAGTTACTCCGAGTATCCATGTTTGGTTGAGGAGGGACCCACACCTTTTTCAAAGTTATTAATTCAGTACCTAACTCATTCATTTTCTTAATAAACTTACTATTATATCCATCATGGTACTCAGCTTTTTCCATAAGATATAAGATGTCAAGTGAGGTAGAGGAATTACAGTCCTCTAGATCATCACACCTCCTTTGGAGTACTTTGATGTACTTAGCTAACTTCTTAGTCATGTTGATATCATCATTAAGTACTGCAGCAAGTTCATCTAATGACAAAGGGGGTTCAGAATTCACCTCAAAGTGTTTTCCTTTGTCTTTTCTTCTATCAGCTGACTAGTTAGCAGCGGAAGTTGTTGGTTGGTCAGCTGACGCGACATCTTCACTAGTCTGATCATCAATAGCCATTAGATACACATTTATCAAATCTTATGGTTCCTCATCAGAAGAAGATGATTCTTGCTCAGAGTCACTCCATATTGTAGCAAGAGCCTTCTTATCTCTCTTCTTCGTAAACTTGTCTTTCTTGGCTTTAGGACAGTTGGACTGAATATGCCCCTTCTCACCACATTCAAAGCACTTGATATCTTTGATATGCTCTTTGTGTGGTCTTTCATAAGCACCTTTCTTGTACTAGATGGGCTTCCTATACTTCTGAAAGTTTCCATCTTTCTTCAAAAACCTTCTAAAGTTTTTGGTCATTAGGGCTATCTATTCTCTTCTTTCCTCTAGATATTCTCCCTCTGAGGAATCATCAGCCTTTAGAACAAAAGCTTTGTTGGAGCTTTCTCTTTCCTTGTGTTTGAACTTCTTGGACTCATCCTCATACTGTTTGAGTGACATCTCATGAGTCAGCAGGTTCCCATTAGCTCATCAAACTTGTAATTTTTCAAATTATGAGCTTCTTCAATAGCACTCTTCTTTGCATCCCATTGATGTGTTAGACTTCTTAAGATCTTCTTGACAGTCTCCTCTTCAGTGAAGTTCTTACCAAGTCTTTTCAGTTCATTGACAATGTTCATGAATCTAGTGTTCATGTTAGAAATGTCCTCCTTGGGTTGCATATGAAACATCTCATAATCTTTCATGAGAATGTTGATTTTAGACTCCTTGACCTTGTTAGTTCCCTCATAGGTTACTTCCAACTTCTTCCAGATCTCTTTTGCAGTTTCACATCCAGATACTCGATTGAACTCAGTAGCATCAAGAACACAATAAAGATAGTTGATAGCAGTTGCATTCTCTTTAAGTCTGGTCAAGTCTTGGCTGTCCCACTCATCAGAGTACTTCTGAACTCTAACTCCATTCTTTATAATGGATGGAATGAATAGCTCTTCAATAATGGCCAACCAAGTAAACATACTTTGAGACTGAATGAAATTCTTCATTATGTTCTTCCGGTAAGTGTAGTGCTCTCCATTAAACATGGAAGGCCGGGTGACTAACATGCCTTTAGGAAGAATATATGCTTGAGCCTTTCCACGGGATTCTCCTCGTTTATACGCCATGGTCTTTATCTCAATATTATGAAATCTTTATAATGAGAACTTGTTCTGATACCACTTGTTGGTCCCTATACATACACTTAGTGAGTCAGAGGGGGGTGAATGACTTGCTAGAAAAAAACTATTAACTTTTTGCGATTAAAGAATCTCGCTGAGAATGTTAGCAGGCTGAATAGAAACTGAGTAAAGCTTCAACAATAAAGTAAAGAACACAGAGATTTTATATTAGTTCGGCAACTTGTGCTTACATCTTGTCCTAAGCGAGTGTCTTGGCTTTAATCCTCTAATCTCTACTCCTTTACCCTAGGCGGAGAAGCCTTTAATATAGTGTCCCAATTACAAATGAGTAGCCTCCTCACTGTAATCACTCACCCGCTGAGTAGAATACCCTCTTATACTAATAACTCAACAAAGTTCTAAACAAGAGCTGGATTCAACTCATAGGAACGTTGATTCAGTTAGAGTTTATTCAAATACTACAATTCTATTGATTTATTCTATTCTCTCTTATTGTAAAGTAGATTCTCATTAAGTAGTGCTTTCTTGATTGAATTTCTGTAAAGCTTGGAATTTGGCAGAGATTTAGCTTCTTAGAAATTCAGGTGTATTCATCAAGTTCTAATGCTTGCCTTCTTGCTCCTTTTATAGTTGAAAAATAAGAATGTAGCCGTTGAATTTGCTTTAGCATCTTCTACAATTTGATAACTCAGCTATTCACCCATTGCTTCTTCAAATCAATCTGTTGGGAGATAGAATCTCACTATTATAAAATAGAAATTAATCCGTTTAGATACTGATTGAATCAGAGCTTCAAATTTGAATCTTTGCACTTGTTACCAGAAATCCATTAGAGAGAACTTGCATTGACTTGCTACGTATCATCTTCCTATTCCTTTTGGTAATCTGACATATTTGCAGAGTTGCGCACTTATAGGAGATACGTGCTACTTCAATCCAATTTATCTTTGTCTTCTTGCAGCTTTTCTCCGAACAAACTTTGTCTTTACCAGCGCTGGGCTTTCTATCTTTATCGCATCATTAATTCCTTTTGTCTTATGTACGATGTCTTTCATTAATGTCTGTAAAAGTGACATGACAAAAAGTAAGATTTCAATTTTCCTTAAATGGAATGGTCCACGTTATTGGAAATTAAAGTAACTCAGCGAAAAGAATAAACAGTAAGCATAGCTGAAAAATAATCTAAATATCGAGCGTTGAGTAAACAGTGCTTAGTCAGGGAACTAAGTACACAGCTCAGCCCAAAACAACTCAGAATTAAAACTAAATAGCTAGGTCAGCGGAGACTTGAAATTCTACCCTAGAATTCAATAACTTATGTATAACCATAGACTATTTATTTTAAAATTCTTATTGATTTAATTAATTCAAACTTAACTTAATTGTTATGATAAAAACTTAAGCACTACTGAGTAATCCACTGAGTCAGTTTATCATTGTGTTAGGTTCAACAATTATTAACAAATGTTGAAAGGGAAAGATGACATTTTTCTACTGGTCGATTATACAGTTGGTGTCTTATGGGAGATGAAGACGTCCTGCATGTCCTAAGGGATTGTTTGGGTGCATATGAAGTATGGAATAGCTTGTTGCATTGGAAATTTTGGCCGGAATTTATGAACAAAAATTTATCTCAATGGCTAAGTTATAATCTGTAGACAAAGTGTAGATTTAGAATCGAGAATTAGGGCCTCCTCTTTGGAATTGCTTGTTGGCTATGTTGGAAAAGGAGGAATACATTTGTGTTTGAAGGAATGTTTCAAGAAAGTTGTGCTTTAGTTAACCATGCACATGCAATGGTTAAGGATTTCCTTGAATTGAAAGGAAATAACTCCATGGAAAAGGAAGAGCATGAATGGATGCTTATGTTGGAACCCGCCTTCGATAGGATGGGTGAAGGTTAATTCGGATGGCTCGGTAAGAGGGGGGAGTACATGGCCTCATCGGGTGGAGTCATGAGGAGTTCGGGTGGGGAATGGCTTAGAGGGTTTGCTCATAACATTGGAAGATGCTTAATAGCAAAATAGGAGCTGTGGGGGATGATTGATGGACTTCTAATGGCATGGGATACGGGGTTTAGGAAGGTGGAGTTTGAGGTTGACAATGTTCATTATGAAAGTGGTGTGGAAGAAGGATTTGAATGGTAATGATTATCATAGTCTCATTTGTAGTATCCAGGAGCTACTTGAAAGGAATTGGATGGTGACCTTCAATCATGTGTTTAGGGAAGGTAATAGGTGCGTTGATGTTAAGTGTGTATTTTATATAGTTTATTTCATATATTTTAGTATAGTTTCATGCATATTTAAGTAGATTTATAGTTTAATTAGCACATTTCTGTTAAATTGGAATTTTCATACTTTTCATTTGCTTTTTGTTATTTCCAGCTCATTTATGTACTTTCAGAGCATTTGTACGTATTTGACATCATTGGGAGTACATTTTGGACTTTGAAGTGATAAATAAGTTAGTTAGAGCATCGAATTCAGATTGCTAATTTTTACCGATTTGGATAGTGTTTGGTATTTTGGTAATAACTTCTTCATGCAATATCCGATTATGGAGATTCAAGTTGCACTAGAAATATAAGAGATAAATACACAATTTTATCTCTAATATCTCTTTTCAGATTCGGACTCTATCCCGGTCAAAAATTGAGTCGAAGTTACTACTTGTGCTGAATTATCAGTTTGATACACAATCCTAATTGAATTGGAACTCTAACTCTACCACTACTAGGAGGCAACCAGGAGCAGAAAAATACCAGAGTTTTATGCACTAAGGGGGAGAAGACGAGACTAAAGATAGAGAAGATGAAGAGCACCAAATTCCAATCGGTGATTTGTGTTTATCATTATTCTTCCCTTCTTCTTTTATTCAAATGAGACATGTTTACTTTTGATATCATGATGTTTTTAGTTTCATCCATGAACTAAACTCCATTAGTTAGGGTAGATGGAGCTTGGATTAATTTTTATGTGATGGTTATTATGAGCGGATGACGTTTCAGACGGGCCGCAAAGCCGGGCCGGCGGACCGATCCCTTGAACATAATGAAGGTGTGATGGTGATTGTGAAAATGGTTTAACATGTTTTAGTGTTCAAAAGATACGATATCGAAATCTCGTACTTAAAATAGAGTTTCCACTCGGTTCAACTCAATCGGGAAATTTTGGTACGATTTTCCCACCGGGTGGTAGACCATACCTTAAGTAGAGATTCCGAGTTCGGATGATGTTATCTATTTTACATTGACCAAGTCAAAGGATTTCATTCTTTCTTAATCGATTTTAATCCATACTATTTATTGTGTTTTCGGTTTTTTATATTATTATCGTGTTACCAAGCATTCAGCGGTAAATAAATAAATTATTACTGTCATCCAACAAATAAAATGTAGAAAATGAAATAATAATTACATGGCTTTCCAAATCCTATACATTTTATCTATGCAATAAATAAAATACCCGAAGGCCTAACATACATCTAACATAAATCTACCTGCACAAAAATGATTAGCGCAAATACACACGTTATACGAGATATATCATACATAGAGGCACCCCCGGCAGCAGGGTTGGGGGGCGACAGCCCCTCGCGGGGTTTTGAGGCAGCGCCCCAGACGGGGTCCGGGGGCAGAGCCTGAGGCTGGGGTCGAGCTACCAGATTAGCTCAAAAATTTTTGATTCTAGAATATAAGTTCCCGTTGAAAAATCCATTTTCCGAATGAATTTTAGGTAAAAGTCCATTTTGGACATGATCGTTATTTTAACAAAATTATTAGTAAAAATGCCACATATTATGGGGTTTGGACCTTTTTCGGGGAGTTCTAGACTCCCGTTGTTGCACTGTACATCCTAGATTCAGAAATTAAACTAGGTCAAAAATAAAACAAAAACTAACAGTTGTCTAGAACTTTATATCACCGACGGTATGAATGAGGTCGTCGGCGGTATGACTGAGGCCATCAGCGATCTCATTTATACAGGCAGACTGTATGACATTCAGAACATCATAAAGAAAGGGTCTTGCAAGAAAATAAGGCCGTTGGGCACAAATGAGGCCACTGGCAGTATCAATGATATCGCTGGCGGTATAGTTAATACCCCCGGTGGCTTCAAATGCCTCTAGCGGCTTCAGTTTCTTGCAGCAGCTGTTTTTGGCCGGAAAGCAACCAAAAACCCAAAACTAAGCTCAAAACAGCAAATAAACACAACAAACAAGTAAAATGAAAGCCAAAGAGCTATGAGACTCAAAATTTTTACCTTAGGGCCGTGAATCCACCTCTTCGTGATCTGAATGACACCTTCGGGGAGCTCAAATGATGATTTGGGAAGTAAAGGGTGATTTAAGTCTCTAAATCCTATTTTAGTGATTTCTAAACCTAAATTGCACCTAAATATCAGAGAGTTCAGTAGAGAAAAACCAAGAAAAGATGGATTGGATCCTCTTTTCTTACCTCTTCTAAACTTTATCCCACTAGAACTAGCTAAAATGCTCAAAATCTCCTTAAGATTTTGAGTGGTGGAAGTGTTGAACCCTTGAAATGGCTGGAAATGCCTGCTTATATAGGCTAAAATCCGTTGGAAATTGTCTTTGATCAATTATCCGTCGGATATCAAGTAAAAAGGCACACAGTTGTTCTGCAGCTGAAAGCCATGCCGCCGACGGCATGGATGATACTGCTGGCGGTATCAGCGAGACTGCCTCGACGGCTTGGATGATACTGCTGGCGGTATCAGCGAGACTGCCTCGCTCTCCTGACAGGTCTGAAAAGCTTAGCACAATTTAAGCCCGAAATCGGGGAAAGGGAGAGGAAATCCGGCCAAAGGTGATTTTGATGAAAAAATTGAATTATTGGGTCTTTTGTTACTTCTTTAGGGTATTTTGGACTAGATTATTTTTTTGGGTGTAAATCATCGGTCTGAGCTACCACCGGACGCGTTACCGGACACGTCGAACTGAATTTTTCCGAAAATAAAATTCGTAGAGAATTTTATATCGGTAATAAAATTCCAAAAAAGAATTTTTATTATGAGGAATAAAATCGGGCACACGTCATTATCGTCTCGCGAGAGGGACTGTAAAACCCCGTGCTTACAGTTATTTTATTTTAGTTTAATCTAATTCGAATTTTCTTCCAATTAGGGTTTCTACACATATTATGCTTAATGCTTAATACCTTATACAAACAAGGTGTAGCTCAGTTGGTAATACAGGCTGAGCAAGTTGGAGGAAAACAAGGTTCAAATCCCACTAAATACACTTGTTGGGAGAGGGGAGGAGCCTTAAGTGTGACTAAGCCCCGAACAAGATTATCTCAATGAAGATACTTGTAAATATTACCAAAAAAATGATAATATGTTGAACCTATATGTGTTGAACTTGATATGAACCCGCTTATCTCGTGGTTTTCCGTTCTTCAGGGTCTTATAGTTCTTTATGCATTGAAGAGTTAGTAAGTTAGCTAGGCCATATAGTTGATTTGTTGATTCTTTGATAGGTTTATTTATTTGAATAGAATAGATAAATATTCATGTGAAGATCACCAACCCTAGGAAGCATTAAGAATTAGATTAGTTAAATAAGATTGAAGTTACATATCAATTGACCAAGTGAAATCAATCCCTAGCTGTCTGAATTAATTGATTAAACCTAGTTTTGCTCTAAGTTCGCTTTGCTTTCATTAACTATCAGTTTAATTTAGTTTTAAATCATCAACATCAAATTATCGAATCGTCTAACCAGTGAGTAGTTTTTCTAGATTTGGTACCTAAGTTACTATCCATGTGGGATCTACATGTGCTTAGCACAGTATTACTTGTTGTAATAGAGTACACTTGCTCTTTCCATTGCCCGTTTCATTTATTGTTTATTTTTAGCCTATAAGCTGACCAAATGGCTTCAATTGGTGCTTCACTCCCACTTGGACGTCATGTTTTCGACCAACCCACATCGTAGATTCGTTCGTTTTTACTTGAGGATATATCTGGTATTTCTTTTCCGAGGGATGAACTAGTCTAGTCTTTGTTCCTCTCTTTCTTATAAAAAAAGTCATTCAAATATATAAAGAAAGATATTCCAAAAGAGAAGTCTGGGAAAGAAAATTGCAATTATCATTCATCAATAAATTCAAAAACTGTAACCCAAATAAGAATTTCCTCACTCTTAACTCTAGTCGGTCGCTCAATCTGCTTGTTCTCCACGAACGAGGCAACTTCTGTATCATAAGCAACGCTTTGACCGTACAATCGAGTCCGCTAAAATCTGAAGTTAAATATGTCGGGCTTAGTTTTTGCATAAATACTTAGGCCCGACCCAATAAATAATTTTTTTGTTTAGTATATTATACAATTTTTTAGTTAATAATATTTTTTTCAATGTGCTTGGTACTTGAGGAATTCACCTCTTATATTTATGGAAGAATTGGCTACACTACAGTGCACGCTTGTATTCAAAAGGACTTTTCCTGATTTATATTAATGAAATGCCATTTCTAATAAAAAAAAGGGTTGATGATCAGCTATAGAAGTGAAAAAATTATGTAATGTATTCAAAATATATATTGAATAATTCAACTAAAAAATGTAAGTATAAATGAGATTTAGATATATTTGTACAAAATTTATTATTTTATGAGCTGTTTTTAAAAAAATGCACCAATTAGCATAATAAATTTAGTAGAATGCAAGCATTATAATTATTATTTGTAAGAATTTCTAAATAATAATTCATATTTCTAAATTTACCCTTTTTTGATGTAATTTTATCATAACGTTTTGTGTTTCTGATATAATAAAAATTATACCGTATAAGATGATCAATTGTACCGAAGCTAAGAAACAAAACCATTACAAAAATGCAAAATAAATAGGTATAATATCAAAGCCAAACAACATCAAAACCATTACAAAGAATAAAATCAACAGGTATAATTCATATCATACCAAATATAAAGAAGATAAACATATTATACCAATGTATAAAAAGGTATAAGATCTATTATACCAAAAAGAAGATATTTTCTAAAACTAACATTTAAAATCTTGTTTTAAAAAAATGTTGTTTAGGACATTTTTATAAAAAAAATCTAAAAATCTTGCATTTGTTACAATACCCCTATTTTATTTCTATTTAGTCTATTTAAAAATTTAAAAGAAAAAACTATTTAATGGGTTGTGGGTCGGGTTTGGGAATGACCTCGTAAACCTAACCCGAGCTCGAAGCTTTAAAGTATAGCCGGGCTTGTGTTGATATGCTTAGTAAAAAGAGTAACTTAGCTAAATACAAGATTTTAGGCTTTTAATTTTGTAAATATCACCATAAAGTTTTACTTTTCATAATTATTCTCACTCTTTCTTAATTACAACATTTTAATTTTTAAATTATGCTTTTACCCGAATATGAAAACCCCCATGTAACAATTTTTTATCTCCTAATTAATTTAATTTTTTTCAACTTAAAAACAACTATATCTTACAAGTTGTTAATTTTTTTGACACGAGCCTTTGGAATATTTTGTTTTTATTTTTATCTTTAAAACAAAATACATATTGAAAAAAAAATTATTGCAGTCTTATACCAATCTTACCACTTTTTTGTAATTTCTTATACCTGAAATAAGAGCGGTATAATGTATTATAGAACCGATTTTCCATTTATTTGCAGGTAAATAATATAAAACACGAGCAACATTGTTATCTTTAAAGCAAAAAAAGCTCTTATACATGGTATAAATGTAGTAAATATATAAGATTGTGATAATTTTTTTTGCTCAAGAAATATTTACAATGGATTTTGTTTTAAAGATAAAAATAAGACGAACAAAATATTCTAAGGGCTTATGTTGAAAAAATCACCGGTTTATGAGACATAATTGTTATAAATTGCGAAAATCAAATTAAATATGAGAAAGAAATTTATTACAAGGGGAATAGAGAAGTCGATAAAAAGACAAAGAAAAGAATAGTAGAGTAAATAGGAAAAAAAATCCTATAAATGTGATATTTACATATATTTCCCTAGTAAAAAATCTGACAGAGCCTGGCCCGAACCCGGCTGACGAACATGTCTACTTTCAATTAAAATGCAAGTCAAGAGTAGAATTGTGCATGTCTATTTTTGTTTTTGAAAATGGTCACTTTTAGTTTAAGGGACATTTTTTTTTGCCAATTTTATAGATTACGGAGATTGAACCGACAATCCCATATTTCTTGATTTTCTTCTTAAAAAAGTGATGGTGATGTGAGGTCCCCTCACAAACTTTCCAAAAACCTACAATTTAACTTTCCAAAAACTACAATTTTAGTCTTAGGTAATTAGGATCTGTTTGCTATATATTTACAACATTTAAAATCTACGCTTATATAAAAAATTTGAAAATGAAACTTTTCACGACATGAAAGCAATCCCAAGTCGACCATCTACTTTTTACATTGTAGGCTCCATTCATTCCTCCCATTGTTCAATTATTCTATTTTGCAATTGGCTTTCCTGAAATTTGATGTTCTTGGCGTTTTCCTATTTTCTCCACAATTAATTAATAATAGGAACCATAAAAGCTCTCTAGATGACCGTCACTTTGAAATAATGGGAATTAAAGAGTGGAGTATCACTGGCAGACCAGACCTCGAGCCGCGGGTAAAAAGAGAGAGCTTAAAGAGAGAAAGAGATGGTAGGCGCTATTCATAGCGTTGATTTTAGGATAGTAATGAGTCTTTGCCCAGTTGCGTATACAAAGGGGGGAGGTGGGGCACGTGATCCACCGGCGCTGGAATTCTTCTCTGCCTCTATATCTTCAGTCTGAGTTTTTTAGGAGTGTGGCAGGGGCGGCTTTGATTTTAAGTTAAAGAACCCTAATCTAAAGGAGGAAGATGGCTCCTCTATATTAATTATGAAGTTGGTAATTTATTCTAAGTCGAATTTAATTTTTTGTACACAATTGTGACCCACTAGATGTGAAATCCTGACTATGCCCCGGGACAATTAACCTTTCAACCGAATGAGGATCTTGTGGTTTGGGAGATCAGAAATTCAAAGAACTACTCAGCTGCCTCTTTTTGTCATGGTTATTACCAACAACCACAATGGCAGCCCCCGGAAAAGAATTTTGCAATTATTTGGGAATCTCATTTACTACCGAAGATTAAGTTTTTTGGTTGGCCGATGTTTCATGACAGATTACCAACTCGAGCTTTTTTATACAGGTGAGGTTGTTTGGCAGTCAATGATGACAGTTGTCCCTTTTGCTCGGAATCAGAACCGATGGAGCATTGCCTTATATATTGTCATGTGAGTTATATAGTATGGAGTAACGCTTTTCAGTGGTTGGGTATTTCTATGGTATTGCCTCAGTCGGCCTACAACTTCTTATTGCTCTGGCGCTCTTTTTTCAAACCCAGCGTTTGTCGTGATTTTGGGACGTCGCTATGGTTCGTCATATCATGGCTTACTTGGAAGAAATGGAACAAATTCATCTTTGATTGCTCTGTCGGTCAGGAGAATATTTTTGTGGGTAGTGTAAACATTTGTTGGTTTCTTTTTAAGTCTTATAATCATGGGATATGTCCCTCGGTTTCGGATTTATTTATTAATCCGAACTTACTGCTCTTATTGTAATTTGGACACTTTAGTTCTTGTTTTAAGAACCACATTTAATTTAATGAAAAGAGGGATGGGTGTTTTGTAGGCAAGCGGTGGCACCAACGTGGTTGGGATCTTCATCCCGAAATTTTCATCCAATCCAAACTTTTTTCCTTAGGAGGAACACATGGTTCCTCCGAGGGTTTTTCAAAAAAAAAATCCTGGCTACGCCACTGTCTTTGCCAATAAACGCGAAGAAACCATAGAATCACAATAGAGCTAGCCACTGTCCATTAAACAATCCTTGAGCTCATGCAGTGGAAAAATGAACAAAAAGAAAAATTGATTGAAAATTAGGTCAAATAAATCAAGTTTGGATTCAAATAAATGCAGTCCCATTCATCTCCTAATTTATAATAGGAAGAATACGAAGAAGAAGAAGCAGCTAGCTAGAGTATGTAATCAGAAAAATTGTCAATTATCACTTACTTTATATCGAAATCTTGATTGACATTACAAGCAATTGATTCATAAGCCACAATCATAGTATCCCTAACCTGAAAGAAACCCCATTTGTGTTACTTTTGGGCACACCAACAGGAGAAGCTCCCCGGAGACTTTGTTGCAACTTGCAATTAGTTTTCTACCAAATTGAAAACAATTTAGGTTTTTAATGGTCACACATGCACATAATTCGTAATGCATATACATTCTTAATACACCTGATAGAATTATCTTATAGAATTATTTAGATATCTTTTAGATTAACTCTAGCCATTTAGGCCATTTTGGCTGTGGTTTTCGAGACTATTTTTTTTATAAGTTTCATTTTAAAACTTTTTCTAGACTAAATATATTTGATTTTGAAAAAATAAATCAAATAATTTTTAATTAATTGGTACGAAGGATAAAAATGTATTGTTTAAAGCTAAAATATATAGTTCTATTTAAAGTTTGTGTGAGCAACATATTGGGACAACATCTCAAAAAGTAATACCAAACAGACCCTTGATTCGCATTAAGTTTTGACACACTTTCGATGAAATATAAGACATATATTCTACTAGATTTCAATTCGATTGAACAAATTTGTGTTTTTATTAGCCAAATACTGTACACTTTTATGTTAGATATGTATTAATAAAACTTTAACTATTCAATGTAAACAAGTTGTAATGCACTTTCACTGAAATATAACACATACAACAGATATGTATTAGCATTTGACTAGACAAATAAAACAAATTTGGTTATTAACTAAACAATATACATTCTTAGCCCATCTGATATGATAGAATTCAGTTAGATATCTATTACAAAAAAAAATTTAACCATTCAATATACATAAGTTATAACACAGTATCAATTTTGTAATATTTACAAGTATCTTCAATTCTTCATTCAGATAATCTTGTTCGAGGCTTAGCCACAATTAAGGCTTTCCACCCCTCCCAACAAATATATTAAGTGAGATTCAAACCTTGTTCCCCCCAACTTAATCTTTCAATGAAATATACGATATAACATATTTCTACTAGATATGTACTAGCATTTTAAAAGATGGATTGAACAAATTTAAGGTTTATTAACCAAACACCATACATTCTTAACACGTATGATAGAATTCTGTTAGTGTTATATATCTATTAGAAAAACTTTGACAATTCAATATACATAAGTTACAACACATTTTAAATGAAATATGGGACATATAACAAATTTATAGTAAATAACTACTACTAGACAGATTTCAAATTCAGGCCAAACAATAGATTATGCTAATTGTGCATTATGGGCCTCTAGTTCGGAATCGGTGTTCCATATCTTGTAATCGGCCTTTTGCCGAATTTGAGTAATTTCTAGGAAAAAGCACCTAAATGCATCTGATTTTGTAAAGTAATTACCAAAATACCATAGAAAAACGTGTGTTTCTTAAATAGAATACTTTGAAAACTAATTAATCATAATACGCTACTATATAAACAACAACTTCTCTGCAAATCAGAAAGTTTTAACCTCTTTCAATCAAAATTCTCTCTCGTTTTCTATCATCAAAGATCGTTGTTCTTAATTCGTTTCACTCCTGCATTTTTTCATCCTTAATCCTTTATTCATCCTGCACTTTTTCATCCCGAGCTTGTGTTCTGCGCAATCAATCAATACTGATTTGCGTTTTTCTTTCCATCCGCGTTTTTTTCTCTCTAAAATAATTTCGAATTGATTTTGAACAACTGAAGATGATCTGTGTTCTGCGTTTTTCTTGCTATCTTGCTATGGAAATAAGGAATAACACATCTCTGAAATTTTTTATGCAACTGAAAGCTCCAAGTATGATGATAACTGAATTTCCTCTGTGCATATCTATAGTTCCAGTTGTCCATCAATGTTTAGAAGGTAATTCTTTAATTGTTTTATGGATCTAAAGTGATTTTGTTTTGTTCTTTGAATTTGTTACAAATCTAATACAAAACTACTATAATTCTGTTATACATCTGCTACAATGCTGATAAATGTCTGATGCAAGTGTTTGGTGAAAATATATTAGATTTATAATAGTATTGTATCACATAACACTATTGTAATCGTGTTTGACATAATCTGTAAGTCTTTCTTCATCTGATACAGAACTACTATATATCAGTATTAAATGTAATATAAATGTGTTACGTATCTGTTATAAACCTAATATAAGTATAATATAACTGATTACTGAATTCAAATGATCCATTTATGTCTTTCATAGGTCCTTTGGATGTCAATGGTGTTGATACAATGTAATTTGAAAGTCAGATTTGTTTTATTTTAGTTATTTCACTTACCTAATACATAAGTGTTATATATCTACTATATATCTGATATATGTCTTCTTTTTTGTGAAATAAGGTTAAACAATACAAATTCAAAGGAATATAGACAAAATTTGACTCATTTAAATGTTTTAAAAGGCAAAAATGCATATCCAAATGATACTTTACACACCTATTACATATCTATTACAAAACTATTAAATATATAATACAACTATTAAAAGTTGCTTTGCTTCAGTTTCTGTAGTTAAAGAAGGGAACATCAGCCCAACAATAGTATGGAGATAGAATACAATCTTCTGATTTGGTTGTTCATAAAATAAGCATTTTTAGCGATGACGTGTTGGATTCTGAGAAAGATGATGATATGGAGACCACAAACCCGAATACTATGGATATAATAAAAGTTGGACAAGTTTTCGTAGATAAAATGGCACTGCAAGAATCAATGAGTTTATATGCTATTAGGAACAATTTTTAGTTCATGATGAAAAAATCGTGCAATAGGCAGTATTGGCTTGATTGCATTGATCCGAAATGTAATTGGAAAATGAGAGCATCAATAAGAACTTCCAGCGGCTATTTTATGGTGAGAAAGTACTTTCCAGAACATAACTGCAACATCGACGAACGAAATAGTGAGAAGAGGCAAGCACCATAGAAGTTTCTTACTAAACGAATCAAAAAACAAATACATGAGGTTTAAAAGGGTGTACATGCCGCTAGATATTGCCTCTGATGTAAAAGCTAAATTTGGAGCTGATGTAAAATATATTTTCATGAAATTTGCAACTTATAACAGAAATGTAACAGAATTATAACACATATGTATTTGATACTATTTTTAACTAGAAAAACCCTATTTTCAAATACAAAGTTCCATTTTTAACAAAAAAAAAGACTTAAATGTTGTTATAATAAACATATAACAGAATTATAACATATATGTATCACATGGTAAATAACCAAACACCATACACAATCTTATATTAAAAAAATAACAGAATTGTAATACATATATTCAACCAAAACACTTCACAAACTCTTATAACTTCAAAATCTTACATGTACACACATTATATCATAAATATTAAAAACTTATATTGGATAAAAAGAGAGTAAACTTGTTACATCAAAAATTGAAATATCTAATATGTTTCTAATATATTTCTAATACATAAGAAATAAAATTTGTTTTCCATGTATTGTTTCAACAATCTATGGATCTAATGCATATATAACAGAAATATAATAGATATATAATAGATTTCTTTAAAAAACTACTTAAAACAAAAATATAACAGATATATAATACAAAAATAACAGATATATATTACATACATCTGTCTCTATAATTTTCTTACCTTCATCTTAGATTTAACAGCACTACCTCTCCCCTTTGTAGCAACATGCGATGAAGATTTCCTTTGATGTTGTTTCCTTTTTGGAGCCATTATCACTTCAAAAGAAAAAACGAAATCAAAATAGAAAGCAAAAGTAAAAACTAGGTTTCAGATTTTTATTTACCTTGAGTTCAAATACACATAAGCTCTAAAAACAGCTACAACAACTTCTATGGCAGAGAAAAAGAAAAATAACTCGAACCTAACACTTAAAACGAACGAAATTGAAAAAAAAAGAGAGAAGGTGAGTGAGAAATAGGATCGACAAAAGCTTTTATAGAGAAAAATGCAGAGTTGAAGGGAGCAAAACCGTAGGAAACACGCATAGATAACCGTTTGATCGTGTGTAGTTTAAAGGTAATTGAGAAAGTGGAGATGGCGTATAGAAGTTATGAAAAGCATATAGAGGTAATTTACAAAAATATAATGTTGCCTTTAGGTTATTAGGTCAAAGTTGGCAAGAAAATATTTTGGCCAAATGGGCCAAATATGACAATTTCCCTAATTTCTACTCTTCCCAAGATCAAAGATGGCGTATATGTGTGTGTGTGTGTGTGTGTGTGTGTTATAAGTCTAATATAAGTCCCTTACAAGTCTAATTTAAGTCTCTTTGTATTTGCAATGCCCATTGAACTAATATATATCTATTATAAATCTGTTATAAGTCTGATTTGGATGAACATCTACTACAAATCTGTCATATATCAGAATTATATTAGATACGTATCTAATATATTTCTGATATAATTTTGTTATAATTCTAATATAAGTCTCTTTGTACTTGCAATACTCATTGAATTGTTATATATCTACTATATATCTAATATATAGATGTTATAAGTCTAATATAAGTCCCTTATAAGTCTAATATAAGTCTCTTTGTATTTGTAATGCCCATTGAACTGATATATATCTATTATTAATCTGTTATAAGTCTATTAACAGAAATATATTAGATTTATAACATAATTATATTAGATTTGTAACAGGTCGGAAAATAAATTTGGAAAAAGTATATCATAATGGATGGCGTTTCGAAGATAAAAATGAGACGAACAAAAAACTCTAAAGCGGCATGTCGAAAAAAAGAACGGTTTGAGAGATAAATGCAAAATAAGCCAAAAAAAATTAAAAAAACAACCTAATCGCATGGGCTATTGATGATGAGCGTGTGAAAGTTAGTAAGGACGTATAACAGTTATTATGAAAACTTATTGTGGCTTTTAGGTTATTGGGTGAAACTTTGAAAGAAATTATTTATGAAAATTGAGCCAAAAGTGACAATTCGGGTCAGATTCAAGTATCTATAAAAAATAAGGGAAATTGTCATTTATGACCCAATTTTCTAAAATAATTTGTCACTTATGACTTATTTACCCAAAATAAATACCAAAATATCCCAACAGGGAAATCATAACTTTCATACCATTTTAAGTTTGGTTAATTACCTTCATATGCTCATTACTGTTCATTACCTGTGTCATGCGATTATGGAAGGTTTTTTTAATTTTTTTTGCTTATTTTTCATTTATCTCTCAAACCGTTTATTTTTTCTACATGCCGCTTTAGAGTTTTTTGTTCATCTCATTTTTATGTTCGAAACGTTATCCATTGTGATAGACTTTTTCCAAATTTTTTTTCGACCTGTTACAAATCTAATATAATTCTGTTATAAATCTAATATATTTCTGTTAACAGACTTATAGCAGATTATAATAAATATATATCAGTTCAATGGGCATTGCAAATACAAAGAGACTTATATTAGACTTATAAAGGACTTATATTAGACTTACAACATAATATATATATATAGTAGATATATAACAGTTCAATGAGCATTCCAAATACAAAGAGACTTATATTAGAATTATATCAGAAATATATTAGATACGTATTTGATATAATTCTGATATTTTTCTGATATATGATAGATTTGTAGTAGATGTTCATCCAAATCAGTGTTGAAATAAAAAAACGCAGCAGAATTCTTATTCAATTGCTCAAAATCAATTCGAAATTATTTTAGTGAGAAAAAATTGCGGATGGAACAAATAACAACGATTATGTTTGTTATATAACAGATATATATCAGAAATATATTAGATACGTATCTCATATGATTCTAATATTTTTTTTATATATGCTAGTTTTTGTAGTAGATGTATAACAGATTTGTAGTAGATATATAATAGATGTATAACAGATACAAAAGAATTTCCAAGTCAGTGTTAAAATAAAAAAAATGCAGCAGAAACAGATATATAGTAGATACATAACAGTTCAATGAGCATTACAAATATAAAGAGACTTATATTAGAATTATAACAGATATATATCAAATATGTATCTGATATTTTCTGATATTTTTATGATATATGACTAATTCAACCAAAACTTATACAAGCAAATATTAATCTGCAGCATGTCAATAGCTTCTGACTACAATTTTGACAACGACAACCGTTATGCTGATAAATTAGTAGTGTCAAGCAGAATAAATAAGAAGAGCCTATCCAAATGAATGATTTCAATCCATTTCAAAACCTAGATTTGACAATATTCCAAAGTTTCTCTATCCAACATAGAGCAGTTCATCCATATTTCCAATGCTCACAAGCCTTTTCAATTCACATATCCATAATTCAATTCAAAATATAAACTCATAACCTTGCAAAAACAAGAAACATGTCAACTCACAGAGAAAGCACAATATACACTAAGATAAAAGAGCATCATAATTCAGTTTTGGAAGGCACAAGCAGAATGAAGACATCATAACTTGCTAACAGGACTTCCATCATATGTTTCATAAGGACCATCCTTTTCTGCTATACTTGAAGAAGCTTTAAGAGCATGATAATAAATGGTCTCAAATATCTCCTTCTTTAATTCTTGAGCCTGCAATTTATTTCAACAAATATTAGCTCACAATTATTCCACAATACAAGCAATCCACCATTCAAAGAGAATGTGTAGATGTACCTCAGGTGAATCAAATGCCATGATGAGCAAAATAAATGCATCTGCAAGACCCTGAACTCCAAAGCCAATTGGCCTATGTCTAAGATTTGATCTTTTTACAGTTTCAACCGGATAGTAATTAACATCAATTATTTTGTTCAAATTTGCAGTAACTACTTCTGTAACCTGCTCCACATGTACAAACAATTTGAAGTTAATTGGCAAATTATTCAGATAAACATCAGCTTCCTCTAAGATTTACAAACAAGAGCTAGTTTATCAAAGTTAAAGTATCTATTCTTTGAACCTCTACTCCCAACAAGCTTTGAAGGATGCGACTCCAATGGGGTCCCCTGAAGTGAAAGAAGAAAAATCCAAATTGCACACAATAGTTTCTGAAGTGAAAGGAAACTTTAATAATCTAAATTATGTTCATACTCACTGTTTCCTAACAAATCGTGGTGGAGCGATAGATGCCAAATTGCACACAACAGTTTCTATTGGACTTCAGGTGGAGCGAATTGGGTGGTGAAGAAGAAAAAGTAGTTTATAATTCAAGCATTTATATGGAGAGCGTATTTTGGTTAATAGCTTTTCAAAATATTCTAAATAGGTTACAAGCATATTCTTGTGGCATTTTTATTATTATTTTGCACAAGTTGGTGTATTTAGGTGTTTTTCCCCAAAAATAAAGTCAAGCCTGTAAAATATTGCCCCTTAATAAGCTTGAACAATACTTTTTTCAAAAAAGAGTGTTCAAGCCCATCCTATATAGGCGGGCTCAAGTAGAGCCCCATAGGTACTCTAGCCCTTGCACATGTATATTCACGATCATAATGATTCTTGATAAGTCGAATTTGTCAATACCATAATACAGGAAATAGTGACTCCCTTTTCACTGAAATTTGTGTGCATCTCATAGGTATCCAGGTTGAATTGGTTATAAGCATTTCAATGTTATTCTTGAATCAGACTCTTTCGAACTAATTAAAATCTTGAACATCTCGCTGCAACATGTGAAGCCTAGTCATCATGAACTCCATTAACAACTTATCAACTCGATGAACCAACGTGTTCCATTGCTACCTTAAAGCCAATTCATGTGATGATCTCTCAGTTAAAGAACCATTAACATTATTAGAAAAACTCGATTACGTAAATATAATCCGTAATACACAAACTGAGTTATTAAAAGTAGCATGCACGTTAATGCTATTTTGGCCGCAGCAAGGTTATTGATTGAGAATATGGCCACGTTTTCTTTAATTCCCTACCGCTTAATATAAAGAACACGAATTCCAATTTCAGTTTGACAAGTAAGCATATGCTACTTAAATCAATTTATACAACTACCCTGACTACAAATCAAGGTAGGTCATGATATTTTGAGGGCCTAGGCAAAATTAGAAATATGAGCCATTTTTATTAAAAAAATTTATATGAAATTAAAATATATTCTAATAAATACTAAATAAAAATTATTTTTAAGTTTTATTTTAACTTAATAATTTAACTCATCAAAAGTTTCCTAAAGTTTATATACATGTATGTGAAATAAAAAAATTATGGACCCTTTTTAATCGTGAGTCTTAGGTCATCCCACCTCTGACCTGTATTCAAGACTGACCCTGCACAAAACTTTATGAAAAGGTTGGATTTGTGTGAAATATTTTAGGGAAATTGTCATATTTGGCTCATTTGGCCAAAATATTTTCTTGCCAACTTTAACCTAATAGCCAAAAGGCAATATTATGTTTTGTAAATTACCTCTGTATGCTTTTCATAACTTCTATACGCCATCTTCGCTTTCTCAATTACCTTTAGACTACACACGATCAAACGGTTATCTGTGCTTGTTTCCTACGGTTTTGCTCCCTTCAACTATGCATTTTTCTCCATAAAAGCTTCTGTCGATCCTATTTCTCACTCACCTTCTCTCTTTTTTTTCAATTTCGTTTGTTTTTAAGTGTTAGGTTCAAGTTATATTTCGTTTTCTCTGCCATAGAAGTTGTTGTAGCTGTTTTTAGATCTTCTGTGTATTTGAACTCAAGGTAAATAAAAATCTGAAACCTAGTTTTTACTTTTGCTTTCTATTTTGATTTCATTTTTTCTTTTGTTGTTGATTTTATGTATTTTTTTTATTTTGAAGTGATAATGGCTCCAAAAAGGAAACAACATCAAAAGAAATCTTCATCGCATGTTGCTACAAAGGGAAGAGGTAGTGCTGTTAAATCTCAGAGGAAGGTAAGAAAATTATAGAGACAAATGTATGTAATAAATATCTATTATTTTGTATTATATATCTATTATATTTTTGTTTTAAGTAGTTTTTTTTAAAGAAATATGTTATATATCTATTATATTTCTGTTATAGATGCATTAGATCCATAGATTGTTGAAACAATATATGGAAAACAAATTTTAGTTCTTATGTATCAAAAATATATTAGAAATATATCAGATATTTCAATTTTTGATGTAACAAGTTTACTCTCTTTTTATCTAATATAAATTTTTAATATTTATGATATAATGTGTGTACATGTAAGATTTTGAAGTTATAAGAGTTTGTGAAGTGTTTTGGTTAATTATTATATATGTGTTATAATTCTGTTATTTTTCTAATATAAGATTGTGTATGGTGTTTGGTTATTTACCATGTGATACATATGTGTTATAATTCTGTTATATTTTTATTATAACAACATTTAAGTCTTTTTTTGCTGAAAAATGAACTTTGTATTTGAAAATAGGGTTTTTCTAGTTAAAAATAGTATCTAATACATATGTGTTATAATTCTGTTACATTTCTATTATAAGTTTCAAATTTCATGAAAATACATTTTACATTAGATCTAAATTTACCTTTTACATCAGAGGCAATATCTAGTGGCATGCACACCCTTTTAATCTTCATGTATTTGTTTTTTGATTCGTTTAGCAAGAAACTTCTTTGGTGCTTGCCTCTTCTCACGATTTCGTTTGTCGATGTTGCAATTATGTTCTGGAAAGTACTTTCTCACCATAAAACAGCCGATGGAAGTTCTTATTGATGCTCTCATTTTCCAATTACATTTTGGATCAATGCAATCCAGCCAATACTGCCTATTGCATGATTTGTTCGTCATGAACTAAAAATTGTTCCTAATTGCATTTAAACTCATTGATTCTTGCAGCACCGTTTTATCTACGAAAACTTGTCCAACTTTTATTGTATCCATAGTATTCGGGTTTGTGGTCTCCATACCATCATCTTTCTCAGAATCCAACACGTCATCGCTAAAACTGCTTATTTTATGAACAACCAAATCTGAAGATTTTATTATATCTCTATACTATTGTTGGGCTGATGTTCCCTTCTTCAACTGCAGAAACTGATGCAAAGCAACTTTTAATAGTTGTATTACATATTTAATAGTTTTGTAATAGATATGTAACAGGTGTGTAAAGTATCATTTGGATATGCATTTTTGCCTTCTAAAACATTTAAATGAGTCAGATTTTGTCTATATTCCTTTGAAATTGTATTGTTTAACCTTATTTCACAAAAAAGAAGACATATATCAGATATATAGTAGATATATAACAATTATGTATCAGGTAAGTGAAATAACTAAAATAAAACAAATCTTACTTTTAAATTCCATTGTACCAACACCATTGACATCCAAAGGACCAGTGAAAGACATAAATGGATCATTTGAATTCAGTAATTGGTTATATTAAACTTATATTAGGTTATAACAGATATATAGTAGCTCTATATCAGATGAAGAAAAACTTACAGATTATGTCAAACACGATTATAATAGTGTTATGTGATACAATACTATTATAAATCTAATATATTTTCACCAAACACTTGCATCAGACATTTATCAGCATTGTAGTAGATGTATAACAGAATTATAGTAGTTTTGTATTAGATTTGTAACTGATTCAAAGAACAAACAAAAATCACTTCAGATCCATAAACCAATTAAAGAATTACCTTCTAAACATTGATGGACAGCTGGAATTGTAGATATGCATAGAGGAAATTCAGTTATCATCATACTTGGAGCTTTCAGTTGTATAAAAAATTTCAGAGATGTGTCATTCCTTATTTACACAGCAAGATAACAAGAAAAACGCAGAACACAGATCATCTTCAGTTGTTCAAAACTAATTCGAAATTATTTTAGGAAGAAAAGAATGCAGATGGAAAGAAAAACACAAATCGGTATTGATTGTTTGCGCAAAACACAGACTCGGGATGAAAAAGTGCAGGATGAATAAAGGATTAAGGATGAAAAAATGCAGGAGTGAAACGAATTAAGAACAACGATCTTTCATGATGGACAACGAGAGAGAATTTTGATTGAAAGAGCTTGAAACTTCCTGATTTGTAGAGAAGTTGTTGTTTATATAGTAGTGTATTATGGTCAATTGATTTTTGAAATATTCTTTTTGAGAGATGCGCGTTTCTCTATGGCATTTTGATAATTACTTTATAAAATTATATTCATTTAGGTGTTTTTCCCAATATTTTATGTCAATTTATTAAATTAGCATTTTCAAATATTATTGTTTTCGACATTTCGGCTGGATGGATTATTGAATTATCAAGTTTGTTTTAAACAAGTGTTAAAGGATGTATAATATATTAGTTCATGAATTTGTAAATATTAAACTAATCAACTTTAGCACCTCCCAAATTTAGAAAATTCAAATCCTTTACAGAGATTCAGGGTTCTATAAAGTTGGGGTACAGTGTATGATAATTTTGCAGGTGCTTAGTCTTCAATTCCAAAATTTTTAATAAAAAAATTCAGGATTAGGTTCACTTATCATTAAATTTTATACAAAATGACACATCTACCCTTAGTCATTAAATATTTTAATACTGAACTGCTATGCGTCGTCCATTTTTACTTTGCGTCGCCCCCGCAAAAAGTCACTCATGCCATTTCCTTAAAAAACTACTCTCTCTCTAACCTTAACTCAAAAATTCCAATTTCAACTCAATTTTTAATTTCAAATTCTCACCATAATCACATCCACTTTCAAATTTTCGACTCACTGAAACGTAATGGACAGGCGGCGTGGCCGAGCATTGATTCGGTTAAGTATTTTCTGGCCAAAATTTTAAATTTCTACCCTTAGTATTCGGAGTCATCCATTCTGGATGGCTGTTTAGAGATAGGGCCATCCGAAATGGACGGCTCCATCTCAACACAGTCATTCGGGATGGACGGCGGTTTGAAATTTTGGCCGTCCAAGCTGGAAGGCCATGAATAATGATGGCCATCCAAGCTGGACAGCCATAAATGTTCATGGTCGTCCATCTTGGACGGTCATGTAGACGGCCATGAATGTACATGACCGTCCATCTTAGACGGCCATCAACAAATGCCGGCCAGCATGCCGGCCGACCTATATGGCTGACCGACATTAAAAAATCGGCTGTTATTTTTTTAAGGGTATTTTTATCTTTTTGTGGGGGCGACGTAAAATAAAAATGGACAACGTTTAGTAAAACCCTAATACTGTGAAATAATATATTACTAATAAATGTAAACATATGATGAATAAACGGTAGTAATATGTATGAACTTAAATGACGGTAGTAATGTATCAGTATGATGCATATAACTTACCTTAGTAACTTATATTATTTAAAAAATAATTTGGAATATAATCGACGTCAATGGAAATTCTTAGGTTTTATTTTTCTTTCATAATGAAAGAAAGAACTAAAAATTAAACAACTCCTAATCTAGGAAAGCAAATACCAACTGTGAGTATGGGATTTTGCTAGGCTTCGATGATGAGATATATATATGGTTATCCTTTATTTGAGTTTCTACAGGTACCGATCCAAAAAGTCTAATCGGATTTTAATGAGCCTTGAATCAACCGAAATAACTACGAGATCACTTTTATTAAACCCGTGTAACTCATTTCTCGATCTTTTCCCCTAATCTTTTTGTCCCTCATGATATGGTATTGTGTTATATTTTTATGATATAAAATAAGCATTGTTATCAAAAAGAATGATATAAAATAAACATAAAAGAAATATAAAAATAAAATAAAGGAAATGAAATGAAAAGGTGAAAAAAAAGATGGAAAAGTAAAAATCATGCAAGGTCAAGACAAGGAAAAGAAAAAGGAAGTGCGAGAAATGAATAAACAGATGGACCAATAGGAGATAAGGGTAAGGGGATACATTAGGTTTAACTTTTGAGTATAAAAGGAACCATAAGGCACAGAATCGGGGGGTCTCATTTTAGAGTAAGTGGCGGCACAAAAATTGAGGGAAAAAAAAGAGGGTTCAAGGTTTTAAGATTTTGAAAAATAGCATAGCTTTCTTCCTTTTTAATTCTTTTTGGCTTTTAGAGCTTGAACCTCCATTTTTACCCATTTTATCTGTGACTAAAGAAAACTCCAAGAAATAATCTTGTTCCCCTATTCATTCAAAAGGGTTTGAGCCTAAGATTGGGATATTCTTTTCTTTTGTTTAGTGACGTTAACTTTTATATCTATTGTCTCTATTTTCATGGCTTTATCCTGTTCATTTCTTGAAACTCAATGATTTAATCTTGTTCCCCTATCCTTTGTGAAGGGTTTGAGCCTAAGATTATAGAGTTTGGTATAGGTTTATGTTTCGATCTTATTTGCCCCTTGTTTTCATTTTATGTATCTTGAATCTTTAAGTTTTCCCTTTGTTTAACTCCATTCTTTTGAGTTATTCAGTTTTTCTTTTCTTTTGATTTTGTTACTGTTGGTCCCCATAAGAGTATTTATAAGGGCAGATGGGGGTGAATGGCCCTTTTTGCGGAATTTACAGACTTAGAAAAGTCTTAGTGTAGCGTGTTTGATTATGATTCGGAAGATGGATCCGGATGATGCAAATATGTGCAATAAAGTAAAAGAGAAAGAAAAATAAACACAAGTATTTTATACTGGTTCGGCCCCGCCTATGTCCAGTCCTCGGAGTTTCCTTCCTTCGAGCTTATCCACTAGTGGATTCCTTTCTAATTGGTAGGAATCAAGCCTTACAGATTTGTCTCCGGATGGTAACCCCTTCCGGAAGTACAATATACCACTAGAAGCACAAACTCCTAGCTGAGTCCTCTTATCTTTAGTAGGATATACCACTTAGCCTTCTACCTCGAATCTAAGCTAAGTCCTATAGGGAGATCTCACTCAAACCACCTACTTCAAGCTATAACCCAATCTCCCAACTCACCCAAGTTGGAGATTCTTGCACTTTGGTTTTTAACAAAGGGTTGGTTTTTAGAGTTTCTCAAGTTTATAGTTTCACTTGGGAATCCTTACAAACAGATTTTGAATTAAAGGTTCTTGGAGGGATTGCATCAACTGATTGAGTAAGTATTGCTTTTGTTACTTGCTTTTGTAAATCAACCAGTTTTCCTTCTCATTTGGTAAAGAGCTCCTTTTATAGGCTTTAATCATAAACGTAGTCGTTGTGGTTGGTGAGCTTTCATTCAATCTTCACCCTTGATCAGGTCGATGATGTGGAGCTTCCAGATCCGTTGATCAATCTGTTAGACTGTATTTTAACTCATTTGGAATTTGGGAATTGAGGTTAGAAAGTTGTCAGTGATTGTTTTGCTTGTCATTTTATAATGCACCAACTTTCATACCAATTGCTTTATGATGTGAGCTCTACACGCACCTTTATTGGTCTAGGAGAAAAAGGTAGTTAGCTTTTCTTTGTCCGGTGTCAGACCTTTTGTCCTTTCTCTGAAATATGCAAGCTGTCATTTTGTCTTTGTCTTAGGGAAAGGATCTTTGACTTTCATAGACCAAAAAGGTGAAAGGAAAGTTATATTTGAAGCTTTTCGCTATGTTTGAAATATAGGTTTTTCGAATTTCTTTTAGACCTATATACTCCGAATCTATCTTCCGGAGATGGCTTTAATTAGTTCTTCCGGATGCTGGTTTTGAAGGACAGAAGTTTGTTTCCTTTCCAAACTTTGTCCGGATGATTTCCTCTAGTGCTTAGGTTTTTAATTTGTTCAATGGATGACTTGTATCTTGATCTTTGTCTGGATATTTCCATTTGGATTTGGGAGTATTACATATATTGTTTTTGTTTCTTTCAAACTTGATCCGGATTTGTTTTTAGATTGTTATCCGGATCATTGTTTCCCAATAATCTCCCCTATTTGATGGAAACGAAGACCTAAGTCATCTAAGTATGGGACATGGGTATATGAACTAAGTATGATTTTTGATACTTAGTCTTTTAGAATGCTCCCCCATAATTTTATCATCCTAACTCCCCCATAATTTTATAATTCTTGCTTCTAAGTTTGTTTTAGTACAATTACAGATTGTACTTTAGAAGCAATTTTTTTGATAGTTGAGAATTTTCACTTCATATATACTTCTACTGTTAACAATGGTTAACATCATGAAGCTCAGAATTACGAGTTACAGAAATACATATAAAGTGAATCTAGCTATTATAGAAGTATTACAAAATTATCTAGCTAGCTTAACTATCTCTCCGAAAGGACCACTCTTTCGGACTTGCAGCATTTTTCCCTTACGACTCGGATCTTCCTCCCCCTTTTTGCTTCCATCAAGGGGATCAATAACCATGTAGGTTTTCTTGTCCCAAGATTGCTACCAAGCAGAGGAGTAGATAGAGTAATCTTTATTGCCTTTAGCCCACTTATCAATAATATGATCTACTATAGGGCGGATTCAAATAATAAGGGCAAAGAGACCTCCAGTGTTGATCATAAGATTGTGAGACTTAAGGAAGAATTCGCATAATGTGCTCTTGATCCTTTGGATCAAAATAAGTAAACATCGCCTTGATAAGAGTAGTCGTACCTTTTTGGCTCATGAACCCTGAGTCCTCTATGGCTTGAACAAGGTTATGCAGAACCGGAATAAGCTAGCTTTCTGGAATAGCCGGAGAAGAAGATGATCCAGAGATAGATAATTTATTAATTTTGGCTTGAAAGAAAGTGATCTCATCACTAAGACCCTTCCGGATGTTGTGGATAGACTCCATTTGGTCTTTTATTTCTTTGGAGAAAGACTTCTTCCATTCATTTATTGATTGTTCAATACCAGAGTTTCTAGCCTGCATCCCATCACCCATATCATCTAGTATCTTCTCTTTTAAGTTTAGGGATGGTTTTATCTACGAAATGAGCAAGCATATCCTAGGTTACTTGCTAATTAGTTTTCAGGTTGAGCAGAGTAGGTTTCAGATCTCTGTCTTCCATGAATTTTGTCAAGTTTTCAAACTTAGAGACAATGTAGTCCTTGATTTCTATGGATAGATTAGTGGCGGATGAGGACATTCTTTCTAGGAAAGTTGCACAGTTATCAGAGGCTAAGGTATTGGCTTGACTGGTATTTCGGTTTGCTGTAAAAGCACTTTCTTTGAGCTCATTTAGAAGAGGCTGGACTTTGGATAGGGAAGCTGCTGCTAGAGCTCCGGGAGTTGGAAAGTTCATGACTTGTTGCTCAATTTTGGGGAGACATTTCAAACTTTCTTTGATCTCACCCAAATCCTTTTGGACTGCTTTATTAGATTTTTGCCTGAGCAATTCCTTCTCAACTCCTCGAAGATGAGCACATATAGTTTTGAGACTCTGCTTCACATATCCCTCTTCACTGTCCTCCTAAGCGACCTCTTTTAATAATTGAAGCGTAGTTGTAACTTTGGATTTTACGGTGTTATTTATAGGTACCCTCATGGCTGGAACCTTTAGAGGGAATTCCTTATCAGTGGAGCTGGATGAGGTATCTTCCTCACTATCTTCTTTTCCATCTCCTTCCACTTCCTGCTCATCATTACTTGCTTCTTCATTCTTCTCTTCCATCCGTTCCTCTGGATGAGCCTCGCCCATAGGATCTACTTTAGAAGTGTGCCCTTTGAAACTCAGACTCTCTCCCTCCTCCGGAGTTATTTCATCTAGGTTTGGCACTATGTCCTTAGCTACATTATGAGAGACTGTAGCCAAGTTGTGCTCTTCAAGATCAGAATTAAGATGAAGGAGATCAGGGGTTTCCTCTTTGGTTTGTAGTGTCTGATTCTGATCAACTTCAGCATCCTGCTTCTCTTCTTCTAGCCTAGCCTTAGGATGGTTGGAACTGTCCTCAACCACCCCTACAACTGCCTTTACAGGACTTATCTTTTCTCCCCTAAGCGTGTTGGCATTTTCCTCATCACCCTTCTCTAGTGCCTTTTTAGGACTTTCAAGATTGATGATTGTAGAGCCGAATCCAAGCAAATTTTTTGGAAGAGATCTTGTTCTTTATGGGCTTTTACTGCTATATGTCATTTTTATCGGTTGACGTGGCAATCTTCTAGAATAGATCTTCCCAATACTCCTTATCTTCCGAAGTGAGTTTTTATCTCAGGATTCAGCTTGGTTTAAAAACTGTCTTTCGGAGTCTTCCTAAATTAGATTTGATATTCCAATAGATTCTCTCAGTTTCCCAAATTGATCTTTACTTAATGGCTTAGTGAAGGTATCAGCTCTCTGTTCATTGGTTAGGACATATACCAATGCAACATCCTTCTTCATCACATAATCCCCGATAAAGTGATGCCTTATGTTGACATGCTTCATCCTGCTATGGAGCACCAGATTATTTGACACATCAATAGCCCTTTTGTTATCACACATTACATCCATAAATCCATATTGCACTCTGTAATCATCAAGTTGTTGTTTGATCCATAGGAGTTGAGCAACACAACTTCCAACTGCCATATACTCTGCTTCTGTAGTGGATAAGGCAACTGAAGTTTACTTCTTGCTATACCATGAGACTAAGCAATCTCCAAGGAAATGGCATCCTTCGGATGTACTCTTTCTCTCAAAAGTATCTTTACCATAGTCTGCATCTGTGAACCCATGGAGTGTGAAGTCTCCATTATTAGGATACCATAACCCAACTTCAGTGGTTCCTGGGAGATATCTACGGATCCTTTTGACTGCCTTGAGATGGGAATCCTTGGGATTGGCTTGATACCTTGCACAGTAGTATACTGCATAGTGTATATCAGGTCTTCTAGCTATCAAGTATAGGAGTGAGCCAATCATTCCTCTATAGAGCTTCTGATCAACATCTTCCCCTTTATAGTCCCTGGATAAGATTATCTCTAAACCCATTAAAGCGGACATATGTTTACTTTTGTCCATTTCAAACTTCTTCAGGATCTCCTTAGTGTATTTTGATTGATTAATGAAAATCCCATCCGGACTTTGCTTGATCCGTAGACCAAGGAAGAAGTTGAGCTCTCCCATCATGGACATCTCAAATTCCTTCTGCATTTGAGAGCTAAATTCTTTGCACATCTTTTCATCAATGGCTCCAAAAATGATATCATCCACATAGATCTCGACTAGAATAATATCATTCTTCTTTATCTTGATGAAGAGTGTGGTATCTGCCCTGCCTCTAGTATATCCCTTGGATATAATGAATGAGGTTAATCTTTCATACCAGGCTCTTGGTGCTTGCTTTAATCCATAGAGAGCTTTCTTCAGCCTATAGACATGATCCGGATGCTTTAGATCTTCAAATACGGGTGATTGCTTGACATAGACTTCTTCTTGAATGACACCATTTAGGAATGCACTTTTGACATCCATTTGGTATAATGTGAACCCCATGAATGATGCAATAACACATAGGATCTGGATTGCTTCCATCCTTGCTATAGGGGCAAAAGTTTCTTCGAAATCAATTCCTTTTTGCTGGTTGTAGCCTTGGGAAACTAGTCTTGCCTTATTTCTCACCACTACTCTGGATTCATCAAGTTTGTTCCGGAACACCCATTTAGTGCCAATGATTGATTTTCCTTTAGGAGAGGGCACAAGATCCCATACATTATTCTTGGTGAATTGATCTAGCTCTTTCTGCATCGCCATCATCTAACTTTCATCGCCTTCAGCATCTTGAAATTTCTTTGGCTCTATGAGAGAGACAAAAGCAGCATGGCTCATCATCCGGTTGAGCTGACCTCTGGTTCTAACTGGATTCTGAACATCATCCAGAATATTTTCAATGGAATGATCTCTGTGGGTCCGGATCTCCCTTTGCAGGCCTTTATATTGAACTTGGACTTGGTCCACTTCAGTTTCAACTACTCCTTCTTGGCCTTCAGTAAAGTCAATCCCCTATGGATTGAGATTAACTTATTGTATCTCTAGATCAAAGGATATTCCTTCATCTTCCTCTTTGTACTTTTTGATTTGAAATAAATCAGGAATTCTTGCTTCCTCCTTTTCTCTAGATTTTTTAGCTTCTGGAGCTTGATCTTCCTGAGTGTAGCTTTTCTTTCCTGCAGTGTTAGTCTCATCGAAATCTACATGTATAGATTCTACCACAGATTGGGTTCGTTTATCAAAGACTCTGTAAGCCTTACTATTTATTGAGTAGCCAAGGAAAACTACTTCATCAGATTTAGGATCAAATTTTCCTAGTTACTTTTTATTATTAAGGATGTACAATTTACACTCGAATGCTTTGAAATACCCGATTTTGGGTTTTCTTCCCTTTCAGATTTCATATGGGGTCTTTTCTATGGTCTTTCTAATGAGAGCTCTATTTAAGATATAGCATGCTGTGTTTACGGCCTCACCCCAAAAATTTTCTGGCAAACAATTTTCACTAAGCATTGTTCTAGCCATTTCTATTATAGTCCTGTTCTTTCTCTCAATAACTCCGTTTTATTGAGGAGTGTGAGGGGCAGAGAAGTTGTGTTCGATGCCCTTGGAGTCACAAAAATCAGCAAAATGTTTATTTTTGAATTCTCAACCATTATCACTCCGGATGCATGCAATGCTTATGCCCTATTCTACTTCTATCCAGATGAATGTTTTGGAGGATTGGTCAAAGGCTTCATCCTTGCTCGTTAGCAGGAGAACCCAGGTATATCGAGAATAGTCATCTACAATGACCATGGTGTGTTCTCTTCTACCTAAACTTAGTGGCTTGATTGGACCAAAGAGATTAATATGTAAGAGATCAAGTACTCTTTTGGAAGGAATGTATGAGATGGAAGGGAAACTTTTCTTATGTTGTTTACCTAGTTGACATGCAGTGCATAGATGATCCTTATCAAAAGCAACCTTAGGGAAACCCACAACCAATTCCTTTTTGGCTAATTTGGACAGGAGGTTCATGCTTACATGTCCCAACCTCCGGTGCTATAGCCATGATTCTTCTTCTTTAGACACCAAGCATATATTCTTTTTATCATTTTTAATGTTTACAGAATAGACATTATTTACTCTAGGTGCGTAAAGAATAAGTTGATTGGACTTACTATCATAAATTGAGCAGCCTTCAGAGTCAAATGTGACTTTCCTTCCTTTATCACATAATTGGGCCACACTTAGCAGGTTGAACTTCAGTCTATTAACCAGTGAGACATCTTCAATCTTAAATTCAGATCTAATGGTTCTATGACTAATGATCTGTCCCTTTTGATTATCTCTAAAGCTTAATTTGCCTCCCTTCTTTCGGGTTAATGTAATGAAGGCCTTCTTATCACCTGTAATGTGCCTTGAGCATCCACTATCAATATACCAACTGTGTTGATCTACTGTGGATCTAAGGCATACCACAGTGTTTACTGTATTTGATTCTGATTCTTCGATCTACACCATTTCTTACTTGGAGGCATTCCATCTGGACTGCTCTGCTTTTGGGTCAGTCAGAGCCATGAACGCATAATTCGTATTCTCCTCTTCTTCTATTAAAGATGAGCTGCTACTTTCTTCACTGTTGCTCCAGGTAGCAACCATTGCCTTCTTTTTGAAATTCTTGGTTCTTTTGAGCTTGGGGCACTTTGTTCTGAAGTGGCCTTTCTCACCACATTCAAAACAGGCAGCTTCTTTCTCTGGATCTGTCTTTTCTTTTGGATTCCTTCTGGGCTTGTCTCTTCTGGGGTGCCTTCTCTTAGTTTCGGGATTCATACCTCTTTGATTTCCTTCTATATTTCTTTTGTATGAATCAATTTAGCCTTCTAATTAGTAGAGCAAGTTGATCTTTGGTGCTCATTGATTCACTGATTTGCTCTTCCTCTCCGGATGAAGCAGATCCAGTGGATTCTTCTTTAAGAGCAATGGCCTTCTTTTTCTCCTCAGGCTTCTTTTCTTGTTGGCTGTACCTCTCCAAGGATAATTCTTGGGTTAGAAGATTACCAATGAGTTCATCATAACTGTAAAAATTTAAGTTATGAGCTTCCTCAATGGCAGTTTTTTAATTGTCGCATTCCTTGGTGAGGCTCAGGAGCACTTTCTTAACCATTTCTACTTCTGGAATCTCCTTCCGTAGCCTTTTCATTTCATTCACTAGATTTGTGTATCTAGTGTTCATGCTGCTGATTGATTCTTTAGGCTCCATCTTAAAGGATTCAAACTTTTGTTGAAGTAGATCAAGCTTAGCCTCTCTTACTTTGGTGGTTCCTTCATAGGTTACTTCCAACTTCTCCCATATCTCTTTTACAGTCTCGCATCTGGATATCCTGTTGAACTCAGCTGCACTAAGAGCACAATGAAGCATGTTAATAGCATTTGCATTTTCATGCAACTTTTTAAAGTCATTCTCATCCCACATACTTGATGGCTTTCGGGTAGTCATACCCTCTATTTCATAAGTAGGCTCATATGGGTCATCTATAATAACTAACCATGCCTGTATACTTTTGTGACTGGATGAAGTTCCTTATCCAGTTTTTCCAGAACGTGTAGTGTTCACTGGTGAAGAGTGGAGGATGGGTAACAGACATATCCTCGGGAAGGAGTTGTGAGTTTTAAAAACTTATTTTGATATGTGAATTAAAATATATGGACCTTTTGCTCGAGATTATTAGATCTCTAGTTTGAACATTGTGCTCTGATACCACTTATTGGTCCCTGTGAGAGTATTTATAAGGGAAGGGGGGTGAATGGCCCTTTTTACGGAATTTACAGACTTAGAAAAGTCTTAGTGTAGCGTGTTTGATTATGATACAGAAGATGGATCCGGATGATGCAAATACGTGCAATAAAGTAAAAGAGAAAGAAAATCAAACACAAGTATTTTATACTAGTTCGGCTCCGCCTACGTCCAGTCCCTGGAGTTTCCTTCCTCCGAGCTTATCCACTAGATTCCTTTCTAACTGGTAGGAATCAAGCCTTACAGATTTATCTCCGGATGGTAACCCCTTCCGAAAGTAGGATATACCACTAGAAGCACCAACTCCTAGTTGAGTCCTCTTATCTTTAGTAAGATATACCACTTAGCCTTCTACCTCGGATCTAAGCTGAGTCCTACAGGGAGATCTCACTCAAACCACCTACTTCAAGCTATATCCCAATCTACCAACTCACCCAAGTTGGAGATTCTTACACTTTGGTTTTTAATAAAGAGTTATTTTTTAGAGTTCCTCAAGTTTATAGTTTCACTTGGGAAACCTTACAAACATATTTTGAATCAAAGGTTCTTGGAGGGATTGTATCAACTGATTGAGTAAGTATTGCTTTTATTACTTGCTTTTGTAAATCAACCAGTTTTCCTTCTCATTTGGTGAAGAGCTCCTTTTATAGGCTTTGATCATAAATGTAGCCGTTGTGGTTGGTGAGCTTTCATTCAATCTTCACCCTTGATCAGGTCGATGATGTGGAGCTTCCGGATCCGTTGATCAATCCATTATACTGTATTTTGACCGTTTTAGAATTTTAGGATTGATGTTAGAAAGTTGTCAGTGATCGTTTTGCTTGTCATTTTGTGATGCACCAACTTTCATACCAATTGCTTTATGATTTGAGCTCCACGCGCGACTTTATTGGTTTAGAGAAAAAGGTAGTTAGCTTTTCTTTGTCCGGTGTCAGACCTTTTGTCCTTTCTCTGAAATATGCAAGCTGTCATTTTGTCTTTGTCTTAGGGAAAGGATCTTTGACTTTCATAGACCAAAAAGGTGAAAGGAAAGTTATATTTGAAGCTTTTCGCTATGTTTGAAATATAGGTCTTCCGAATGTCTTTTAGACCTATATACTCCGGATCTATCTTCCAGAGATGGCTTTAATCAGTTCTTCCGGATGCTGATTTTGAAGGACAAAAGTTTGTTTCCTTTCCAAACTTTGTTTGGATGATTTCCTCTAGTGCTTAGGTTTTTAATTTGTTCAATGGATGACTTGTATCTTGATCTTTGTCTGGATATTTTCATTTGGATTTGGGAGTATTACATACATTGTTTTTGTTTCTTTCAAACTTGATCTAGATTTATTTTTAGATTGTTATCCGGATCATTGTTTCCAAACAGTTACTAATTTTATTAATATATAACTTTGGTCTTGAGTTTTTGTAAGTTACAGTATATCCCAAAACTTGGTTTCCTTATTTCAAAACAATTCCAAACTCCTTTCTCATCTCTTGTTTTCATTAGATCCAAACAACGGGTTAGTGAATTTAAGTTTTGCTATTTAGCACATATTCTGACACAAATCCAGAGCAACTTCAAATCCTACACCTAACACGGGTATCACGGGGTTTCAAAGTTTCATTTCAGGTAGGTCCAGCTCGGTAAAATCCGATGAGGGCCTCAAGGATTGGTGCTCAGAAATTCATGGATCCAACTATAAAAATTAAAGGTAATCTCTAAGAGGTATTAAGTCCCTCTCCTTTCCTACTTTAATGTGTTTATTTTGATGGAAGTTATTATGTTGGTAATTAAAAATGCTCATAGTTGATATTAGTACTGTTACTAATTTCATTGGTATTATGTGTTAGTATAGTCATTGTTATTTTGGTTGTCATTGTAATTAGTATTGTCATTAATATTAATTAGAAATAACGTTGTTAACACTTGGCTGTAGTAATATACACGTATTAGTCTTGTCATTGTGGTTACCTACTATTTTGTTTTATTATTATTATTATTATTATTATTATTATTATTATTATTATTATTTTCTTGAGTGTCGTATGAATGTGTGCCTCTTTTACTATTAGTATTAGTATTTAGATAACTATTATTATCATCTTATTATTTTTATTTTCTCATTATTTGATTTGATTTTACATTGTTATTATCTTATATTACTTTTTACCCATATGAATATCTACATTTGTGTTTCTAGTATAGCTAGTAATATTATGTTATTAGTATATTCATTTATTTCATTATTAGACTAATGCTATTATTTTTGTAGTCTTATTATATTGTATCATTGCTACCTCTACTATTACTATCTTGTATTACTTATATGCTTCACGGAGACGTCATTGGATCTTGAAGAGGTGGATTCACGGCATAAGGGTAACCTTCTAAAACGTTTAAGCTCATTTTGGCACGTTTCTCGTTGTTCGCCTTACTTGTTGTTTTGTGTGCTTTATTTGTGATTATTTGTTCGTAATTTGTGTTTTTTGGAGCTGTTTCGGGGTTGATAAGCCTGGTCAAGACCCAGTCTCGGTCTCTTTTTATTTACCCGATTTATTTATTTACTTTCCCGCATTAGAAAAATGTATAGGAATTTGTAAAGCCATATAATAATTATTTATCTGCTTTATTTATTGCTTTTTGTGTGATGTATGGCTATACAAACCGAAAAATCCCAAACAATAACCGGATTTAAATTGTATAAGAACTAAAGTCGCGTTTATTAAAATATAAATGGCTTGATTTAAAAATGAAAAGTAAGCAACCTCATCCGAACTTGGAATCTCTGTTTTAAGGTACAGTCTAACCACCCGATGGGAATATCGTACCCAATTTCCCGATGGAGCATAACCGGGTGGTGACTCTATCTTACAATACGAGATTTCAAGTCTCGTATCCCTTAACACGCAAATTGAACTTAAATTCAACATCAACATCGGTTTCGCCAAATCAATCTTTTTATCACACTAAAATAAGGATTATCCCTCAGCATGCTTCACAAAGCTCATTGTTTTTCCACCCCCCGTGCTACGCATCTCATGCGGTCGTCGCGGGTGGGAAATAGGTCGTTCACTGACAGTGGCAACTCTGCTGGGGATTTCCTTTTAACTTAAAACTTGAAAATCGCTTTCATTTTTAAATTTGGTTAACGGATTTTGCTGATGTGCCTAAATCATTTTTTAAATCAACTCTTTATTTCTTATGCCTTTTGAATCCACCGCTTTGTTAAGGTGCCATTATTTCACCCCCGTGAAGCTCACTTGTATACCTCATGCCCGCCAGGAATTGGGGATATTTGTGGGTGGAACACTCGTTTTAACCAACATGTAATTCCCACGGTCGCACTTATTTGAGGAGTGGTTGAGTTACAAGGAATCAAGGTAAACGAGACCCTTCTACAGTGTCGTTCCACAACACCGGCAATTTAAGACTATGAACCGCTATAAATCTAGCCATGGTAACTCCCTCTTAGGCTCACCAAAACAATTTAGATTTAGGTCGCATACTCTCTTACCGTTACCTGGCACTAGAGTTAACCCCAGATTCCAAATTGGCGTTGCGGGGGAGTCATAAGGTTGGAACAGGTTTATTTGCTTTCGTGTGTTACTTATGATGTGCTCATGCATACGCACTTCATGCATAGGCCACCTGTGGTCGACCTTTAGTTTCGGTTTTCGCTTACCTCTATTCTCCCTTCACTTGAAGGGGGAATTTAACAAAATGCCTGAGATCGTTTGAGTCCCGATGACCTGTATCTAGTTCATTAGGCATAGAGAGGACTTCGTAGATCTCATGTATTTTGGGGTTATGCTTCGCATTATAAGCTCTTCTGCTCTCTACTTCTCTAAACCACCCCCGTATACATGGCATTCATCATTCGGGTTATTATGTAATCACCCATTTCATTCATGGTTCGATTTAGGCTAATCATCTTTCGGTTTCTCAGTTAGACCAAGGCACCACTACCGTCAGACTCGATCATCCTCTAGTTCATTGTTCTGTGGGTCCAAATTCAGTTTCAAGCTCAGTTTTGGAATCTGGTTTTACCGACAGTGGATAGGGTTCCGTCCGAGAGTTCTTCTTCTTCTCCTCCTCCTCTCCTTCTGCCTGATCAGGTTCAGTCACCATTGAGTTCCTAGATTGCCAATGCTTTATCAATGTTTCTCAGATCTGATCAGTTCCGATATGCAATTCAGGGGCAGATCCAAGCTTCGATCTATGCAGTTTTGGAAGAGAAAAGAAGTGTTCAAAGGATTCCAATGATTGATATTCAAGCTTAGGGATAACCAGAGATCGCTCAGAATGGGTCAGTTTAAGTTCTATCATTTCAGGCTTAGTCTTTTATTCAGCCAATTTAACTGGTTCAGTATGTGCAACAGCATATTAAGCCTTCGCCTATCCTATTTTAGTTTGGTCAAGATATTATGCAATCTTAGTCCCCTTATTCACTTATCCAACCCAAGCTCCAAACCAGCCCTTCAAGCCTGACTTTCTCACTAGTGTGAGCCAGCTTCCATTGACCCTAATAACCCTAGATCGATTTCAGCACGCTCGGTCGATTTCACCGTCTAGTCCCGATCCGGTCTATTCTAACTCGATCAGAATTTAGCTCAACCTCAGATGCCTTCAAAGTCCTTTTCTCCTTCACCTACTCAGTTTATTGTTGCTCCAAGAGGGGTTGATTACCCGCAAAACCCCTTCGATGCTAATCTGCAAGTTAGTTCTCGAGTCTAAACCTCATCACTCGCTTCATCATTCCGGTTTGGCACACCCCGTCCCTCTAGCGACCATGTCATCCAATCTTCGAGCATGACACTTGAAATTGAAGCTCTCACACATTGATTAACGACTTTTTCATCCAGCGACCAGGTCATGCAATTTCCGGGCATGACACCCAAAATGGAGGCCCTACTGCATAAGTTCCTACTCTTTTATTCTGAAGGATTGCATGATGTCCCATCTCGGGCTAAGGTGAAAGAGAAGCTTTCTCAATCCAGCAAGTTGAATCACGGACCATAACCTCAGGATTGGACGATTGGTCAGGCACCGATCGTACTTACCGCCATCCAGCAAAGCGACAATCCTAAAGACATTGCAAGTCCATGGAAATTACCCCTCAGTGTAATCTTAGCCACCTTAAGGGAGCGCGGCCTCCTCAGAACCCTTCACAAGCATAGACCCCCTAACGAAGAGGAGAAGCATAACTTTTGTGTGTATCATGTCAAAAGAGGCCATCGCACTGATGAATATCAGAAATTGATTCAAGACATCCACCGTTTAATGAGGGAAGGAAAGATAGTTGAGCCTGAAAAAGCATTTAACCATCAGGATTCACCCCCGCTTTCTCAAGGTAGTGGTCCGCATGATCTCATTAGGGCCATCTATTCCAAAGATAAAGCTCCTACAATTCAACTCAATGCCTCTGCAATTCAAGCTTCACCTATTCGAACACCTACTCAGAAAGCATTCATATCCCCGTAGAAACTCCCTCTTAGTATTCTATTTGCCAAGTTATAAGAGAAAGGCATGATTAGCCCTCTTCGTGAATACCGGTCTCCTACGTCCAAAGAGAAAGGAAATTTTTGTCGCTATCATAGTCAGGTAGGGCACGCAACGGATCAATGCAAACCTCTAGGCAGGGCTATTTGGGGTTTGATAAGAGAAGGGAAAATTGATCAGCCATCTAGAAAGACCAATACTGATGGTAGAGTGAGTGCGATCAACTCCGATCTCCCCACAGAATTTCTGTTGGCTTCAGTTCTCTCCAGTTCAGTTAACACCGATATGGAAGCCAGTTCTACTCTCAAATCTGATAAGAGTCTCGTGAGATCTCTAGCGAATGAAGGAGACAAGTCATTAGCCAAGCAAGTAAAGTTTTGGATCTCATCCTGGATGACGCACCAATGAAAGCTACCGAGAATGCCTAATCTACCAGCGCCGCAACTCAAGATGTTCTGCCTATGGAGGATGACTATCTATTATATAATTTTCTTTTTATAGTATTTTAGATGTGAACGATTCTGCCTTTAAGGCATCTTTTATTCAATCAAAGACTCTTTTTTTGCTTATCTGATTGATGTTTCGCCCGATGGGTCCATGCATTCATTTTATCATAAGCATAAAATGTGTTTAGTATCATGACATTTCTTTAACTGAAATAAATTTGAGTATAGATGATAACCTAAAATGGTAGCCATTTTCTAATGACCTAACCTCTGAAAGAAAATGAGAGATAACAAGTGCTTAAAGATCATGCTAACGCTTTCGCCTGGTCACACCTAGCCATACCCAGGGTTCATCATCAGATTGCCAAGCATCCTATCTTCACACCTAAACCAAAAGAAGCGTAGTCCTTCCTTGGATAGATATAACATGACAATCAGTCTATCGTCGGCCTCATGTCTGTGTGCAAACCAATTTTCAAGCTACCGAAGAAGCGTCGGCCAATTATGGAGAAAGAACACCGCTAAATTGACTTCGACGGAATCATGGCTTACCTTTTCTTTACCCACCCATTCAGAAAATTCCCAACCACAATACACCATTGATCCTTACTACTACCAATCCCTTCTAAATCTACAAACATTCCCTGTTTCTCTCCTCCTTAGCCATTCTCGACGAGGGGGGTGCATATAATCGGCTAGATTCAACCCTCATCAATAAATTAACACTGCTTCATCATCGTAGGGGCAGGTTGCTTCTCAAAATAGGGGGAAGCCGGTTCTTTCGCCAGCATCACCGCCGAGAAAATGGCCAAGTTCATCGAGGAGCATATCTTTGCTCGGCGTAGCTTACCCCATCACATCATCTTAGCTAATAGGTTTTAGTCCCAAGGGGCAACCTCTAATTGATCAAGAAATTTAGGTTTAAGCACCGCAGATCCTCACCGTGCAGACCACGAGGTAATGGGGTAACTGAAGCCAAACCAGTCTATCAAGAAGTTTCTTATTGTAAAGATCAAAGATTGAGCTGATGAACTATCATTCACCCTTCGAAGATGTCAAATAAATGTCAGGATTCCCTAAATCGAACACCTTTTTCCTTTGCCTATAAAATGGAAACTGTGCTACCCACTAATATCGACATGAAGTCCTTGAGAGTCGCACTAAATCTAAGTCAAAGGGACCCCCATAGACTAAAGCGTGGTTTAAACTGCTTGAACAGTCTTCGGATGTATCAAAAGATGTATTAAAAGCATGGTGAAGGCGCCGAACAATTGAGTCAAGCGTCAGAGGCACTATCAAAGGCCAGCGATCTGATTCTAAAGCAAGCAAAGCCTGCTAGCGTCGATCCAAGGGGGAAGTTCTAACCAAATTGGGTAAGACTTTGCGTATTCAGAAAAGCACTTAGTTTAAGGGGCACGATTATTAATGGTAATGAGTTCATAAACCCTATCAATCAAAGCAGGTTGAAGCGTTATCATACCTACTAGAAAGAATCAAATCCAGAAAAGCAACACGTAAAAAGCATATGTAAAATCAAGCACCCGGTGAGTGTTATTCTACTGCTCGGGCAAAAATTAGGGTGTATTCCATTGGTCAGTATTCTACAAATCGATCAGGCAAAAGTTAGGGTGCAAAATAACCCGTTAGACTGAAAACCTAAAAAGGGCAATCTAGGCAAAAGTTAGGGTAAAGTGAGACACGAGAGTGTGTTGGCTAGAAAACCTTCATGGGCTAGTTAGCACCAGAGTTTGGGTCAATAAAAATGGTTATCATCATCATATACTCAAACTTACTTCATTTAATTGAAATGTCATTTTACTGAATTCTTTATGTTTATGCTTGAATGAATATAGTGGGCTCTAAAGGCGAAATGCAACAGATAAGTTGAATGTAGGGTTCTATGCAGTCAACTCAATTCCTCAAAAGAAATGAAAGCAAAGATAAAAGCAAAAAATCCTGGTAGACTAAAAACGTCGAGGTCTATGCAAAAGCCAGGAAAAGTCCGCTGGATTGAAAACCCGAAAAGGGCAGTCCTGGCAAAAATTAGGACATAAAAGCAAAACAAATAAGTCTGATGGGCCCAACGCAATTTTCAGGTCTATGCAAAAATTAAGACAATCAAAACAAAGATAAATGACTGCCATCAATCACATCGAGATATCTGCATTATCATCATCATCATCAGAGTGTTTGAATACATTCTCCGGTCTAATGGATTCAAAGGGCTCAAATTCATTCTCTACACGTGTCCACTCCAATCTAGACTGTGACTTAGCGTTTTGAGTCCGTAACATCCTAATCTTCCAAAGCCATCCTTGGTAGAATTCATTGGTAGCGATAGCGCCCAGTCGTTCATTATCCAGAATCTTAAACTTCTCTTCGTGCGCCCCCTTTGTATTCGATATGCTCGATCCAACGATCAATTTATAGTTGACTCCCCATTTTACATAGCTCATGAGGAGCCTTCTATCACTTGTGATAATAGCGATGTAAAATTCATGGGTCTTGTATCAGCCATGGTATCCAGACACACGAACCTATGTGTGCACCGCAGCTTTCATAGTCTCCACCAAGGGCATTTCTACCTAATGTGTGCGACATCCCTAATCCTCTGCCAGGAGCATTCTTATCTCATCCATGCTGTAAATCAGTTTCATTTATTGTCTCTCCTAGTAAGCAATCAAATTGAGCAAAATCAATCAGGCGAGTAGTCATGTAGCTCATATGTGGAAGATGATCAGTCCAAGCAGCACATACATTCATGCATCCATGCATAATATCCATAAATGTCATATCCTGTCTGTTTTTCTATGCTAAATTTTACTGGAAATAGAGCATAAAAAAGCATCCTCAAGCTATACGCTCGACCTCCAAGCAAATACCCATATCAAGGGGCAAAACTCTCTGATCGGTTATCTCTTTCCGACTCCCGAAAATCTTAAATCAATTTATATTTCATTCTCCCGTTTTTATTACCTAATTGAAGGGGCAAAGATTTTTTTCTCGATAAAATCAATTAAGCAATAAAAATGCAAATCATGCCAATTACTAATATCTCAAAAAATTTTCTTGATAGATGCACCATATGGCAATCCTGGTGGTCATCCGATAAGAAAATCCAAAATATGGATAACCTTTTGAATCTCCAGGGCACCTCAATGCACCCTTTCAAATCTCCAAGGGCACCTCGATGCAGCTTGCCGATCCGAGAATCCAAAATTCAAAAGCGCAAGCCCGTGCTTGGCAACCCTCAAAAGCCCTAGCCCGCGATTGGCAACCCTCAAAAGCCTAAGCCCGCACTTGGCAAACCTTAAAAGCCCAAGCCCGCGCTTGGCAACCCTCAAAAGCCCAAGCCTGCACTTGGCAACCCTCAAAAGCCTAAGCCCGCATTTGGCAACCCTTAAAAGCCTAAGCCCACGCTTGGCAACCCTCAAAAGCCCAAGCCTGCGCTTGGCAACCCTCAAAAGCCCAAGCCTGCACTTGGCAACCCTTAAAAGCCCAAGCCCTCGCTTGGCAACCCTTAAAAGCCTAAGCCCGCATTGGCAAACCTCCAAAGCCTAAGCCCGCGCTTGGCAAACCCTTAAGCCCAAACCTGCGCTTGGCGAGCCTCGCAACCTAAGCAGGCTACATCTCATTTACTGCCAACTTCTGGCAAGCCCAGTAGGACCTAAAATCAGAACTCAGAATTTCTCCAAGAGGCATATTAGCTAGACCCGATAGATACCTCGACAGTTTCTTCGGACTCCTAGAAATCCTAACTCAGCTTTCATTCTTCTGTTTTAACTGCTTAATTGAAGGGGCAAAAAAATTTTTGTTCCACAAAATCAATCAAGCAATTGAAACACAATTCATATCATTTATGAATGCTTCAAAACTACCTTGACTAGTAATCCCGATGGACGATCGATCTGAAGATCAAGAATCCAGAATTCAGAAAATCCTTTCAGGGCACCTCCATGCAGCTTTCGACCCTCCAGGGGCACTGCGATGCAGCTTTTGGTCCTCTAGGGGCATCCCCGATACAACTGTTGCAAAATCAACCTAGCGATGGATTTCTCGGACTTCCTGGACATCTCTAAACTCTTTTTCTCGAAATTCCATTTTTATTGCTTAATTGAAGGGGAAAAAATTTTTGTCTTGATAAAATCAATTAAGCAATTAAAAATGCAATCTACAACAGCTGATAACTTCTCAGATTTTTTTTCTCCTCCTCGATAGGTCCGTTGATGGTGCATTCCCAGACCACCCGTAGACAACCGATTCAGCCTCACCTCCGATAGGTCCGTTGATGGTGCATTCCCAAACCACCAGTAGACAACCAATTCAACCTCTACTCCTCGATAGTTCCCTTGATGGTGCGTTCCCAGACCACCCATAGACAACCGATTCAACCTCTACATCCGATAGGTCCATTGATGGTGCATTCCCAAACCACTAGTAGACAACCTATTCACCTTCCCTCTCGATAGGTCCGTTGATGATGTGTCCTTGAACCATCCATAGACAATCGACTCAAGAAATCCCTACTCCTCTTTTTCTCAAAGCGACAAGCAATCCATCCCAAAACCGTTTGGGGGGAATCAAAGGCGATACAGAATTAAAATATCCAAGTCAGAATTTCGTTCTTGATAACTCTGTTGATGGTAACCCCAGTAGACAACCGGTTTAAGAATCCGCACCTCAGGTATAACCTTCTATCCCTTGCTCTTTCATGAGATCATACTGACTTGTATTAGCAGTGATCCCACGAGGGGCAGCCTGTGAGCATGGGATTTTGCTCGGCCTCGATGATGAGATATATATGGTTATCCTTTATTTGAGTTTCTACAGGTACCGGTCCAAGAAGCCTAATCGGATTTTAATGAGCCTTGAGTCAACCGAAATAACTACGAGATCACTTTGGTTAGACCCGTGTAACTCATTTTTCGATCTTTTTCCCCTAGTCTTTTTGTCCCTCATGATATGGTAATGCGTTATATTTTTATGATATAAAATAAGCATTGTCACCAAAAAGAATGATATAAAATAAACATAAAAGAAATATAAAAATAAAAGAAATGAAATGAAATGAAATGAAATGAAAAGGAGAAAAAAAAGATGGAAAAGTAAAAATCAAGTCTTGCATGGTCAAGACAAGGAAAAGAAAAAGGAAATACGAGAAATGAATAAACAGATGGACGAATAGGAGACAAGGATAAGAGGATACATTAGGTTTAGCTTTTGAGTATAAAAGGAACCATAAGGTACATAACCAGGGGGTCTCATTTTGGAGTGGGTGGCGGCACAAAAATTGAGAAAAAAAGGGTTCAAGGTTTTAAGATTTTGAAAAATAGCAAAGCTTTCTTCTTTTTTTATTCTTCTTGGCTTTTAGAGCTTCAACTTCCATTTTTGCCTATTTTCTTTGTGAATAAAGAAAACTCCAAGAAATAATCTTATTCCCCTGTTCATTCAAAAGGGTTTGAGCCTAAGATTGGGGTTGCTTTTTTTATCTAGTTCCTAATATTCTTTTCTTTTGTTTAGTAACTTTAACTTTTATATCTTTTGTCTCTATTTTCATGGCTTTACATTTCTTGAAACTCAATGATTTAATCTTGTTCCCCTTTCCTTTGTGAAGGGTTTGAGCCTAAGATTATAGAGTTTGGTATAGGTTTATGTTTCGATCTCATTTGCCCCCTGTTTTCATTTTATGTATCTTAAATCTTTAAGTTTTTCCTTTGTTTAACTTCATTCTTTTGAGTTATTCAGTTTTTCTTTTCTTTTGATTTTGTTACTATTTTATTAATATATAACTTTGGTCTGAGTTTTTGTAAGTTACAGTATATCCCAAAACTTGGTTTCCTTATTTCAAAACAATTCCAAACTCATTTCTCATCTCTTGTTTTCATTAGATCCAAACAATGGGTTAATGAATTTAAGTTTTGCTATTTAGCACATATTCTAACACAAATCCAGAGCAACTTCAAATCCTACACCTAACACGGGTATTACTGGATTTTAAAGTTTCATTTCGGGTAAATTCGACTCGGTAATAGTCAACGAAGGCCTCAAGGATCGGTGCTTAAATATTCATAGATTCAACTATAAAAATCAAAGATAACCTCTAAGAAGTATTAAATCCCTTTTCTTTCTTATTTTAATGTGTTTATTTTGATGGAAGTTAGTATGTTGGTAATTAAAAATTTTCATAGTTGATATTAGTACTGTTACTAATTTCATTGGTATTATGCGTTACTATAGTCATTATTATTTTGGTTGTCAGTGAAATTAGTAGTGGTTAATATTAATTGGAAATATCGTTGTTAGCACTTAGCTGTAGTAATATACACGTGTTAGTCTATATCATTGTGGTTACCTACTATTTTGTTTTATTATTATTATTATTATTATTATTTTCTTGAATATCGTATGAATGTGTGCCTCTTTTATTATTAGTACTAGTATTTTGACAACTATTATTACGGTTTTATTATTATTATTATTATTTTTTCATGATTTGGTTTTATATTATTATTATCTTATATTACTTTTTACCCATATCAGTATTTACATATGTATCCCTAGTGTAGCAAGTAATATTATGTTATTAGTATAGTGGTCTCATGTTCATTTATTTCATTATTAGACTAATGCTATTATTTTTGTTGTCTTATTATATTGTATCATTGCTACTTTTACTATTATTATCCTATATTACTTATATGCTTTCCGGAGACGTCATTGAATTTTGAAGAAGTGGATTCACGGCATAAGGGTAACCTTCTAAGACGTTCAAGCTCATTTTGGCACGTTTCTCGTTGTTCGCCTTACTTGTTGTTTTGTGTGCTTTATTTGTGATTATTCGTTCGTAATTTATTTTTTTGGAGCTGTTTTGGAGTTGGTAAGCCTGGTCGAGACCCGGTCTCGGTCTCTTTTTATTTACCCGATTTATTTATTTACTTTCCCGCATTAGAAAAATGTATAGGAATTTATAAAGCCATGTAATAATTATTTATTTGCTTTATTTATTGCTTTTTGTGTGATGTATGGCTATACAAACCGAAAACTCCCAAACAATAACCGAATTTAAATCACATAAGAACCAAAGTCGCGTTTATTAAAATATAAATGGCTTGATTTAAAAATGAAAAGTAAGCAACATCATCCGAACTTTGAATCTCTGTTTTAAGGTACGGTCTAACCACTCGGTGGGAATATCGTACCCAAATTCCCGATGGAGCTTAATCGGGTGGCGACTCTATCTTAAAATGCGGTATTTCAATTCTCGTATCCCTTAACACTCAAATTGAACTTAAATTCAACATCAACATCGGTTTCGCCAAATCAATCTTTTTATCATGCTAAAATAAGGATTATCCCTTAACACGCTTCATAGCGCCCGTTGTTTTCACCCCCCCTCCTCCCTCCGTGCTACGCGTCTCATGCGATCCTCGCGGGTGGAAAATAGGTCGTTCGCTCACACCAGCCGCATTATGGGATATAATATCAAGCATTCCTTGAGTCAGTGTTTCATAAATCTACATTCCAATCGGGAGAGACATTGCCACATTTGCCATGTGAGCCACACTTCGATTCCTTTTGCGTTAGACATGTCAAATAACCTCTCATTCCCTATCAAGTAATTCTCTGATTGACCTCAATAAACTATGGTAATCATTAGAACATATCTCTTGTTTATGCAACAAGTCATACTAAAAATTCCTATCAACCTCACATATTACTCTTCGATACCTACGGTCCCATGCTACCGCCAACCCATCTAATACACCCTAAAGCTCTGCTTGAGCTATAGAACATACTCTAATATTACAAGCAAAGCCTAACAACCACCTCCCAGTCTCATCTCTAATCACTCCCCCTGCCGAAGCCTTATAATTAGCCCCCCTAACCGAGCCATCGGTATTCACTTTCACCCATCCCTAACTGGCGGTGACCAGCCAACATCCAACCAAACACGCATGCCTACAATTCCCCTCGTCCAAGTCACGTCCTTATTCTCAAAGATCGTTCGATTTCTACATCCCCACAACATCCAACAGCTCACCCCGACCGCCAAACTCCAATCCGCTCCTCCTATCTTTTCAACCTATGAGTTATGTGGTAGTTGTACAATTTTTTTATTATTAATAATATAAAAAAATATGTATATAATCAAACAATTTATTTCAATCATAAATAATAATTAACAAATTTGTAGATTATGTTTTATTATTTAGTTATTTTTTACTATTAATTATTAATAGTTATTAATTTTGTTAAAATGTATTATTAATTACATTTTAAAATTATTACTTAATGTTATTAACTTTCTATCATAAATATAATTATTATTTTCAATCGTTTATGTTATTACTATTAAAAAATCAATCCAAAATCAGAAAATAAATTGAAATTGGACTGAAGTGAGTATAAGATGGCCTAAGATCGGCTGTTACAACACATTTTTTTGTTAATTAATTAAAAATGTTCTTACCAAAACAAAAAAAAACGAGTGCCATTTTCGTAATATATAGCAATGTGAAGGGTAACGCGAAACAACTTAGCAAATAACATGACGCATCAGAGCATTCAACAATGGGAGTAACCATTTGCAGAATAAGCCATCCCTGCTTGCTTTTCAAAAAAACTGTCTCTCTCTAAGTTCAATCTTCGGCCCAAACCAAACCAACTCATCTCACCTCATCGTACCTCTTCTACAAACATCCCCAAATCATTTTCCTCTCATTCATTCCATTAACGGAAGCTGTTATTCTCAGGCACAGAGATGTGGCGGTGCGTGGCTCGTGGCATTTCTTCTTCTTCATCTTCTTCTCTTTCAAGGAAACCGATCACCAATGATTCTCTTAGATCGCACCTTTCCAGATTTTTCTCTTTTGCAACGGTTTGTCGTTCTGATACCTTTCACCTTTCAGTGGCCTTTTGTTTTTGGATTCGATCTTTGTCTGAATTTCGGCGTTGTTAGGTTTTTATTTTCTCTATTTGATTTGTGTTCCCTGATTTTCCCTTCTGTTGGATCGTAGGTTAAATTTTATAGAAAATGTTGGATTGCGCATTTTAAATTTATAGATGTATTTTTTTGAACATTCCATTTGACGAAAAATGACACAATCAATTTCAATTGATTTATTTTGTCGAGGTGAATGCTTGCGTAACGTGGAACCAAGTTTTAGAGATTTGCATCTTATGATTCTGTACTTACTATAATTATCATTTTTATTTCGCTGTCTAGTCTTTCTGGTGGTTACATTCTGTTCATTGTACGATTCACTGTTTTGATACCAACGATATATTTGGTATTGCTCATATATCAGGCAGGTGGGTCCTCATACACGGTTGTGGATCATACATATGATGCTGTAGTGGTAGGGGCAGGTGGTGCAGGGTTGAGGGCTGCCATAGGACTCTCTGAGTATGGATTTAATACTGCTTGCATTACTAAGCTTTTTCCAACTCGTTCGCACACTGTAGCTGCTCAGGTACAATTTAGATCATTGTAATTTGTCACAAGTTCTTATAAAATAACATGAGTCTGAATTTTGTTTTATGAATCTTTTACGCTCCAAACTTAATGAATCGTATCAATGCCTATGGCTCATTTATATTTGGTATTATCATGTGTGTGGTATTGTGGTATATATCTCAATTAATTTTTGGATGTACTTTGACATGATGAAGCATGTGGCTTGGATTTAAATGCGATCGTTCATTAGGAATTAAGGATTAAGGGGTCTGCTCGTTTTATTTTGTGAATCAATTCCTATTGATTTGAACATTTCGCATGTCTGACCATCAAGTCAATGCAAGTCATGCTCTAATTTGGTCCTGCAATATCTTGAAATGCTTGTGAAAATCTGCAGGGTGGCATCAATGCTGCTTTGGGAAATATGACTGAAGATGATTGGAGATGGCACATGTATGACACTGTCAAGGGAAGTGACTGGTTAGGTAAGTCAAATTTCCCAAGCGTGAAGTTGATTTTTATACTAGGTTGCACGGGCACGGCAATTTGGAAAAAATATGCATTTGGACACGGCTTGGACACGACAACTAAAACAGATTGTCAAACATAAATATTCATATATAATATAATTCATATCATTCATAATCATTTGATCAATTGCAAAACAGCAAAAAAACAAATCCAAAATAGTTGATATGTCATGTCTTGACTTTATTGCACGTGTCAATACTTACTCTTAACTTTTCTTGCCCACATTTTTGCATTTAAATGCCGTATTACCCCATCCCCACTACGTTTTGCTATTTTTGTCACATATTTCCACAAAGGAGATCCATTAACTTCTACGTGGAGCATCCGAGGCGTTCCCACGGAGTGTCCATTTGAAATTTGGAGTGTCAGACATGTGTCCGACGAGTGTCCGGAGAGTGCTGGTGTCCGATACGTGTCTGACACGGGGACACTCCAAGTTTTGGAGTGTCCATGCTTGATAGGTTTTATAGACATTGTCGTGTTACTTCTGTAGGGAATTTGTGACCACCACCACCACCACCATGCCTAACAAGGCTCCCCACACAAGCGGGGTAAGGGGGGGGTCAGGTATATGCAGCCTGACCCCTTTAATTACAGAGAGGTTGTTTCCAATTGACCCTGAAGTGAGCTGGACATGACCAAAAAAGTATATAGCTTTGTTGTTTAAAACGATATACTAAAACTTTGAGGGCCTTGTTTTTTGTTTTTCATTTTCTTTTTAGGATATGAATCGGTATCTAGCCAAGTAATATAATGGCATTGTCTTGGCTTCTCGTTTATTTATATTGAAAACAATAGATTCCGACTTTCAGTTTTCCCGCAATTGCATGTCCTTTATTTCAAACAAATGGGCTTGGAACTCTACTTAATTATACTGGTATTTATATGACATGTTTTTCTTGACATTTTACTTTGCTGTAAATTTATGTCTGTAAGTGCCCCTACAGGTGATCAGGATGCGATTCAGTATATGTGTAGGGAGGCACCAAAGGCAGTTATTGAACTTGAGAACTATGGGTTACCCTTTTCTCGAACAGAAGATGGACGGATTTATCAGCGTGCATTTGGTGGTCAGAGTTTAGATTTTGGGAAAGGTTAATACTACTTGAGAGTTGATATCTGTCACTGAGTTTCATGTTTATATGTGTTTTCTGATATGGTTTCTCAATTATGTAATGGCTGCAGGTGGACAGGCATATCGTTGTGCATGTGCTGCTGATCGAACTGGGCATGCACTTCTGCATACTCTCTATGGACAAGCGATGAAACATAATACTCAATTTTTTGTGGAATATTTTGCTTTGGACTTGATAATGAGTAGTGACGGTATGCACATACATGCTTTAGAGCACTATTTTTGTTATGCAAGATGACACTTGGAGAATCAGATGCATAATTCTCCATGTGGATGAATTCCTGTCTTCATTCTTCATATTGTATCTTAATAACGTTGAAGTGCAATAAGATGAAACCAGGGTGAAAATAATATCCCTTATTTGTTAAAGCTACACTATCCAACTAAACTACACTATGCCACAAGAGACAAATTGATGCACTTAGATAAAATGGTGGATGTTATTGTTTATCTCCCAGGGAGATTGCATTTGGAGAGACTTGAACTTCCGTTTTGTTTTAGAGTTTTGTTTGCTAAATTCTCCCCATATATGAGCTGCTCTGTCACTTGATGGGAAGTACGCAAGCTAAAATTAAAAACATGGTTGAGAATGGAGATTTAAGTCGTCTCAGCTGTCAATTGTCATGAAAAGCTTGGGCCCACTTATATTCTATGAAACAATCAAGTAGGCAAATCAATTGACACTTTGAAAGGTAGTAAAAAATTGTGCCAAGGCAAAATGTTTGTGAACTGATAGTGCTGATTAGAGATTAAACATTTAATTGAGATGTTTTTCTTAGTAGTCTAGGTAATTGCTAATTGATGTTGACTATATACTTCTTAACTTCCATTCTATATTCTTGCGATTTTCTCATTATATTAATCATTTAAAGTCATTTTCCATGTACATTCTTAGCTAGGGCCTCCCTTTAATTATAACACTTTCTTGTTGTCTTGGACATTGCACATTTGGAAATTTACTGGTTAGTTGCATTTGAACTTTAGGTACCTGCCAAGGAGTAGTCGCATTGAATATGGAGGATGGAACCTTACATCGATTCCGTGCTGCATCAACAATCCTGGCTACGGGGGTAATTAGTTTTGTTGTTGTTTTATCTTAGTGAAAGAGATTCCCTCATTCTGATTATTTGTTATCTATATTATGCCTTTTAGGGTTATGGTAGAGCATACTTCTCTGCAACCTCAGCTCACACATGCACTGGAGATGGAAATGCTATGGTTGCACGGGCTGGGCTCCCCCTCCAAGTTTGTAGTGTTTCTTAGTCTTGAAGTGAGTTTATGTCACCATGTTATTCAGTATTTTACTGTCCCCTTGATTTCTTTTTACTGCAGGATCTGGAGTTTGTGCAATTCCATCCTACAGGCATATATGGTGCTGGTTGTCTTATTACAGAAGGTTGGGATTGTGCAATCCTTTTCTGGAATATTTTAATCCATATTCTTGATTATGACTCAGGGTTAGTAATTTGATATACATTTTCATCCTTACTGTTCTGCATCTATATTAGGATCTCGGGGAGAAGGTGGTATTCTAAGAAATAGTGAAGGTGAGCGGTTTATGGAAAGGTATGCTCCTACAGCAAAGGATCTTGCATCTCGAGATGTTGTCTCAAGATCAATGACCATGGAGATCCGGGAGGGACGTGGTGTTGGTATGTTCTCTTTCATGATTAGATAGTTTGACCCTCTAGAGAGATACAGTTATATGGTTTATTTAATAATAAGATATGCATTTTGTTGATTGCCATTCTTATTGCCTGAAACATTGTGTTGACGAGTTATCAATTATGAGCAATTCCAGTTTCCATGTTGAATAACTGGATGCATCTAGTTCTAGTTTTACAAGAAGGATGAATTAATAAATGAAATCTCCAAATTCCACAAAAGACATCTTTGTTTTATTCATAATGTTTTCCTTTTAACCAGATTTGTGTTGTCTATATTTGATATTCTCTAAATAATTTGCCCAACATGTCAGTGTTCTGTAACAATGTCCTGTTAAATATGTTTTAAAAGTTAAAACTACTTTTGGATCTAGGAATTGTCGGTTTGTTTCGTCAAATAGTCTTATGCATTTCAAGCAAGGTTGATGTGTTTTCTCTGTACAGGGCCTTTGAAGGATCACATCTATCTGCATTTAAATCACTTGCCACCCGATGTACTGAAAGAGAGACTTCCTGGTATTTCTGAAACTGCTGCAATTTTTGCTGGTGTGGATGTTACAAAGGAACCCATTCCCGTTCTACCTACAGTGCATTATAATATGGGTGGAATTCCCACAAATTACCATGGAGAAGTGAGTTTGTTACCTATTTATTAGAATTTTTTTATTGCAATTATTAATATTTCAATGCCCCTTCAAGAATATGAGGAGAAAAAGAGTAAATAAATGAGAAGTAAATTAAATGTTGAATGCCTTACTGAATCCTTATTTTCTTTTAATTGTAAGTATGGAACGTAGCATTACTTGGTTTTCAAAGCTGATAATTATTGATGAGTTTGCCACTTCATTCTTCAGGTAGTTACCATCAAAGGAAATGATCCAGATGCTGTAGTTCCTGGACTAATGGCTGCTGGCGAGGCAGCTTGTGCATCAGTTCATGGTGCAAATCGACTGGGTGCAAATTCTCTACTCGACATTGTTGTCTTTGGTAGAGCTTGTGCAAATAGAGTGGCAGAGATCCAAAGGCCAGGTTATATCCAACAAACTAAGTTAAGCTAATGTCTTTCAAGAAAAAAGACCAAGAATTTATAGTTTGATTCCAACTGTTACAGGAGAGAAACAAAGGCCTCTGGAGAAGGATGCTGGTGAGAGGACAATTGCATGGCTAGACATACTAAGGAACTCAAATGGGTCAAATCCGACTTCAAATATTCGGCTGAATATGCAGAGGGTAATGCAAAATAATGCTGCTGTGTTTCGTAATCAAGAAACATTGGAAGAAGGTACTTATTGTTTACATTAATTGATATGGAAAACCTCCAAGTTCGTAGTTAGTATATTCTTGCATTATAAAGCATTGGATCAATGGTGAGGTTGGGTGACTGAAATTTGACATGCTCAACTAATAAATAGTTTCTAGCATTATTCAAATTTGCATGCAATACGTAACCATTTTTAACTTTCACAAATTTGGGATCCTTGTGCACTGCAGTGAATCTGTTCCTTATTCTTTCTTGTCAACCTTTTTCTCCTCCACCTATGTGGTTTTTTTGTTTATTCTACTGGTCCTCACACTGTTGCAACCTTTAATGCAGGTTGTCAGATGATCGACAAGGCATGGGAAAGCTTTCATGATGTGAAGGTGGAAGATCGAAGTTTGATATGGTGGGTAATTAAGGATTTCAATGATCAAATTGTTATCTTGAGTAGTCTATGAAGTAGAAAATTACATCTCATTATTTCTCTCTCTATACAGGAATTCTGACTTAATAGAGACTATAGAATTGGAAAACCTCTTGATAAATGCATGTATAACTATGCATTCTGCTGAGGCCCGGAAGGAGAGCAGAGGAGCACATGCCCGTGAAGACTTTACTGTGAGTCTGAATCTGTAAGCTGTTTTTAACAATTTTTCTCCCATATTTTTTGTAACAAATTATGTTTCTTTCACTATGCAGAAAAGAGATGATGAGAAATGGATGAAGCACACTTTGGGGTAAGTTTTAGTACCACTGTTGTAGAAATTCACATAAAAAGTCAAATCTAGTGCATTGATTGCCAAAATTTTAGACACCTGGCCATAGGAAGTTCATGCTCCTGCGACGATCGGATTTGCTTGCCCTTTTTATTTGTCTTTCTAGAACAATCATCTTATTTTTATGTCATGCGGCAAGGCTTTGTGCAATTAATTTGTTATGGGGCCTTGTGGCATAATGTAGATTTATGATATATTATGAATATGATGTTAGCTAACATCAGCAAATTAAACATGAATTAGGTTAGATTTGCCTTGCCATTTAGTGGTTTTACTTTCGAGGTCATGATTTTTGTAGCAATATAATCTCAGGAAGCTGAATTCCTGACATATTACCTTGTCAGCACAAAATTCAAAGCTTGTTACTTCACTCTGATATAGTTCAAAGGATTGCATCATACATTAATGAAAAACACTTAAATCAGTAGATGCTTAGTTTAGCATTTTAAAAATCCCCGCCTAGCTCCACCTAGGCACTATTTTGGGGCTTGCCGGGCGACTTGCCATTCCTCGGGCGCTATCAGGCACTGGACCGATATATCTCCGGCTAGGCACTATTTTGGGGCTTGCCGGGCGACTTGCCATTCCTCGGGCGCTATCAGGCATTGGACCGATATATCTCCGCCGAGGCACTATTTTGCGGCTTGCTGCCCGACTTGTCATTCCTCGGGCACTATCAGGCACTGGACCGAAATATTGCCGCCTAGGCACCGACTAGTCCGATTTTTTCCGCAACTTTTAAGATACCGATACTTACAATAATTATAGGTCAATTTTTTCAATTAAAAAAAGGTAGCTCAGTTGGCAAAACTAATGTACAACACAACATTCTCACCATACAATTCTCATTTTGAATCTCAAACCGAGAAATAGTACGCTATAAACTACAAAAAAAACTTGTGAGGATATGTCTTTAAGGAATTGATTTTAATGTTGATGTGTTTTTATGTAAGAATTAATTAAGACTTATGTTTTCATATACTAAACTATGTTTTTGTAATATATTATTATATTATAATTTATTTTTTAGTTGAATTTATACTTTTATCTATTAATAAATATAAAAAATTAAAAAAATTACAAATCTGACTAGGCACCGTCTAGGTTTTAGGCCCCGACTAGCGCCTAGCGCTTTTTAAAACATTGGTTTAGTTAAATAAACTTTGCTATTGTTTCAACTTTTATAGCTTTTGTTCTCATAATGACTCTAGGATAATAGGGTTACAATATCATTTGCTAGGATTTGCATTTTTTGTAAGTGTCACTAGTTTCAGTATCGTTTGCTAGAAATTATGGATCGAGTATATTAGATTATAAAAGGGGAGAGACTGTTGAGGGAAAGATAGGCTGATGTTGGTATGTATGTTCTAAAACATATTCTTAATTCCGAGATTCAGTTTTTCAGTGTATCTGTTGGTAATTAACCTACATATTTCCGTTCGTACGACATGTGGAATCATATAGTTGGTTGATTTAGGTAGTATAAGTTTTTACTAACGTAGTTTTGTTTATTCGATTTCAGATATTGGGAGAATGAAAAGGTCCGACTGGATTACAGACCTGTACACATGAACACGCTGGATGATGAGGTGGAGTCATTCCCACCGAAAGCTCGTGTTTACTGATTTCCAGGTGGGCAATTAATAAAATCTTGCAGATATAACAGTTTTGAAATGATTATGGCACTCATTAGTGTCAAAGATTGATATTGTCCGCAAAAAAATGCAGTAATCATCGTGTTTGTAGCAATTGTTGATGCTGATTATTGATAGTTCAATGAGCCTTGTGCTTGGTTTCGAACGTTACTAGAATCTTATTCGTATGAGCTGAATAATGCAATTTATTCATTCATATTTCCAGAGATGTTAGTATACATTTATGAGTCATTGGTTAGTCAATAGGCTAATATAAGCAAAATAGAAACAAGTTTTTGCTTTAGCTTTAAAGAATGAAGATTGTTCATATAAAAGGCTAAAGTTTAAATATTTTGGAAAATTTGGAGCATAGAATATTGTTATAAACAAATCAAAGAAAAAATTATATTTTTACCCTCCTATCTATTTGTTTCAAACATTGGAAGTGGGGGTGCTATCTTATCAACATTAATGCATCGGATCTCATTAGAACTTTGAAGTTAAACGTGAGTAGTATTAAGGCTATGTTTTTTTCAACTTATATTCAATCCAGTTCAGTTTAGTACTGCATATATCTAAATTTACATTAAAATAAGTTCAATTTAGTACTGCTACTTATAAATTGAAAAGAACAGGGCCTAAGATTCTTGACCTCTTCGGATTCTTGTGTTGCACTCCAACATTTTCGAAAAAAAATGCTAATACCTTGGAATATATATGCACATTATTTAAACCTTGCTGTGGTATTTGTTTATCAAATTGAGATTACAGAAAATTGGAACGATTCAAAAGTTGTTTGGAATTCTTTAAAACTAGCTAAACTTTAGAGAGTGCCTATCATTCTTCATGTCTTGTGCATCCATTTAAGTATCTCAATCATTCATTTTTCTTAAAATATTTCATATAGTTCGCTTAGCGACGCGACCAACTTTTGCACTTGGGTGACAAAAATAATCCGGTGCCACTCATACACCATGTTAAGATTTGCCTAGTTGTTGAACATCATTTGCATAAAGGGTTGTTAAGATTTGTCAATCGTCTTAGTTATGGATACTAACTAGCAAGTTGCAAGGAGAAAGAATAACTGGGTGCTAAAGACCGTTGGAAATTACTTGTTATAGTCGGTAGAAAAGACATTTTTTCCCTTACATAAAAAATTAAAAGATTTTGGCACAGAAATGCCCCCTTCCAATGGAGAGGCGTTACTAGGAAATGCCCCGCCAGTGGAAGGGGGCTTTTCCCTTCAAATTTTTTTTATTTTGAGTTTTTTTTACTTTATTAGTTTTAAATATTTTAATTTGTTAATTTTATATAATTAGAGTTTGATTTATTGATGGTTATGGATGTTTAATTAGAGTTTGATTTATTGATGGTTATGGATACTTTAAGGGTTTTTTAAGCATAAGGGTAAAGTCGTCTTTTATTTCGACTGTAACAAGTAAATTTTGACTGTCTTTAAGAACATCCAAAGAATAAAACATGATTAAAACATGTGGTCGTTGTGGTTCACTCCTTTATATAGTCACAAGAGACACCTACCCCCGTAGAAGCATGGAAACCATTTTTCTCTATTTAAGAGTTAATGTCTTGTTTATAATGCATTTGTATAGAATATTCTTAGGAAACTAGTCTTCTATTTTAGTAGCCAAATATTACCTCTTTTTGTTGAGAAAGAGAAATACATCTTGAGTTTTTTTTTCATCTTGAGTTTAAGTGGGAAGCGAATTACTATCAAACCAATCTTTTGTTTATTTGGAGTATTGCTAGACTTTTGTAAAGATTTAGATGTTTAATTCAGTTTTATATGATTATAAATTTACACTAAAGTAAATTCAATTCAGATCACATAAGTTTACGTAAACAGAGCCTGAATATCTTGAAAAGCATATTATTGGCGCATCATCATAATCTTGTGACTTATAATAAGATGTAGCTGTTATGGAGGATGGCATAACTCTTTTGGGCTGGTTATAATAGAAAAATATAAGGTTAGTGAAGGTGGACTCAACAATGAGAAAAAGTGAACATTAAAGCGCCCTTACTTTTAAGAGTTTCTATAGATATAATGATGCGTGAGTTCTCTTACTTATTTCTGCACGAATTTAAGTTGGTCTACGAGGTTCAGCTCATATCTTAAACTTTTATTAAAAAAGTGATGCAGTGCACTGAGACTTCTACCATGTGGGGTCTAGATATCCTAAACTTTCATTAACAAGAACAAAAAGGAAAGAATGCACTAGATGACATCAATGATTTTAGGTGAAAAAGACAATGGACATGAAGAACATGATATTGTTAAATTATTGATGTATCAGGTCCACGTCATTAATATTTGATATGATATATTTTAAATTATAGATTTATCAGGGCCCACGTTATCAATATTTGATATGATATATTTTCTACTTTTCTACCTGTCATTATTATTTGATGTAATATGTTTCTTACTTATTTACCATTTTTATCGTTGGATTTCTCTATAAATAGGAATTCAATTTCTTTATTTGATATATTTCAGAAATAAGAAATAAAAGTTTCTCTCAAATTCTCTCTCTGCCTTCTCTTATTATTGTTATAATATCCTTACATATATAGTCAATTTCCAACACGTTATCAGCACGAGCTTGCTCTATCAATCAAGGATATCACCAAATAAATCCAAAGTAAGGCATAATTATTTTATTTTCTATAAATATATATTATACCTATAATTCTTAATATGTCTAATATCAAAAGTTTGGAATTTATTCCTCTTGATGTATCGGGAAAAAAATTATCTTACTTGGGTGCTGGATGCAGAAATGCATATAGAATCAATGGGTCTTAATAATACTATTATTGAAATTAATAATATTACACCTCAGTATAAGGTAATGACTCTAGTTTTTCTCCGTCGTCATCTTGATGAATCATTTCAATCAGAATATTTGACTGTCAAAGATCCTGCAGATTTATGGAAACAATTAAAGGAGAGGTTTGAACACCTTAAGAAAATATCTTTACCAAACGCCCAGTATGAATGGATAAACTTAAGGCTTCAAGATTTTGAATCTGTTAGTGCATATACAATTCTAAACTTTTTCAAATTACATCCACATTAAGATTATGTGGAAAGGAATAACTGATGAGGATTTATTGGAAAAGACATATTCTACTTTTCATTTGAATAATATGGTGTTACAGGAACAAGAGCAAATGATTATAATAAATATAGTGAACTAATTACTGCTCTTCTCCTAGCAGAACAGAGAAATCAACTCCTATTGAAAAACCATGAATTACGACCTACCGGAACAAATCCATTCCCTGAAACGAATGCGATAATTCATAATAATTTCAATGGACGCGGCCACAAAAATGGTCGTGGTCATGGTCGAGGTAGAGGTCGTGGTAATGGGCGTGGTAGATGATATAATAATAACAATTTCCACCAGAAGTGGAAACATGTTAATAACAATAATTTCCATCCGAAGTGAAAAAATACAAATAACCATCAGAAGTGGAATAATCAAATTGAAAGATTTGATAAAAGAAATAATAGTCAGGATGATGAAAATAAATGCCATAGATGCGGTATGACTGGTCATTGGTCAAGAACTTGTAGAACCGCTAAACATTTGGTAAAGTTATACCAAGCATCCCTCAAGAAATGTGCGGGAACCAGAAACCAATTTTATATTGGATGATAATACCCCAACTAATTACCCTTTTGATATCCCCAATATGGAGATGGATGATTTTCTGTTACCTAGCACCAGTGGTAAGAAAAAATATGAATAATTAGTTCATATATTTTGCTTAATTAATATATTATAATTTTTATGTTATTATTGATTTATTTTTATTATTGTTGTTTAATGTACTTTTTATACAGTGTTTATTTATGAATAAATAATAATGCATCTTCCATCTCTTCAATGAAGAAAATGAATTCTTTTCCGGTATTATATGACTTTAAGAAAAATGAAGCAAATCTATATATTGTAGATAGTGCCACCACTTATACCATTCTCAAAGAGGCAAGATATTTTAATACTCTTAAAAGGGGTGAAATGTTGTTACTACAATGTCGGGACAAATAAAAATGGTTGAAGGCTCCGAAAGAGCTAGTATTATATTACAAAGGGGAGCAAAACTTATTATAAATAATGCATTATTTTCCCCAAATTCTCACAGAAATTTATTTAGGTTTTAAAGATATTCGCAGAAATGGATATCATATTGAATTTGTGAGCGAAGACAATAAAGAATGTCTTTATGTTACAAAAATAATTTCAAGTAAGAAATGTATACTTGAAAAATTTTATTATCTTTCATGTGACTTATGCTACACATATATTAATATGATTGAAGCCAATTTAACTATAAACCAGAAGTTTATAGATTCAGATACTTATAAAATTTGGCATGATCGACTGGGTCATCCTGGTTCGATAATGATGAGAAAAATTATTGAAAATTCACATTGGCATCCATTGAAGAACCAAAAGTTTCTTCAAAATTATGAATTATTTTGTGCTGCTTGTTCGCAAGGAAAATTAATAATAAAGCCTTCCAGAAGTAAGGTTAGAATAGAATCGCTAGCATTTTTAGAGCGCATACAATGTGATATTTGTGGACCAATTCATCCACCATGTGGACCATTTAGATATTTTATGGTTCTAATTGACGCCTCAACTAGGTGGTCACATGTATGCTTATTATCTTCATGAAATATGACATTTGCAAGGTTACTTGCTCAAATTATAAGATTAAGGGCACAGTTTCCTGATTATCTTATTAAATCAATTCGTCTTGATAATACTGGGGAATTCACATCCAAAATATTTAATAATTATTGTATGTCGATTGGAATAAAAGTTGAACATCCTATAGCATATGTTCATACACAAAATGGTCTAGCAGAATCATTTATTAAACGTCTGCAATTAATTGCACGACCGCTAATTTTGCGAACAAATCTCCCTACTACAGTTTAGGGTTATGCGATATTACATGCAACATCTCTTATACGTTTAAGATCAGTAAGTTATCATGATTATTCTCCATTACAATTAGCTTCTGGCCTTGAGCCTAGCATTTCTCATTTTAGAGTTTTTAGTTGCGCGGTATATGTGCCCATTGCTACACCACAAAGGACTAAAATGGGTCCTCAAAGGAGTTAGGAATTTATGTTGGCTATGAATCCCCTTCAATAATTAAATATCTTGAGCCATTAACTGGCGATATATTTACTGCACGATTTGCAGATTGTCATTTTGATGAAAGCACTTTCCCAAAATTAGGGGGAGAGAATAAGAGCCCAATTTTGGAAAAGAAAATAATATAGAATGCTTCATCACTTTCTCATATGGATCCTAAATCAAATGATTCTGAACTAAAAGTTCAGAGAATAATCCATCTTCAACATTTAGCAAATCGATTGCCTGATGCACTCGCTAATCCTAAAGAGTAACAAAATCGCATATACCAGCAGTAAATGCGCCAATTCGAATTGAGATTCCTGAAGAACAACCTACGGATAATACTCTAACACGCCTGAAGCGTGGACGACCTATTGGTTCAAAGAATAAAAATTCTAAAAAGATGAGAGTTATTGATAATGAAGATATTCCCATTGAGGATATGAATATAAATACACTTCCGGAAGAAGTGCAAGCACCTGAAGTGCAAATACCTGAAGCGCAAATACCTGAAGCGCAAATGCCTGAAGCTATTGAAAATGAAGAAATTCAAATAAATTTTATCAATACTGAAAGAAGATGGAATCGCAATAAAATAGTTGTAGATCATATTTTTTCATATAATGTTGCGATCAATATTGAAAATGAAAATGTGGATTATAAGCCAACATCTATTGAAGAATGCCAAAGTAGAAATGATTGGTAACAATGGAAAGAAGCAATTAAAGCAGAGCTGAATTCTCTTGAAAAATGCAAAGTATTCGGACCAGTAGTTCGAACACAACAGGATGTAAAACCTGTAGGTAATAAATGGGTTTTTATTAGAAAGAGAAACGAGAAAAATGAAATAACAAGATATAAAGCCCGATTAGTTGCACAAGGTTTTTCCCAAAGACCTGGGATAGACTAAGAGGAGACATATTCTCCGGTGGTGGATGCAATAACTTTTAGATATCTTATTAGTTTTGCAGTGCAAGAAAATTTACAAGTGCACTTGATGGATGTTGTCACAGCTTACCTTTATGGTTCGGTTGATAATGATATTTATATGAAAATCCCTGAAGGATTAAAGCTGCCAGAAAAATATGGCAAATGAGAACTTTACTCGGTAAAGTTACAAAGATCCTTATATGGATTAAAACAATCTGGGCGCATGTGGTATAACCGTCTCAGTGAATATTTATTGAAAGAAGGATATAAAAATGATTCAATTTATCCATGTGGTTTTATAAGAAAATCAGGATCTAATTTTATTATCATCTCAATTTATGTTGATGATTTGAATATTATTGGAACTCCAGACGAGATTCCAAAAGCAGTTGATTCATTAAAGAAAGAATTTGAGATGAAAGATCTTGGAAAGACAAAATTGTGTCTTGGTTTGTAAATTGAGCACTTTGAAAAATGAATTTTAGTGTATCAATCAAACTACACAGAAAAGATCTTGAAACGATTTAGTATGGACAAAGCAGATCCATTGAGTAACCCAATGGTTGTACGATCACTTGATGTGAAAAAGGATGTTTTTGGTCTTAGAGAAAATAATGAAAAAGTTCTCGGTCCTAAAGTACCATATCTAAGCGCAATAGGTGCTTTGATGTATCTTGCTAATAACATAAGATCGGACATTGCATTTTTTGTCAATTTATTATCAAGATACAGCGCTGCACCTACAAGGCGACATTGGAATGGAATTAAACATATAATGCTATACCTTCGAGGAACTACTGATTTAGGCTTATTTTATTCACATGAATCTAAGCTTAAATTAGTTGGATATGAGGATGTGGGTTATTTATCTGACCCGCACAAAGCTCGATCTCAGATGGGTTATTTATTCACATATGGAGGAACAGCTATATCTTGGCGAACGATAAAACAAACAATTACAGCTACTTCCTCAAATCATGCGGATTTAATAGTGATTCACGATGCAAGTTATGAATGTGTGTGGTTGAGATCATTAATCAAATATATCCGAGAAGCATGTGGAAAAGTTACGGTCAAGGAAGGTCCGACGACAATATATGAAGATAATGCTGCTTGTATTGCTCAATTGAAGGAAGACTATATTAAAGGAGATAGAACAAAGCATATTTCACCAAAAATTTTCTTCACTCATGATCTAGAAAAGAATGGTGAAATTAGTATTCAACAAATCCGCTCTTGTAACAATTTAGCAGATTTATTTACCAAGGCTTTACCTTCCTCAACTTTCAAGAAATTAATTTACAGCATTGGAATGCGTCGTCTTAAGGATCTCCAGTTAACTCGCGAACAAGGGGAGTAAACACTGTACTCTTTTTCCCTTAACTGACATTTTTATCCCACAGGGTTTTTCCTTAGTAAGGTTTTTAACGAGGCAGTGTCCCATTCGCGGCAGATGATACATCAAAGGGGAGTGTTAAATTATCGAGGTATCAGGGCCCACGTCATCAATATTTGATATTATATGTTTTAAATTATTGATTTATTAGGGCCCACGTCATCAATATTTGATAAGATATGTTTTCTACTTTTCTACCTGTCATTATTATTTGATGTAATATGTTTCTTATTTACCATTTTTATCGTTGGATTTCTCTATAAATAGGAATTAAATTTCTTCATTTGATATATCTCAGAAATAAGAAATAAAAGTTTCTCTCAAATTCTTTCTCCGCCTTCTCTTATTATTGTTATAATATCCTTGCATATATAGTCAATTTTCAATAGATAGAACACTCAACAAAACGCTACTTTATAAAAAAGAAAAGAGAATGGGAGAGAGGGCTCATCCAACTAGCCGTTTATGGCGTTATAACTTTATGCTTAAAATAGAAACAATAGCCTTTCAGAACAATTAAGAAGCTGTACTTACAAGTGTTTCCGTTCAACTAAACTATATATAGCCCCCTCTCTTGTTTTGGTAGAAAAGATAAGAAACAAAAAATTAGGCAATGCCTAGTCTGGGGAAGCTAGCTCCTGTAATATCCTGTCGTAGAATGTCAAGAGCACCCGGTATGGGGTCATTGAAGAAGAAGCAACAAAGCGAAAGGCTCGCCTTATAAGATGCGATAAAGTCAGCACATCAACTCCCCTCTCGGTACCCATATTGAATTGTCACCACCAACTCTCGCTCGATCAAATGTTTAATCTCACGAATGATGCTATAATTCGCATTCACAACATTCGCCTCCTTAGTCAACACATTAATGACAAATATACTATCAACCTCGACCTGCAGTTTTTGTACCCCTCTATCCCATGCTAGTAACATCCCGTCTAAGACCCCCCATAACTCTAGCCGTGTGATGAAACATACCCCAATATTTCGAGCGTAGCCTCTGATCCAACGCTCATTAAAATCGTATAACACCCCACCCGATGAACCTCTATAATCAACCCCTCTTACCGATCCATCTGAGTTTAACTTCAGCCAATCACCATCAGGTGCAGACCACCTCACCAATCCCTATTCATGCTCCCCTCCTCCATTGACATAAAAAAACATAGCCCTTACAAAGGCATCAACCATTCCTTTTGCCTGAGCCTCAATGGATGAATTCGTGTTGTCCTCCCTTTCAAACACCCATACATTCCGCCTCCTCCACAATAACCAGCACACAATACCAAATAACATGCCCCAATTTTGAACCTCATGCTTCTTTGAGGTCCATAAATTTATGCTCATCCAATCCGAGAACTCTCCACCCAAAAATGTATCCACACTCTCATGGGTGATCAGCCCCTCCCATAGCTCTTTACTAATCGGACAATCTCGAAATATATGCGAAAAATTTTTGCTCACCCCACCACATCTCCCACATGCCAACTCATTCGTAAGGTGTCTTCTACCCCTCTCCACATTACATAAAAGTTTCCCCTTAAAGCATAACCACCAGAATGATTTAACACGCTCAGGGCCTCACCATTGCCAAATACCCTTCCATTCATCGCCAGCCACACCCTCACTCTCTTCCATCAACTGATTATAAGTTGATTTCACAGTGAAATTGCCCGACCAAGTCCCATTCCAAAAGCACACATCTTGTTTATTACACTCCACATGACTATGACTAGCGGCGATAACAAGTATCACCGAACACGACAACTTCTCTTTAAACAAATCCCACTTCCATTCACCATATTCACCTCTCATATCACGAACCTTAACTTGAAGCTCATCATAGGATAGAGGTGTCATTGCTAATAGTCGTAAAGGTCCGAGATCCCCTGCCCATGCATCCTCCCAAAACTGCACACCCTCTCCATTATTCACACACCACTTAATCCCAAGCAAGACATCATCTCTCACTGGCACAATAGCCCTCCAGATCTTGGAATCCTGCTGCCCAGGCCGAATCTCAGCTCCAGCAAAATTGCAACATCTATACTTCCCCAAAACTACCTTGGCCCATAATGAATTCGGGTTGGATAAAAGAGCAAACCCAAGTTTTATTAAAAAAGCGGAATTCATCAACCTCGGCTTCCTAATCCTAAGGCCACCATCATACAATGGCCTACAAACCTCATCCCAATTAACTAAATGGATTCTCCTATTCTCCCTTGAACCTCTACATAGAAAATGTCTAATAATTTCCTCAATACGACCTCACACCAGATCAGGCAATTTCACCGTTTGCATCGTGTAATAAGGAATAGATGAAAGGACTGATTTTATCAGTGTAAGGCATCCAGCCAATGATAACGACTAAGCATTATAATCATTAAGTCTCGAAGAAATTTTATCAAGTAACCCCGAGTATTTTCCGCTCTCTATTCTCCCCTCCAAGAATGGAATACCCAAATAAGACCCCAAAGACTTAGAGACCTAAAAACTAACATGGTTAGCAATCGCACTCCCTAAAGTCAGCCATATATTGGATGAAAAAACAATACTAGACTTCCCCACACTCACCTTAGCCCCCGAATATTTGCAAAAATAATCGAGAACCCTATGCACATGGGAAATCTAGCTTATACTAGCTTCCTCAAATAACAACATATCATCAGCAAAAAATAAGTGTGTTATAGACGGACCTCCCCAACCTAAAGAGATAGGTTTCTATAAACCATTTTCAGTAGACCACCGAATGCCATGCGCTAACCTCTCCATACAAAGGATAAATAGATAAGGTGACATTGGATCGCCCTGACGAAGCCCCCTAGTATGGCGAAATGAATCAGAAACCATGCCATTCTATAAAATCTACATCGATGCATTGGTAACGCAGTTCATGATTACCTTGATAAAATTCCCAGGAAGTTCGATATCCTCCAATGTATCCTCAATGAACCCCTATTCCAACCTGTCATACGCTTTCTCTAAATCAATCTTTAAAGCCATCCAACCAACCCAACCCTTCTTGATTTTCATCAAGTGCATGATCTCTTGTGTAATCAAGATATTATCTATAATATGCCTCCCTGGAATAAAACTCGACTGATTAGGAAGGACGATTTTAGATATAATCGCTTTCAGTCTGTTAGCTACCACCTTCATAACAATTTTATAAAGAACTGAACATAAGCAAATAGGTTTGAAATCAGAGAAGCTCTGTAGATTATCCTTCTTCAGAATAAGAACAATGAGGGTGCGGTTCACCCACTCCTCAATCTCACCACCACCAAAACATTCTCTTACAAACTCACACATATGTGGGCCTAAATCCGTCCAAAAATGCAGATAGAACCCAACCTAAAAACCATCTTGACCAGGTGCCTTCTACGGTTGCATATCAAAGAGAGCAGTACGGACCTCATCATCAGTAACAGCCGCACCTAAATCATCTTTATCCGAAGACAAGATCATAGGAAAGAAGCCATGAACATAGCTCACACCATCCCTTAAAACCGCCCTACTCCTCTTATCATCAATCATATAAAGCTTCCTGAAAAATTCAGTCACTTCCACCCGAAGTCTAGTCTCATCAGAACACCACCCGTCCTCAAGCATAATACTAAGTATTTTAATTCTTTCTACGTCTCGAGATAACAGAGTTATGAAAAAACTTGGTATTTTTATCCTCATTCAACACCCACTCCCTTCTAGCTTTTTGTTGCTAGAAGCATTCCTTCTGCAAGAGCATTGCCCCATACTCCGCTACTAACTCCCTCTCAAGATTGGTGAGGAAATTCGAATGATACCGCTCCAAAGATCGTTGTACCCCCAATAGACAATTTTCAAGCTTTCATTTCTTATAGAATATATTATTGAATACATCTCTATTCTAAACATGAAAGGCCTGTGCCACTCCCCTTAAATTGTCAGTCACCCCAAATCCCCCTTCCATGTGTTACGAACCGCTCCAACCATTCCTTCATAGTCAAACCAACATTTGAAAAAATGGAAAGGCTTTAGCAAAGGCGTATTAGACAATCCCTTACAAAAAGAAATCAATAAAGGGCAATGATCCGAGCCCGCCCTTCGTAAGTGGCGGATCACAGAGTTCTCATAAGCCTGCATCCAAGCAACATTACCTAACACATGATCAAGTCATTCAAATAGGAGACCTCTCTTCCAAGTAAAGCTCGATCCAATGAAACCTAGATCTACAAGACCATGAGATTGCACCAAGTTCATAAATTCACAATAAACACGAGAACATCTAGCTCTTCCCCCTCTATGTTCTATATCAGATAATAATGCATTAAAATCCCCAACTATAAGCCACCTAGAAGCCATAACACCAGTGATCTGTCCTAAATTAGTCCATAAAGAATGCCTCCTCATCGGGTTAGGACACCCGTAAATAGCCATGAAGAAACCAACCTCTCTTCCCCCATAACTCACCATCATATGAACAAATTGGTAGTTGTTCTTAATAATATCTACCGTTACTGAATCCTCCCATAAGACCCAGATACCACCTGAGAACCCAACAGCTTCCACTCTATGAGAATTAGCAAATCGAACCTTACTAATAATTCGATTAGCCAGATTACCACTGAAATGGGGCTCCATCAAGACTACAATATTTGGTTTATACCTAATAATAAGTTCCTTCAGAATGCGTACCGAATTACACGCACCCTGAACATTCCATACTAAAAAATTCAAATCCATAAGAAAAAAGAAAAAAAGGATCATCACCACATACCACCCGAGAACCAAGGCAAAAAAAGGAGATCCTACCAAGATGAACCATCTGGCTATGGCCATCTTCTCTTATTTGAACCCGACCCATTCGATAGGTCATCACCATTATCGCCAAGCAACTTTTGAAGGTTCTTCTTATTAATCTTCAAATTCTTATTATGCTTAGCAACAACCTCCCCCAATTTCTCCTTGCGCTTCTTGTCCGAACCTAACCTAGCATTAAGCTCCTCTCTATGCTCATGAGATGACAAAATCGAGGGCCCCACAATAGTCCCACTTGGCACCACCGAATGTGCACCACACTTCAAACCAAATAATTTCGTTGTCACCTTCTTAATAGGCACCCTGTTCACTTGCATCACCAAGCCTGAATCAGGCTCACCACCATTATCACTAACATTAACATTCATCTCTAAATCCCTCCCATGCAGACCCATGACCTATCCATTCCCCCCCATACTCACACCACCAAGCCCCACATTAGGGCTTACTCCAATCACGTCCCCCTCAATAATCCCATGCACATCTATGCATAACCCTCCACTAATAGCCCCCTCCATCACCATCACCTTGTCACCCCCATCAATCAACCTAAAAGACCCACCACCAATCACCAGTCCAATCTCACTACCATCCTCCATCCCCTCCACCACTGGCGAATCCAACAACCGAAATTGAGAGCCACTAGAGATAGTATTCACCTCTTTTCACACTTTCTGATCTTCCAACCTCCCATTAGTCATGTTACGCTTACCCGTATCCACCTTTCTCTAATTTCGACGTCTCGCTTGCATCTACAGGCTGAATGACCCATCCCCAATCACTAGTCCCTCTTACATAGGCATCACCTTTTCCCCCTCTCCTAAAGTTTTCTTTAAACTGTCATAATTATCCCTCGTATGGCAATACATACCATAATGAAAATAAATCGACAGTAGCCCTTCATACTCCACAAGCTAAATTCTCCCTTCAATTTCAATTTTTGAAATTAAAGGCTTCCTCAAATCTACATTCATCGCCATTCGATCATACCGCATATAAGAACTAGTTTCAGTATATTTATCCACTTTCATAACCTCTCCAATAACCCCTCCAATTGCTCGTAGCACACTAGGAACATAAAAGTGAACTGGAAGTCCCGGTAAGCGAATCCAAGCCCTAATTGAATCAATACTTGACTTTGTTGGATTGAACTCTGGGAACACGACTGAACATATAGATAGTGTCCAAAGATCATCCAAGGCCCCCCCAGTACCGCACAGTGGTAGTCAGACCTGCACCCAAATTTAATCATATAGCAGTTGTTACCAACATCAGCCGTTGAAAACACCCCACTCAATCTCCATAATTGCATAAGTTACGCATTAAGCATTCGAAACCCTATAGATTGACCCATCAACCTGACGAACACTATAAGTTTCATATTTTCCGCTAACAGATCATGCACCCTATCCGAAAAAGAAATAAAGGTGATTTTAGCCTGTATATTGACACAAACATCCCCATCCTGAAGATAAATATCAGCCTCCTGATCGCAGTCAGTACCCCCTTACTAAAATTCAGAAGAGAATCTTTAAACGACACCCTACCCAAAATAGGGCTGTTAACTTCACCGCCTTCCTCTTCCATCCTTAGCAGAGCACATGTTTCGTTCCTACCAAACACAGTGGATTTGGATTAGCCCCCTCTTTAATTCTAAGGTTACTCGTGTTTTCTTTTCTCAATCAAATTTTGCTTTAAGAAAGAAGATGATTTTTTTATAACGTTCTTCCTTTTCCACTATTTTATCTATGTTGATGAATTTTTAGCTTTCGTATTTTTTTTTTTTTTGTGCGACTAATTTGTTTTCGATATTTTATTGAACTCTGTGCGATTGATTCCTTCAACTATGAATCATTTGCTACACAATGCGGCTTTGATTATTTTACTGTTGAGTTTGGCCTTGTCTGTTTCTAGTTAAAACACATGTTGATATGTCATCTTCAGTACCAAATCTATCTTTTTAACACAATGGAGTTCTTAAAATTATGGATCTCCGATAAAATCAGATGTGACTTAACAAAATATCGAGTGCGAAGTTGATATTGTCTTTTATTGTTTTATATATTTTTATTATTCTTTTAGCAATTTTTTTTCATTTGTGAATAGACTCAAATAGACATGTTCGTCGAGCGGGTTGGGCTGGGTTCGAGCCGGGCCTAATTGGGATTTTGACTAAAAACATCAACCCAAATCTAGCCCGATGCACACTTTAAAATTTTGGCCTCGGGCCGGGCTTTAGAGGTCATTCCCAAGCCCAGCCTAAAGCTAATAATAGATCTCTTTTAATTCTTTTGGTATCCTAAAAGAGTAAAAAAAGATAAAATTTTATACAAATATGTCCAAATCTTACATATAATTACATTCGGAGAACCACATGACAACTTTACATTGGCACCTTTGTCGGGTGGATCCGTCCCACTCTCCGGACCTCACCTCTGCTTTTTTGGTGTACGGGATGACTTGGAGGGGACTTGAATAATTTAATAAATAGATGACATTATTATAAAAAAATTAATATTAAAATATTAAAATCCAAAATAATTATTAAATATACTATATAAATATCTAATAAATATAATAATTATTCATTAGGCCGGACTTGAGTATTTACATAAAACTAAGTCCGGCCCATAAAACATCGAACTTTAATGGATTCGGGCCAGGCTTTAGAAGAAAATGAGAGCCCAAGCGTGACCCATTTTAAACGGGCCTGGATAGGGCGGGTATCCGGGCCCCTGAACAGGTCTAGACTCAATACGGTGATATTTAATGATGTTGAAGGTTTTTTTATTTGTCTAAAAAAACTTAATTTTTTTGTAAAAGAAAAAAATAAATTAAGAACTACGATAACAATATTATGTATAATGGAAGTAAATGATGCAACTCTAGACCTAGTATTTGGAGGAAACTCAGATTCGACTCTTACTCAACACTAGTTTAGACTCTTACTCATTTGATTATATACGATGGTTGCAATAGAAAAAATAAAATTAGTCAAATATATTTTTACTCGTCTAAACTTGTCTTAAATGATGTCCGTAGTATTCATGAACTTTTTAAATTTCTCTTAACTCTTAAACTTGGCAAATAGTGCATTATTTTGCCCTTGAATGTTATGTGTCAGTTTTTTGATTGGTTTGACTGTATGTATTACCAATAAAAAACTAGCACATGACATTCAGAGATAAACCGATGCACTTTTATAGAACTAAGGTGTTGTTTGGTTCGTGGAATAAAAAAAATGTTATATATGATACATTATATGTCTAGGATCCATCATCGGATTAAATAATTATTCCTAGGTACCCTTTCATCTAGTTATATAAGTCATTTTAGACTTTTCAACAATTCTCTTTCTATTTGACACTTTAGATTATCTTTTTTCTCTATTTCACCCCTGTATTAATTAGGAGAGAGATTATATATTGATGAAATTATAAGTTGATAATTAATAAGAGAGAGCTTTTAGTAGAAAAATCTCAAGGATAAATTAATCTTTTTACTTTTTAAAATTTTTTTTTACCTCATATGCGCTTACAATAATAATAAAGGAAAAGAAAAAACACCTAAAAGCCATAAAAGTGCAAAATAATAATCAAAATACCACAAAAAGAAGCAACTAACAAAAACAAAATTTTTCAAAAAGTAATTAACCAAAATACGCCCATATATAAACAAGGAAATCTACACAAATTAAGTAAAATCGCAGCTCCATAACTCTGATTTCTCTCTCATTTTCTACTAACAAACGCAGTTCATCGTTTTTTAGGTTTTTAATCCCGAATCTGTTGTTCATTACCGATTTCATTCTATTATCCGTGTTCTTTCAATTAATATTCATCGGTCTCTGTTTTTCCTGTATCTGCGATTTATTCTCTCAAAACAGATTTGAATTGATTTTACGCAATTGCAGATGAGCAGCATTCCTGTTTTGCTTAATGTCAATGGAACATGGATGAATGACAACAGATTTGTTGGATTTAGAGTCGCTGGAGTGTCAATTCCAACCAATTCCAGCTTTAATGAATTCAAACAACTCATAATTGAGAATTTGAATATTGATCCGCAAGGAGAAGATCTAAAAATTGAATTTCAAGTTACAGCTTGCTATCCTGCTATGGAAATAAGGAATGATACATCTCTCAAATTTTTTATGCAACTGAAATCTCCAAGTATGATGATAACTGAATTTCCTCTGTGCATATCTACAGTTCCAGTTGTCTATCAACGTTTAGAAGGTACTTACTTCTTAAGTTATTTTATGGATCTAAAGTGATTTATGTTTGTTTGTTTAAATCTGTTGCATATCTAATACAAAAACTAATATAATCCTGTTATAGATCTGCTACATTGCTGATAAATGCATGATAAAAGTGTTCGGTGAATATATATTAAATTTATAATAGTATTGTATTACAAAGGTGTTTTACATTATCACTAAGTAAGTCTTCATCTAATACAAAACTACTATAATTCTATTATAAATCTGCTACAATGTGGATAAATGGCTGATGCAAGTGTTTGGTGAAAAATATATTAGATTTGTAATAGTATTATATTAGTTAACACTATTATAAAAGTGTTTGACATGATCCGTAAGTAAATCTTCATCTAATACAAAACTACTATATATCTATTATAATTCTAATATAAATGTGCTATGAATCAGTTACAAACATAATAAAAGTTTAATAGAACTGATTACTGAATTCAAATGGTACATTTATGTCTTTCACAGGTCCTTTGGATGTAAATGATGTTGATACAATGGAATTTGAAATTAAGATTTCTTCTACTTCTCTTATTTCACTTAACTGATACAAAACTGATATATATCTAATATAAATTTGATATTACTTCAATTTTTGCATTTGAAGAAGGAAACATCAATGCAATAGCAGACGTCCCTATGGAAATAGAATACAATCTTACAGCCGATGTCAATGCATCATTCAGTGAGGAAGATTCTCTCTATATAGAGAATATTTCAGAATTCGTTGTTCAAACAATAGGCAGTTTTACAAATGACGAGTTGGAGAATAAAAAAGATGATGATATGGAGATCACAAACCCGAATACTATAGATACAATAAAAGTTGGACTGGTTTTTGTAGATAAAAAGGTGCTGCAAGAATCGATCAGTTTATATGCAATTAGGAACGATTTTCAGTTAAGGACGCAAAAATCCTGCAATAGGTAGTATTGGCTGATTTGCATTAATCTAGAATGTAATTGGAAAATGAGAGCATCAGTGAGAAAATCAACAGGCAATTTTGTGGTCAGAACCTACTTTCTAGAACATATTTGCACCATCGATGAACAAAATAGTGAGAAGATGCAAGCAATAAAGAAGTTTCTTGCTAAACAAATAAAAAACAAATACCTGAGAGTCAAAAGGGCATACAGACCACTAGATATTGCCTCTGATGTAAAATCTAAATTCGGAGCTGATATAAACTACCAACAAGCTTGGAGAGTGAAAGAGGAGGCGCTTAAGATGATTAGAGGCTCGGCGGAAGAATCATACGGCAAGCTGCCAAGCTTGTTGTACATGATCCACCAATATAATCTAGGTACCATAATTAACATGTTTAAAGAGGAGGACGGGTTTAAGTACCTTTTTATTGTAATAGGAGCTTATATTAAAGGCTGGAACCACTGTAGACCAGTTCTTATTACTGATGCTACCTTTATAAAGATGAGCTACGATGGATCACTCATTTCATCTTGTGCTTACGATGCAGTAGGTATTTTACTTTGTTTTCTCCCCGTAATTGAGTTCATTATTGATGTCTAGTTGAGATATGTTAAGGTATTGACATTTTACAAAACTGATATATACCTGTTATAATACAGTTATAAATTTACACAATGTTATTTAACTGATACAGGGCTAGTACATAATTATTATAAATGGATTACAGTGGTTAAAATTTATAATAAAATTTTTTTCCGTGTGCTATTGCTATAGTCTATTACATTTGTAATAGATATTTACTATATATATATATCATTGTTCTGAAAATTTGCAGGAAAGATTTTTCCACTTGCATTTGCTATTGTCGATGGAGAAAACAATGAATCTTGGGAATGGTTCTTTAGAAGATTTAAGGACGCTTTTGTGGAAAGACCTAACATGGTCGTAGTTTCCGATCGACACCCAAGCATAGAGAGCATCAATAATAGTGTTCCCTAAGGCACCCCACTGTATTTGCTCGTACCATTTACTACTGAACCTCAAAAGCAATTTCAAGAAAAACATACCTGAAATGTCAAAGTACTTCAAACGGGTGGTTAAGGCATACACACTAAAACAGTTTGAAAAGAACATTAAATAGCTCTGTGGTATTCAGAAAGGCATTCCGACATACTTGCAAGAAGCTGGTTACGCTAAATGGAGCAGGGCCCTTTCCGATTAAAAACAGATATGTTGCAATGACGTTTACTGGTATTTTTCATTGCAGAATCAATGAATGCAATGACGAAGCATGGAAAAGACCTTCCAATTGCATCTCTTGTAGACTTCCTAAGAGTTATGATTCAGAAGATATTCTATACAAACAGAACATCAGGCTAAATACGTTTACTGTATTTTTAAGAAATACAAGAAAAAACTCTAAAAGCAGTATCATTTAGCAGCAAAAATGGAGGTGCTTTTTTTTAAATTCATTGTTCAATTTATGTTTTTGAATTCTGTTTAACTCAATGGATTATTTCTGATGTACACTAAATGCATTTTAGGTAGCTCCTTCAAACAGCCAATTGGTAACTGTAAAGAGTAATGGATTCGAATATGTCGTAGACAAGCTAAACAGGACTTGCACATGCAATAGATTTTAGATGGATAAGATTCCGTGTGCCCATGCTCTTACTTTTGTATGAAAGTTCCATCTATCATCTTATGATTACTATTCGGATTATTATAAAAAAGAAGATATGCTGGCAACTTATAGAGCAACAATACATCTAATACCATCGAATGATAATTGGCTGCTCCCTCAAGAGGTTTTGGATGAGGTTATTCTTCCTCTAGGTGTCAAACAAAAAGCAGGGAGGCCAAAGAAACAGAGATACAAGTCTGCTTTGGAAAATGAAACAACTTACAGAATCTAGTGCAGTGTGTTCAAGAGGTCTGGACATAATAAGAGGACATGTACTGGAATGATCCAGTGATTCTCCATGATTATTACAACAACTACTACAACAAAAGTCACGCACAGAAACTCCTTTCCTTTTTCAGTAGTCATAATATTTTCAAAATCGGTGCTCACGAACATCTAATACAATTTTGCTCCATATCTGTTATACAAGGACTTTTCAACTCCTTTAAATAAATTAAGAATGTAATTAACTTTTTCAAAGGATATACTGCATCCATAAGAAATTTTAGTGAAATTTGGAATCAAGTTTTTGTATGTTGTGTTATCTATAATTTTACAAAGCCATACTTGCATAAATGGCTTATATTAGACTCATGGAACAGTTATAACAAAATAATAACATATATATATTAGATTTGAGTTAGGTGATGTGAGTTCTACATTTCTAATATATATCTATTATAGATATAATATATATCAGGAAAATAACAGATATATATTATATTTGAGTTAGGTGATGTAAGTTCTACATTTCTAATATATATCTGTTGTAGATGTATTATATAACAGAAAAATAATAGATATATATTAGATTTGAGTTAGGTGATGTAAGTTTTACATTTCTAATATATATCTGTTGTAGATGTATTGTATAACAGAAAAATAACGGATATACATTAGATTTAAGTTAGGTGATGTAAGTTCTATATTTCGAATACTTATCTGTTGTAGAAGTATTATATATTAGAAAAATAATAGATATATATTAGATTTGAATTAGATGATGTAAATTCTGTATCTGTTATTTATCAGTTACATATCACATAAAAACGTGATACATTTCTGATATAAACCCTTTATATACATAATATAAGCCAATTTAAAACAAAGGAGATGTCAAAATTTTTAAAACAACACAACTGAAATTGATTAGCAACATAGAATATAAACAATGTACTGTAAAAAAAATCAAAATAGTACTTTTACAGGATCAAAACAAGATTAGAAACTAGAAAAAACATTAATAAAACTGAAACTTAGGACAAACATAGCCTATGCATATCCATATCCTGATTCAAACTCTTCATCACTCTCAACACCATCTTCTAGCTTTTTTAACCCGTAATTGTACAAACTCAAAGCCAAACAAAGCCTATGCATACGCACATCAAGCTTGTCAGGGAATTCCATATTTTCAATGATATACTCGATGTAGCTGAGTAAAAACAAACCACAGTCGCTGCAAGAGCAATTCAAAAGAGAAAAGGAAAAATAGAATACAAATCAAAGTAGCTTAAACATGTGTGTATATACAAAACCATAATGTGTTCATAAAATGGTGAATTTAAAACATACCATAATAATTGCTGAGGAAGCCCATTGATGTATACAATATCGAGAGGGTGAAGTGGATCACCGGTGCTGTATGGTTCAGAATGCAAGATGTCTTGCCTATTGTCAAAGATACCAAAGTTATGCAAGTAGTACGGTATTAGGGTTGCAGATATACTAGCAGCTGCTGGAGTATCATTATGATATGACAACTTGCCTATAAATGAGTCATAGATGTAAAGCGTCCTAGTCATAATCTCAAACCTCCCCAAAATCCAATGATCCGTCCCAGACATAATAGGAATAAATATATTTTCTACTTCATCCCAACGCTTGGGGCAGTGAATCCCTTTTCCATTCATATTCAATGAAGTGATATCTTCAATATTGACATTATCTTCCACCCACTTCCTCGATTCCTCGGTATCTTTATCCATCATGGCCTTGATAGAACCTAGCCTCTGAGCAAAAGAATCACCCATAATGGTGAAGCTATACTTTATTATTGGGCAGTACTTTCCTTTCTTTCTTAGATAATAGGACACCAAATTAATGTGCTGAAAAGGTAACAAATACATAACCAATTAGCATATTAGACTAGAAAAAAATAAATAAAACACTTTTGTAACAGAAATATAAGAGAATTGTACCAGTTATATAACATAATTCTACAAGACTTTCTAATCTATCATATCTTACTATAAACACAAGACAATAAGAGATAAAAATAGAGAAAGTGTCTTACATCGCTGCTGAGATATTCTCCTGTTGTAAGAAGATCGGCCCAAAATGTCTTTTTTGATACGTGAAAAACGTTGAAGTCTAATGGCTCAATGTTGTCATTCTTTGCACTATACCATGAGTGTTTCCTGTTTCATAATGATTATTTGAAAACAAATGATCAGTTTGTTTTTAAAAAATATTACACGAATTGCACATATATTGGATTAACACATTTACTTACCCTCTTGAAACATTTTTATGCTTATTGACAAATCTTGTGAAAACTTTAACAGCTTCTATATCTGAAATATCATGGCCAATTACAGCATAGTCATCCAATGGATAACGCTCACGGACTTTGGTCTTCCCAGATGATATTACTTTCGGCGAAGGATTCAACCTCCTCCTTGTTTAACGCTCAAAATTTACTGCCGGGATCACCTGCAGCTCCTCCTCTTCTTCAATCTCCTTTAATCGCATTAAAAAAAGAGTCAATATGGATTGTAGTCTTATGCAAATAGGACATTATAATGAATATGATACGCACTTGCTTAACTTCTTTAATAATCACTAATATTTCAAAACAATCAGCCTCTAATTTATCAAGTTCTGCTGGATCAACAGAGTCTAAGAAATAAGGAGATCCAACCTGATAATATTTTTTAGACATACAAAATTTGATTAGAGAACAAAATCCAATTTCCAATGTAAAATCAGAATTCAAATGAGTTTTATGTTTTATCTTTCCCTTGACATTTTGCAACTGTGCCATTCTAGTGACAGCTTCTTGAACATTTTTGTCCATGAGACTAACTCCTTCATCAGCTTTAACTTTCTTCTGTTTCCTATCTGTAGCTTTCTATTTTCCTCTTTTTATAGGGACTGATGTTTCAGGATCAACGAATTGAGCAACCTCTCTTGCAATATCTGTAATCATATTCTAGCCATCTTTCAATGTCTTAAGGGGCTGCAAATTTATTTTGGCATCCAATGTGTTCTTAAATCCAGAAATTTCTGAAAAACATTTCATCCTCCATGACCTTCTTAGGATCACTTCTTCAGGAACTAGATCCTTTTTCTAACAATAATTTAAGCGAATGAAATCTTAGAATAAATAACAGATAGAAAATAATTCAATGAAAATGTTAATGAAATAGAAATTATTATATATATAACTGATACAAATCAAGTATATATCAAATACAAATTTGATTTGTATCAGAAATATAATAGATATATATCTGATAAATATATATCTATTATATTTCTAATATATATATGGTATATACCAGATAAAGATCACATCTATATTAATTCAACCAGTTTACCTGTTCCAAAGTAACTTTACTCTTTTGAACTTCTTTTCCGTCTCCTAGAGGATCTTGGTTGTACTTTTGATCAATGACAGTTTTGACAGCGCCAATCCCCTATACAGTTTTTTGGCTCCTCACTTCAACAAGCTCCTATTACATGTGTATTACAAAATAATTGTATTTAATCAATCATATAATAAAAATTTATTAGATATTTAACATGATGATTCATGATGTTACTTCATCTCCTATCTCTATTTGACCAGAAATATACTCATCATGACACAGAATATAATATATAACTTACATGAATTTATTACTGTGTAAACAATAACATTTCACATAATTATAACAGATATATATATCATATGTATATTACTATATCATTATACTTCTACTTACATTAATGGGTTCCACATCTTCTTCCCGAAGCTCCATTGCATCATCTTCCTTATCAACATGTTCTTCAACAATATCAATTGCATCCTCTTCTTTATTCACAAGAATTGATGCATCCTCCTGCGGTTTTTCCTGCTTACATGACCAAATTGTTTTATTATAAATCTACTAGAATCCTATTAAATATGTATTATAAATGATCTTATGTTGTTATAAATTAATTTCAAAATATCCTTTATCGTAAACAAACATTTATTAAATACAAAGAGTGCTGTTCATGATGTTACCTCTGTCAATTTTGGAGTTGTTTCTAAATTTATATCTTCTGTGCTAAAAAGTTGCTGAGTTTGAATCCCCTATACATCTTCAACTAGTGGAACTGTGCACGTGTTGTCTACATTCGGTGTTATCGTATTGGGTGTTTCCTGCAATTCATATTTTGGTGAAAAAGTAGCAGGACTGAGATGGGATTCAACTGATTAAGGAGCTTTGTGTAAAGATAATAGGTGTACTTACTTTGAAAAGCACGGTCCGTGATGATACTTCAGATCCTAACTCAACTTGACCAGGCATATGCTCTTCCTGATACAAAAATATATATAAAAATGAGATTGGGTATAGTTATAATAGGTATATAATAGATATATATTACTATTTCATTACACTTGTAATTACATTAAGTTCAACAGTGGGTGTTGCTTCCACATTTTCTTCCTTAAAATCCAATGCAACCCCTTCTTTATTGACAAGACTTGCTGCATCCTCCGTAGATTTTCCCTGTTTATATAACAAAAATCTAAATATTCATTTATTGTTATTAAAAACAGTAAATTATCTATCTAACTTACTAATATGAGATTTGTACCAGAATTGTATTAGTATTAAATTAGATTCAAACTTACATCACTTTCAGCAGTAGCAATCGCTTCGACTGCCTCATCATCCTCATTGACTACATGATCCTCATCGCCCACCTGCAACGTGAAACCCTAGTAGATATTAAAATATTAAGTTTTGTATTTTAACCCCAAAAATTTCAGTACCTTTTTCTTCTACCTTCTCATTCATGATATCATCCTGCTATTCGATCGGATCTGTCTTATTACCGACATCAGATCCTTCCTTGTAGGATTCACTCAATCCCTCTGGCTAAAATGTGGAATGTACGGTATCTCCTGTTAATTTAATGTAGAAATCAACATCATATTCCCCTACACTCGCAGAAAAGTCCATTTTATTCAACAACTTATTCTGCCTCAACACATCTTTTATGACATTGACTTCTTCTGAAATATTATCAAACCTCTTCTCCAACAAACCAACTCTACCCCCAATTCTTTCCAGACCTTCATCAATTTTATTAGATAATGCCTCTAATTGGTTAAGAATTTGAGTCTGGCTACCAGCTGGAAGTTCAGAATGAGATGCTTGATTTGCTAAAAAACTGTTCAAGCTCCAATGGTTCTTGAACAGGAAATAAGTTCCCAAGCGGCAGATTAGCAATCTCCTCTTCTATTGGAATAATTTTCCTCATGAATAACTAAATTGAAAAAAATTAATAAACATGTCAGATAGTATATCAAATAAATTATGAAAGACTTAAAACACAAGTATAGAATAATTATAATGCTTTTATAACAGATATATAATAGATGTTACTTTTATTCCTTGATTTTGACTTTCATAGTACATATATCAGATATATATCGGATATATATCTATTACATATCTGATATAAATCTGTAACTATCAGATAAATTCAATTAATTTAACACTTATGCTACATTTATAATAGAATTATAACACATACTTATTTTAAACAAAAAAAAGGGAAAAATTTGGAACGTGTGCTTACCAATTTTGATTGCTTATTGAAAATGACTGCATTGAAACCCGCTGCTTTCGTGTTCAATTGGTGTGCTTGCCATTTAAAAAATCTTGGTTTGAAATCTCCACTATTTTCTTTAATTTTGCTACAAACAAAACCTTTGCATGCTCCCACAACTTCATAAAACCCGATCTGGAACACCAACGGGCATCCCTTTAGCTTGTAATTCGGTGGCCTAAGCCCTTTCCTTCCGTTTTTTTCAAACCTTCAATGGTCTGATCGAACGACAGCTTACCCCAAGCTAATTTATCATACGTGCCATTACAGACACAGTCAAAATACATTTCTGGAATTTTATTAACAGGATCCCTCCCCATTAGATAATATGTGATGAAATAAACCATCGAAAGCTTGAAGTAATCATCATCAGACTCAATGGGAACTTTTTTATCCGGTTCTCTATCATGTTTTGATTTACGGTACACATCTTCATCATCCTGCTCCTCATCACTTTCATCTTCCTTACTTTTCTTCACATCCCTATCCAATAAATGAATCAAATCTGCTCTCTTAATAAAATGAGAGTATTTTGGAAAATACTTCCTCCTGAATTCTTTTGAATCTCCAGTCTTAACAAGCTCAAAGTCCCCATCTAAAACTAGTCGCAACCCACTTATAAGACAGAAGTACTCGATTCTAAAATAAAGCGGATAACCAGCAACTAGAATGCACATACAATCATTGTGAGACTGATTGATTTCCGTCGATATAATAGAATGTAGAAAAGCGCTCTACACTCTAAGACGGGGACACTTGAAAAAGTTTCCAAAAATACTTCGCTCTAACCTTTCAAGAACAGAAGCAGGAACATTATTCTTGATAAAGTCAATAACTCACCTGTTAGACGACGCATTAATGGCAGATGTCCAAGGTTCATGATAGATAGGGGCATATGGCTCCAGCCTCATTACCACTATAAAAGGATTGTACTCTTCATCATCTTTATTTTTCTTCTGAAAATTATAAAAGAAGTAAGATGTTATAATAGGCAACCTATAACAACACAAACAGCAAAGAACCAAGCATAAAAAATACATAGAAAGACTTCTAAAGATCTATCATGCTAACAAAGCACTTAATACAGTTTGAACTTGTATTCATAATATATATATATATATATATATATATATATATATATATATATATATATATATATATACAAGCAGAGTTTTATAGTAGAAAAATAACAATTGTAACACATATAATAATTGAACAAAATAATTAACAAAACTCTTATAAGCTCAATTACTTACATGCAAACACATTATATGATACATAGAGCAGAATTATATTAGATAAAAAGAGACTAAACTTTTAATTCCAAATTTTAGCAAATCTGATATGAATCTGATACATAAGAGCCAAATCGTATATTATTTCAAAAAATTTCATGGATCTTACGAAAACATGGCAGAAATATCAGATTTATAATACACATATAACAAATGTATTTAAGAAACTACTTAAAACAATAATTACAGATATATAATAGAAAAATAACATATACATACTATATGAATCAGATTCTATAATTTACTTACCGTCTTTCTAGATTTCGCAGTAGAAGCACCTCTCCTTCTTGATGCTAAAGGAGAAGAAGATTTTAGTACAAGATGCTTCTTCTTGGTAGCCATTATAACTTCAAAACAACAAAACCAACAATGTAAGAAAACCGAAATCAAAAAAGAAAGCGAAATGTAAATATTAAGTTTCTCAGATTTATGTTTACCTCGAATTCAAACTTGTAGAATGTCGAACAAACAGATACCGCAACTTCATTTAAGGGAAGAACGAAGAAAAAACTTGATGAAAAACACCAAAAGTCAGACGATCTCAACAAGAAGAGAATGCGATGCTTTTTATGGAGAAGAATGGAGAGATAATTGAAAGAGGAAAAATCGAAGTAAAAAACCACGATGGGAGGGAACGGCTTAATTGTGTAGAGAATTTGAAGGGTTAAAGATAACTGGCAAGAGTTTTAGGCGTTAAATAGATAGTAAGGGCGTATGGAAGTTATTATGAAAACTTATTGTGACTTTTATGATATTGGGTGAAACTTTGACAGAAATTATTTTATAAAATTAGGCCAAAAGTGACAAATTCTCTAAAGGAAAATCTTATTCCACCCTGCCCGAATGTGGACTTGAACTTACGGTATTTAGAATCACAACTTTATAATTCAACCATTAAATCAAACCTTTATAATAAATTAACTTTTTTACTAGTATATTAATATTTTATTAATTTTTATGATCGATTTAAAAGACCTAAAAAATAAACGGAGAGAGTATTATATAAGAATATTCATTTCTTTAGCCTTTTCTCATTCTTTTATATTTGATTATGTGGAATGGAAACAAACGAGACTAACAAACTTTGAAAAGTAGGTAAATTGCTTTAAGCCAATAAAACTTTACCGTGAAATATTTACCAAACCAACGGTTTGAGAAAAAGAAGAAAGTACAGAAAGAGGCGAGTGTAGATAGGAGTACCGTACACTGTGTATCGTAACAGAGCCCCGCAACTACACTGTACACAAGTCCCCATTATTTGTCTGTTTTTTACTAGGAAAAATATTAGCAGTATTAATTTAACTAATAATCACTTAACTCACTTGATAATGTAGATTAACAAATTAGAAATAAATGAAATTTTAAAGGGATAAAATTTTTTAATAATAATTAAATTTTGAATAAAATTACGTCACAATGTGTTATAAAAAAATTAACGAAAAATCAGAAGGACCCACCCTATTCATTTTGTATGGACACCTCTCTCTTCCGTGTGAACGTTGAGCTGCCCTTTATCTCTCTCACTCTCTCAGTCATCAAATCCAAGTAGCGGAGTTTTGAATTTTGATCCTGCTGTAGCGTAGGTACTCTTCTCTTCCTTCTCTTCTTACCTTCAATACCTTTCTACACTCTGCTCTCTTGGCCTTTCATGTGACTGCAGTTACCTTCCCGGCGAGATTTGGCCGGAGAATGGCTTACATGTGTACTGACAGCGGAAATCTCATGGCGGTTGCTCAGCAAGTTATTCAGCAGAAACAACAACAGGAGCAACAGCAGCAACAACTCTTCGGCCTCAATACTTTGCCCTATCATCCCTGGCCTTCTACAATGGCTGCAAATCCTAATCATAATCTTAATTTGAGTTACGCTAGTCCTGGTTTTACAGATCCTTTTCAGGTTCAACCTAGTGGAGATGCTGCCGAACCTGGGTTTCAGTTCCCTCATATCGACCACCACTCTGCGGGATTTAGGTTTTCGGATTTTGGAATTGGCGGCGGCGGCGAGTTCGACTCGGATGAGTGGATGGAGAGTTTGATAGGCGCCGGAGACTCAACGGATAGCTCTAATCTACCCTCTGGCTGTGACGTGTGGCAAAATGCTGCTGATTTCGGTCTTTACGGCTCCGATCCTTTTGCCGGCTGTCCTGCTCGTCTGAATGTGGGTTGCTCTCCACCGTCCGATCTCAACCGAGTCATCTTTACTGAAGCCACTCAGAAAAGCCCTAACTCGCTTCAAGTTCCACCCTGGGCTCCATCTCCCCCGCCTCCGCCGCAGGCGGCGGCGAAAGACGGTAATCCTCTTCTAACTTCGACTGTGAAGAACGAGACACTCGGTGTCTCATCCTATTCGCCGGAAATCGATTCTGCGCCGGAGCTGTTTAAGGCTCTTCTCGAATGTGCTCGACTGGCGGAGTCGGAACCGGAAAAGGCATTGAAATCGCTAGTTAAACTCAGGGAAACAGTATCGGAAGAAGGAGATCCAATAGAGAGAGCGGTGTTCTACTTCATTGAAGCATTGAGTAGCAGAGTTTCTGTTGAAGCAGAGAAACGCTTAACAAGCTCTGAAACCTACAGCGAAGAATTTACTCTATCTTACAAGGCGTTCAACGATGCCTGTCCTTATTCTAAATTTGCTCATTTAACGGCGAATCAAGCAATCCTGGAGGCTACGGAGAGCGCTAGCAAGATTCACATAGTTGACTTTGGAATCGTCCAAGGAGTTCAATGGGCTGCGCTCTTACAAGCTCTAGCTACTCGTTCCGCCGGAAAACCAGCAAGAATCCGGATCTCTGGTATTCCGGCCCCAGTCCTTGGTAAATCACCTGAAGCTTCTCTCTTTGCTACTGGTAACAGGCTTAGCGATTTTGCTAAGCTTCTGGATTTGAATTTCGAGTTTAAGCCAATTCTTACTCCAATAGAGGAGTTGAATGAATCTAGTTTTCGAGTTGATCCTGATGAGGTGTTAGCTGTGAATTTCATGCTTCAATTGTATAATTTACTGGATGAAACTTCTATTTCTGTAGAAACTGCTTTAAGACTCGCTAAATCATTGAACCCGAAAATTGTAACCCTTGGAGAATATGAAGCAAGCTTGAACAGGATTGGATACTTAAACCGGTTCAGAAATGCTCTGAGATACTATTCTGCTGTGTTTGAATCTCTCGAGCCTAACTTGACTAGGGATTCGCCAGAAAGACTCCAAATTGAGAAATTGTTACTAGGTCGCAGAATTGCTGGTGTTGTTGGGCCAGAGGTAGCAGGAACAAAAAGAGAACGGATTGAAGATAAAGAACAATGGAGGAATATAATGGAAAGCTGTGGTTTTGAATCATTTCCTCTTAGCCATTATGCAATAAGTCAGGCAAAGATTCTTTTGTGGAACTATAATTACAGTTCATTGTACTCTCTGATGGAATCTGAACCAGCTGGGTTTCTATCTCTGGCTTGGAATGAAGTGCCTTTGCTTACTGTTTCCTCATGGCGTTGATGATGCATTGGTTTCGCCTCAGTTTCCACCTGGTAATTTTTCTCTGGTGTGGAAAGGTTTTTATGTCTATATGCGCCGTTGATGGGTGTTTTGCAACCATTGTTTTGCCTAGTTATAATTGATTATTGGTTAGGAACCTTTTTAATTAGCTTTCATTTGAGCTAGTTAATCACCTGTTTTGATAGTTTATGAGTTTGTTCTTTGAGTTCTGCTTTTGTTTTTGTTTGGTTTTTGGTCTAATGTGATAAACTGTAAGAAAAGGGGAAATGAGACTCAAGGTGACTAGGAGACTTTATTTTCCTGTTTGTGGTTATAGTTTTGTACATAAAGTTGATCTTTAGTATGAATTTTTTACTTGCTTTTCAGACTCTAATATGTTTGGTTAAGTTGTTTACTGTAGCAGGTAGCTCTGTAGTTAGTGTTTAAGTTGGTTGGGTGATCATTGATAATTAGTGGTTGTTGAAAGTGTGAAAATGGATTTGACCAACTGTATTGGATAAGAACAAATTCAAGAATGAGTCACTTTTGTTGCTCTCACTTTTCATTCATTGATTTGGAGTTAGTAACGAGGAATGCTCAAAATCTACCAGGTTTTGTTACATGTGTTTGCTATATTGTATAGAAAATAAATAATATTGAAGTTGTTGGACTGTGGGTCAATTGGTTTTATAATACGGTAGGAAATTGCAGATTAGTATTGTTTATGACAGGTTTAGTTGTTGAAAATTTGTATATTACTGCATTTTTTTTTATGTAAATGGTTGTCTGATGCAGACATTTGTGCATAAGCTTGGGTGTCTAATTGCATAATTAAATGATCTAATAATAGGACTTTTTGTTTTGTCGTGTAAATTTCCTTTCTATCTTTTAGCTTTTTTCTTACTCTGCTACTAATGCCTTTAAAACTATAGATCGAACAGGACTTGAATTGTGGATGGGGCCTTGGCTGCAAATTATGCGAGTGTGAGACAGTGGCAATGATTACAATACGACATATGTAATTTTAGATTAAAATACTTCTGAATTTTACTGTTTGACTCTTCATTATATGCAATGATCTCTTGATTAAAGTGTACAAATAGGATTTTTTTAGGGTTTGAAAGCTCAATGCACGAGAATATAATAGAAGATAAAAGATTTCAATGTTTGAAAATAACAGGGATTCAAATCAAAAAATGCATAATGCAAAATAAATTATATTATAGGTGCATGGTTAAAGAATAAATATTTGAAAGGAGCAAATTTAATAAAATTTTTTTTTTTTTTTAAATTTGAAGTAAAAACGGGCTGATAAAGCCCGTTTTCAGACAAAGCTGCAGCTGACTGGACGTCAGCTGCAGCTTTGTCTGAAAACGGGTTTTATCAGGCCGTTTTCAGACGTGTTCCGGGTATTCAACCCACTCCTATTTATTCCGGATTTGGCATCTAAAATTTTTTACTCAATTTTACTCCCCACACTTTCATCTCACTTCAATTTCAAATTTCACTCTTTTATTTCTCTCTCTTTATTTCCATCTCACAAATTTCCCTCAATTTGTATTTTTAATCTACTAAATTTTACTTGTATAAGCTAAATTCAAGGTAATAATGGTTATTTTTTGTTTATTGAATTTATTATTGTAAATGATAATGTTGAACTTATTGTCAATTTTTTACAGGATATTTACCATAAAAAAATAGAGGTATGTAATCCAAATCTTTAAATTTTAGTTTTGATATAAAATTTATAGTTATTTGCGTGTATGAACATATTTTTGCTATTATTTTAGTTTTGTGAGATGGAAATGATGAAAGTTGAGAGAAATGAAAGTGTAAAATTTGAAATTAAGAGAGAAAAGTGTGGGAAATAAAATAAAGTAAAAATTTTTAGGTGAGGAAATAAATGAAGTGGGTGAAAATAAATTCACCCACTAAAATAGGTGAAACCGATTTGATCTCACCATTTGGCATACCGTCTGAAAACGGACTTTATCAGGTCAAGGGTACTTTTTGTTTCTTTATTGACTATGGGAACTAGGGATTAGTGGGTGTCATTTTCAACTATCAATTCTACTCTTATCTCATTATCTCTTTAAGCACATACGTTGGGATTAATATGAAATGTTATCTGATCTTACAATCATAAACTTACAAGGGTAAAGGTGGAAAAATGTAGGCACTTTCCACTTTCCAGATCTGCTGCTCTCAATTTTTGACAATGGTAAGCATGATGGTGGTTTTGTTCAGATTAAAACGATGTCCTTGATTCAGAGTCTCTTTTCATATTTCTCGTACAGTTTATAACACGTGATCTATTTGTAGAATAGAGAAACTGAAAACGCGAGATATGTTGACTTGTTCATCATTGGCTTCATCTTTGATTGAAGTGTAATAACAACATTAATTTTTTGAAGACCACTGTTCTTTTAAGTGTGCCATAATAGCCCTAGTCCTGTATCATTTTAGTTCAATTGCATTTAAAATTAGTAGTAGGCTAAAAGGAAGTTTAAAAGGTCAATAGTTATATGGATATTCACTAAAACATGACTAGGGTGTTTCTTGAATATTTTTATCATTCTCGAGGGTCCCAAATGTAGCCTTATAGGACTGCATATATGACCACCATACTTATTGTATATATAGTATGTTAATGTAATCAATGGAATGAAAGGTGTGTTAGATCTTTTTGACATGTATAGCATTGGAATTGAAGATATTGAAGTGTTAAATAAAAAAATACCTTGACAGCAAGGCATAACAGCATCTCCAACCCCACTTTTGGGGTTGGAGCCATTCTCCCACCTAAAATTATAGAGTTTGAAGTGAAAAATAGGGGAGTTGGATTGGAGATGTCCTAAGTTATTGCTTTTACTAAGCTGCAACGCAGCAGCACTCAAAAGTGGCTTAATAGGCAAGTATTTTAATCGCAAACTACAGCAAAACCGAATTCAGCAATATCTTATTTGCAAGTTTTCATTCAAAGCCAGTTTTTATAGCTAACAAATTTTTGCACATGAGAATTTTTATCTAGTCTTATAATTGTCAAGTATAGCCATAACAGATTAGGCACTAGGTTTTGACATTCATTTGCAATTTTGTGTTATTTGAAGTATAATATCTGTGTTTATAATAGAGGATTGCACTAACTAGTGATGTTAACAAGGTACGCAAACTACATAAGACTCGGTCAAAGCTCGGTTTATTAAATTTCGACTCAAGTTGAGATCGGCTCGAGATTTTAACAGGTCAAGTTAAACTTTTTAAGGTTTGGCTTGAAAGCTTCCGAATAAATTCGTGTATATTTTGTAATCATTATATATTATAGGGCAAACTAAAAAAATTAACTTGTGGTTTCACCCATTTATAAAACGGGGTCTGAGAACTTTTTTTTATTCAAAATGGGGTCTGTGGTTTCAAAAAATTTGCAAATAAAAGATCATCAATATTAAATTATGTCATGAAAATAGATAATCTTGTTCATTTTTATTTGAATTTTTTCGAGATGGTTACTAAAAATACAACACATCAGTGAAAAATTTTGAAATTTTTTGAATAGTGTAAATATATTTTGAATTAAATTATGATAGCAAACTTTAAAAAAATTATAAAAAGAATCTCCGAAAATTACTCAAATCCTGACGTATAATTTTTAAATAATAAGGTTGAATTATTAGAATGTTGAATTGTTTAAAATATTCAATTTTAACACCACTATTCTGAAAAATTTTGCAAATTTTTTGAATCCACAGACCCTATTTTGCGAAAAAAATCCTCAAACTCCGCTTTATAAATGAGTGAAACCGTAAGATATTTTTTTTAAGTTTATCCTGTATTATATTACAATATAGTTTATGAGTGTGTACTATATGTAAACTAGTTGTTTATTTGAAACCATGTGTTTAAATTTCATACTTCAATTCAATTTTTTTTAAATATATATATACTTTAATATGTCAAAGTGTTGTATTTGGAACATTACAGTCATGATTTTAATCCGGTAAAAGGCTCGTTTAGGCTTGAAAGCTCGACGAACTTCAAGCTAAGCGGAGCTCAATTATTTTCATTTTGAAGTTAAGCCCAAACAATTTCAATTTTGTTTCGCCCGTTAACACCTTGTCTCCTTCATATATGAAAAGGAGGAGGAGCACGGTAACTTATTATTCTCTCCCTACATATAAAACTATGCAATGTGAATTTCCTTCTTAGTTTTATCAATCTTTAGATTAATATTGTCTTTGAAAACCTACAAATTGAAAACAAAAAATTATTCAATTCATTTCGTACACTTCAAAATTTATGTGCAAATTTAAATTGAATTTTTTCCAAAAGAAAAAGGATAGAGATTGAAGGGTTAGGATTGGGTGGTGGACCAGCAAAGCACAAGGAAGCTTATTATTATTATTATTATTATTATTATTATTATTATTATTATTATTATTATTATTATTATTATTATTATTATATTGACACATTTACCCAAAATATTTCACCCAAATTTTAACTAAATTATCTAAAACCGACGATCTGTTTTCTAAACTAGGGATACGACATTCATAACTTTCATACCTTCTCCCTTTAACGTTCCACATTCTGGCAATTCGTTTTTGTTCTCCATGATCTATTCATTATCGTTCTCCATGATCGTCGGTTTTCTTTCATTATTGGTGCATCATCTGTCCATAAAAGCCCCATTCGAACTCATTTTTCTCCCAAATTTAACCTAGCTCTGTGTTTGTCTCTGGTATTTCAATTCCTTCGTTTTGAAGTGCATTTGTTCAAGTTTTTTCTTCGTTTTTTTCTCTCATTCAAATTGCTTTAGTAGTTTTAGAGCTTCTGTATATCAGAATTCAAGGTAAACATATCATAAACCTAGTATTTACTTTTGCTTTTTATTTTGATTTTTTCTGATATTATTGATTCATATATTTTTTTTATCTAAGTGATAATAGCTCCTAGAAGAAAGCAAGCTTCAAGGAAATCTTCTTCTTCTATCGCTAAAAAGCGGAGAAGTGATGCTGTTAAATCTCAAAGGAAGGTAAGAGAAGTTTAGCTATAACGTATGTAGTATATATTTGTTATATTTGTAGTATATATCTATTACATTTTTGTTTTAGGTAGTATATTTAAAGAAATGTATTATATATCTACATGTGATATTTCTGTTATATGTGCATTAGATCCATGAGATTTTTAAAACAATATATGTAAAAACTAATTTTTTGGCTCTTCTGTATCAGAAATATATTAGGAATATATCAAATTTGTTAAATTTTGAAATAATAAGTATACTTCCTTTTTTTAATCTAATATAAGTATGTTATATGTCTGATATAATGTGTGTTAATGTAAGAAATTGAAGTTGTAAGTGTGTGTGAAGTGTTTTGGCTTATTATAAAATGTTATATATATGATACAAGTATGTTATATGTTTGATATAAGATTATGTATAGTGTTAGGTTTTTTACCATCTGATACATTTGTGATATAAGTCTGTGATATGTCTATTATAACAACATATAAAGTGTTTATTTGGTGAAATTGAGCTTTGTATATGAAAATAGTGTTTGTCTAGTGAAAAAAGTGTCTGTTACATATGCGTTATAATTCTGTTATACGTCTATTAAGCTAAAAATTTCATGTAAGTAGTATGTAGTGGTACGAGTCTGTTAAAAGTCTATTATAACAACATGTATAATGTTTGGCTGTTGAAAATAATGTTTGGGTAGTGAAAAAAGTCTATGTTATATATGTGATATAAGTTTGTTATATTTTTAGTATAAACCAAAAGTTCTATTAAAATAGAAGGTTATCAACTAGGTAAGTCACTCTTCTTATGCATATAACATGAATATAATAAATAGTCAAAATGTTTGAAGTGTTTTTCTAGTAAAACAACTAAAGTATATGTGACAGAGGTCCTTTTAAATTTATTCTATGTTTTATGGTGGGATTGATTTTATATGTGTATAAATGTCTATTAAATGTCCAAATAATGCATTTTCTTACAAATGCATAAGAAAGGAGAAGAGAACCCTTTTGTAGTAATAATCCATCCTTATGCTTCTACTTATTCAGAAAGCTGGCTGTTGGATTGAACGTGATATCCAATTGGAATGTCATCGAGTATACTATCAGAAACAAACTGTTGGTCCATGTGCGTATAACTCAATGAGTTAGAGAGAGGGGGGGGGGGTGAATGACTCAGTAACTTGAAACGAGTTACTTTTTATCGAGAGATCAAAATGGCCGAAGTTGGTCGGCTAGGCTGACAGAAACTGTGAAAGCTGGAAAACTTAAGTAAAGAAGACAATGATTTATATGGGTTTAGCAACTTGTGCCTACCTCCAGTCACAAGAGAGTGTCTTGGCTTTAATCCACTAATCTCAACTCCTTTATCCTAGACGGATAAGCCTTTCACAAATTTCCCAATTATAGATAAGTACCATCCTCACTATATTCGCTCATCATTGAGTAAAATACCCTATTCTACTTAGCAACTCATATTTCTAAAAAGATTAAAGATTCAGCTTATAGAAACATCGATCATTCTGCAATCACAAATAGTACAAATTAAACATTAGATTCTAATCTCTCTTAATTAAGCAGAATGTAGATGGAGTGAATGCTTATATTTTTGTTGAATTTCTTTTAGGCTGTGAAATTTAGCAGAGTTTCAGCTTGTAAGAAATTCTAGGTGTAATCACCAAGTTCTAACACTTGTCTTCTTGCTCCTTTTATAGATGAGAAACGTGAATTAACCGTTGAACTTGTTTTGACATCTTCTACAAATCGCCAACTCAAAATTCACCTATAGCAAATTCAAATTGATCCGTTAAAAGATAGAATTGCATCGTTGTAAAATAAAAAACTAATCCTTGTGAGAGGGATTGAAACTCGCTGGAATCTTGTACTGTTTGTCTCCTTGCTACCAGAATCTGTAAGAGAGATTGAGCGCACCATTGCTACGTGTCATCTTCCCATTCCTCTGGTACTCTGACCAGTTTGCAATAGCACGCGATGGTAGGAGATACATAACAATTGATCCATTTTGAGTTTGTCTTATTGAAGCTTTTTCTCCAGACAACTTTTGTTTGGTAGCGCAGATTTTTTATCCTTGTCGCTCATTAATTCCTTTTGTCTTATTGATGATATGTAAGCATTAATTTCTGTGAAAGTAAGACAAATAAGAATATCCTTTTGGACATGTCAGCACGCACATGTTATATGAGTAACTCATCCAAATGATATCACATAAAAGCACAACTATAATATCAACTAAATAACCTGCACTGAGTGAATATTACTTAGACTATAATCTAAGTAAAACATTCAACTCCAGACACACTGAGCTAAGTTATAGAATTAAGTCAGCCAAGTTAATTAACCCTACCATTGAGTTCATTTAACATGCTAATTAACTTAATCTTGCTAATTTAACATCATTATTGATTTAATTATCTTAACTGAGCAATTTTGTCATGATCAAAATGTTCTAACACTACTGAGTCAGCTTCAATGAGTCAGTCCAACTCGTGCTGGGTCCAGCAATCCCCCCCATTTTGATCATGCCAAACAATTGAGTGAGAAATTAAATTAATAAGTTATTTAGAGATAAGTTACCTCAGAGTAGATGCAGGCTCCCCTATAAAGAGTGACTCCTCTTTGCATCCACATATACTTCTCATTATTTTCTACAAAGGTCTGAGACAAATATAACAACTAAAACAATGAAAGTTAAGAAGATCTTAACTTAGAATAGAAACTGTAATCTTTATATATCCTAACATAGTTCAACAATTGAGTTAAGTTATACTAAGTTTGCAAATGAAAGCATAAAATTACAAAATATTGTATTCTAGAAATGACTAGGCAGCTTTGGTCCGTGACTCCGAGCAACTCTTCTTTAGTATTCCTCTTGATCCCATTTTCCCTTCCTCTTTGGTGAGATGTCAGGCATTGGATCTTTTCCTTTCTTCAGCTTGTTCTTGTGATATTCTTTCTCCAGCATATCTAGCTCACCCGAGAGTTTTCTTGTTTCATCAACAAGCATTTCCCTTCTATCTTGCTATTGTCTTTCACATTCTTCTCGCTCCTTCTCCCCCATTGTCATTGGCTCAAGAATGGCATCCATTGCATGGTCAAACTCTGAGATAGTGGGCTCAAAAGTTACAAGATCACCATATACACTAGACTCAAAATTCTCAACGAATTTCTCATAGACCACATATGAGATGAAGTTTTGCTCTCTTATAAATGATAAAAATACCATAATAGTCCTGGATTGAGACTGATTTACTTTGTATTATGCACTGAGAACTTCCCTAGAGATCTTAATCAGTGTAGACAGTGCCTGCTTGTGGGAATTTTCCTTCAACATCCTCTCAAACATAGAGAAGTTCCTTATATTGAAGGAAACTTGCCTATAAATGAGGTCAATTGCTTTCCCATCATTCTGATGGTTAGAGTGTAGTGCATTGATCAAGTTTTTGACAATATTGAGCTTCTTATGCAAAGTTGGTTCTGGCTTAGCTTCAGTCATCACTAGGTCATCTAAGATATTCATCTATTGAAGTGCTTGTAGGATTCCCTGCTCAGTTGCCTTAACTCCCTCTAAGATTGCAGCCTTTGTACTGTTAAGTTTAGAGTTAGCTTGATTTTCTTCGGATTTTAGGGTAGCTGATAAATCCTCCACGGACTCCATGAGTTTGGTCAACTTATCAGTATTAGCTTCATTATCCTTATTGAGAGTGGAGTATCCATTAAGAACAGTTGAAGTGCCTCAAGAATTGGATTAAACTTATTGATCAGTCTATTGTGCATCTGGTTCTCTGAGTTCTTGATTTAAGCTTGCTCTTTTTCCATAAATCTTATTAGCTCCTTGAACTCCTCAATTTACATCTCCATCTTTTCTGCCTTCCTACCTCTATTAACAACAAAAGGTGATAGCTCTAGCACAACATCCCTGCTTAGAGAGTGCGCTGTTGGGAATCCTTGCATTAACATCTTCAATTTCTCCACCAACTCAAATAGACCTTACACTGGCTCACTAGCATTTACAATCATCCTTAGCACATCCTCAGACAATAGAGAGCTGACTATAACAGCATCAATTTCTCCTCCATTCCTCAGTGATGGAATTCTTTCCCTTCCCAATGCCCTAACTGAGTTTAGGAAATCAACATTTATAGGATTTGGCTGGGGTTGTTATTATTGTCTTGGTTGCTCATAGGTAATCTCCCTAATGGTTGGACCTTTTTGAGGCCGTTTCAGAAGTAAGGGAGTTCTAAAAATGGATAGCTTAATTGGTGAGAGAGGTGGAATGGCAACTTTGGTCGGAGAAGTTTGTTTGATTGGTGATGGTGGTTGGGTGTTGGTTAGTGAGATGGAAGAAATTTTAGATTGTGGCTGTGAAAAACTCAAGCTGCTCCTTAACTTCCAACTCCACACCTTCAACATTCAACTGATTTGCCTTAGCTTCAAAGGGTTGCTCAGTCAACTAAGTTGTCTGCTATTCTTTCTCCTCTTCTTCCTAATCTTCTACAATCTCCTTATCCTCCAGATCTTCATCATCATCTATAGGTACTTTCATCTTTTTAAAGATCCTCCTCTCCTTCTCCTTCCTTTTTTCCTTATCAGCAGCTTCAACATTAGCCTGCTCTACTTCAATTTCTTCTTCCACACCTTTAATATTATTAGTAATTTCAGCTGACTCCTTCTTTTCCTGCTCTCTCCTAATAGCTTTTTCTTTCTCAACTTTTTCTTTAGCTGCAGCTTCTGCCTTGGCTTTAATAGCAATAACTTCTATCTTAATTTTAGCTTGAATCCTCTTGGCCTCATCAGCTAGGTAACTCAACTTTATTGAAGTTCTGGGTTGCCCCAGACATCTTCTTCATAACTAACTTTTTTCTTGGCTGTCCAACTTTAGGAACATACACTAATGTAGCTGTTTGTCCTGTGCTTTCCTTAGCCTGATTTATTGTATCCTTATCTGGCTGCTTCCTTTTTCATTAACTTTACTAGAGGAACTTCATCCACATGATCATCCTCTTCCTCAACTTCTTTAACAACCCCATGAATAGATTAATTCTTCTCAGTCTTAGTAGGTGCCTTCTGTTGAGTTTTAGCCTTCTTTGCCACCTTAGCCTTAACCTTCTTGTTCTCCCTCCTGGCCTAAGCTAGTTGGCTAGCTTATCATTCTTATCTTTTGGGTTAACAAACTATAAAAGAGTGACCACCCTGCATCCTAAAGTCATCTTTAGACGAAGCTATAGAGTTTGATAACATGTTAAAGTGAGCATTATTGTACACCTTGGAATGGAAGAGAGTGAGCTCAACATTTGATCTGATAGTAATCCCCTTCATGTCAATCTTATATACTCTGTAAATGCCCATAATGAGATGACCATATATCATGTGCCTTGTTGCCTTCTTCTAGTGATGAAGAATGGCAATAGGCTAGTTGACTTGTATACCCTCTATGATAGCATACACCAGAGCCCTTTGAAACTTGGAGCAACTTCCAATTGAAGAGGTCTTGAGCAGAATGACCTTGGTCAGCAGCTTATGAGCCTACTTTTCCCTTTTGAGTGAAGCTTGATGCCTTTAACTCTCCAACTCTGTAGTCGGCTGAAACTTCATAATCCACTGGAATTAGCAGCTCCTCCTCATCTCACATTTTCCTCATCTGGATCCCTTTGAGCTTTATTTCTAGTATATTTGCCAACAATATGGGGGTCACATAAATATGCCTACCAGTGATAGTAGCCACTAGCAAGTCCTTCCTTCCTTTAATGGGATGAATAGCCTATTGAAACTGCTCAACTACCTGCTCATAGCAGCCATCAGGTAGTTCAAAGAAAGCCCTAAAGCTTTTTTTTCTAGATTCACAAGTTTGAACATGCAAAGCATCCATGGTAGAATTTTAAAATTTAATCTAAGTCCAAGGATCTCCTAAGTATGACATGATCGATAATATAAACTAGTCTAAAATTATTCCAGGTCATACACTCATAAAAGGACCTAATAATAATTTAACCACGTACCAGTTGAAGCATGAATCCTAATATCGCCAGATTGACCCCTAGCTTGCTGCACAAGCTCCAAAGTAGAAGCCCTCTATAATTGATCCACACGATCACCACTGACCACAACTTTCTAGAAAGCTAGCATAAAAATGAAATGGAAGACACCTAGATCTTCCCAATAAATTTATTCTAGAAGAATTCCCTTAATTTTCTATTCAAAGTAAATACATCTTTCACCAAAATACTTATGGGAACCAGAACAATCAAGAGAAGAAAAGAGAGGAGAGATGAAAAATAATGAAAGGGAAGAACTCTAATTATATTGGTGTGAATAAATTAAACAGATAAATTAATCCAACCATCAACCAATAGAATTAATTAAAAAAATGGACAAATAGATATTTTAGAAAACCAAATAGAGTTTAGAACCAACTACGACTGGGAGCTTGCTTAGGGAGCAAGTTCTCCAGTTGGTTCCAAACATTGCTGGCCGGTGGCCAGTAGTACAGGCTAGGCTTGTGCAGGCACGCAGGTCCAATGCCCATCGTATCACAGCCCTTACGGCCTGCGCACCTACACAGCACCGTGCACTGACCTATTAGGTTGCGCACTTACACAACCCAACGGGCTTCGCTTGGTGAGCTATGTGCCTACTAGGCTATGCACTAGTATAGCCCAGCAGGCTGCATATTATGCAGCTTTCGCTGGGCCACACACTAGTGCATCCCAGCAAATAGCACACTGTGCGCTGCCCACCAAATCCCAAGGCCCCTTTTTATGGACCTTGAGCCGTGTTGTTTACACACAACACCGCTTTGGCCCGCATGTAGATTTTAGTCTCGAAAATACATCCAACAATTTTTCTTATCAATTCTCTTCCGCCAATTCAAGTGATACCTAGAATTTATGAACCCCGCTATTCAGTTCTTATTTTCCCTTTTTATTTAATTTTCTCTCTCCCTATTATTTTACTACACTAGTATAACAATAACATTAGTCTAACCAATAAAATGGTCCAACCATTAATAAATCTACTAAATTAGACATAGTCTAATGGTTTTTTACATGGCTCGGTCGTAACTCAAAGTGTGTGTCCCTGTAGGATCCTGTAATATCGAACCGTCAAAGTTTGACCTAGCTAAACTTCCTTTTTAGGAATTGACTAGCTCAGAGCTTCAGACCATTGTGGACTCCGATGACTTTGATCGGTCATAGTGGCTCTCTAGCATAGGGCATATGACCCCCCGATATTCGGAATGTCACGTGCATGTGACTTAATCTTAATTCTATAATAGTTTTAATACAATTCACTCCTTCTATCAATGGTTAAGTACCATCTGGTTTTTAGGACTCAACTTAAGTGTTAGTCCGCTAGTAGCTATAATGGCTACCCCAGTATTTATTCTTGCTACAAAAGTGCACAACTCAACCAAATTATTATGTTGACTAGGATCCCATCCTATCAACTCATACTCTGATAAAAGGTTTACGAGTGTGTCACTTCCAATAATTGGCCAAGGTACATCTCCCTTATATTGCGATAATGGAGTAATAGATTCCATCTTGACTACTCAGCTTACTAATGGATAGACATCAACTATACCCATAATTACCCGTATCACCCGAACTATAGAGTGCTTAAGTATGATCCAAAATATAGCAACACCCGAATAAGGTAACTAGTATCTTAGGTCTGAGGATATTCATATTGCTATTGTAATGAGAAAAAAACACCAACATATAATATAGATTACCGAGTGTTGTCTCATAGTGGTCTTTAATGTATTTCCCGAATACATTCATGTGTTAACCCAAGGCACCACCCTGTAGCATGGGAGATATCCTACTTGAATCATATTCAAGGAGTATGACAACACATGCTAGTCTATCTGTATTCATCAATGTCCAATCTTGATAATACTATGACTAGGGATATTTAGGTAGGAATCGACACACCATTTATATTAAATCTAATAAATCTATTATCATTAGTCTATGATCTGTTTACATGAAGCAAAATAGGAGTGTTGTTGATCTTTAAATTTGAAAAATCAATTCGAAATCTAGAATGAAGAACAAAATCTAATCAGAAATTGTTGATTTGAAATAGAAAGAGATCAACAATGAAGAAGGCAGATTGCTTGATGAAATTGAAAAGAACAATAGATTTGAGATAAAAATTGTTGAATCAAATTTTCAATCGATGTGGTGAGAGAATTGAGAAGAGTTTGAAAGAAAATTTCCAAATTAATTTGAATTTTTGTGAGTTGAGTTGGTTTATATAGGGTGTACAAAGTTTAACATGTTTTCAAAAAATTCTATAACAGTAATATGCACATTTCAGGGCCAAATTAGTAATTACTTTTCATAATATGGTGCAATTAGGTGCTTTACCCTATTTATTGGTCCTTCTTAGGGGTGATATAGGAGTCAAAGGGGGGGTGATTGACTCCTTTTTGATTTGATGTGAAACAATAGACTTGTTAATCAAATGTTTTGATACTTGTGAGGGATTAAAAGTCTAGTGATGAATAATGTTTGATTCTAAGTTATTTTTATGATAGTTATTTATTCTTTAGTAATATATAAATAATGATAAAATCTTAAAGAAAATAAAAGCAATGTAAATTAAACCAAACACAGAATTTTTATACCAGTTAGGCCCTGCCTGCATCCAGTCCATGAAGTTGGCTCCTTTGAGCTTAAATCCACTATCAAACCCTCCTTTTGAGGTGGGGAAGCCTTTACAATTTAGAATCTTGTTGCCTACACAGAGTACCCTTCTCTTGCTACTTCTGATCCCTCAATCTAAGAGTACACTCCTATTAGATTCTTCTAAATCCCCAACTTCTCCAAGCTCTGTTTAGGATGGAAGACCTCAACACCAACACCTAGTCTTTTATGAGTATCAAAGACCTCACAAAGTTACACTTGCCTAGTCTTTGATTACCTTCTAGTGGATTGAAAATATATTGAGTGTTCTTGTACTTCGTTATCAAGAATCACTTTAACCACATATATGAGTTCTTTTGTTCTAGCGAGCTTTTGATTTTACAAACTAATATTGATATAGATTTGTTTGCTTGTTAGTTTGCACTATAGTGGTGGAATGGAGTGTGTTATTTGTAAAATTACTCGACAGCCTACTTATGGCGGATAGAGGCATATTTATACTTTCTTGACTTGAATATGACCGTTGTTGCGCACCTTGAGAAAGTGTCTTCTTTTTTACCGTTGCTGTGAGACATGTATAATTCTCAAAATGACTTGATTTTGAGAAGATAATTACCGTTATCTCTAAAAAACTCCATTCTTGATGACCTTTGGATTAGATGATAGGTTGTAATCATTCTTCCTATTAGATGAATACAAAACTGGTATACTCTATCCCCTGTTGTTTGACTTTTAGCAATTGCACCTTTTTAATACTTTTGGTTTTCGCATGTCATGTGTTAGGTGGCTAAAAGTGACCTTTTTCCCTTAATTGTCAACTCACTATCTGATCTCTTTTAGTGAAAGTCAGATGTCCAACTTTAGAGGATTTTCTGAGAACAAATCAACTAATCTTGGAAAAGTGAAGACACGTGAGTTGCCTAGGGATCTTAAATTTCTCAGAGATATTTGATGCTTATGAGAATCTTGATAATTGAGCTTTTCTATGTCTCATATTGTGTTCCTTTACTTGGCTATTCTTTGGTAGTGAGAGACAGCCTCTGAGATAGAATATTGGTTTGTAATGCTCCTTCTAGCATGATTGGTTCTGAGAAAAATAGTTTCTCTTTGGAGTGAGTCTTTTGTACATTCTTCTAAGGTTTTCTTCTTCTGATACATTTATTTGATCATTGTGATTGTCCTTGGTGTCATACTTCAAGATTTAAGATATTTGATGATATTAACTTTGAAGTACCCTTTATGTTTCTTTCTTGTGAGCACTAAGTTCTTTGGATGGTTGCATTCGGGTAGGAGACTAACTGATCTTGTGAGCTTGGATCTTTTTTTTAGGTTAGTGTCACAGTCTTCTGATTTTTTCCTTCTAACACAGAGATCTTCCTTTGTCTCCTGAGTGTTAGCTTCAATTTTATTAATATGTCGGATATCCTTAATAACTCTTATCATTAGAGTACTTATGAGCTTATTTATCTTTTTAGCTTTGTATGTCTTCTAATCATGTAGTGCAATCTTCATCTTTTTGTTATCTTCAAAACTCTTAGCTTTTTGCTTACATGCCTTTACTTTTGAGAGACTTCTTTTGAGCTAGGTCCAACACTATTATTATTAAGGGAAAAGCACCTAACTGCACATAATTGTGTAAAATAATTACCTAAATATCTCAAAGAATAGCGTGTCACCAATATAGAATATTTGACAAACTAATTAACCAAGATACGCCATATATAAACCAGTAGATTAGGAAAGTTTCCAGCTCATTCAAATACAATTCGCTCTCATTTTTCTCAACAGAGATTGTTGTTCGTGAATATTGCTTCATTCTTGCAATTTTTCTCCTTGAATCCTTTATCCATTACTGATTTCCTTTAATAATTTCTCTTTTGTGATATGTGATATGTGATTTTGCGTAATTTTATCTAAATAATAACTAAATCAATTTATTGGATGATAAAAGATTTTTTGTTTGTTCATATGTATATATAATAGATTACTCAAGCTTATAGCAGATTTGTAACAGATTTGTACTAGATCTATATCTGTTACTAATCTAATATAAATGTATTATATATCTATTGAAAAAGTAAAATAAATCTGTATGTCAGCTACAAGCATGATAAATGTCTAATACAAGTGTTTGATGAATATATAATAGATTTATTATTGGTCCCTGTGAGGGTGTATATAAGGTCAGAGGGGGGGGGGGGGGGTGAATGACCCTTTTTGCAGAATTTATAGACTTTAAAAAGTATTGTGTATCGTGTTTGATATGTTCTAGATGTAACAGATCTGGATGATGCAAATATTAAATATTATGCAATAAAGTAAAGAGTTAGAGGAAATCGAACACAATGATTTTATCTTAGTTCGACCCTTCCTACTCTAGTCCCTGGAGTTTCCTTACTCTGAGCTTTATCCACTAGTGGATTCCTTTTCAACTAGCAGGAATCAAGCCTTACAATTATCTCCAGAGATTTATTCTCTTCTGGATGTGGGATATACCACTGGAAGCACCAACTCCTAGCTGAGTCCTTTTGAGCTTGTCTTCGAATGATGACCCCTCTTCTAGATGTAGGATATACCACTAGAAGCACCAAATCCTAGCTGAGTCCTTTCTCTTTAATAGGATATACCACTTATTCTACCTAAACCTAAGATGAGTGCTCCAGGGAGATCCCACTTAAACACTAACTCTAAGCTAGTTCTAAATCTCAATACTCACCCAAATATGATTTTTCAAGGTTTTGGTTTTTAAATTCTTCAAGTTTATAACTTACTTGAGAATTCTTACAAAACAGATTTGGATATATCAAGTTCTTGGAGGGATTTTGTTCACTGATTGAATTTACTTAAATTCTCTTTATAATAGCATCTTGTGAAATCAACCAGCACCTTCTCAATGTGTGAAGATTTACTTTTATAGGCTTTGATCATAAATGTAGCCATTGTGTACCATTGAGGTTGATTTGAATCTTCACCGTTGATCAAGTATGATGTGGCACTTCTGGAGCCATTGATCAATCTGTTAGACTGAATGAATGTCCTGTTTGAATTTTTGGGATTGAGGCTAAAAAGTTGCCAGTGATCGTTTGTTTGGATTCTAGCAATTTGCCACCTTTTATGTCGTTTATTTTTAGTGTGAGCTCCAAGCACCATTCCTATTGGCCTATATTAAAAAGGTTGTTACCTTTTTCTCTTTCCTATGTCAGTCCTTTTATCCTTTTCTAGAATGCGTGCTAGCTGTCTCTTTTACAATCTTCAAGGCAAAAGGATCTTTGACTTCAGACCGAAAGTGGAGGGAAAAGGTAAATATGAACTTTTCCCTTTATCTTGATAATTGAGTCTTTCGGATGTCTTCAGACTTAATATATTCGGATGCTTCTTCAATCAGTCTTCTCTTTCGAATGCTGCTTTTGAGAGGTTAAAAGTTTGTTTCCTTTCCAAACTCTACTCGGATGCTTTCATTGTGCACTTAGGTGTTTAGAGCCTTCAATATGTGTTCGAATGACTTGACTTAAATTATATGTTTTTGTTTTCTTCAAACCTGATCCTGATATGTTCTTGAATTTGTTCTTCTGGATCATTGTTTTCCAACAATCTCCCCCATTTGATGGAAACAAAAACCTAAGTACCTTTAAGCATGAACATAGGAGTTATATGAACTAAGTATGATTCTTGATACTTAGCCATTTACAATTTTACTCCCCCATAATTCTAGCATTCTAACTCCCCCAACTTTTTTGCATTCTAGCTTCTAAGTTTTTGGAGTACAATTATTGATTGTACTTAGAAATAGTTTTTGAGTAGAACTTTTCACTATATATACTTCTGTTGTTAACATTAGTCAACCTCATGAAGTTCCAGATTACAAGATACAAAAGTATATAACTGAAAGAAAATTTACATAGCTAGCTATTACAAGATTTTACATGTAAAGAATAAATAGCTATACTATGATCCGTACTACTATTCCATATCCTCTTCCATAGCCTCACCTTCTTTGCTGGAGCTCTCTTCCCTATTTTGTTTGCATCTAATTAAGGGTCTCTTACCATATATGTCCTTTGATCCCAACTCTTCTGCCAAGCTTCAAAATACATGGAATAATCAACATTCCCTTCAAGCCGCTTCTCAATAGTTGTATCAACAGTGGGAGGAAGGAGATGGATGGGTTTGATGATCATTTGGAGCTATTTGTAAGACTTAACAACATTTAGAATCATCTTTAAAGCATGTTGCCCATCTTCTTCTTCAAAAAATGGGATCGTTGCCTTGAGAAGAGTTAGATTGCTCTTATACCCAAAGAAGCCTATATCCCCAATTTGCTGGATAATGTCTTAAAGAATTGGGAGGAGAAGGCTTTCTAGAATCATAGAGGAGGATCCGGATGTAGGAGTGTTGATTGAAAGATTAGCCATACCCATTTTATGTGTTCAACCTCTTGAATAATGTCCCTCCGGCAGTTGTGAAGACTAGTATTGAGATTGTTGAGGTCCTTGTTAAATGCCTCCTTCAAGTTATTTATGAGCTTTTCTGTTCCAAAAAGATGGCATTGAAAGTCTTGGCTCGCATCTTCAATATGCTTTTCCGGGAGCTTGGGGAGTTTTTCATCTAAAAATTACAGAGCATTTCCTGGGCTGCCTGATGTTCTTCATTTAGCATTGTGAGTCTGAAAGTGACATCCTTTGAGGATTTTGTGATGGTAGTAGGAATGAATTTTTCCAATCTTTCAAACTTGCGATCGATATGCTCCTTTAGTTCTGCTTTCAAATCAGTGGATGATATGGTGACATGGCCCAAGATAGTAGCACATTTATTATCTGCTCTGGTTGTAGCCTGAGTTACTGTTATATTAGCCGTTGTGATTGCAAAATAGAGTTGGGTTAATTCCGGAAAGATCTTAGATAGAGACGTTTCTGTGACTTGGGCAGCTGTGGAAATTGAGCAACTTTTCTTTTACTCTAGATTTTATCCCTCCCAACTCTTGCTTAAGATCCGAAGTCATAGTTTGCTCTTTTATTAATTTCTCCATGAATTTCAGCTAGTCACATACACCCCAGAGCATTTTTGTGATTTTATCCTCTTTGTGCCCTTCTGTTGTAGCTTGCTCTAGTAGCTTTAGAGCCACTCTCGCCTTTTCTACTCTGGTAGGTTGGGGATTTATGGTTAGTGTGAGTGAACGACCTTTTTCTCGCAAGGACTGTGTGAGATGCGTAGCACAAGGGGAAATAATGAGCGCTGTGAAGCGTACTAAAGGGATTGATCCTTATTTTAGCATGACGAAAGATGGATTGATAACATTAATGTTAAAGTAGAATTTAAGTCCAATTTGCATGTTAAGGGACACGGGACTTGAAATCCCGTATTTTAAAATAGAGTTGCCACTCGGCTAAGCTCCACTGGGAATTTGGGTACGATATTTCCACTGGGTGGTTAGACCGTACCTTAAAATAGAGATTCCAAGTTTGGACGATGTTGCTTACTTTTCAATTTTTAAATCAAACCATTTACATTTTAATAAACGAGACTTCAGTTCTTATGCGATTTAAATCCGATCAATGTTTGGAGTTTTTGGTTTATATGCTATACATCACACAAAAGCGGTAAATAAAGCAAGAAATAAATTATTACATGGCTTTATAAATTCCTATACATTTTTCTAATGTGGAAAAGTAAATAAAGCGCGTAAATAACTAAAGGGGTGAAATCGGGTCAAAACCGAGCTTACCAACGTGGACCCGGCTCAAAACGATGCAAAATATATACGAATAATCATAAATAATGCAAAAAATAAATAAATGCGGAAAATAAAGCAAACAAAAGGTAAAAACATATTTTTGGATTTTTTTTAGGGCTAAAACATAATTATCGGGCATTTAAATGAGCATCTAAATAACCGAATAATCAATAAAATAAACTAAACAACCTAAAACAATAAGGAAAATATAGAAATATTTTTTGGAATTTTAGTTGTTATAAAAAGATTTATTTAGATTTATTAGGTGAAAACCCATTTTTAAGCCATTTAAATGAAGATTTAACCAATTAAATAATTAATAAAATCTAAAACAGATAAAAAGAATTAATTAAAATTAATTTCAGATTATATAAAATTTTTTGGGTAGAAATCGGGGTAAAAAACGCAAGAAAATGATAAAAAAGGACAAAAACACAAAATAAGGGCTTTTTGGCATTTTTACCAGTCCGAATGCTATAGTGGGACTTGAGATGCTACAGTAGTAGCCTGAGACGCTGCCGTTGCAGCATTTCAAGCTATGCCGGAGCATCTCAAGACTCACCGGAGCATTTGGCCCAGAAAAACGTCATAAAGTCCGAAATCGGTATTTCCCCAAAAATTCAAGGTTACTGAAATTTTAAGCCGATTCCAACAATTTTTCAGTAGATCTACAATTAAAATAATAAAATAACTTCGATTTTTTGATTTTGGGATAAAAGACGAACCCAAAAATACTGGAGAAGATATTTGTAAAAATATCAAAAATAAAGGGAAAAACACCACAAAGCAGCCAAATAATATGGAAAATAATTAAAAATAGATTGGAAACCAGATTTGTTCCTCTAGGCCATGAATCTGCTCTTTGGAGACTCGAATCAACCCTTGGTGGAATCCTTTTTGATGATTTTGAAGATTTGGGTAGTGTTTTTGAGGAAAAGTCACTAAAAACCTATTTAATCCATTTTTAACCTAAGATTTCTAACCGATTTTAGTTTAAATCTAAGAGATTAAACAAGGTAAAGACCTAAGAAATTGATTTGGAGAAATTCTGTAGCCTTTATCATGCTTTCTCTCCCTAGTTCTTAAGTTTTTTCACTAAAAAAATGAGTTTTTTAATCTGATAAAAATTAACCAAAAGTCCAGAAAAAGATGATTTTAAGGGTTTATATAGACTTAATTAGGTATAAATAACTCAATTAGTCCCTAAAAAATCAGGTTTTATGATAAAAACGGATAGAAAAACTGAAAAAGGGGGAAAACGGCTCAAACGTGCCCATGACATGTCAGCCGCGCTCCCTGGTGCACGAGATGCTCCAAGTGCAGCATCCACCATGCTCCTATCAAATCTCGCGCACAGGGAGCGGGGTTGACGCGCGGGCATGCTGTGTCCCTGGCGCGTTTCAAGTGCAGGGAGCGCGGCAAATCGGGCTATCGGGGCCAAAAACTTTAAACGAGCAAAACGTTCACCACAGTTATCCGATTTAAGCAATTCTTGGCATTACAAAAACCTCAGAGAGTCTAGAATCCAATAAAAATAATGGGACTCACTAAAAATGATCGGGTTTAAGAGAAAACCGTGAAACAAATTACTACGTGCGAGAGGAAGATAACGACTAATTTTTAAACGCATTTTAATGATTTTTAAGCGCGGTCAAAGGTGCAAAATCATCAAAAAGGTACTTGCCAAACGAGATTCAACTCTCAAAGAATAGAACAACTAGTCCGTAAAAGGTTAGAGTAAAAATTCATCAATATTCCGCGGGTCACTGAAAAGCCGATGCTCATAGTTTGCTTTTTCAAAATACTATCAGAGAAAGATGTGTCTTCTTCAGATCTGGAGCTACTTCCAGTTTCCTCTGACTCAGATGTTTCTTTATTACTTTCTTCAACTTTCTTTTATTCTTCTGCCGTTTCCTCCAACCTTTCTTTTGGAGTGGCCGCGGGCCTCACAGACCATCTCCCTCCTCCGGAGCATTTTGCTCTGGGATGGACTCGTCATCCTTAGATGCATTTTGAATTTTTGCATCTAAGTTATCCTATATTTCAGTGGCATTACCAGCCATGTTAGTAACAATAATATTTAGGTTAGAGTTACCTCTGTGTTCTGTTGGTCAGTGTGCTCTACTTCATCTTTCTCTGAATTCCTCCGAAAGATTGGCATTTTCCTCAATCTCCCCTCCAAGTGCCTTATCAGAACTTATAGCTCTTACTTTCTTAGGTTCCTTCTGAATGTTGGCACTTTCCTCAACATTTACTTTAGATGCCTTTGCAGGACTTTCCACTTCAATTACTTCTTCTGTTGGATTCAATAGATTATCTGGAAGAGGTTCTGTACTTGCTTTGAATATATATAGGTCTTCCTCTGTATATTCACTCTCCCTAAGCAGGCCAGGATCTTATGAGGAAATGAGGATAGGTGGACTGTCATTTATTGTGGTGCTAGAAGAGCCTCCGGGTCCCTCCTTCATAAGTCTGTTTGCCTTTAAGTTTTCATTTACTGCGCTTATCATCTCAGTGTACTGAGAATCCTCTGAAATAATATTGTCCGAAAGGATAGGCTTTCCAGTGACTACTATCTTCTTTCCTTTACTTGAATCTGCTTGTTTTATGGCCTTGTGGATTGGCTCTTGAATCTAGATTCCAGTAGCAGCAGGATTTGTGATTGGCTAATTTAGCCCTCTTAGCTTTAAGATCTTCATTGTATGTTGAGCCTTTTCGGATGAGAGATCTTTTAGGAACGAACTCCTCTTCTTCTGTTTCACTATTCTCTAGATTAATAGTCTTCTTCTTTTTATCTACTATCTTAATGAGCCTACCCCTCTTAGGCTTATCTAGAGTGTTTTTCAGTAATTGGTTGAGAGTGAGATCATCTTCATTTATTTCCTCTTCAGTAATAGGATTGATGTTGATCTTTCTATGTGCCTTAGTTCGGGTAGTTCTTGCTTTCTTTACCTTCGGAACAAGTTTAGCTAAGCTTTCGGCCTTCCGAACCCTATTCTTCTCCTTCTTCTCATCTCTCTGCCTTATGGCTTTCTCCTCATCCCATTTCTCATCATAGGTGTGGTTGAGAAAGTTTTTCTCAACTATGGCCCTTCCTTCTATAGGCTCTACTCCAAAGAAATCCACTTGATTCTAGGCAAGTATTTTAGTGATGAGAGCACCATGACAATACTTGTGTTGCTTTATGTAGTGGATGAGCAGAACTGGCATATTGACTTCTCTACTTTTAAACCAATGTTGAATAAGATAGTGTTGGAAGGCTGAGCCAGTGTTGACGGATCCCTTCCGGATTAGAATGAGTCTGGCCATCAAAAAGTGAAGAGTTCTAGGAATTTGTGGCTAGTGAGTGGCTGTTTTATCTCTAAAAAATCTCTTCGAAAGCCACATTTTTGGGTTATACTTAATAGTGGACTCATCACCATCATTCCTCATGATAACCCTGCTATTCTTCATTTCGTAGTGATTAACAAAGAATTCTGGAGTGATAGTGATCTCTTTTCCCTACACTATTGTTCAGAGTGCATCATAGTATTTATGGATCTTTAGGTTTGCATAGAATTCCTTGACTAGGATGGGGTAAGTTGGGTTTAACATCTAGAGAAAGATCTCCAAATGTTGGTCTTTTAGGAGGAGTTGTGTATAGGGTTCGGTGTTGAAGATGTATTCATCATCAAGATAGTTAGATGGGGTGATGGAATCTGTATCTTTAAAGTGGATTAAGATGAAATCTTCATCCTTGAGGTCATCTTCAAGAACCATGTTCTTAAGAAGAAAAATAGCTAGATCTTTGGTTCTAGTCATTTTAGAATTTTGAGAGAGGAAAAATTTGGGAATTAGGTTTCTAAATGAAAAATTACAGAGTAACAGTAGATTCGTTGCTCGCATAAAGATAAAGAAGGATTTTGCGGGTTTTTTATAGAGTTTTCAAGAGTGAGGGTAATTTGGTAATGTAGTTGCAGTTAAAGTTAATTAGATGGCAGTTAAAATTGATGAGAGAGGTAAATGGCGTTAAAACTAGAGAATTGGAATGGTTTATTTAAAGATAGCTGTTGAATTTTACCGCGCAGGGTTTCCTAATAAACGTTTGAAATTTAAAATGTGTACAATTACCTTTTCACGCTTTTACTGCCGTTTGTCAATTCTGTCTGCTGAGCTATCAATATTCCCTCCGGATCAATCACTGAATCTTCTTCTTTCCTTCTTGGATTTCCTTGAGTTGCCAAGGATCTTAATAACTCCGAATTCTACTTTAAATTGGATTTGACATTCCAATTACTTCTCTTAGCTTGTTGTACTGATCTTTACTCAATGGCTTAGTAAAGATGTCTTCCCTTTGCTCATTTGTTGGGATGTATTCCAAGATAACATCCTTCTTCATCACATGATCTCTGATGAAATGGTGTTTGATATTGACATTTTTCATCCTGCTATGGAGCACTGGATTCTTTGACACATCAATTGCACTTTTTTTGTAACACTTTATATCTACACATCTTGCTTGTACACCATAATGTTCCAATTGTTGCTTGATCTATAAGAGTTGAGTAACACAGCTTTTTGCTGCCATGTATTCAGCTTCTGTGATTGATAAGGCTACTAAAGTGTTCTTTTTGCTATACCATGATACTAAGCAATCTCTAAGAAAATGATAGCCTTCGGATGTGCTTTTTCTCTCAAGTGTGTCTCTTCCATAATCTGCATCAGTGTATCTTTGCAAAGTGAAATTGCCATTGCTGGGATACCATAGCCCAACTTCAATTATTCCTAGTAAATACCCAAGCACCCTTTTTACAGATTTAAGATGAGAATCTTTTAGATTATCTTGATACCTTACATAGTAGTAGACTATATAGTGTATGTCAGGTTTACTAGTTATCAAGTATAATAGTGATCTAATCATCCCTTTATAAAGCTTCTGATCTACATCTTCACCTTCACAATCCTTTAAAAGAACTATATCTAATCCCACAGGAGTGGACATGGGTTTGCTCTTGTCCATCTCAAACTTCTTCAGAATCTCCTTTGTGTATTTGGATTGATTGATGAAAATTCCATCCGGACTCTACTTGATTTGTAAACTAAGGAAGAAATTGAGTTCTCCCATCATTAACATCTGAAATTCCTTTTGCAATTGAGTGCTAAATTCTTCACACATCTTTTCATATATGCTCCAAAGATGATGTCATCTACATAGATTTGAAAATGAATGACATTGCCCTTTTTCTTTTTGATGAAAAGTGTTGTATCTGCCTTTCCCCGGATGTATCCCTTGGATATGAGGAATGAAGTGAGCCTCTCATACCAAGCTCTTGGTGCTTGCTTCAACCCATAGAGGGCTTTTTTTAGCTTGTACACTTGGTCTGGATGCATTGAGTCTTCAAATCTAGGTGGTTGCTTGACATATACTTCTTCTTGAATAACTGTGAGCGGATAACATTTTACATGGGCTGTAAGGCTGGGCCGAAGGACCGGTCTCCTGAAAATGATGAGTGTGATCATGATGGTAGAAAATGATTTTACATGTTTTAGTGTTCAAAAGATATGAGATCAAAATCCCGTACTTAAAATAGAGTTGCCACCTGGTTCAGCTCAATCGGGAAATTTAGGTACAATTTTCCCACCGGTGGGAGACCATACCTTAAGTAGAGATTCTAATTTTAGATGATGTTATCTATTTTACATTGACCAAGTGAAAAGGTTTCATTCTTTCTTAATCGGATTTAATCCACCCTATTTATTGTGTTTTCGATTTATATATTATTAGCGCGTTATCAAGCATTCAAAGCGGTAAATATTATTACAGTCATCCAACAAATAAACGCAAAATTAAAATAATAATTATAAGGCTTTCCAAATCCTATACATTTTTCTATACAATAAATAAAATACCTGAAGGCCTAGCATTCATCTATCCTAAATCTACCTGCATAAAATGGTTAGCATAAATATGGCATATTGTACGGGGTATATCACATGACATGCATAGTTAGTAGACCAAATAAGACCCGAGTTAGCATGAGCATAATGCATTTATTTTACAATTTATGGAGCTTGGTTCGATGGCTAAAAATGGGGTTTGAACGGCATTTGCAGGAAAATTCCATTTTATCCATATTTTAGACTTGATTGTTGTTTTAACCCGATTATTAGTGAAAATGCCACATGTTATCGGGTGAGGTATGTTTTTAGGAGGTTTTGGACCCCCGTTACTACACTGTACATCATAGCTTCGTAAATTAAACTATGTTGAAAATGAAAACAAAAATAAATAAGCTGTCTAGAACCCTATACTACCGGCGGTATGAATGAAGCTGCCGACAACATCACTAATGCCGCTGGCGATTTCATTTACACAGGCAGGTTGTATGACATTCTGGATACCATAAAGAAAGGGTCCTACAAGAAAATAGAGCCGTTAGGGACAAATGAAGCCCCAGGTGGTATCACTAATGTCCCTGGCGACATGAGTGATACTATCGGTGGCTTCAACTGTCTCTGGCGGCTTCACTTTCTTACAACAATAGTAGTTAACAGTTGAAAAGCGATCAAAAACCCAAAACTAGGCACAAAACAGCAAGTAATCATAACAAATAATGAAAATGAAAGCCAAAGAACTATGGGACTCAGAATTTTACCTTGGGGCCATGAATCCACCTATTCGTGATCCCAATGACACCTCCGGGGAGTTCAAGTGATGATTTAGGTAGTAAATGGGGGATTTGAGGATCTAAATCCTATTATAGTGATTTTAGTCCTAAAATCTACTTAAATATTAGAGGGTTCAATTAAGAAAAACTAAGAAAAGATGGATTGAATCCCCTTTTCTTACCTTTTCTATACTTTATCCCACTAAATTTAGCTAAAAAAGCTCAAAACCTCTATGAGATTTCAAGTTGGAATTGTTGAACCCTTATTTTAGCTGTAAATGGCCCCTTATATAGGCTAAAATTCGATGGAAAATTGACTTTGATCAATTATCTGGCTGGTATCGAGAAAGTATGGCAAAAAGCTATCTACTGTAGAAACTCATGCCACCGACGGTATGGATGATACCGCCGGCGGAATCACTGAAGCCGCTGGCGGCTTTGACTTCTGCCAGGTCTAAAAAGTAAGCATGGCCCAGCCTAAAAAGGTGAAAAAAGTGGTAAATCCGCCTAAAAAGGTGTTTTAGCGAAATTTTGAGTTAATTAGGGTTATTTTTGAATATTTTAGGGTATTTAGGACTAAATTATTTTTTGGTAATAATTTTTCGGTAATAAATTTTTCATTAATTAGAGCTCCCACCGGGCACGTCAAATTGAATTTTTCAGTAATAAAAATTTGAAATTTTTTTAATCATAAGGAATAAAATCGAATATACGTCATCATCATCTCGGGAGAGGGACTATAAAATCCCGTGCTCACAGGCTACCCCTCAGGGGATCACTGCTGCCATAGGTCAGTATGATCAAATGAAAAGAGCAAGGGTTTACAAATTGTACCTTACAGCTGGTGTGCTAGGTGCAAAGGATGGTGAGGGTAGTTGGACCCGAAGGATGACATGTGCAGAGACTATATCAGAACCTTCAGTTGGCATTCCAGGGGTGAACCCAAAGGATGACACATACATGGACTATATAAGGACCTTCAGTTGGCATTCCAAGGGTGAACCCAAAGGATGACACATACATGGACTATATAAAGACCTTCAGTTGGTGTTCTAGGGGTGAACCTAAAGGATGACACATACAAGGACTGTATCAGGTCCTTCAGTTGGCATTCTAAGGGTGAACCCAAAGGATGACACATACAGGGACTATATCAGAACCTTCAGTTAGTGTTTCAGGGGTGAACCCAAAGGATGACACTTTCAGAGACTACATCAGGACCTTCAGTTGGTGTTTTAGGGGTGAGCCCAAAGGATGACATGTACATGGACTGTATCAGGACCTTCAGTTACCATTCTATGGGTGAACCCAAAGGATGACACATATAGGGACTATATTAGGACCTTCAATTAGCGTTCAAGGGGTGAACCCAAAGGATGATACATACAGGGACTATATCAGAACCTTTAGTTGGCATTCTAGGGGTGAACCCAAAGGATGACACATACATGGACTATATCAGGACCTTTAGTTGGCATTCCAAGGGTGTACCCAAAGGATGACACGTACAGGGATTGTATCAAAACCTTCAGTTGGTGTTCTAGCAGTGAAACCAAAGGATGACATGTAGATGGACTGTATTAGGACATTCAATTGGCATTTCAGGGGTGAACCCAAAGGATGACACGTACAGGTACTATATCAGAACCTTCAATTGGCATTCTAGGGGTGAACCAAAAGGATGACATATACAAGGACTATATCAGGACAATCAGTTAGCATTCCAGGGGTGAACCCAAAGGATGATATGTAGAGTGACTGTATCAGGACCTTCAGTTGGGATTTTAGGGGTGAACCCAAAGGATGACACGTACACGGACTATATCAGGACCTTAATTGGAGTTCTAAGGGTGAACCCAAAGGATGACACATATAGGGACTATATCAGGACCTTTAGTTATCGTTTTAGAGGTGAACCTAAAGGATGATACGTACAAGGACTGTGTTAGGACCTTCAGTTGGCAATTGATGGGGGAACCCAAAGGATGACATGCATAGGGACTATATCAGGACCTTCAATTGGCGTTTCAGAGGTGAACCCAAAGGATGACACATATAGGGACTATATCAGGACCTTTTGCTGGCATTCTAGGGGTGAACCTAAAGGATGACACGTACAGGGACTAAATTGGACCTTCAGTTGGTGGTCCAAGGGTGAACCCAAAGGATGACATATACAAGGACTGTATTAGGACCTTCAATTGGCATTCTAGAGGTGAACCCAAAGGATGACACGTACAGGGACTATATTAGGACCTTTAGTTAGCATTCCATCAGTGAACCTAAAGGATGACACGTACAGGGACTGTGAGCATGAGATTTTATAGTCCCTCTTGCGAGACGATGATGACGTATACCCGATTTTATTCCTTATGATAAAAATTCTTGTTTTTAGAATTTTTATTACCGATAAAAGATTCTCTACGAATTTCATTTTCGGTAATATTCAGTTTGACATATCCGACAATGCATTCGATGGTAGCTCAGACCGATGATTTGCACCCAAAAAATATTTTAGTCCAAAATACCCATAAAAAGTCAAATAAGCCCTAAAATATTCAAGTCATCCCAATGAATTTGCTTTTAGTCGAATTTTCTTGCTTTTTCCCCATTTTTAGGCTTGATTCATGCTTGCTTTTCAGACCTATTAGGAGGATGAGACCGCTAATGGCCTCATCAATACTACCGGCGGTATCATCCATACCATAGGCGACATGAGTGTCTGTTGTAGAACAGCTGTGTGCCTTTTTGCTCAATATCCGCCGGATAATTGATCAAAGTCAATTTCCACCAAATTTTAGCTTATATAAGGAGGCATTTTCAGCCAAAAAAAGGGTTCAACACTTTCACCACTTGAAATCTTAAGGAGATTTTGAGTATTTTAGTTATATCTAGTGGGATAAAGTCTAGAAAAGGTAAGAAAAGAGAATTCAATCCATCTTTTCTTGGTTTTTCTTTATTGAACTCTCTGATATTTAGGAGAATTCTTAGGTTTAAAATCACCAAAATAGGATTTAGAGACCTAAATCACCCCTTTACTTCCTAAATCATCATTTGAGCTCCCCGGATGTGTCATTTGGATCACAAAGAGGTGGATTCACGGCCCCGAGGTAAAAATTTTGAGTCTATAGCACTTTGGCTTTCGTTTTACTTGTTTTTGTGTTTAGTTGCTATTTTGTGCTTAGTTTTGGGTTTTTGGTCGCTTTTCAGCCAAAAATAGCTACTGCAAGAAACTGAAGCTGTCGGCGGTATCAACCATGTCGCCAACGGCATCGTTGATAGCGCCAGTGGCCTTATTTACCTTTAATAGCTCTATTTTCTTGTAGGACCCTTTCTTTATGGTATCCAGAATGTCATACAGCCTGCCTATGAAAATGAGATCGCCAGCGGCATTAGTGATGCCGCCGGCAGCTTCATTCATACCGCCGGCGGTATGGAGTTCTGCATAGCAGTTTCATTTTCCATTTTTTCGAACTAGTTTAATTTTCGAAGATAGGATGTACAGTGTAATGAGGAGGGTCCAAAACATTCCGAAAATAGACCTCACCCCATAACATGTGGCATTTTCACTAATAATCTGGTTAAAATAATTATCGAGTCTAATGTATGGATATAATGGAATTTTCCTGCAAATGCCATTTAAACCCCATTTTTACCATCCAATCGGGCTCTATAAATCTTAAAATGGATATTTCAAGTTCAGGCTAACTCGGGTTTTGTTTGATCACTAACTATGCATGTTACATGATATACCTCGTACAACGTGTCGTATTTGTGCTAACCGTTTTTATGCAGGTAGATTTAGGTTAGATGACTGCTAGGCCTTCAGATATTTTATTTATTGTATAGATAAATATATAGGATTTGGAAAGCCATGTAGTTGTTTTTTACTTTCTGCGTTTTATTTGGGATGACTGTAATAATTTTTTATTTCCCGCTTTGATGCTTGATAACGCGATGATAATAAATAACCAAAAACACAATAAATATGCAAGATTAAAACCGATTAAGAAAGAATGAAAACTTTTAACTTGGCCAATGTAAAATAGATAACATCATCCAAACTCGAAATCTCTACTTAAGGTATGGTTTATCACCCGGTAGGAAAATCGTACCAAAATTTTTTGGTTGAGCTGAACTGGGTGGCGACTCTATTCTAAGTACGGGATTCTAATCTCGTATCTTTTGGACATTAAAAGTATGTTAAACCATTTTCACAATCACCATCACGTCCATCATCATATTTTTTGAGGGATCGATCCGCCAGCTTAGCGTTACAGCCGTCACGTAAAATGTTGTCCGCTCACAGTGGCAACTCTGTTGGGGATCTATCTCTTTAAACTTGAACTTAAAATTTTCAATAAGTTTAAAAAGATTTTGATGATGTATTGAAATCCTTGGCCAAATTAAAACTTCATTCTTTTTCATGACGTTTTATCCTTACGCGTGTAGACAGTTTGGTAATATTAGGTACCCCATTTTACCCCAGAAGCTCGCCAAAGCATCACTCATGCCCTATTTGGAATTGAGGATGCGTAGTGAGTGGATCACTTGTTTTAACCAATACATAAACTCCTGTGATTGTACCTATTTGGGGAGTGGTTGAGTAACGTGGAATCAAAGTAAATGAGAACCTTCTACATCAACAAACCTATACAAAAGCCGTGTTAGAAAAAGCCTTAGCACTTCATTCCCTTAGGATTACCAAAATAATGAAAATAATTGGGACACGCTTCTTTCACCATTTTCAGTAAGAAGATAACCTCCATCATTTCCAAAGAGGCATTACGTGGGAGTCATAAGATTGGAAGAGGGACATTTCATGTGCCATGTGCTACATGCTCATGCATCACCCATGCATCGGCTTCAAGAGCCAAGAGTCAATCAACTAACCCTTACCGATATCCATTTGTGGAAGAGGTTTATCAACATCTGTAGGACTTCTTTTGTACCACTATTAAGTCACGACATATCACTATACGCGGTAAGAGGTGCGAACGTCCTACATATGTTGGAGCGATAAGCTGCCGCATCATCGCTAACCACATCTACGTGCAACCATACATACCATGCATCGATTATTAGACAAAGGTCAATCAGCCCATCTATGACATCACACAATCCATGCATGATCTGATCCGTTGCCTACCATTTCAGCTAGGAGGAGATGAAGTTATCGTTGCACCTCAATTTGGAGAAGGCCTGAACACCATCTGATTCTTTGTTCTCTTACCCGGGTAGTCACCATAGAAGTCAAAGAGGTTCGTATACTAATTCCAATAGGGAGTCAGATTTAGTTGGGTCCGAATTCCTCTCAGCCAGCCATGTCTTTCCCAAACAATAAAGGAAACCTCCCTCCACTTGAGGATCCGTTGGGCCCTAATCCCACCTCGGGAGCAGCGTCTCAGCCCTCACCAGGTTTTGACTTCACCAGTGCTATGGCTCAGTTTTTAAACTCAGATGCATTCCAAGCCTCTATCCAAACAACTATCCAAGAAGTTGTCAAGCAAGCCCTTAAGGATAGGAATTCCGATCGGGTCTTTGAGTCCGATATGCAAGGCTAGAATGGTTCAACACATATGTTGGCTGGTCCGGTAGGGGCAAGACTCGTTGCACCAGTTTTTCACCTAACACCCTCAATTCAACCCATGGCAAGCCCATTTCTGTTTGGGCAAACCTCTACTTTCCTGTAAACCTTGACAACCCCATTAATTATTCCTTACAATTTGAGACCTTTGGCTTAGAGCTTGGTTCCTCCAGTATTCACTCATCAGTTTTTAGCTTCCTCTAGTGGGCTAATCTAGCCTATACCATCCTTTACACCTCCTCAGTTTTTTTGTAACTCCTAGGGGCAATACCTACCCCCAGAATCCTTTCAGTAGCTAAGTGATTGCTTATCCTTGCTTTGACATTCCTCCACCATCTCCGCCAGTCCCAATTAATGACTAGGTCATGCAACCTTCATGCATGACACCTAAAGTAGCTGCTTTGGTTTCCTAGATGGTGGCCTCTTAGACCAACCTCGACCAGGTCATGCAGTCTCCAGGCTTGACACCTGAGGCCACAACTTTCACTCACCAGCCGATCAATAACTAGGTCATGCAACCTCCGAGCATAACGCTAGAGATTCAAGCTTACATCAACCATCTTATAGCTATCAAGGAACCTAAAAAAGTAGAGGATTGGGTCCCCGATAATTTTAATATACCAAATATAGCATATTATGATGGGTCTAGTGTCCATGCTTCCCGTATTATCATGTATGAAAGAGTTATATGTATAAAGAAATTAAGTGACAAAGTGATTGCTGAAATGTTTCCTTGTTCCCTTTAGGGCCCTGCTCTCGAATGGTATCATACCCTACCTCAGAACATTGTTATTGATTGGAAACTTCTTTCTGAGGCTTTGAAAGTGCACTATGGTTTCAACACCATGATAGAAACAACCCTCTAACACCTCAAGGGAGTTCGCTAAGTGACCATCAAAACCTTCAAGCAATATTTTAACCGGTGGATGTCAACCCAAGTCTTGATGAATCTAAGCTAAGCCTAGAGGTGATGATTGTCAAACTCCTAGAAGGCTCCCTTCCTCTTTTCTCCAAAGAAATGGGTACTAATTCAATCCTGTCTTATAAAGCTATGTTTGAAAAGGCTAAGAAAATTGAGCACGAGGTAGAGCGTAAAAAGGTAGAAAAGGCAGGAAAGCCCTAGTTCAGAAAGAATAATGATACTCAGCCCATAGCCCCGGCACGTGCTAAACCTAAAGCCCTGACTGCAGTTCAGGAAGTTTATCAAGCCCCTGCTACACCCCTAGCAATCACTTAAGCCCCACCAGCAGTCACTGTGGTCCAGCCTCCTTGTCCTCCTTTATTTTTGCTAATCAGTTCAAACTCCCCCTCCAGGTTATTTTCAAGCGTTTAAGGGAAGCAGGTTATATCCAGTCCCTTTAGGAGTATAAACCACCCAAACCCATGGATAAGAACAATTTCTATAATAAATACCACATTCAAGTGGGTCACCAAACCAACAACTATAAGGCCTTGCTCTCAGCTATCCAGCGCCTTGTTAGTGAAGGAAAGATCGCTGAACCTGATAAAGCCTCGAGCACCATTAACATCCCTTTGCCAAATTTTAGGAGCAAGGTGGGCATGATCCATTCCGACTTACCCAAAGCCATCATTTTCAATCTCCTCACTCATAGGCCAGGGAGTGATAATTTAGTTCTAGTTATCGATTTCGGTCTCCCATCCAATTCAGTCTTTGATCTGATCAGCCAACTAATCTAGGGGTAATTCAGTTTAGGGTATGGAAGTTGAGCCGACTCCACCTAAGAAAAAAAGCCGTAGAAATCAGCCTTTTGTGGCCAAGAGAATGAACTCTGAGAAGAAGCCGTTCTTCAGCATAGATTCCTTTATTTTAAAGGATGACTATTCTAATGAAGGTGAGGGAGTAGTCAAAGAAGCCAAGGTAGTGAGCACTGAATTATTTAGGGTTAATTCACCTACCGATGAAAAGCTAAATGAACTATTTTGGGTCAACCTGAATGAGATTTTCAGTTTGGATGGGTATGAGCTGCAAAACCCAAATTTAAATCCTAATGAACCGCAATATCTATTTGAAACATGAGCCACTCGGAGTGTCCTACTTGATAATATTCTTAACATTACTCGGAGTGGCCGTGTATATTAGCCTGAGGATCATCGTCTCCATCTGGATAAGGACCCGGTCCCTAAGAGAGTAGGCACCACTGCAAGGCCTCGTCCACCTCTACCTATCCCGACTAGCCTCGAGGTCAATCCTCTCATTACTCAACTCAAGAATACCCAAGATCGTTATAGTATATGGCAATTAGTTATTGATTCTGATGGGCATCGTAGGGGATTGATTAAGCGACTACTCGATTTGGATGCTACTCCGACCACTTCTATTGTTGAGATGTGTGCGAGGGTCGGGGAGGCTATTCCTCTAAAGAAAGGACTGTAGATTATATATGACCATTTTAATCTCCCGCTTGAGGGTAGGGATCATAACAGGGCCTTATTCATCTGAATTCAGATTCTCGATAAGACCATACCCTGTGTCATGGTAGATGATGGCTCTACCCTAAATCTCTATCCCCTAAAAGTCCTTCCCCACTTGGGTCTGTCAGAGGAAATGCTTGAAAAATCCTACACTATTATCCACACTTATGATGATTCAAAATACAGTGTGATGGGGGCCTTTAAAGCAGAAGTCACTGTTGGAGGTGTTACGAGCAAAGTGCGATTCACTATACTTGACATTCTTGTTACTTACTCTTTGTTTCTCGGCCGAACTTTGCTCCACACCTTGGGTACGGTTCCCTCCACTCTCCATCAGAAAATCAAGTTCGTTCATGAGAATAAATTGGTAACTATCGATGCCGACCCCGCTTCATTATGGCTGTTATGGAAGTCAAAGCTAAATTGGAGGAAGGTCTTTATGTTTTTGCAATTTATAAGACTAAGAAGTCATCTCCCATTTGGCATAGTTATCTCCACTCTGGTATAGGGAAGCTAATGAAGAGAGCCGGGATAAGCCTGGCAGAGGCTGTGGGATGCATGAGCATGGAATTATCGAGGCCTTAGAGCTGAAGGAGCTTGTTTGCTAAGCAGGATTAGGGTATAAGCCTAGAAAAACCTATCATCGTGTTCCTTCTGGCTACTATCGCATGGTGACTATTTGTGAAATTCAAGGTAAGAGGCCTTATAAGGGAGAGCTAGAGCCCGTCGAGCATAATGGGAAGATGTGGCCCAGTTTTGAGATCTTCAAGGATGTTTATGACTTTAAAGCCGGCTGTATGGTTATTTCTGCTGAAACCATACCCACTGAGCTTGTTGCCCCTATCAATGTCATTTTTGATAAGGTCAAGGGAAAGGGTAAATTATATCCTGAGAATGAGTCTGGGGGAAGTAATGAAGAGTCCGTCGATCTAGAAGTTGAAGACATTATGGCTACTATGACCATGGCTATGGCATTTTTGATGAAGAAGGGTTAGACGGGTGAAAAAATTGGGGAAGAGGATTCCATGACCGGGATTATAAAGAAGCTCACCAGGGCCTAACTGAGAAAGCTAACCTGTCCAGGGAACCATCCCTGACGACTCTTGAACATGACCTGGATGCCATTTTGATGAAGACTACACCTGCTGCTGACATCGCCACTGAAGCCCCTCCGCCTGTGGAGGAGGATGCTATAGATGATGCAATTTTTAATATTTTTGATGTATTTAATGCAAACGATGTTGCCTATAAGGCTTTCAATTCAATGAATGACTCTCATTTCATTTACTTGTTTGATGTTTTTCCTGATGGATCCATGCATTCACATAACCTTACATATAACGTTTTTGGCATTAGCGATACTACTTTAAGTGAAATAAACCTAAGTACTAATGACAAACCTAAAATGGAAACCATTTCCCACGACTTAACTCCAGAGGAAAAAAGTGAGATAATAAAAGTGCTTAGAGATCACATTAATGCTTTTGCCTGGTCGTACAAAGATATGACGAGATTTGATCATCAGATTGCTGAGAATAGAATTCCAACCGATCCCAAGTTCAGGCATGTCAAGGAGAAGCTCCATCGATTAAGATAGAATGGGAAGATCAAGTTAAGGCAGAGGTTTCAAGGTTGATTAAGGCTTACTTTGTCGAAGTTGTGGAATACCCGACTTGGTTGTCCAACATTATTTCGGTTCCGAAGAAAGATTTTTTGTTGACTTCCGCGATCTCAATAAAGCTTTACCTAAGGATGATTTCCCACTTCCTGACATCAATATTTTGATTAACAGTGCTGCTAGGGCAGCTATGTACTCATTTATGGATGGATTCTCAGGTTGCAATCAGATCCTGGTGGATATCATCGATAAGGTTAAAACGACGTTCATTACCGAACGGGGGGTCTATTGCTACAAAGTAATGCCGTTTAGGTTGAAGAATGCTGGGGCCACTTATCAACATTTCATAACTGCCCTCTTACATGACATGATCCATAAAGAAGTGGAGGTATATGTAGACGATATTATTGTGAAGTCGACTACCCGAGAAGAGCACCTGCTATTCTTGATAGATTTATGACTCGTATCGAGAAGTATAATCTCCACCTGAATCTAAAGAAGTGTGTGTTTGAGGTTAATTCAAGCAAATTACTGGGACATATCGTTAGTCAGAAAGGAATTGAAATAGATCCCGATAAGGCCAAAGCCATCAGGGATATGCCTCTGCCAAAAATAGAAAAAGAAGTCCAATCATTTTGGGGGTCCTTACAATATGTCAGTCGGTTTATTGCCCACCTCACTACCGTGTGTGAACCCATCTTTAAACTATTGAGAAAGTAGCAACCTATAGTATGGAATGAGTAGTGCCAAGAGGCATTTGATAGAATCAAAGCTTATCTTATTGACCCACCAGTTCTAAAACCCCCCATCCTCAGGAAACCTTTGATCCTGTACCTGGCTATCGAAGAGTCTTCTATAGGGGCAATGCTTGTCTAGGAACATGATGATAAATGGGAGCACGTAATCTACTACTTGAGCAAGAAGTTGTTGGATTATGAAACCCAGTACTAAATTATAGAGAAAACTTGCACCGCTATGGTTTGGCTTACTAAGAAGCTGTGCCATTATTTCTAATCCTACCGAGTCCAAGCCGTGGCTAAGATTGATACATGATATATCTTTGACAATCCCTCACTCTAGTCGGTAAACTGTCTTGATGGTTGCTCTTCTTCTCTGAGTTTGACATCAAATATGTAACAAAGAAGGTTATTAAGGGGAGGGCAGTGGTAGAATTCCTGGCTCATCAACCCCTTGATCAGATTATGTTGAGAACCTGGGGTTTATGATGAGCATCTTGCCTACATTAAAATCCTCAAGCGTGTGTGGACTATGTACTTTGACGGCGTTGTGAACAGACGGGTAGCAAGCCTTGGAGTTATCATAGTCACACCGAATAACGAAATCATCCTATTATCCAAATGCTTAGAATTCACTGTCACCAACAATGGGGCTGAATATAAAGCATGCTTGTTCGATCTTGAGGCTCTCCTCTAGGTTGGGGCCTGTATGGTGTCTGTAATCAGGGATTTGGCTCTTGTGATCCATTAGGTCGTCAGGGATTAGGAAATCAAAGAGGAACCTCTTTACCCTTATATTGAAGCAGTTTGAGGCTTATCCGAGAAGTTCACCTCCAACTTGTATCGCCATGTACCCCGGGATGAGAATCAAATGGCTGACTCTCATACCACCCTGGCCTCCTTATGGGAAGGACTCCAACAACATCTTATCCGTCCATTAGTTCTCATATCAACTAAGACCCCTTTTCACGCTCAATCGATTCAGCAGGTCCTCTCCATCTCAACTGACCCCGACTAGTACTCTGACATCATCCTATTTCTCTAAATCAGACAATATCCTTCGGATTCGTCTGACTCGGATCATAACACTTTAAGGCGGCTCGCTTTCTAATTTTAAATTATCGATAATGATCTCTTCAAGTACACCAGTGATGGGTTACTGCTTCGTTGCTTAACTGAATTAGAGGCTTAAAACGTAATTGACCAGGTCCATGCTAATGAATTTGGCCCTCATATGAATGGTCTCACTCTCGCAAAGAAAATTCAGCAATTGGGATATTTTTGGCTCACCCTAACGGCCGATTTCATCGCCCAAGTCAAGTGGTGCCACCAATGCCAGATTTATGGGGATATGTAGCACCTAACACCCATTGAGCTCCATCATTTATCTACTCCTTGGCCATTCTCGGCATGGGGGATAGGCATAATCAGTGAAATTCATCCTTCATCAACAAACGGGCACAGATTCATCATGGTAGCAGTGGACTATTTCTCAAAATAAGTAGAGGCCGAATCCTACCCCAATGTCACCGCCAAGAAGATGGCCAAGTTCATAGAAAAGCATATTTTCACTCAATACAGAATTCAGCATCATATAGTCTCAGATAACGGGGTACAATTTTAAGGGGCAACCGCCGATTTGATTAAGAAATACGGGATTGAACATCACAAGCCAATGGTGCTATTGAAGCATCTAATAAATCAGTAAAAAAATCCTTACTAAGATGATAGCCGGTTACATGGATTGGGCAGACAAGCTATGTTTTGCTATTTAGGGATATTACAAAAGCATCTATACCCCAACCGATCAAACTCCATTCTCCCTAGTCTACGGAATGGAAGCGGTCTTGCCAATTGAAACTCAAGTAACCTCACTAAGGGTGGCATTAGAGGCTAAACTGAAAGAATCTGAATGGACTTAGGAAAGGTTTGAGCAGCTAAATATGATGGATGACCAGAGGTTAAAGGCCCTAGATAATCTCTAGATGTACTAGCAGTGCATGACTTGAGCCTATAACAGTCGGGTAAGACACCAGAAGTTTACCCTGAAAGCTAGGGATCTAGTCGTTAAACAGTTGAAACCTTCCACCACCGACGCAAGGGGCAAATTTAGTCCTAACTAGGAAGGACCGTATGTGATAAATAAGATGCTTAGTAAATGGGCAGTTAAGCTTATGGACATGGATGGGAATTATTTTATGAACCCCGTGAACCAGGGCAGGTTTAAGCGTTATCACATATAATCTAAAAGAAATAAATCAGAAAAAGTAGCATAAAAAATAGATATAATAATCACCCGCCTTTCAGTCTTTTACTGATCATGCAAAAATTATGGTGACACCTGACGATCGGTATTCTGCAAACTGGTCGTGCAAAAATTATGGAATATGACCAACCCGCTAGTTTGAAAACCCAAAAAGGGCGATCTAGGAAAAAATTAGGGTAAGTGAGCCAAGAGAGAGTGCCCTTTAGAAAACCAATCTAGGCTAGTTGGCACCGGGAGTTAAATCAATGGGAATAATAACAAAACATCATGTACTTTGTTTTAATTCACTTAATGAAAGTATCTCTTTTGTTGAATTCTGAATGCTTTTGTTTATGTGAATTTTGTATCCATACGGTCAAACAGCTCAAGTAAACAGGATGCAGAATTCAAATTATTCTAAACAGCACACAATAAATAAAAATAATTCCGATACACTAAAAAGAACAAGGTCTATGCGAAAGTTAAAATAAGTCTGCTGGATTGAAAACCCGAAAAGGGCGATCTAGGCAAAAATTAAGTCAAGGTTTGATATATTAAAAACTGCTAGAGGCAGTTTATGCAAAAATTAGAACCAAATAAAAGACATATAATGAAATAAAGTTTGATAGGTGTATCACCTTGACTAGCCTATGCAAAAGATAGAACTAAAAGAAAGTGCATCTCAAGCCGAGCTCCCTACATCATCATCATAATACCTATAAATCCTCCGCAAGGTGGTAGTTGAAAAGGGCTCGTGTCCCTGCTCTACTAGCTCTCCCTTAAAGCGAGCCCGCGATCACTCAGATTAGGTCATCAGACATATAATCTCAGTGAGCCATCCTCTGTAGTGTATATCAGTCTTAATGGGTTCCATATGAGCATAGACCAGAGTCTCGAATATGGCCTCCCTAGCCCACTTCTCCTAGATATGGTTCACTCATCTAGCTTTGTAGATTCCGATTTGGTTCTCGGGTAGCTTGATTGGGACTCTCTGTGGCTTGCCTTATTGATGGTGCAACCGGTACGAGTATGGAATAAAGACTTTCCAGACCTATCAACTGAACGCAGGACCCCTAAGACTCCATATCCATATCTCAGATCCTCCACCGTGGGCTAACCCACTGTATTTGTGAATTTGTATACCCCCTCAGAATAGGCATCCAAGTATCAAGCGTCAATTGATCGAAATCTGCTAGCATAAGTCCCCTTTCCCTCAGATGAACGGGTAAGTATTTCTTCGGGTTCCCCCGCGATGCCTTCTTCAGCTTCAGTTTCTCTATTAGCGATACCTATAAGCCAATTTCAGATAAGAGCAAAAGGAAGTGAACTATTTGTAAGATAGGGGAGAATGAATACCTGTAGTAGTGTAAGATGGCCACCGATAAGAGTCGGGTTATTGGAAGCAGCATCTGTGCTTAGCAGGATCTCTGCTAGTCTAACAACTATGGAGGAAGCCCCTATTGACATAGGCCCGATAAGCAAAATTAGCCTAAAATGGGCAACTGGGCCCACTCCAAACGTGAACTCCGCCATAAGTAAGAACACTACCATAGAAGGTCAAGCAAGACGAGATATAGGGGCCCTTCGGCACCACTCCAACATGGTACTAAGTTTAAATCTAGGCTTATCAGGAAGTTTAGATAGAAATGGGTCCACGGAGTCTAGATTCCATAACCCTCGGGGTACACCATCCGTACTAAAGTAACCACCGGGAGTGCTAGGGGCATACACTTAGGGCATGGAACCCCTAATATGGCATGGAACTCCTCAAGTAGGGGGTATAACTTGAATGAGGCAAATCAGAATACATGGTCCATCCGATCCCAGAAAGACAATGTCGCGCGAAGGAATTCAGGACTTATGGGCCACCCCGCGACAAATCGAAAGCCCCATAACCCAAATTTTTCTAACTTTTTCTAGTCTGCATTTCCTAAGCTCTCCAGGAAGCCCTTTAGCTGCTGATTGTGGTTTGCCATGGTTTAGTTTGAAAAATGGCCAAATCTAAGTTTCTAGGCTAGTAATGTTGCCGACGATGACGGCGATGCTGCCGGCGGTATGAAGCGAGTGTTGGGCGGTGTGAGGTGAAGCCGTCGGCCGTATGGATTATGGGTGACTTTGTTTATATTATTTAGCAAATAAGATGGGTGGAGATATCAATAATGCCACCAGTGGCATGATAGTATTTTCTACAAATTTCGGGCATGTTTTAACCAGTTTAGACCTATGAGCAACCTGTAAAAATCTTGTAATCTATCTCCAGAACATATCCAAGCATAAAATTCAAATCTTATTCAAACCAAAAGCCCAAATGCATAATCATACTAAAATATCCAACTCCTAAGTCTAAACAAAACCAAAATAATCCAAGATCCAAAATCAAGCATCCAAAATCATTGTATCAAGGGTACACAAACCAAAATTCGTATCCGAGCAAATAAAAATAGAAAGAAAAGGGAGACGAAGGGGTAGATGAATCTAGAACTGGTCACCACCATCGATCGTGGGAGATGTATACTCCATCTCATCCATGAGATAGTAGTTGATGACATCCTCCTCAGTCCCTGGGATGCTCCAGGCACTCTCAGGATTACCTCTAGGATGACGACCAGCTGCCACCTTCCTTCCCCTATGGCTCAGATCAGCCGGGGTTGCATAATCCATATTGTGTTTGCTTCTCCTCTCATACAAGGTAGCGTCTAGCTGGCTCTCTAAATAGCTCACATGGTGCTGAAGTGGCCCCGTCTCCTCCTGGTACCTCTGTTGGGCCTCATTAGCATCCGATCGTGTGAGGGCCATAAAATCCTATAGACAAGGAAACAACAACAATCCATATCATTCATGACATTCATACATGCATTTTATTTTACCATATAATATCATAACATGGGATATACTTAAGTGAACAAGGTCTGAGAAATGAGAGTGCCCCTGAGAGCAAAGGCATTTCTGGCCAACCGCTCCGCCTCAGCACGTGTAACCTGAAAAATCCAAAAGAAAATCAAAAGGAATTCATAAAGGCTTAACATATGGATTTGTTTGCATTTGTTCAAGACTTACATGAGTGGTTTTTTTAGCCTAAAGTTCAGTAAGTGGATGCTTGAGGTGATCTCCCTAGTTTAAAAATTGCCTCTCGAGTTCATTACTAGGAAATGAGCTTCCAAAGCAGTCGAAAGGCTCCCCTTTATGAATTCAGCACCCTCGGGTATGCCCTGGCCTCGTATTCCACTATCCTCGGCTAGCCCTCTCTTCCTGGGAGGTGCCTGAAAATCAAAAGCAACACGAAAGATAAGAATACACAACCATTTTGACCCAAGCATATGGCATATATATAAACATAAAAGAAGGGCGTGATCTCACATCAGAAGAATGGTGCCCCTCGTGAGCCATCAGTGCCTCCTGGCTAACCTTGCACTGCCCCTCGGGATTGCCCCCACCTCAACACTTCCTTCTACTTTATCCCTATCGTTCTCGGTAATGATGCCATGCCTTTGCCTTTTTATGTCTTCCTCCCACTTCTTTGTGTGGAAGGCGATAGAATCGTTGGCATGGATGCGGGGGCACATAGTCAGTAAGCGCGATATGTGGCCGTTATAAGGGCCAAGGACACTCCTAACCACCCAACCGTTGCCCTCCAAATAATTAGCCTTATTAGCCATACCAATTATGGTCAAGTAAGGCCACTAGAGGCCTGTAGGGGGATCCTCGGACACTAGCCTAGTAGCAGGCATAAACACCATCTAGCCACGAACTCCCTCTCCTAAGTACCAAGGCAAAGCCAGGGGGTATTCCATCACAAACCTACAGTCATCCACCTCCCGCTGGATCGTAAGGACTACAACATGGTTGGACACCTCCTTGAAGGGGTCCCGGATGACCTGACCAATCAATCAAATAGAAAGCTAATGTAAGCAATTTAAATTTATAAATGTGTTTTTGACTAATGGTTTGTTGAATGTAAGACATGGCTAAAAGTTAAAGTAACATACTGAGCCAATCTGTGAGTTCCTCAGGGCCTCCCTGAACGTGGTAGAATACTAGCCGAGTCCTCCAATGCTCCCGCACCACCGGACGAGAAAATGTGAACCCTGCAGTACCGTAGTATTAAACTTGATTGGGAGGAGGATCTGATGCTCAAAGGCCCAAACCTATATAATTGACAGCCAATCAGTCCAAAAGCTCAACACATTGAAAAGAGAAAAGCAACTAACCATGATAATAAAGCACTATTTGAAAGGATATACCTGACCTATAGTAAATCTGAGCTAAAATGGCTCTAGAACAATTCTTCTCCTTAATGGTCGCCACATCCTCAACATCAAAAATCAATCCGTAGTTGACCTTGCTGGCCGAGACCGGAAAGAATAGCACGATCAACAAAGAAATGACAAAAGAGCAGACGCAAGAAGCTCGCTGGGTTTCGGGGACCACTCCAACCTCCATCCAATACTCTTATAGCTCTCTATAGCATAATAGCCCCGACTTGGGCTTTAATCCAAAAAGCTCCATCACCCTTTTCACCACCGACCCCCTGAGGTGGTTCTTCTCCATATTGATGTCAAAGTGAATGACTTGCTTGGTCCATGGTAGCCTGGTCATCACCACCATGCCAGAAGGGGTAGTAGTCACCTCGCCAATCTGGAGATGAAAGGTATGAGTGGTCTCAAACCACTTCTTAGTCAAGGCGGTCAAAGCAGCATGAGAATGCTTTGGCATCAGTAGGGGCTTAGCACGAGCTAGACCCCCAAAACCCGTGTCATCTATAACAGCCGCAAGTGTAGAATCCTTATTCTCTATGTATTGCCACCACTTGCCAATAGTCCCATACGCCTGGTCCAAGTGAGAATGTGTGGCTGCAAAAAAATGAGAAGAGCAACTAATCTATAATGATGCCACTGCTGGGCTAGTGATGCCGCCGGTGACATTAGCCATATTGCCAGCGGTATAAATGATGTCGCTAGTGACATCATTAAAATCAGCAGCGACATAGCAAGAGTTTGGCCCTTTTTAGAAGGGCTGAAGCCGCTGGCGATAAGAGTGATGCCGCCGGCGACATCAATTTCTGCGGGCAGAATCCAGTTTTGCCTAAAATCGCACCAAATCACTAAAAATGCAATTAATCAGTCTCAAGGCATAAATCAAGCAGAAAATAGTCCTATAAGATGAATTCTAACATATAACTCATGTTTTTAACCTTTGTTCTAAATTTTTTGAGTTTAGAACCAAAATCTTCAAAAGAAATGAAAAGTTTTGAGTTTTGTAGGATTACTTGGATGTAGGAGATGTAGTTCTTCATGTCCGGGACAAGCTTGTCGATTGGAGCTGCAATCCTGTACCCGAATACAATGTTGGATTCCTTGAAGCCATTACCCACATGAATAGGGCAAAGTTTCAGCCCCTCAATGGAAGAAGCGGGAAGATCATCAAACTTGGAACTGCTAGATTTACACCCAAAGATCTTCTTCATGATTAGGAGTAGAAAGTGGGGAGAAAAGAATTTTTTGAGAAGTAGAGAGGGAGAGAAAGAGTACTGCTACTAAAACAGGAGAAAAGAGGAGTTTAAATCCGTATTAAACACCCGCACGAAATTTAAGGAGTTTAATTATATCTGAAACTGTCTTTCCATACCGCCAGCGACATCAGCCAAATTACCATCAATATCAGTCATGCCGCTGGCGGCCTCACCATCACCAATTTGAATTTTGAATTTCTTTGACTAGTTAAAGGTGCCACAAAACGGCCAGCGGTATCGCTGCATAGCACCGACGACATCATCCAAGCCGCAGGCATCAAGAATTCTCCACATGCCTTTTCAGTAATCCGATGGAATCCCGGCTCCAGCCTTAACATCCCAGGACTTCTGAAACCCTTATACTTTTAATTATCACATTTTTACTATTGATCGAAGGGGCAAAAATATTTTTGTTTCATAAAATCGATCAAGCAGTAAAAATGTCATCTAAAAATTAGTCTAATCTTGTTTTACTTGCAACTTATTGCAGGAATGATGCTCCATGATCTTACAACCTAGAAGCCTAAGCCCTACTTGGCAAATCATCAAAGCCCAAGCCCGCTTGGAAAATTGTTAAAGCCTAGGCCCGCTTCACAAATCATCAAAGCCGAAGCCCGCTTGGAAAATCATCAAAGCCTAAGCCCGACTAAGGGGCAAACCAATCGTCAAAGCCCAAGCCCACTTGGCAAATCAACAAAGCCCAAGACAAGGCAAGGGGTAAACCAATCGTCAAAGCCCAAGCCCAACCAAGGGGCAAACAAATCATCAAAGTGTAAACCCGACCAAGGGGCAAACAATTCTACAAAGCTCAAGCCCGACTAAGGGGAAAACCATTCACTAAAGGGAGGCACATCGAAAACAAAACCTTATCATCTATAAGGTATAAATCCTAACCCTTGCTCTTTCATGCAATCATGCTGACTTGTGGCAGCAGTGATCACCTGAGGGGCAGCTTGTGCGCACGGGATTTTATAGCCCCTCTCGCAAGACGATGATGACGTATTCCCGATTTTATTCCTCATGATAAAAATTCTTATTTTTGGAATTTTTATTACCAATAAAAAATTCTCTACGAATTTCATTTTTGATAATATTTAGTTCGACGTATTCGATAACGCGTCCGGTGGTAGCTCAGACTGATGATTTGCACCCAAAAAATAATTTAGTCTAAAATACCCATAAAAATCAAATAAACCCTAAAATATTCAAGTCATCCCGCTGAATTAGCTTTTGGCCGGATTTTCTTGCTTTTTCCCCATTTTTAGGCTTGATTTATGCTTGCTTTTCAGACCTGTCAGGAGGATTAGACCACTAACGACCTCATCAATACCGATGGCGATATCATCCATGCTGCCGGTGGCATGAGTTTCTGCTGCAGAATAGCTATGTGCCTTTTTGCTCGATATCTGCCGAATAATTGATCAAAGTTAATTTTCACTAAATTTTAGCAAGGGTTCAACACTTCCACCACTTGAAATCATAAGGAGATTTTGAGTATTTTAGTTAGTTCTAGTGGGATAAAGTCTAGAAAAGATAAGAAAAGAGGATTCAATCCATCTTTTCTTGGTTTTTCTTTACCGAACTCTTTGATATTTAGGAGAATCCTTAGTTTTAGAATAACTAAAATAGGATTTAGAGTCCTAAATCACGCATTTACTTCCCAAATCATCATTTGAGCTCCCCGGAGGTGTCATTTGGATCACGAAGAGGTAGATTCACAGCCTTGAGTTAAAAATTCTAAGTCTCATAGCTCTTTGGCTTTCATTTTACTTGTTTGTTGTGATTAGTTGCTATTTTGTGCTTAGTTTTGGATTTTTGGTTGCTTTTCGGCCAAAAACAGTTGTTGCAAGAAATTGAAGCCGCCGGAGACACTTGAAGCCTCCAGCTGTATCAACCATGTCTGCAGCGACATCGTTGATACTGCCAGACGCCTCATTTACCCCCAATGGCTCTATTTTATTATAGGACCCTTTCTTTATGGTATCCAAAATGTCATACAGCCTACCTATGTAAATGAGATCGCCAGCTTCATCAGTGATGCTATCGGCAACCTCATTTATAACGCCGGTGGTATGGAGTTCTGGACAACAGTTTCATTTTCATTTTATGTCTAACCTTGTAAGCACTAGATTTTGCAGTCCCTCTTGCGAGATGATGATGACTTGTTCCCGATTTTATTCCTCATAATATAAATTCTTTGGAGTTTTTTTTATTACCGATACAAAATTCCCTGCGAATTTTATTTCTTGTAAGAATCCAGTTCGGCATGTTTGATAACGCGTCCGGTAGGAGCTTGAACCGATGATTTGCACCTAAAATTAAATTGATCTCTAAATATCCATTAAGATATCATTAAAATTAAAAAAAGATGCCTTTTGACTGTCTTTTTGACCGCTTTGGCAGCTTTTTGGGCTTGTGGGCCCACTGGCAGTCAGCTTGCAGGAAGCTAATGCCGCCGGCGATATCGCTCATGCCACTGGTGGTATCGCTATGTCGCCGGCGACATGGCTAAATCGGGCTTCGGCAGAATGCTTTCTTCTTCTTTCTTGGGTATACTCTTTTTTGTGCCATTTCGCTGAGAGTGGGTGAAAGGTCTCAAAGACCACCCATATTTGCCTATAAAAACACTCCTTAGGGTTTCAAAATGGGGGGGGGGGATAACAACAACAATTATTTAAAATTTAAAAAGTAGTTTTAGAGTGAGAAAGCTCACTTTTAGAGAGATAAGGGGGAGAAAAGGTAAGAAAAGGGATCCTAATCCATTTTTCTTGGTTTTTTCTTCTTTGATTCTCTTAGTTAGAACTTAAAATCAGTAGACTTTAGGATTAAAATCAACTTAATAGGAATTTAGAGACTTAAACTCTTAAATTTATTACCAAAATCACCATTTCAATCTCTCCGGAGGTGTTCCTTGGTTCACGAAGAGGTGGATTCACGACCCTGAGGAAAAAATTCTGAGTCTCATAGCTCTTTGGCTTGGTTGTGCTATTTTGTGCTTATTTTTCGGTTTTCGTTCATTTTTTATCGTTACCTACTATTGCTGTAGGAAGCTGAAGCCGCCGAAGGCAAATGAAGTCGCTGACAGTATCAATAATGCCACCAGCGGAATCATTGATACCGCTAGCGACATCACTTCCCCCCAGTGGCCTCATGTTCTTATAGGACCCTTTCTTTATCGTATCCAGAATATTATGTAACCTGCCTATCTGACTGATACCGCTAGCGACATCACTAAAATCACCGTCAGTATCAACCATGCCGCCGGTGATATGACTTTCTTGACATCTATTTTCTTTTCGTTTAGTTCTGACCTAGTTATGTTCCCGAAGCTAGTGTGTACAGTTCAACAATAAAGGTCCAAAACCTTCTAAAAATAGACCCCACCTCATATCATGTGCCATTTTCACTAATAATCCGGTTAAAACAACGATCAAGTCTAAAATTTGGTCAAAACAGAATTTTTCCGTAAACGCCATTCAAATCTCTTTTTTTAGCCATCCAACTGAGCTTTCTAACATAACAAATGAATATGCCATGTTCACGCTAACTCGAGTCCCGTTTTGTCCATTCACTATGCATGCTAAGTGATACACCTTGTACGACGTGCTGTATCCATGCTAACCGTCTTCTGCAGGTAGATTTAGGTTAGATGGATGTTAGGCCTTCGGGTATTTTATTTATCGCATAGAAAATGTATAGGATTTGAAAGCCCTATAATAATTTCAATTTCTGCATTTACTTTTGGATGACTGTAATAATTTATTTATCGCTTGGATTGCTTAACAAGCGCGAAAATAACATATAAACCAAAAATACAATAAATAGGGCGGATTAAAACCGATTAAGAAAGAATGAAATATTTTAACTTGGCCTAATGAAAAATAGTAACATCATCCGAACTTGGAATCTCTACTTAAGGTATGGTCTACCACCTGGTGGGAAAATCGTGCCAAAATTTCCTGATAGAGCCGAATCGGGTGGCGACTCTATTTTAAGTACGAGATTTAGATCTCGTATCCTTTAACACCTAAATTGGACTTAAAATTCAACATCAATCAATCCATATTTTCATCACGTTAAAATAAGGGTCAACCCCTCGGCACGCTTTATAGTGCCCGTTATTTCTGCCCCCTGTGATATGCATCTCATGCGGTCCTCGCGGGCGGGAAAAAGGTCATCTGCTCACAGTGGCGACTCTGCTGGGGATTGATCTCTTTAAAATTGAACTTAAAATTTTCAATAAGTTTAAAGGATTTTGATGACGTATTGAAATCATTGGCCAAAACATGCATGTAGATAGTTCGCTAATTTTCTTAGGTGCCCCATTTTACCCGAGAAGCTTGCAAAAGTATCACTCATGCCATGTTTGGAATTGACAACACTTAAACTCCTGGGATCGCACCTATTTGGGGAGTGGTTGAGTAACCTAGAATCAAGGTAAACGAGAACCTTTTAGATCCACAACCCTATAGCAAAGCTGCGCTAGAAAAAGCCTTAGCATATTCCTTTAGGGCTACCAGAACAAATAAAACAGTTGGGGTGCACTTCCTTTGCCATTATCGATGAAGAAGCCAAAACTTCATCCTTCTAAAGAGGCGTTACGTGAGAGTCATAAGGTAGGAAGAGGGACATTTTGTGTGTTATATGCTACATGATCATGCATCCACCATGCATTGGCCCTAAGGGCCCAAAATAAATCTACTTACCCTTACTACTTTTGCCCATGAAAGAAGTTTAGCAACATGCATAGGACTTCTTTTTGTAACTCCATTGCGTCACCACATATCACTATATGTGGCGCGAGATACAAACGTCCCATGTATGTTGGAGGGATAAGCTGTCACATCAATGCTAACCACATTTATGTGCAACCATACATATCATGCATCGCTTCCCAAAAACAAAAAGCGTGCATACCATCCATACCATTTACATCCCATTCATAATCTAACCCACGGTTCATGATCCTAAGTAGTCTTCCTCCCAAATCCGGACCTTCGTAACTAGCCATGTCCCTTCATCGAAATGATAACTTTGCCTCGCCCAGAGAACATATTGGTCCTCCCCCTACCTCAGGAATAGCAGCTCACCCTCGATCTCTTGGGTCTGAAATCACCACCACTATCATCCAGTTTCTGAACTCAGATTAGTTTCGAAACATCATTTGGGAACTGATTCAGACAGCTATACAGATGTCCGTCAAGCAAGCCCTAGAAAGCTAGAACTCCGACCAAGTCATGCAATCTCTAGGCATGGCACTCGATAGTGAAACACTCTAGCAATCACCAACAACCGCTTACCCTGGACAAAGGGAAGGAGCCCAAAGTCCAATTCTTCTGTTATTCTCTGGTGTCTTGCCTCCGATGCTGGTCACTTTGTCATAATTTATACTCCCCGCAACCTCGGTACCTCCTCAATACGACCGGGTCATGTAGTCTCTGAGCATGACACCTAAAGTCGAAGCCCTCTTACATCAGTTGATAGCAGCTAATTATGATCAGAAAGAGCAAGTTTCCAAGAAATCCGGCATGGGCTCATTGACTGGCGGTGGTAGAACAAGCAGATCCTCCTCCTGGGTCAGGATGGGCAAGAAGACCTCTCAAAAGCCAACCTTAACCTCCGCTACCCAACTGAATAGCAGTCCTATAGGTAGTATAAACCCATGGATTTTAGCTCTCAATATGATATTTACCGACCTAAGAAAGGATGAGCTTCTCGAATCTATTCATGAGTACAAACCCCCCATAAGAGACGAAAGGAAAAACTTTTGCAGATATCATGTCTTGCCAGGTCACTGCACTAATGAATGTAAGGCCCTACTCAATGCCATACAATGTTTGATAAGGGATAAGAAGTTTGTGGAACCTAAAAGGGTGCCTAACAACGTAAATTCCCCCCTGCCATAGTTTGACGACCAAATTGGGGTGATTAATCCTGGGTTACCTAAATAAGGGAATGGGGAACTCATCAAGGCCATCTGTTCCAAGGGCAATGAAAAATCATGCTCCGACGATGAGGACAAGGAGTTAATTGAATGAAGAGGCCAAGGAGGTTATGGCCACCATGATTAAAGCCATGACAGTTTTAGCAAAGAAGCATAAATAAAGCAAAGTAAAGAACCTGATGATCAAGGCCATAAGGTAGTTCACCGAGGTCCTCACCGGGGAGTCAAGTCAGGTGAGAGACACCTCACCCAGTACCAAGCAGAATAAGACTCAGCTCTCCACCGACATCAACACCAAAGACCCTCCGCCTGTGGAGGATGAAAAGCCTTGATTTGTAATCTTTAGATTTGTTTGCTTTGTTTTGTTGAACAATTTCATGTACCCAACTTTGAGCTCCATGAGCAACTGCTATTTTATTACTTATGTCATGTTTTGACCATTTGATCCGTGCATTCATATGAATATATGCATGATGCTTCCAGTATACAGGATATTTTACTGTATGAAATTAATTCGAGTACAAATGAAGGCTCTCAAGTGGTAATCATTTCCAATAATTTAACTCTTGTCAAACACATGAGAGATAATAAAGTGCTTAAATACCGTGATAACGCCTTCACTTGGTCTCCAGATCAATAGCCAAATTGTTTAACACCATGGGTCTCTTCCAGAATTAACTCGGCAACCTCAGAATGGTGCACATTTAAAAAATGTCAACTGGTTCCCTAAAATGAAAAAAAATCATGGCATACATTTTCGCCCACGCACCCTTTCCCCTGCTCAAACCTTGTCCCAAACTTCTCTGCTCCTTAGCCATCCTTGGCGTGGGGGCATAAATGATTGGTGAACCCTGACCTCTATCACCGTAGCTGAATCTTACACCAATGTCACCACCAAGGAAATGACCAAACTCGCAGAGAAACACATTTTCACCTAACATAAATTAACTTGCATCAAACCCCTTGGGCAACCACCATCAAGAGCATAAAGTATGAGAGCAAGTACCTTTACCCCACAAGTCATAGGCCAATCACACAACCGAAGTCGTAAAATAGCCTGTCAAGTAAACCAGCTAAACAAGCTACCATTCACCCTTTTAAAGGCACTAAGTAAAAAGCCCTCGAACCAAATATCACTTAGTTTATGGAGACAAGATAAATTTGAAACCCTCCACCATCAGTACAAGGGGCACATTTGGGCCTAATCAAGAAGGACTGTACAAATCGCAGACTAGAGGAGCAATCAGAATAGCAATCAAACTAATCAAGAAAGCGCGTTGTGAGTACCAAAACTCCCACAAACTAAACTCCTTGCAATGTGGCAAGGTTACCCGATGTAACTTTGAAGGTTAGAATGAATCGGGTGATCTAGTGTGATAGCCAAACGGACACTAACAACCTTAGATAATCTGCAAAAGCATGACCCAGCGCACAATAGTAAGTCAGGTACTTGATACACTCACCAAGAGTCATAGACCCAGCATTGTGGCATCTGGAACCTTCCAACACCGGCGTTAAGAAGGAGTTTAGATCAAATTGAGAAGGCTGCCATGTGGTCAAAAGCGGTATAGAATGAGCGGGGCAATCAAAGTCATGAGCGCTAACGAGAGCGAGTCACTTGACCTAGTCAACCAGGATAGGCTTAAGTGTTATCATACCTAACAAAAAAAATTAGAAAAAGTGGCACGATAAAAAATAAATATGATAATCACCCATCTTTTGGTCTTTTATCGATCGGGCAACAATTAGGGTGACGTCTGACGGTCGGTATTCTACAAACTGGTTGTGCAAAAATGAGGTGATGAGTCAATCTCGCCCGCTAAACTGAAAACCCAAAATGGGCGGTTCAGGCAAAAATTAGGGCACGAGAGAAGAATAGTGTGATGTTAACTTGAAAACCTATGAGGGCTGGTTAACACTGGGAGTTTGATTAATGGAAATGATTGCCAACATCTTGTACTCAAGTTAAATTCATTCTATAAAAGTGTCTTTCATACTGAAACCTTTATGCTTGTGATTGTATGAATGACTGGTGACCAAAGCGAAGGAGACATCACAAGTAAGCTTAATTAAAGATGCTTTGAGCTTATCAATATTTCATTTTAAAAGTCCGGATAGACTGAAAACATCTAGGTTTATGCAAAAGTCAGAATAAGACTGCTAGATTGAAAACCCAAAAAGGGTAGTCTAGGCAAAAATTAAGAAAAGACTTGATAGATTGAAAACCCCTTGGGGCAGTCTATGCAAAAGTTAGAATAAAAAACGACATGAAAAAAAATAAAAAGGAATAAAGATAATAAAAAGAGAAGCCCAAATTTCTCTAGTTTCTTCCAGTCCGTATTCCCCAGGCTTCGTAAAAAACCCTGTAGTTGCTGGTTGTGGCTTGCCGTGGCTGAATTTGGCAAAATGTCTAAAATTGGATTTCTGGGAAAGTGATGTCGCCGACAATGTTGATGATGCCGCCGGCGATATGGAACAGGGATGGGGCGATATCACTTGATACCGCCGGCGATATAGGAGAATTTTTCGGCGATATTAGAACCACCTTCACCAGTTTGACCTGTGCAAAAACCTGTAAACAACCATATAACCCATTTCCAAAACCTGATCAAATGCAAATCCATTTTATTTATAATAAAAGCCCAAAGGCGCAAGTCATCCAAACATCCCAAACACCTAGCCTAATAAAACCAAAATCAAGTGACAATCCAAATTATTCAAACCCAATGTATCAAGGGCATGCAAACCAAAGTGAAAAGAAAAAAGACCTAAATAGCTATCTAATCATCCCATCACCATTGAATGGATGTGAGGAGACATCCGGGTCATCCACGAGCCACCGGTTGGCCACATCTTCATCCTCGTCCCTATCCTTTATCATCAAAACACTACTGGATTCCTCAAGCATAGTAGGAGGGCACCAGCTAGCCGGTATCTTCACTCTACGACTAGTACTACGGGGTGCTCTCGATCTAAATTTTGCTTGCTCCTTCGCTCATAGATAGTAGCCTACCATTGACCCTTTAGGGTTGCTCACACGACGTTAGAGTGCTGCAGTCTCATCGTTATATCTCGGTCAGGCTGCATCAGCATCCGATAGGGAAAGGGCCAAGAAATCCTGCAAACCAAGGAAAAATGACAATAATGCATATCGTTCATAGCATCTATACATACATCTTATCTTATTTCAACATGTCATAATCGGGAATATACCTGAACGAGCAAGGATTGACATATAAGAGTGTCCCTAAGAGCGAAGGCATTCTCGGCCAACCGCTCCGCCTTGCTTCAAGCAACCTAAAAAATCCAAAGGGGAAATCAAAAGAAGTCCGTAAAGGGTTATCGCAGGAATATATTTAGGATTAGGCAGAGCTTACATAGGTGGTATTTTCCATTATGAAGATCGGTGCATGCCGGCTTGGGCCTATATCTTTAGACCAAAACTTGCCCCTTGAATTCATTAGTATGAACTGGGTCTTTAGAGGATTGGACATGCGCCCCTCCATAAAATCAACACCCTCGAGTACGCCGTAGTGCCGTGTCCCGCTGTAATCATCCCGACCTTTCTTCCTTGGGGGTTCCTAAAAAGCATAAAAGGAAAGCATAAACAACCATTTTCCTATCCATAAAATTGCCGTACATGTATAAAAGCACAATCATACCTCAAAAGAGCGTACTCCCTATGAGACATCGGTGCGATCCCACCAGCCGCTCCCTTACCTACCTCACCCTCTCCCTTGGGCTCATCCTCAGCTTCTTCTTCTCCACCCTCCTCCTCTTTTTCTTTGCCCTCAACATCATCCAATACGCCCTTGAGCTGCCTTTTCTCCTCCTCCATCCTTTGGTTGTTGTGATGCTCGATCCTGCCATTCTATTTGATACAAGGGTAAATGGGAAGTAAGCACTGCAGATGCTGCTCATAGGAGCCTGGAACACTTAGAATGACCCGACCATTCCATTCAATGTGATCAGCTTTATCAGCCGCAGATGTGATCACCAGGTGAGGCCACTATAAGCCTTTAAGAGGATTAGTGGGCACTAATCTAGCAGTAGCAACGATAAACCTCCAGTTCTGAATACGCTCCCCCAGGTACCACTACAGTGACAAGGGGCACTCCATCATAAATCGGCAATTGTCTACCTCTTTTTGGACCCGGGCTACCTCTATCAAGTTCTCTTCCCCATTGAAGGGATCGAGAATAACCTAACCCAACAACCAAGCAAGCAATTGATGTAAGTATAATGTAAATTCATAAATGCTTTTTATCTACTAATGTTTTGTTTCAAGTGTGAAACAGGGACTAAGTCAAAATATCGCTTACCGAGCTCAATCGCACAGTCCTCAAAGTCTCCCGGTAGCTTATAGAATACTAGGCAAGAAAGTGAGAACCCAATGGCACGGTAGCCATCGAACTCAACCGGTGGAAGGATTTGATGTTCAAAGGCCTAAGCCTGCATAAGTAAACAATTAGTTATTCTAAAACATCCACAGTAAATGGAGCACGCACATCAAACCAAGAAAATCAAGTAAAATGATTTCAAGGAAGGTATACTTGTAATAACAAGTGGTTAAGGCGGAGGGCCTTCCCCATCTTTCGAGCACCTGCATCCAGTCCTTGGTACATCTATGCCAGGATGGCCCTCGGCCAATTCTTCTTATGGATGCTTGCTACATCCTCAATGGCGGATATCAGCCCATAGTTGATCTTGCTCCACGAAATCGGGAAGAACAACACGGTGAGTAAGGAAATCACGAAAGAGTGGATGCAAGCATCTCTATCATCCTTGAGCACCACATCCGCTCTAGTTCAGAATTGGTGCAGCTTGCTATAGGATAGCCGCCCTGAGATGGGCTTCAAGCTAAATAGCTACTTCACTCGCCTCACCATAGGCTTCTTGGTATGATACTTGTCCATATATGCATTGAAATGAATGATGTCGTTCATCCATGGGAGCTCGGTCATAGCCACATCATCGGAAGGTATGATAGTTACCTCCCTAAACAAAAAGTGAAAGGTATGGGTGGTTTCGGACCACTTCTCCGTAAGAGACATCATGGCCGGATGGGAAAGCTTCGGCATTAACATGGGCATGATTCGGGCCAAGTCTCTAAAACCCGCCTTATTAATTGCCAGTGTAAGTTTGGGATCCTTCTCCGCTATATGGTGCCACCACTCGTCGATGGTACCAATACCCCCAGTGTATGTCAGTCTGTGCGGCTGCAAAAATTAGAAGCAAAACAGATAAATCCCGATTTATTTCCTCATCGTTGATATCCGCTGGAAGGTTACTGATGTTGCTTCTGCTAGAAGCGATGTTGCCAGCGATATCATCCATATTACTGGCAGCATGGATGATATCACTGGCGGTATCACCTTAAGCAAAAATGGCATCACATTTTGCTAGGCCTTGCTGCAAGGCCTGATGCTGCTGGCGGCATCACTCATGTCGCCGGCGACATCACAACCTGCGGGCAGAACCTGTTTTGCCCTAAAAATCATACTCATCTCTCCAAAACCATAAAAATCATAATTAATCAAATCCTAAGCCTAAAAATAGTAAAAAATTGAACCTAAAACATGCAATATCAATTTATAATTAATCTATTTCCTATCATGGCATGATTTCAAGCCTAAAGCCAGAATCAAAACTTAACCCAAAAAAGGAATTTCAAGTTTTACAGGATTACCTGGATGTAGCAAAGTTGTTTCTCCTTATCCGAGGTTAGGTCGGTGATAGAGGAATAGATCCTGTACCCATACATCTTGGCCGTCTCCTTCAAACCATAAGCAATAGGAATCGAAAGAAGTTTCAGCCCCTCGATAGAAGAATCAGGCAGGCTCTCCCTAGCCTTAGCGGATTTTCCCTCGAGAGCGTTGGCAATTCTCTTCATGGTTGGAATAGAGAAGAAAGTAAAAGGTTTGGTATTATAAAGAAGAATGGAGCAAAGGGGTGCGGTTTCTGTATATGCAGAATGAGGAAGAGAAGGTGTTTTACTCCTTTTTAAACCCCCACGTGGAATTCAAGGAGTTTTAATTTATCTGAAACTACCTCATCTATGCCACCAGCGGCATCAATTCATACCGTCAGAGACATCAGCCCTACTATCAACAAAATCAACTCCCCCAGTTTGAATTTTGAATTTTTTGACCAGTCAAAGCTGCTACATGGCACATACATCGCTGGCGGCATCAAGTCAAATAGCTAGTGGCATCACTCATGTCACCGACAATATCAACTCCTCTCTTCGCATTTTTCAGCCATTTTTGGTGAAATCCCAGCTCTTGCCCCGAAATCCTAGGACTTCTGAAACCCTTGTACTTTTTATCATTACATTTTTACTGCTGATCGAAAATTTTTTTGTTTCATAAAATTGATCAAGCAGTAAAAACGTAATTTAAAAGTCTCCCTAATCTTGTTCTCATCCTACTCCTTGCAGGTACAATCCATGATCGCAAACCCAATATGCCCATTCTGTATGCTAACCAGAGATTATAGTATGACCCTATACATACCGATCTTTGAATTCATCCCCCAGAACATCATTGGAGATTATGGAATGACCCTGTACATTTTGATCTTTAAGTTCACCCCCTGTACGCCAACCGGAGATTACGGTATGACCCTGTATATACCGATCTTCGAATTCATCCCTCGGAACATCATTGGAGATTATAGAATGACCCTGTTTGTTCTAATCATCAAGTTCATCCCTTGTCCATGAATTGAAGATTATAGTATGACCCTGTACATACCGATCTTCGAATTCATCCCCCGGAACACCATTGGAGATTATAGAATGACCCTGTACATTCTGATCTTCAAGTTCACCCCCTGTATGCCAACCAGAGATTACCATATAACCCTATACATACCAATCTTTGAACTCATCCCCTGGAACATCATTGGAGATTATGGAATGACCCTATACGTTCTGATCTTTAAGTTCACCCCCTGTTTGCTAACCAGAGATTATGATATGACCCTATACATACCGATCTTTGGATTCATCCCCTAGAACATCATTGGAGATTATGGAATGACCCTATATGTTCTAATTTTCAAGTTTACCCCCTATCCTCTAACCGGAGATTACGACATTACCCTATGCATACCGATCTTCAGATTTATCCCCCGAAACATCAATAGAGATTATGGAATGACCCTATATGTTCTGATCTTCAAGTTCACCCCCTATATGTTAACCAGAGATTACAGCATGACCCTGTACATACCAATCTTTAAATTCATCCCTCAGAACATCATAAGAGATTATGGAATGACCCTGTACATTATGATCTTCAAGTTCACCCTTTATCTGCTAATCGAAGATTACGATATGACACTGTACATACCGATCTTCAGATTCTTCCCCTGGAACATCATTGGAGATTATAGAATGACCCTATACATTTTAATCTTCAAGTTTATCCCTGGAATGCCAACTGAAGGTCCCGACATGACCCCGTATATAATGCCTTTATGTTCACCCCTCCAAGATCGTAGCGTGACCCTATACACGTCGCTTTCAACCGCTATCCTATCACCCCCAAGACTTCTGAAACCCTTGTACTTTTTATCATTATGTTTTTATTATTGATCAAAGGGACAAAAATATTTTTGTTTTATAAAATTGATCAAGCAGTAAAAATGTCATTTAAGAATTGGTCTAATCTTTTACTTGTTGCTTATTGCAGGAACTACACTCCGCCAATCCATAAAGCATAAGTCTGACCAAGGGGCAACCAATCTACAAAGCATAAGTATGACCAAGGGGCAACTAATCCATAAAGCAAAAGTCTAACCAAGGGGCAACCAAATCACAAAGCATAAGTCCGACCAAGGGGCAATCTCCCCATAATGCATAAGTCCGACCAAGGGGCAACCAATCCATAAAGCATAAGTCTGACCAAGGGGCAACCAATCTATAAAGCATAAGTCCAACCAATCCACAAAGCACAAGTTTGACCCAGGGGCAAACCAGTCATCCATCAGGTATCATTCCTATCCCTTGCTCTTTCGTGCGATCATACTGACATGTGGTGGTAGTGATCCCTTGAGGGGAAGCCTGTGAGCACGGGATTTTGTAGTCCCTCTCACAAGACTTTCTGGACAGCTCTATTCTTTTTATTTAGTTCTAACCTAGTTATGTTCCAAAAGCTAGGGTGTAAAGTGCAACGACGAAGGTCCAAAACCTTCTAAAAATAGAACCCAACTCATATCATGTGGCATTTTCACTAATAATCCGGTTAAAACAACAATTGAGTCTAAAATTTGGTAAAAACAGATTTTTTCTATAAACGCCGTTCAAATCTCTTTTTTTAGCCATCCAACTGAGCTTTCTAACATAACAAATGAATATGCCATGTTCACGCTAACTCGAGTCTCATTTGTCCACTAACTATGCATGCTAAGTGATACACCTTATACGATGTGCCGTATCTGTGCTAACCATTTACTGCAGGTAGATTTAGGTTAGATGGATGTTAGGCCTTCGGGTATTTTATTTATTGCATAGAAAATGTAAAGGATTTGAAAGCCCTGTAATAATTTCAAAGCTGCATCTACTTTTAGATGACTGTAATAATTTATTTGTCGGTTCAATTGCTTGACAAGTGGGAAAACAACATATAAACTGAAAACACAATAAATAGGGTGGATTAAAACTGATTAAGAAAGAATGAAATATTTTAACTTGGCCTAATGAAAAATAGATAAAATCATCCGAACTCGGAATCTCTACTTAAGGTATGGTCTACCACCAGGTGGGAAAATCATGCCAAAATTTCCCGATTGAGTTGAGCCAGATGGCGACTCTATTTTAAGTACGAGATTTCGATCTCATATCTTTTAACACCTAAATTGGACTTAAAATTCAACATCAATCAATCCATATTTTCATCACATTAAAATGAAGGGTTAACCCCTCGGCACACTTCACAGTTTATTGTAACTCCTATGAGCACTACCTACCCCCAGAATCCTTTCAGTAGCTAGGTGATTTCTCGTCCATGCTTTGGCATTCCTCCACCATCTCCACCAATCTCGATCAATGACAAGGTCATGCAGCCTCCAAACATGACACCTGGAGTAGCTGCTTTCATTTGCCAGATGATAGCCTCTCAGACCAACCATGACCAGGTCACGCAGTCTCCGGGCATGACATCTGAGGCCATAACTTTCACTCACCAATCGATCAGCGACCAAGTCACGTAGCCTCCAAGCGTGACACTAGAGATTCAAGCTTACATCAACCATCCCATAGCTGCCAAGGAACCCAAAAGAGGAGAGGATTAGATCCCCAATAATGCAGAGCACAAAAAGGTAGGAAAAACCTATTTCGGAAAGAATAATGATACTCAGCCCACAGCCCCAACAATCGCTAAACCCAAAGCCCCGGTTGTAGTTCAAGCAGTTTCTCAAGCCCCTCTTACACCCCTGGCAATCACTCAAGCTTTGCCAATAGTCACTACGGTCCAGCCTCCTCATCCTCCTTTTATTTTGGCTAATCAGTTCAAACTCCCCCTTTGGGTTATTTTCAAGCATTTAAGGGAAGCGGGTTATATCCAGTCCCTTTAGGAGTATAAACTGCCCAAACCCAAGGATGAGAACAATTTCTATAGTTACTATAAGTGGATGACCTTTTCCCCGCCTGGCATTGTAAAGCATGCTGAGGGATTGATCCTTATTTTAGGCGTGATGAAAGCACAAATGTTGAAGTTGGATTTAAGCTCAATTTAGGTGTTAAAGGATACGAGATCAAAATCTCGTACTTAAAATAGAGTCGTCACCTGGTTCAGCTCAATCGGGAAATTTTGGTACGATTTTCCCACCAAGTGGTAGACCGTACCTTAAGTAGAGATTCCGAGTTCGGATGATGTTATCTATTTTTCATTAGGCCAAGTTAAAACATTTTATTCTTTCTTAATCGGTTTAATCCACCTATTTATTTCTGTTTTCGGTTATTATATTGCTATTGCGTTTATCAAGCATCAAAGAAATAAATAAATTATTACAGTCATCCAAAAGTAAATGCAAAAATTAAAATTATTACAGGGCTTTGAAATCCTATACATTCTCTATGCGATAAATAAAATACCTGAAGGCCTAGCATCCATCTAACCAAAATACCTGCACAAAGTGGTTAGCACAGATACGGCACATTGTACGAGACATATCATGAATCATGTATAGTTAGTAGACTAAATAAGACTCGAGTTAGCGTGAATAAGACATAATATTTATATCCTTGTGAAGCCCGGTTGGATGGCCAAAATGAAATTTGAATGGCATTTGAGGAAAATTCCATTTTTAACCAAATCATAGACTCGATTGTTATTTTATTTGGATTATTAGTGAAAATGTCACATGGTATAGGGTGGGGTCTATTTTCAGAAGGTTTTAGACCTCCATCAATGCACTGTGTATCCTAGCTTCGGAAAATATACTAGGCCGAAAAAGAATAAAATAAAATAGCTGTCTAGAAGGTCATGCCGCCGGTGACATGGCTGATGCTGCCGGTGACATCAATGATGTTGCTAGAGGCATCAATCTATAGGCAGGTTGCATAGCTTTCTGAGTACCATAAAGAAAGGGTCCTATAAGAAAGTGAGGGCTCTGAGGAATGTGATGTCACTAGTGATATCAGCGATGTCTCTAGCGACATAAGTGATACCGTCGGCGACATCACATGTCTTCGGTGACTTTAATTTCTTATTACAGCAGCAGCAAGTAACGGTTTAAAAATGACCGAAAGCATGAAAAGAACACAAATCACCAAGAATCAGCACAAACCAGCAATATAAATGCCAAAGAGCTTTGAGACTCAGAATTTTTACCTCGGGGCCATGAATTCACCTCTTCGTGAACCAAGGAAGACCTCCAGGGAGCTTGTAATGATGATTTAGTAGTAAATTAGGTACTTAAGTTTCTAAGTTCCTATTTAGATTGATTTTAACCTGATGTATACTAATTTTAAACTCACAATCAAAGGGTTGAAAGAAGAAAAACCAGGAAAAATGGATTTAAATCCTTTTTCCTACCTTTTCTAATTCGTTTCTCGCTAGAACTAGTTTCTCACTCTAGAGTTCTGTAAGTTCAAATTTTAGATTAATCTTGTGTTTTTCCTCCTACCTATTTATTTGAAACCTTAAGGTGTGTTTTTATAGGCAAATTGAGGTGGTCTTCAAGACCTTTTAGCCATTTTCACCAAAATGGCGAAAAAGAGACTATCCCAAGGGAAGAAGATGAATGCTGTCTATAGAACCCGATTTAGTCATGCCACCGACGACATGGGTGATACTGTCAACAGGATAGGGCGATGCTGCTAGTGGCATCAGCTATCAAAAGCTGACTGTCAGTAGGCTTGTAAGCCTGAAAAGCTGCCAAACACTGGTCAAAGGGGTCAAAGCGGAATTTTTGAATTTTAAAGATATTTTAAAGGGTATTTAGAGATTTATTTAATTTGGGTGTAAAACACTAGTTCAAGCTCCTATCGGATGCATTATCAGGTATGCCAAACTGGATTCTACCAAGTGTAAAGTTCGCAAGGAACATTATATTGGTAATAAAAACTCTAAAGAGAACTTTTATTCTGAGGCATCAAAATCAGGTACACGTCATCATCATCTCGTGAGAGTTACTGCAAAATCTTATGCTCACGAGCTGACCCTCGGGGGATCACTGCTGCCATATGTCAGTATGATCGCACGAAAGAGCAAGGGATAGGAATGCTACCTGATGGATGACTAGTTTGCCCCTTGGTCAGACTTGTGCTATGTGGAAAGGATGTCCCTTGGTTGGACTTGATCCTCACAGAGAGATTACCCCTTGGTCGGACTTATGCTTTGTAGATTGCTTACCCTTTAGTCGGACTTATGCTTCACTGAGAGATTGCCCCTTGGTCGGACCTATGATTTGTGGATTGGTTGCTCCTTAGTTGGACTTATGCTTCACAAAGAGATTGCCCCTTAGTCGTACTTATGCTTTGTGGATTGGTTGCCCTTTTGTCGGACTTATGCTTCACGGAGAGATTGCCCCTTGGTCGGACTTATGCTTTATGGATTGGTTGCCCTTTTGTCGGACTTATGCTTCACGGGGAGATTGCCCCTTGGTCGAACTTATGCTTTATGGATTATTTCCCCTTGGCCGGACTTATGCTTCGCGAAGAGATTGCCCCTTGATTGGACTTATGCTTTATAGATTGGTTGCCCCTTGGTCGGACTTATGCTTTACGGAGAGATTGCCCCTTGGCCGAACTTATGCTTTATTGCCCTTTGGTCGGACTTATGCTTCATGGACAGATTGCCCCTTAGTCGGACTTACGCTTTATAGATTAGTTTCCCCTTGGTTGGACTTATGCTTCGCGAAGAGATTGCCCCTTGGTCGGATTGATGCTTCGTGGAGAGATTGCCCTTTAGTCGGACTTATGCTTTATGGATTGGTTACCCTTTGGTCGGACTTATTCTTCACGGAGAGATTGCCCTTTGGTTAGACTTATGCATTACGGATCGGTTGCCCTTTAGTTAGACTTATGCTTTAGGTAGAGATTGCCCCTTGGTCAGACTTATGCTTTGTGGATTGGTTGCCCCTTGGTCGGACTTATGCTTTGTGGATTGGTTGCCTGTTGATTGGACTTATGCTTTGTGGAGAGATTAACCCTTGGTTGGACTTATGCTTTGTGGATTGGTTGCCCCTTGGTCGGACTAATGCTTTGCGGAGAGAATGCCCTTTGGCCGGACTTATGCTTTATGGATTGGTTGCCCCTTGGTCGGACTTATGCTTTGTAGAGTGGTTGCCCCTTGGTCAGACTTATGCTTTATGAATTGGTTGCCTCTTGGTCAGACTTATGCTTCACAGAGAGATTGCCCCTTGGTCGGACTTTTACTTTATGGATTAGTGGAGTGTAGTTCCTGCAATAAGCAACAAGTAAAAGATCAGACTGATTCTTAAATGACGTTTCTACTACTTGATCGATTTTGTGAAACAAAAATATTTTTGCCCCTTCGACCAATAGTAAAAATGTAATAATAAAAAGTACAAGGGTTTCAGAATTCTTGGATGATAGGATGACGGTTGAAACTGAAAGAAGCATGTACGGGGTCGCGCTGCGATCTAGGAGGGGTAAACCCAAAGGCGATATGTATAGGGTCATGCCAGGACCTTCAATTGGCATTCTGGAGGTGAACCCAAAGGGTGATACATACAGAGACTATATCAGGGACCTTCAGTTAGCCTTCTGAGGGTGAACCTAAAGGGTGATATGTACAGAGACTGTATCAGGGACCTTCAGTTGGTGTTCTGGGGGTGAACCCAAAGGGTGATACGTATAGAGACTATATCAGGGACCTTCAGTTGAAGTTCTATAGGTGCACCCAAAGGTTGATATGTACAAAGCCTATATCAGGGACCTTTAGTTGGCGTTCTAGGGTTGAACCCAAAGGGTGATACGTACAGAGACTGTATCAGGGACCTTCAGTTGGGGTTCAAAGTGTGAACCCGAAGATTGATATATACCGGGTCATGCCGGGACCTTTGGGTAGCGTACAGAATGAGCATATTGGGTTTGCATTTGTGGATTGTACCTGTGAATAGTAGAGTGAGAACAAGATTAGACAGATTTTAGATGACGTTTTTACTACTTGATCAATTTTATGAAACAAAAATATTTTTTCCCCTTTGATTAATAGTAAAAATGCAATAATAAAAAGTACAAGGGTTTAGAAGTCCTGAGATGCCAGGGCTAGAGCCGGGATTTCACCGAGGATGGCTGAAAGAAAGCATGGAGAGAGCTAATATCACCGGTGATATAAATTATGTCACTGGCGATTTAAGGTGATGTCGCCGGTGATATGGGTGCTATGTGGCAACTTTGACTAGTCAAACAAATTCAAAATTGAAATTGGAGGAGGCAATGTCACTGATGGCATAAGCTTTATCGCTGGTGGTATGAAATGATGCCGTCGGTGACTTGAATCGAGTAGTTTTAGATAAATTAAAACTCCTCGAATTTCGCGCGGCTGTTTAAAAGGAAGTAAAACTCTCTTCCTTCCTCATTCTGCAGAAACCATACCCCCCTTTTGCTCTGTTCTTCTCCAAACCTTTCGCTTTCTTCGTTATTCTAATCATGAAGAGAATTACCAAGGCTTTCAAGGGAAAATTCGCTAAGGCTAGGGAGAGCCTGCCTGATACCTCCATCGAGGGGCTGAAACTTCTCTCGGTTCCAGTTGCTTACGGCTTGAAGGAGATGGCCAAGATGTATGGGTATGGGATCAATTCCCCCATCACCTACCTAACCCCGGACAAGGAGAAGCACCTTTGCTACGTCCAGGTAATCCTGCAAAACTCGAAGTTCTTCTTTTTGGGTTGAGTTTTGATTCAGCTTTAGGCTCGAAATCGTGCCATGATAGGAGTTATAAGCGTGAAATAAACTGATTATGAGCTGATATTGTATGTTCTAGGCTCAATTTTTACTATTTTTAGCCTTATGATTTGATTAATTGTGATTTTTGTGGTTTTGGCATGATGGGTGTGATTTTTGGGGCAAAAATAGGTTCTGCCCGCAGGTTGTGATATCGCCGGTGACGAGCAATATTGCCAGCGGCGTCAGGCATTGCAAAAAGGCCTAGGAAGGTGTGATGCTATTTTTGCTTGTGATGATGTCACCAGTGGCATCATCCATATTGCCGGCAGTTTGGATGATGTTACTGGCGATATCACTTCTAGTAGAATTACAGTAAGAAATAAGAGCTGGAAAATGATTTGAGACTTATCTATTTATTTCTGATTTTTGTAGCCGTATGGACTGACCTATACTAGAGGTATGGGTATAATAGGTGAGTGGCGGCACCACGTAGCAGAGAAGGACCTCGAGCTTACGCTGGCCATCAATGAGAAAGGATTTGGGGACTTGGCCTGAATCATGCCCATGTTAATGCTGAAGCTCTCCCATCCGGCTGTGATGGTTCTTACAAAGAGGTGGTCTAAAACCACCCATCCCTTTCACTTCTCATTTGGGGAGGTGACAATTATGCCTTCTGATGTAGTGGCCATAACCAAGCTCCCATGGACGGAAGATGTCATACATTTTGATGCCTACATGGATAAGTATCATACCAAGAGGCCCATGGTGAGCTGAGTGAAGGAGCTATTTAGCTTGAAGCCCATATTAAGGTGGCTATCCTATAGTGACCTTCACCAACACTGAAATAGAGCGGCTGTGGTGCTCGAGGATAATAGGGACACTTGCATCCTCTACCATGCTATTTTTTCTAGTTTCAGGGAGCAAGATCAACTATGGGCTGATATCCACCATGGAGGATATGGCGGACATCAAGAAGAAGAATTGGTCGAGGGCCATCTTAGTGCAGATGTATTATGGGTTAGATGCGGGCGCTCGGAAGAAGGGGAAGGCCCTCCGTCTCTGCCATCTGCTACTTTAGGTATACCTTCCTTGGAAGTATTTTACTTGATTGTGCATTCACTGTGGATGTTTTTGAGCTGATTAATTGTTACTTATGTAGGCCTGGGTTTTTGAGCATCGGATCCTTCCGCCGGTTGAGTTTAAGAAGACTGTACTGCCAGGTTCCCTTTTTCTTGCCCGTTGGTACGGTGGTATTGGCGGGAAGGCAAAGTAACCCATAAAGTACATGGAGGTCTTGAAGAGTGTGCAACTGAGCTCAATATGCGATCTTTTGATTTAATCCTTGTTTCACCCTTAGAATAAAACATTAGTAAATAGCAAGCATTTATGAATTTACATTATACTTACATCGGTTGTTTTGGTTGATTATTGGTGTAGTTTGTCTTGGACCCGTTTGACGGGGTGGAGAACCTGCTAGAAGTTGTGAGGGTTAGGAATGAGGTGGATGACCGTCGATTTATCATAGAGTGCCCCTTGTCCCAGTAGTGGTACTTGGGGGAGCACGTCCGGGGCTGGAGGTTTGTCCCTATCACCTATAGACCGGTGCCCATCGATCCTCCCAAAGGCTTATGGTGGCCCCATCTGGTGATTACATCCATGGCTGACCAAGCTGATTATATCGAGGGGAATGGCTGGGTCATCCCTAGCATTCCGGGCTCTTACGAGTGGCACCAGCAGCGCCTGCTCCCCCTATGTCCCCGCATCCATAGGAATGATATAATTAAGTACCATAATGAGCAAAGGCTGGAGGAGGAGAAGAGGCAGCTCATAGGGATAGTGGATGTTGAGGAGGAGGAAGAAGAAGAGGAAGAGGAGGCTGAGATGGAGGTTGAAGACAACATTGAGATTAAGCCTGAGGGAGAGGATGAGATAGATGCGGATGTAGCTGGTAGGAGTGTGCCAATGCCCCGGGGGGGCACCCCTCTTTTAAGGTATGATTGCATTTATGTGCATAATTTGCAGTTGTTTGGGTTATAAATGTTGCTTATGTGTGTTTTTCGTGCTTTTCAGGAACCTGCGAGGAAAAGAGGTCAGGATAACTAGAGTAGGACACAATACTATGGTATACTAGAGGGTATAAATTTTATGGAAGGGCGTCTGGTTAACCCGATGGAAACCCAATTCCTGCTGATGAGTTCCTGAGGCGAGTTCTAACCCAAGAAAATAGGCCCGAGCTGGCATGCTTCGATCTTCATGCTAGAGAGCACTACTTACATAAGGGTTGAAAAAATGATAATTGCTTTCTTGCTTACCCTTGGATGTGGGTGCTTATTGATATGCCTTTTGGACTTTTCAGGTTGCGCGGAGCCATGTAGAGCAACTGGCAGAGAATAATTTTGCTCTTTTAGACACACTTATTGGGCAATCATTGGTTGTTTAGGTACATTCCCTGTTATGACATGCAAAATAAGATAGTATGTATGTATGGATGCTATGAATGAAGTGCATTGACACTTTCCCTGGTTTATAGGATTTCTTGGCCCTTTCCCTATCGGATGCTGATGCGGCCAGGCAGAGATATGAGGAGGAGACTGCAGCACTTCGACATCATATGAGCGACCTTGAGGGTGAACTAGAGGCTACTGTTCAGTAGCGAAGGAGCAAGCAAAACTTAGATAGTGCGCACCCGGTAGCACCAGTCATAGAGGAGTGAAGATGTCCATCGGTCGATGCCCGTTTGCTGCGGTTGAGGAGTCTAGCAGCATTCGGATGACTGAGGGAAGAGAAGAGGATGAGGTTGATGATTAGCTAGTAAGCCCTGAGGACGTTTCATCTCGCCCGCCCGGTAGTGGCGAGCAAGCTTAGATTTATATCTCCATTTCGCTTTTTATTTCGGTTTAACTTGCACCCTTGATACATTGGGGTTTGATTGGTCTAGATTGTTATTTGATTTTTCTTTGGTAGGCTAGATATTCGAAATATTTGAATGGTTTGCACCCTCGGGCTTTTTTTTTTACTTCGAATAAAATGGATTACATTTTGGACAGGTATTGGAAATGGTTATATAGTGTTGTTTATAGGTCTTGTATAGGCCTGAAATGATAAAATTTCTTCTGATGTCGATGGGAAAATTAATTCCATGCCGCTGGCGGCATCGTTCATTTCATTGAATGCATTACCTCAAAACCGCCCATACCCATGCCGCTAACGGCATCAGCTGATATCGCTCAAACAATCCATATCGCCGGCGGCATAGCCCATATCGTCGATGGCAACAACTTCCCAAGAACAGTGATTCAACCATTTCTTCAAATTTTACTATAGCAAGCCATACTCAACAGCTATGGGGCTTCATGCAAAGCCTGTGGAACACATATTAGAGGGAACTGCAGAAATTCGGGCTTCGTGTTTTTTACTCTAACTTTTGCATGGACTACCCCAAGGGGTTTTCAATCTATCAAGCCTTGTCTTAATTTTTGCTTGGACTGCCCTTTTGGGTTTTTAACCCAGCAGACTTATTCTGACTTTTGCATAGACCTAGATGTTTTCAATCTATCCGAATTTTTAAAAAGAAACACTAAAGAGCTCGGAGCATCTTTGATTAAGCTTACCTGTGATGTTTCCTTCTCCTAGTCATGAGGCATTTATACAATCATAGGCATAGAGGTTTCAGTACGAAAGACACTTTTATTAAGTGAATTTAATTCGAGTACAAGATGTTGGCAATCATTTCCATTAATCAAACTCCTGGTGTTAACCAGCCTTTACAGATTTTTAAGTTAATATCTCACTATTTTTCTCTTGTGCCTTAATTTTTGTCTGAACTACCCTTTTCGGGCTTTCAGTTCAACGTGTAATATTGACTTATCCTCTAATTTTTGTACGGCTAATTTACAGGATACCGACCTTCGGGTGTTCCCCTAATTTTTTTCCGATCAGTAAAAGACCGAAAGGTGGGTGATTATCATATTTATTTTTTTAGTGTGCCACTTTTCTAATCTATTTCTTTGGTTTAAACTTGATAATGCTTAAGCATGTCTGGTTGACTAGGTCGATGAACTTACTCTTGTCCGTGCTTATGACTTTGATAGCCCTGCTCATTCGGTATCATCTTTAGCCATATGATAGCCTTCTCAATTCGATCTAAACTTTTTATTAACATCAGTGTCGGAAGGTTTCAGATGCTTCAATGTCGGGTTTATGACTCTCGGCGAGGTTATTAGGATCTGGCTTACTGTTGTACACTTGGTTATGCCTTTACAGATTCTTCAAGGTTCTTAGTGTCCGTTCAGTTTTCGCCTGTATCACCTAATTCATTCTAACCTTCAAAGTTACATCGGGCAACCTTGCAAGGAGTTTCATTTGCAGGACCTTTGGCGCTTACACAGAGCCTTCTTAGTTGGTTTGATTGTCATTCTGATTGCTATTCTAATTGCTCCTTTAGTCTACGATTTGGACAAACCTTCCTATTTAGGCCTAAATTTGCCCCTTGTATGGTTGGTGGAGGGTTTTGACTAAGGGACATTTGGTTTAGGGCCCTTTTACTTGGTGCCATTGAATGGTGAAATTGTAGCTTATTTTGCTGGTTTATTTGGCAAGCTGATTGCGACTTCTGTTGTGCACTTATCTTTATGATTTGTAGGGTAAAGGTTCTTGCTCTCATACTTTATGCTCTTGGCGATGGTTGCCCCCCTAATCTTTGTTGCGAGAGGGGTTTGATGCGGGTTAATTTATGCTAGGTGAAGATGTGTTTCTATGCGAGTTTGGTCATTTCCTTTACAGTGACATTAGTGTAAGATTCAGCTATGGAGGTTGGGTTTCATCAATCGTGTATGCCCTCACGCTAAGGATGCCAAGGAGTGGAGAAGTATTGGATAAGGTTTGAAAAAGGGAAAAGTGGGGTGGGTGAAAATGTATGCCGTGATTTTCCATTTCAGGGAACCAGTTGATACTTCTTTGGTAGCTTAAAGGTGTACCATTGCGTGGTTGCTGAGTTAATTCTAGAAGAGACCCATGGTGTTCAACAATCTGACTATTGATCTATGGACCAAGCAAAAGCATTATCATGGTCTTTAAGCACTTTATTATCTCACATGTGTTTGATTGGAGTTAAATTATTGGAGTCGATTACCACATAAGAGCCTTCATTTGTACTCAAATTAATTTCATACAGTAAAATGTCCTGAATACTGGAAGCATCATGCGTGTGCTCATAAGAATGCATGAATCAGATGGTAGAAACATGACATCAGTAAGAAAAATAAAAGTTGCTCATGGAGCTCAAAGTTTGGTACATAAAAAGTTCAATAAAACAAAGCAAACAGACCTAATGATTACATATTAAAAATCATCAACCTCCACAGGTAGAGGGCCTTACAAGATCTTTGGGTGCGAATTGATCGAGAGTGAAGTGTTGGGGGCCTTCCCCAGGGCAGAAGGAGGGCAGTTAGACTAGACTGCAGCCATTGTCGGAAAAGCTTAGGTGGCTGTTGCCCAGACATCATCGTCTTTTCTATGCCACACATTTTCCATCCTCCCAGTTTGCTTAAATCTGGCCCTCCTAGTCTTATTGTCAAGGTACATTTTCCTCTTTCCACCGGCCTTATCCTTCGAACCGATAACCCTAGTAAGCTTATGTTACCTATTCTCTCATTTAGGCATACTAGAAACGTTTATACTTGCTTGGTCGATGAGCTTTGTGACCCTAGGCATTCTATCCGGCTCGGCTAACTTTCCTTCCTTCACTAGACAATGTATAGCTCGGGCCAATCTTTGGCACTCATTCGTGCGATGTCCCCACTAGACATTATACCCATAAACGTTTCCCTTCTCATATTTCGTTGGGTTCTTATACTCACGAAGGGGTTCGATGAGACCATCCCTTCTTAATTTGGTGAAAATCACATTGAGGGGTAAAACCCATGGGTTTATAATGGCAACTGGGATAGGTTCTTAAGAGGCTTCTTGGCTCCTTTCAGCCCGAGATGGCAACGCTCTTGACCCATTATAGCCTTCTGCCAGGTGTATACTAGAACCCTTGGAGACCCAACTGCTATTTCCTTGGGGTTCCCTCTCCCTTTGACATGCCAGCACTAGCTAGTGCAAAAAAGCTTCCACCTCATGTGTCATGCCCCGAGATTGCATGAGCTGGCCATTGGCTGGTTGATGTATGACTTCAGATGCTACGCCCGGAGATTATGTGACCTGGTTGTGACTTTCTAACTGATTGTAGGAATAAAGAGTCGGTTGATCAAATCGGGGACCAGCCATCAGATCATCACTAAAAAGGTTTGGCTGGTAGGTTATCCCCTAAGGTGCCGTGTTAAAAGGCAGTGGCAGCATTGCTGGTTGGGCCAATTTTCTAGGGAGAGCTGAGATTTACTGGATGAGTTCATCAGGAAATGGAAGGAGGAATAAGTTTTGGGCCATATGCCTTGGGCTTTGAGGTACGAAAGAGAAAGCTGGCTGAGTCATGGGTGTTTGATCAAGTTGGAATAAACTGGGCTGGGGCTGAGTTGGAACTGACTGGATTAGAGGTTGAATGAACTGAGCTGGCCGTGCCCCTGGTGGGCTACCTAAAACCTGGTCTGAGCCATCCTAAATGAAACCGCTCTGATACTGAGCCTGACGGCTTGATTCTAAAATCCAACTAGGATTCTTATTTACTAGGGCTTGCTTGACAAATAACTGCACTGTTGCCTAGATTTATTCCCAAATAGTGTTGTGGAAGAGATCTGAATAGACAAATTGGGTCATGGCGGTGACAATTTTAGTGCTAAGAGATGGCAGAAGAACTGGTCCCACAGTAGGGGTGAAACTACCTCGGTCCTCGATCAGGGCAAGGTCATCATCATAAAGGAGAGTCATGGCTTGTTATAAAGATCTTGGGAGGAAGACTATCTAGGATCATGAACCGTGGGTCAGACCATGAATAGGTTGTAAATGGTAAGGATGGTATGCATGCTTTTTATTTTTTGAAGCAGTGCATGATATGTATGGCTGCACGTAAACGTGGTTAGAGATGATGCGATGGCTTATCCCACCAACATACGTGGGACGTTTGTATCTCACCTCATACATAGTGATATGTGGCAACGCAACGGAGGCACAAGAGAAGTCCTACGTATGTTGCTAAACTTCTTCCATAGGCAGAAGTAGTAAGGGTAAGTTGATTCATTTTTGGCTCTTGAAGCTGATGCATGGGGGTGCATGATCATGGAGTACATAGCACATAAATTATCCCTCTTCCAACCTTATGACTCTTGCATAACACCTTTTTGGAAGGATGGACTTTAGCTTCTTCACCGAAAATGGAGAGAGAAGTGCATCCCAATTTTTATTTGTTCTGGTGATCCTAAATGGATGAAGTGCTAAGGCTTTTTCTAGCACGGCTTTGGTATAGGGTTGTTGATGTAGAAGGTTCTCGTTTACCTTGATTCCATGTTACTCAACCACTCCCCAAATATGTACGATCGTAGGAGTTTACGTGTTGGTTAAAACGAGTGATCCACCTACTAGGCATCCTAAATTCCAACAAGGCATGAGTGATACTTTCATAAGCTTCTCGGGTAAAATGGGGCACCTATAAATTAACAAACTATCTACATGCGTGTTTAAGGATAAAATGTAATAAAAAAAAGGATCTAGTTTTAATTTGGCCAATGATTTCAATACATCATCAAAGCTCCTTTAAACTTTATTAAAAGATAAGTTCAAGTTTAAAGAGATACCTCCCCAGCAGAGTCGCCACTGTGAGCGGATGACCTTTTCCCCGCCCGCGGAAGCCGCATGAGATGCATCGCATGGGAGAAATAACAACTGGTGCTGTGAAGCATATCGAGGGATTGATCCTCATTTTCGGCGTGATGAAAGCACTGTTGTCAAAGTTGGATTTAAGTTCAATTTAGGTGTTAAAGGATACGAGATTGAAATCCCGTACTTAAAATGGAGTCGCCACCCGGTTCAGCTCAACCGGGAAATTTTGGTACGATTTTTGCACTAGGTGGTAGATCGTACCTTAAGTAGAGATTCTGAGTTCGGATGATGTTATCTATTTTCCATTAGGCTAAGTTAACACATTTCATTCTTTCTTAATCGGTTTAATCCACCGTATTTATTTGTGTTTTTGGTTATTTTGTTGTTATCACTTTTATCAAGCATCAAAGCGATAAATAAATTATTACAGTCATCCAAAAGTAAATGTAGAAATGGAAATTATTACAGGGCTTTCAAATCCTATACATTCTCTATGCGATAAATAAAATACCCGAAGGCCTAACATCCATCTAACCTAAATCTACCTACATAAAGCGGTTAGCACAGATACGATACGTTGTGCGAGACATGTCATGAATCATGTATAGTTAGCAGACCAAACAAGACCCGAGTTAGTGTGAACATGGTAAAAATATTTATATCGCTGTGAAGCCCAGTTGGATGGCTAAAATGAAATTTCAACGGCGTTTGAGGAAAATTCCATTTTTAACCAAATCATAGACTCGATTGTTAATTATCCGGATTATTAGTGAAAATGCCACATGGTATGGGGTGACATCTATTTTTAGAAGGTTTTGGACCTCGATTTGAAAAAAATAAACTAGTTCGGAAAAGAACAAAATAAAATAGTTGTCCAAAAGGTCATGCCGCCGGCAACATGGCTGATACCGCCTGTGACATCAATGATGTCACTAGAGGCATCAGTCTGTAGGCAGGTTGCATGGCTTTTTGAGTACCATAAAGAAAGGGTCCTACATGAAAGTGAGGCCTCTGGGGAATAGGATGTCACTAGCGGTATCAACGATGTCTCTAGCGATATGAGTGATACCGCCGGTGACATCACATGTCTCTAGCGACTTCAATTCTTGCAGCAGCAGCAGGTAACGGTCAAAAAATGACTGAAAGCCCGAAAAGAACACAAATCACCAAGAATCAGCATAAACCAGCGATATAAATGCCAAAGAACTTTGAGACTCAGAATTTTTACCTTGGGGCCGTGAATCCACCTCTTCGTGAATCAAAGAACACCTCCAGGGAGCTTGTAATGATGATTTGGTAGTAAATTGGGTACTTAAGTTTCTGAGTTCCTATTTAGATTGATTTTAATCTGATGTCTATTAATTTTAAACTCACAATCAGAGAGTTTAAAGAAGAAAAACCAGGAAAAATGGATTCAAATCCTTTTTCCTACCTTTTCTAATTCTTATCTCACTATTCTAATTCTTATCTCACTAGAACTAGTTTCTCACTCTAGAGTTCTGTAAGTTCAAATTTCAGATTAATCTTGTGTTTTTCCTCCTCCCTATTTATTTGAAACCCTAGGGTGTGTTTTTATAGGCAAATTAGGGTGGTCTTCGAGACCTTTCAGCCATTTTCACCAAAATGGAAAAAGAGACTGTCCCAACGGAAGAAGATGAAAGCTGTCTGCATAGCCCGATTTGGCCATGCCACCGGTGACATGGGTGATACCGCCGGCGGGATGGGGCGATGCCGCTGGCGGCATCAGCTTTTTAAAAGCTGACTGCTAGTGGGCCCATAAGCCTAAAAAGCTGCCAAACATGGGTCAAAGGGGTCAAAGCAGAATTTTTGAATTTTAATGATATTTTAAAGGGTATTTTGAGATTTATTTAATTTGGGTGTAAATCATCGGTTCAAGCTCCTATCGAACATATTATTGGCCCCGCCAAACTGGATATTACCAAGTATAAAGTTCGCAAGGAACATTATATTGGTAATAAAAATTCTAAAGAGAACTTTTATTTTGAGGCATTAAAATCGGGTACACTTCATCATCGTCTCGTGAGAGGGACTGCAAAATCCCGTGCTCACAATTACCACGTTCAAGTGGGTCACCAAACCAACAACTGTAAGGCCATGCTCTCAACTATCCAGCACCTTGTTAGTGAAGGAAAGATCATTGAACCTGAGAAAGGCTCGTGCACCATTAACAACCCTTTGCCAAATTCTGGGAACATGGTAGGCATGATCCATTCCGGCTTACTCGAAGCCATAATTTTTTATCTCCTCACTCATAGGCCAGGGAGTGACAATTCAGTTCTGGTTACCGGTTCTAATCTCCCATCTAATTCAGTCTTTGATCTGATTAGCCAAGATAATTTAAGGGCTAATTTAGTTCAGGGTATAGAAGTTGACTCGACACAACCTAAGAAAGAAAGCCGCAGAAATCAGCCTTTTGTGGCTAAGAGAATGAAAACTAAGAAAAGGTCGCTCTTCAATGTAGATTCCTTTATTTCAAAGGATAACTATTCTGCTCTTTAGTTGGTGTTCTAGGGGTGAAGCTAAAGGATGACACGTATAGGGACTATAGCAGAACCTTCAGTTAACATTCCAGCGATGAACCTAAAGGATGACACAAATAGGGACTATATCAGGATCTTCAGTTAGTGTTTTAGGGGTGAACCCAATGGATGGTACGTATAAGGACTGTATTAGGACCTTTAGTTGGTGATCCAGGGGTAAACCTAAAGGACGATACGTACATGGCTGTATCAGGACCTTTAGTTGGCATTCCAGGGGTGAATGCAAAGGATGACACATATAGGGACAATATTAAGACCTTCAATTAGCATTCTAAGGGTGTACCAGGACTATATTAGAACCTTTAATTGGCATTCCAGGGGTGAACCCAAAGGATGACACATACAAGGACTATATCAGGACCTTTAGTTGGCATTCCAGGGGTGAACCCAAAGGATGACACATACAGGGACTTTATCAGGACCTTCAATTTGCATTCCAGGGGTGAACCTAAAGGATGACACGTATAGGGACTATATTAGGACCTTCAGTTGGCATTTCGGGGTGAACCCAAATGATGACACTTACCGAGATTGTATCAGGACCTTCAATTGGTGTTCGGTGCAAGCAGTGGCTTAAATGAGGTTATATAGCTTGCCTTTTATGGTATTACCTGTAATGAGTGATAAGTGAAATAAGATTAGATAGATTTATAGGTGACATTTTTACTGCTTTACTGATTTTGTGGAACAAAACTATTTTTGCCCCTTTAATCAATAGTAAAAACTTGCTAAGTAAAAAATATAAGGGTCTTAGAAGTCCTGGAGTGTCGAAGGCTTGAAGAACCAGATTTGTCTTATGCTAGGAGGGGTTCGAAGAGCCGGATTGGTCTTTTGCCAAGAAGGGGTTCAAAGCGCCAGATTGGTCTTGTGTAGTTTGATATGGCATTAAAAATATGAAAGGTTTAGGAATCTTGGGTCGCTGAGGAATCATTGTGAAAATTTGTTAAATCTTCAAAATGCAAAAAAATCTATAGAGGCATTTGAAGTCGTTGTTGGTACTTTGATGTTGCTGACGATATGGCCATATCATCACCGGTAAGGGATGCCACGTGATACCTTTTAACCAATTGACTGAGTCTAGATAGATATGTCTTATAGAATTGAGCCCGCCAGTGATATAACCGATGATGGGAATGATGTCCCAATCGAATGTGGGGAATAACGCCCTGAGCGAAGGTGGGATCAATTCCCCTAGCGATGATGGGAGTGATATCCCGAGAAAAGGTGGGATCAATGCCCTCAGTGAAGGTAGGAAGTGATATCCCAAGAGCATGAGGGATTGATGTTCCAAGCAAAGGTGGGAAGTGATATCCCAAAAGCCTGAGGGAACAATCTTTTGAGCAAAAGTGGGATCAATGCACCTAGCAATGGTAGGGGTGATATCCTTAGAGACTGTGGGACAATGTCTCGAGCGAAGGTGGGATTAATTCCCCTAGCAAAGGTGGGAGCTGTATCCCTCGCTGCCTTTTGCATTGAGTAAAGATGACTATTGCTTGTAATTATTGGATCATTGGTTGATCAAGCTTGATCGATATTTAATCAGCTGTTCAGTCCTTATATTTAGGAATTTTCCCTTGACCATATTATTGACGGGTAGATGATACCGCTAGACTTGTGTTGTGGACAGGGAAGAGCCTGTAACTGTCCTCAACCTACATTAAGACAAAATAGAGAGAAGTTAGCCCAAAGTGTGAATTGTATTTTATTACTTAACTGAGTATGCCGAGAGCGAAAAAATTTAGCCCTTCAGTTAACAATAAAAATGAAAGTACGACTTGTAAATTAAGTTAGGTTTTTTTGGGGGGTCCGGAGGAGTCATTACGGCGGTCCGATGAGTCAGCTGAACCATCTTGAGAGTGACCCTTGATGTTTCTTTTTGGTCGGTATGTGGAGAGAACTGTACCCCTTCCAAGTGTCTCTTATTGATTGGGGGATGACCCCAAGCGATTGGATAAAACTATGCCCCTTCCAAGTGCCTCATGTTGATCAATATCTATTAGATTATTTAGAGATCGAGCTTGCTCGACAAGCTCGGGGCTATGCCCCTAGCCTCCGTGTCTCGATAATTTTCCTTTGGATATTTGGGAAATAGAAATTACAAGAGTGTATACGTTAAATGGATGTATTAAAGATGTATGATTCTGCGGTATTCCATTGAATCATGTCGGATGAGCAAACGATGCCTCTGTAGTGACCAGGTAGGCTCGTGTGATGGAAGTAGAACTCCTTAAAGATAACTACTATGAAGGGCTTGGGTCTGAGTCTAAGTTCAATTTAAGGTTTGATCAGAAATTAGCTCACGGTTAGTGCCCGACTTTGAGCAATTTGGGTCACTGATTTCTAATGCTTGACATTTGCTAGCCAAACCAAGTCAAAGAGAGATGAGGATAAGGTACTTCATTTGTGACCCTAGATTGCGACACAGAGGACACTATCACTATTGATGGATCCCACAAAGGATGATCAGCAGAAGTTAGGCTTTCATCTGCTTGCGAGAAGTATTCAAAGGTGAGGCAGGAGTGGTAATGAGGATACTTAATGTGCATTTGCATGATGGTGAAAGAATTCAATGTGACATGTGCATTCGTCTTTCTTGTATTTGCTGGTTCTAATTTTTGCATAGACCCAATCTATGTGATGGGCTTTGAACCTTGTCTTAACTTTTGCCAGGACCGCCCTTACAGGTTTTCAATCCAGCAGACATGTTTCTAGCATAGACCGTCCTTTTTGGATTTTCAGCCTATCTCTTCTTTTTTATCTTCTTTTCTTTGTCTTTATTTTTGCCTGGATCACCCTTTTCGGGTTTTCAATCCAGCAGACTTATTTCCGACTTTTGTATAGACCTGGATGTTTTTAGTCTATCCAAATTTATTTGTCATTTAGATGTTAAATTATTGTGCACTTATACAGATGAGCTTTGAGTACCCACTATTAAGTTTAATTGCAATGTTTCCACCATTTGGCTGCCAGGCATTCATACATTCATAAGCATGAAGATTTCAGTATGAGAGACACTTTCATTAGATAAATTTAGTCCGAGTACAAGATGTTGGGAACCATTTCCATTAATCAAACTCCCGGTGTAAACCAGTCTTTACAGATTTTCTAGTTAATATCTTACTATTTTTCTCTCATGCCGTAATTTTTGCCTGAACCACAATTTTTGGGTTTTCAGTTTAGCTAGCTATTTTCTGAAGAGAGATACCCAAATTTTTGCCCGGCATGTTTGCAGAATACCAACCATCGGGTGTCACCCTAATTTTTGCCCGATTGATAGAAGACCGAAAGGCGGGTGATTTATCATACATATATTTTTTATGCTGCTTTCCTGATTCGTTTCTTTTCATTTATATCTGATAACGCTTAAGCTTGTCTTGATTGATTAGGTCGATGAACTTAATCCTATCCATGCTCATAATCTTGGTTACACTATTTATCAACCACCATCCTGACCACACGGGGTTTTTTCCCACTTTGATCTGAACTTCTCCTTGACATCAATATTGGGAAGTTCCAGCACCTCAATGTCGGGTATGAGCACTGGATTTTAACGATCCTTTTCACTAAACTATGATGAGAGCTATATGATGCAATGCCTTTCAGGTGTTGTCCATCGGAGGTGTTCCTACTGCTGCAGAGTTGAGTTTGGTCAAAGTTTAGAGACCTAGTCTGCCCTTAGGGACCCGTACGGGTGCTGTCTGGTGGTAAGGATCCATCGGTGGACCCGTATGGGTCATCCCTTCCATACGCTTAGGTGAGGACTGGTACGGGTCCCTTAGGACTGGTACGGTTAGGGCCCCACCCATACAGGTCCTCTTATTGACTAAACATGCTCTTTTGGAAGGGAATCCTTTCCTATTTTGGTAAAAGGCAGGTAATGAACGTGATTTATAACAATCAAACCTCCTCTCCCCTATGAATAAGGCACTTCTCTTCACATTTTACACCGACACACATCTCATATGAAAATCATACTAAAACTCTAGCAATTTCTATAGGTATAGAAATGGTATAGTGGGGGTATAGGAAGTATAAAATAGGGAGAAAACCCATTCCTTGAGGTTTTGTCCACATTTTTTTCATTCCTAGCTTCTTTAAATAGGACTTAGGGGAGGTTCTGTCCACAAGAATACCCACCTTAATAGTTGTATTTCACCATCTACTTTAGTCGGGCTCTCTCAACAGTAAAGGGATCACCTCAAAGTGGATTCACGCCGCAAAGGTAACGGTCCTGGGTTTTAAAGAGACTCACATCTCAGTTATTTCCTTATTATTATTGCCAATTCCTTCTATTATATCTGTTCCTTTCATTTCTTATTTCGGGTCTGGTCCTAACTAGTATGAGCCTTATTGGCACCATATATCCCCAAAGATATCAATTCAGTGCGCCATACTCATACGAACGGAAATCCCTTTTTATTTTATTTTTCTACCACCAATCTGTTAAGCCGTTAATCTATAAACTAAACTAAACAGAGTTTCTACCTGGACCAGACAGGACCCATATGGGTACACCATACCTATACTAGTCCTCCCTGGTAGCTGTACGGGTCCCACCCAACCGTACGGGTACCAGCCTAGGCAGATTCCAAAACTCACTTTTAATTGGTTAAAAATCAATCCAACTCATCATTTGCCATCCGATCATTTTCACTAATAATCTGGTAGATAAACCCACAAAAGTTAAAATGTGCTTTCACCACAAAATATGCCAAAATGCTGATTTATGATGTGCTATAAATTGTACTAAAGTCTATGGATGCAGGGGAATTTATTTTCTTTTGTTTTGTAACTAAGAACAAATGTATAGGTTCTCTTTGTAATTTCCCCCGATCCCTCGGTTTTAATTTTTATTCCCCCATTTAATTTTTATGCTTTATTGTAATATGTAAACGCATGTAACGAGTGTGATAGAGTGTAGAAATAGGATTTCTATGATAATTCCCTAAATGATGAAAACTAAAATGGTTTTTACACGGTGAATGTAATTTTGAATCAACTGAATGAGAAATAAGTTACTCATCCGATACCTGAATCTGTCCACTAGGTATGAGTCTCTAGCCTATAGGGAACCATACCAAAACTCTTTCCCAAGTAGACAACTTGGGTGGCGACTCTATCAATTGTATCAGGATTTGGGTCTCGATTCTTTTATTCATTAAAATTAGCTTATTGTGCAAACTTTAACTAAAAAATGTTTTATAATGCCTAAATCCAACCAAACCCCTAGTGGGCCCCGCCTCTCACACAGGCGGCAAGGGAGACCCACAAGTAATCAACACCTCACAGTGGCAACTCTGTTGGGGAATTAATCTTTTAACTTATAAAATTTTGGTTTTTTTTAAAAACGTAAAAGAATAAGATAAGAACCGAAAATAATTTACTTGATTTAACCCACTTTTATTTTCATCATTTGGGAAAATTATCACACTTTATCTTCTCATCTCCTTCTGTCTTTAGTTAGATGTGCTCTTCTTCTAGCACTAGGATAGGGTGACCTATTATTTCTATGACACTCACGATAGTGATACCCATGACCACCAGGGATATTGGGGACACCTTAGTGGGTGGAGCACTGATTGCCATCTCCCTCCAAAAGAGGCTTGATGCGATGGGAACCTTCTACATCAACTTTCGATATGTTCCTACACCATTCTTATTGAAAGCCATAGAATTTTACCCTCTAGGTACCCTGATTTCTTTGTGAAACTAGATTAAGGAAGAATACCCTTAAACTCGGTGGGAGAAATAAGGACGAAATCGATCGCTTTGCATATGTTGTGTTACACACCCTTGTGACTAACCCTACCATGCATTGTTGTAATTTATACATGCATACCATATCCCATGTATGTACTAATCTCTTGGTTGTCACCTCAGCCAAAACCAAACCTTAAAGAGAAAAAGCTTGGCGATGATCTCTAGTCTGTTTGACTCGCATTCCGGCTCCTCCAGTTCCGTTAAGGGTTATTCCATCTTAATCTATGAGTATTCCATCCAGCAGTTAGCTTAGTCCAATTGATCTTTTTTCCTATCATCCTGAGGAGATGTCTCATATCCTAACTCTATATGGCCAGATTGATGTTGAGGTTGAGGATGTTGCTACTAGTGAGGAGGCAAATGCATCGAGGGCCGAGGTTAGGTCGGAGATTGCAAATGCCGTCTCTCAGTACTTAGGAAGTGATAAGTTCTTGGATTGAATGTATGATAAGATGTTTCCCTCCATCAGGGCAATCACGATAGAAGAGAGAATGGCTAGTTGCATCACTCCTATCAGTGCTCCGACAGTGAATACAGTGATTAGTGAGTAAGTATCAGGGGTTACTCATAATCTGTTCACTCAATTTTAATTGCCGCTAGTGCAGACTCATGGGGATTATTCCAATCAATTTGGTCATTGGGTTCTATAGGTCCATTCGGTTCGTTTAGCTTGCCATTCCAGTCAGTGGGTATAGTGGCTCCTCCGATCGTCAATCAGTTTACTTAGCCTAGTTAGGGGTTCGTGCCACTGCCATTTCAGATTGGAGCATCTGGTATGATCCTAAATTTTATGGTCACACCTAAGGGGATGACCTTTCCTCAATCAACAAGTTTTATCCTTGGAATTGCATGACCTACTTCAGGAATTGCTTATTATTCATCTCGGCTCCCAACCATCACTATCCATCCAAGCAGCTAGAGAGGAAATTGGGTCCCTAAAAATTTTAGTATACCTAGCATAGCGAAGTATAAGGGAACCGGTCTGCCTCAATCTTACATTACCACCTATCAAAGGGTTACGAGAATCAGGAAGTTAAGTGATAAGGTCCTAGCCAAAATGTGCCCCTGCACCTTGGAAGGTCCTGCTATCAAATGGTACAACACTCTATCAGATAAAGTGACTGGAAACTGGATAGCTTTATCAGAGGCTTTTATTGAGCAGTATGGTTTCAACGCCACCATTAAAACTACTACACAAAATTTAAAGACTATCAAGCAGGCCCCCAATGAGAAGTTCAAACCCTACTTCAAAAGATGGATGGCCACTCAAGTTCTATTAAAGGATAGGCTAAGTCTCTTAGAGATGATTGTAAAATTAATGGATGGCGCACTACCTGCTTATCGAAAGGTCCTTGGTATGGATAAATTCTCTAGCTATGTTGAGGTCTTTGAAAAAGCTGAGAAGTGGGAAAGGATTAAGGAATTGGAGAAGGCAAGTGTACCGGCCAAACCTTGGTTCAAAAAGAATGACCCTTCAGCCCCAACCTAGGATTCCAAGTTAAAATCCGGCTCTGATCCTAAAATAGCGGTAGTTCAAGAAGAAGTGGCTGTAGTCCATACCATTGAAGATGACATTTCCCCCTAGAAATCATCTCTGCCTGCCATCTTCACTAAGCTGAGGTCAGCCTTCTTTAGAGTATCAAACCCTATGTACCACACAAACCTGAAGATAGGGATTAGTTTTGTGCCTACCATGTCAGCAAGGGGCATCGCACTAGTGCCTATAGGGATCTACTTGAGGCTATTCGTGGTTTGATTAGGGATAAGAAGATACAAGAACCTAAGCTTAAACCCAGTACCATAAATAATCCCCTGCTGAATTTTGAGAAACAAGTTACAGCTGTCAAATTAGGATTTCCCTCCCACCATGTTTTCAATATGATCTCGTAAGCTAATCCCATGGTTCACTCGGTCGTGGCTTTACCAAGCGAGCCAATCCCTATTAACATCGATGCATTTGAGTTAGAAGGAGGCATGACGAGGAGGCAATATTGGTTCAACCGGAGCCAATCAATATTAATGCTTATGTGTTAGGGAGGGATGAACTCAAAGGGCCTGCCTTGTTGGTGGAAACTTCTGAAGGGAGAAGTTATGTGAAAAATGGGGTATTGCATATCACCCAAAGTGGAAGGTTTCCTCTAGATACTCTCCCGAAAAGGAGGTGGGGTAGGGATGTAGATATTCGGGTCCTTCCAAGTACCAATCAAGATCCAATCTTTAGACCTGCTTTAGTTGGCAATGAGAAGAAAGAATCAAAAGTCACCACTCTGGTCCAGCACTTGCAAGTTACCCCTACTAAATAGAGTATTTGGCAGCTCCTCATCGATTTTGAGGAACATTGCAAAGGTCTGATATAAAAGTTGTTAAGTGTAGAAGCTACGTTGTCTACTACTCTGGTTGAGGTATTCTCAATTATCAAGGGATCTCCTCCTGATCAAATCAAACCCATCAAGTTCTATCCGTCAGACCTCCCAGCTGAAGGGAATAAGCATAACAAGGCACTCTTTATTAGGGTGTAAATCTTTGATCGTTCTATCCCTTGAGTTATGGTCGATGACGGTTTAGCCCTTAAACTCTGTCCTACCAAAATCCTTCCTCAATTAGGGCTAGACAAATCCATGTTTAAAAAGTCCAATACTATCATAAGGGTATATGATGATACAAAGAGGAGTGTCATTGGGGTCTTCAAAGCTAAAGTTATAGTTGGGGGAGTGACGTCCAAGGTCTTATTCACTATTCTCGATAATTTATGTCACCTACTTATTCACTATTCTCGATAATTTATGGCACCTACTCTTTACTATTGGGTCAACCTTGGCTCCATGCATTAGGGGTTATCCCTTCTATAGTCAATCAGAATTTTAAACACATCCACAATGGCAAGCTTATGAGCATTGATGCGGATAAACAATCTATCGTAGCTGCTATGGAAACCAAAGAAAAGGAATCTAGGATGGATATAGCTCACTAAGGTAGGAAGTTTTTAGTTAAGGGGTACATATCAAGAAGATTATGATGAAGCAAGGTTACGTGAAAGGTAGAGGGCTCAGAAAGAATATTCAAGGGATGCTAGAACCTCTTTTGGCCCTTCCATGGCCATTTAAAATCGGTTTGGGGAATCACCTAGGTGCTAAAAAATCCAAGCCTCAATCCTTCCTTATGATTAGGGCTGAAGTCAATTCATAGGTGAAGAAGAATCTGTCAAAGTAAGTGGCCAGAAGGTCCCCAGCTTTGAGATTTTCAATGATGTGTATGATTTTAAGGAAGGCTGCCTGATTGAAACCTCAGTTTCTATAGAAGTGTGTGGAATACGGAAGAAGATGAAATGAATGAGGGAATCAAGTCTATCACCAAGGCACTAGCGGTTCTTATTAGGAAGAATTGGAAAAGAAATAAGAAAGGAAATCCTATCGGTAAGGCTGTTAAGAACTTGGCAAAAGCAGTTGCTGAAGAAACACAAGCAAACTTGCACACCAGGGCTACCAATTCAGCTATCAATCAATAAGGCCCTTTGCTTATGGAGGATGATTCAAATGATGTAATTTTTAATGTTGCAAACATCTTTGATGCAAACAATGCCGCTTATAAGGCATATCATGAATAAGTTATAAACATCAGTGTCTTTATTTTTAACATGTCATGAATAAATTGAAGCATCTGTCATTCACATTTTCCTCGAGTATTTCATTCTAATGACGGCATGCACTCAGAATAGCAACATTCTTAAACTATCACCATATTCATTAATGAAGTTGACTTTGAGTATAATGCAATGGAATAAATGTCCATTTGTTAAAAACTATCATCAAAAGAGAGATAATGCAAAGGGCTTAGCAAACATGATGACAATTAGCCTAGTCCTTCTTTCTTCATGAGGGGGAAAAGTGTATAGAAGCATACATCATCAAGAAATAAGACCCAGAAGCACCAACAGTAGGTCGACTTTGATCATGAAAAAATAGAAGCACACATCATCAAGAAAGAAGACCCGAAAGCACCAACAGCATGTCAACTTTGATCATAAAATGTGGATCAGTTAAGAAGATTTTGTCAAAGACAATGGCTACCTTGTAGAGATTGGGCTGATAAACTTCCATTCACAGTTTGGGGGTATAGAACCAGTGTAAGGACTCCCACCGATCAAACACCTTTCTCCTTGGTATATGGAAAGGAAGCCATGTTATAGGTTGAAATAGAAGTAAGATATGTAAGAGTGGCACTTGAACCACAGTTTAAAGAATCAGATTGGGCAAGGGCCAGGTATGAATAGTTGAATGCGATAGATGAAAAGCGGCTCAAGGCACTTGACCATCTCCAGATGCACCAATAGCATATGGCTTGAGCTTATAACAACATAATTAGATACTCGAAACAACCTCTTAAAGAGGGTGATTTGGTCCTCAAACAGCTATGCCAAGTCAACACTGACTCTAGGGGCAAGTTCAGGCCTAATTGGGAAGGACCATTTATCGTGAAGAAAGTCCCTTGTAAAGGGGGAATCAAGCTTATGGACATGGATGGAAATGAATTCGTGAATCCAGTGAATCAAGATAGGCTCAAGCGTTATCATGTCTAGGTCAAAATAATTAAATCATAAAAAAGCAGTACAAAGAATAAAAGAAATATAGAATAAAACACCTGGCGAGTGGTCCTCTACTGCTCGGTCAAAAATTAGGGTGCAGCCCGCTGATCGGTATCCCGCAAACTGGTCAAGCAAAAATTAGGGCACTCCAATGCAAATAAAGCCCACTAAGCTGAAAACCTGAAAAAGGCAGCTTCGGCAAAAGTTAGGGCATAGAAAAAAAAATGTAAGTTGCTTTCTGGAAATTCTACAAAAGAACAGTAGGCAGTAGGGGTTAACCATTAGAAATTGTTACCATTGCCTATGTACTCAAATTAATCTCATCAATGAACATGTTATGATTTTGCTTAGAATCTTGGTCTTATGAATGCATGCATGTCTGTAGGTAAAATAATGGCTGGTATGTGAACATCAAATTTTCTCTATGCATTATGCATCATTGTATTCATCTTTACCCGACATTTCCAGTATTTAGAAAAGTCTACTAGATTGAAAAACCGAAAGGGCGGTCCCAGCGAAAGTTAAGGCAAAAAGAAAAGTCTGCTTGGTTGACCCGTCAAGGACAACTCAGGCAAAAATTAAGACAGCCAACGGGATTGAAAACCTGAACGGGTAGTCTCGGCAAAAATTAAGGCAAAAAGAAGGAGAAAAGCTTGCTAGGTTGAAAACCCGAAAGGGCGGTCTAGGCAAAAGTTCAAGCTAAAAAAAAGAAAAAGGTCCGCTGGGCTAAGCCACCAAGGACAGTTCAGGCAAAAATTAGGACAAAAAGAAAAGAAAACAAAAATAAATGTTCAATAGGTCCCCTCACATCGAGTGGCCTATGCAAAAGTTAGAACTTCACCTGATCCTCTCGCCATAAAATCACTGGATAAAATAGGGGTTCATAAGGCAACAATGCGTGACAATCTCAGTTCAAGAAAAGTCAACATGCATAATAATCAAATATCAAAAGTACCAATCCAAAAGTTCACAACCAAAATAAGCCATGCAGGGCCCCAAAAAAAGTATCAAATAGTTCAGAAGATAATCATAACCTAAGCTACCAGGGGATCCTATCCCTGGTGACCCACCCGAGTCTGATCCTAAGTGTCCGCTAATAGATAGTCTACGTCTATGGTCATATGGTCATCGACGTCACCAGTATTAGTAGCCGGCTGGATAGAGTCCCTAATCTCTGAAGTCCACGCGGGAGTCCTAGCAGCATCAGCTCCCTCAACACGCTGATCTACTCTGCTTTAAGTCACTCAATATATAGAAAGATCATCCTCAGACTCATCATCAGAAGGAATCGACGTCTGCCTATCATCAGTCATCCTTACTAGCTGACCCCTCAGCGTCTCAATCTTGGCCCTTGTCCAGGCAGTCTTAGCTCGAGCCTGATTGGCCTCAATAGTGGCTACTCACAACTGCTCCTCCAGGAACCTAGCTTGCTCCTCAAAGGCATCCAAATCCTGAGCGAACTTACCACACTCCATAGCCAACTGTGTCTGCAATGAAAACTAGGGGATCAATACACATACGTAAATGTTCATACATCATGCATTATGCATAGTTTAGTCTTGGGTTTTGCAGGTTTGAACTTACCACAAGAGTATCCTGCACCAACTTCAGATACAACATCAAGGGGAAACATAACTCTCATCTGGGCATACACTATCCATCCATACTTGTGCAAGTTCATGGAAAGGCATACGAGTTATCTTTTTAGATTCAAGATAAAGTTCTCACAAGGGTGAAGAACAACAATGCCATAAATGCCACTACAGGGGTAAGCTGGTAAAACTCGGGTTCCACTTAAACCCATCCTCATCCATATGGGTCCCTAACAGGCTTATGCATCCCATCCAATAGCTTTTTTAGGCATATGGGTTAGTATCAGGCATACGGCTCTTACCTAGTCATGCGGGTCCTTCATCCTATTTTAGAACGAATTTTCCAAGAACTCCTCATCAGTAGGGACACAATAGATCTAAATTGGGGAAACCCCACTTCTCAAACCCCTTTTTTATAGCTAATTAAGGGCTAAAACCCTAGCTCACCTTGATCCTGGATTGAAAGGGCAAATATTTTTTATCTACACAAAGTCAATCAAGAATCAAGGTAAGCCATGTCAAAGTAATTGCTAACGTGAAGACCTTTTTATGCGCAAGTTCATTCAAGGGGAGGATCCCTGAGCTATCAAAACATCAAAGGGAAACAATTATCCTAGAAGAAAACCCTATCAGAAAAATCATCTAGGAAGGCACCTCACCAACGAAGAAGTCAAATGGGGGGCATCCCTCCATTCCCCAGCAGCGGATTGAGTCAAGGGGCATCCCTCCAATATCAAACACCCTAGGGGCACCCACCCTAGGGGCACTCCCCCTATCACCAAACATCCTAGGGGCACTCTCCAGTTATACTAGCTAGTAGAAGGGGCATACTAGGGGCACCCCGATAAAAGTTAGGACTAACCTAACATCATTAAACTCAGTCTTTTCTTTTAATCGAGGAAAGTCCTGACCCGCATATATCAAAGTTTTACTGACCAGTTCCTTTATCAAGTGAAGCAACCCAAGGAGGGGTATCCGTGGGAAAAGAAGGAATTCCCCCAGCCACACTGCCCCCTAAGGGGCATCATTCAAAGGATGTACCTAACAAAGGTGCTATACGAGGGGCATAAGCCGAGGGGAATCTTCCCAAGAAGCATCCCCAGCAACTAGATCATTGAAGGGATCGTTCCCTAATTAGCAAACCATCCAAGGGGCATCCCTCCAACCAGTCAAGCAACCTAGGATAATTCCCAAGGGCTCCCTCTTGCGGCTAAGTTTCTATTTTCAAGGGGCACCTCCTAGCAATCCAAGTCATCTAGGAAGCTTGCTCCCCAGCACTTGAGCCACTCATAGGCTATTTTCCCCAGTAGTCAGGCCACTCCAGGGGCATACTAAAGTAGAATTGGGACCAACCCAATGTCTCTTCACTCACTCTCTATAATTAATTAAGGGCAGAACCCAGTACGTCCTAATACTAGATTAAAGGGGCAAAATTTTTGTTCATTATAAAATCAATCAAGAATTAAGATGTATCATTCCAGGTTATATTCTGATAGAACTTGTTTTTCCCCTACTGGTCAGACAAGATAGAATTTGAATGCCAACAAAAGGGGCACCTCTTCTCTAGTAGAGCATCCATACCAGGATAGTTCATTCCCCAGCAGATGGAATGTTCAAGGGGCATCTCCCCTATCCCCATAAAGAGTTAATCCTTGTCTCTAATGGCTAGGTAGTTAGAGAAACCTAGTCAGAAGAATACCCGAGGGGCATCGACCCCAAAGCCTCTCAAAGGCAAAGTTCTAGGGGCACCTCCCCAACTAGTCAAGCTTTCTTAAGACAGTTTCCAAAGACACTCCACAATAGTTAGGATGTCGTAGGAATACCTTCCTTTAAACAAGTAAAATTGCCCCTGAGCAGTTTCTCCCTGGCGATCCTAATAGACTAGCCATTCAAAAGCAATCTCCTCAGTAGTCAGATCCCCTAGGGCCACCCCCTGAGGAGCATTCTGGCTCAAAACAGTTGGGTCAAATGCAACATTTCTAAACATATTTTACATTTTATTCAGGGGCTAACTCCCATCCACACTTCTTCATTCTTGATTGAAGGGGAAAAATATTTTTGTTCCATAAATTCAATCAAGAATTAAGATGTATCATTTCAGACAGTAACTAATAAAATGTTTTTATTGTCCTTTTTAGCAAGTAGCTCAAAATTAGCAGCAGGAGAGTCACCCGCCTTAGGAAAGGGATACATCAGTAGCAGGAGAATCATCCTCCTTAAGAAAGGGATGCACTCCCATTAGTAGGATAGTCATTCGCCTTAGAAAAGGGATACATCAGCATCAGGAAAGTCATCCAACTTAAGAAAGGGATACACCATCAGCAGGAGAGTCATCTACCTTAGGAAAGGGATACATCATCATTAGGAGAGTCATCTGCCTTAAGAAAGGGATACACCAGCTGCAAGAGAGTCATCCGCCTTAAGAAAGGGATACACCATCAGTAGGAAAGTTGATCTGCCTCAAGAAAGGGATACAAGGAGAAGTCATCCACCTTAGGAAAAGGATACACCAGCATCAATTAAAGGAAAGTCATCCACCCTAAGAAAGGGATACGCACAATAAAGGAAAGATGTTCTCCTTAAGAAAAGAATACCAAGGAAAGGAGTTTGCCTCAAGAAAGGAACCCACCCGTATCACAACATTATAAAGACCTTTACATGGGCACATCCAGCCCAAAATTGAGGCCAACCCCACTTCTCTGAAAAATATATTTCATTATATTAGGGGCAAACCCCTTAGCTCACCTTGATCCTTAATTAAAGGGGCAAAAATATTTTTGTTTTCACAAAAGTCAATCAAGAATCAAGGTAAGCCATTTTCAAATTGATCACTAATAATGATGATATTTGTGTACAAGTCCATCCTAGCACAGGAATTCTTCCCCAGCAGAAGAGGTTTTACCTAAGGATATTACTTTATTCCCTAGCACCGGAGTCAACTAAGAGGCATCTCCCCACCAACCAAGGGGCATCCCCCCAACTCCCAATAGCAGAGTCATCCAAGGGGCATCCCTCCCATCTCCCAGCAATAGAGTCAACCAAGGGGCATCCCCCTATCTCCCAGCAGTAGAGTCAACTAAGGGGCATCCCTCCATCTCTTAACAGTGGAATAAGTCAAGGGGCACCCAATAGTGGAATAAGTCAAGGGGCATATCCCAATCATCAAAAGCCCTAGGGGCACCCACCTTAGGGGCATCCTCAGTAATAAAATCAATCAAGGGGCATTCCATCCCTAAAGCAATCGGCCAAACCCGACATTTCTTGCACTTAGTTTTTAGTTTATTTTAGGGGTAATCCCCATCCTCACATCTTTAATCTTAATTAAAGGGCAAAAATATTTTTTTTTTCATAAAAGTCAATCAAGAATAAAGATATGTCTGCTTGGACAATGACTAACTCAGTGTTTGATTGTTGTCTCTTTTCAGGTTATTCAAATTCCACAGCAGGAGAGTCATTTGCCTTAGGAAATGGATACATCATTAGTCAGAAAAGTCGATCTGCCCAAAGAAAGGGATACATCAGTCAGGAGAGTCATCCGCCTCAGGAAAGGGATACACCATCAGCTAGGAAAGTCAATCAGCATTAGTAAAGGGATACACCAGTCAGGAAAGTCGATCCGCCTTAGGAAAGGGATACACCATTTAGGAAAGTCGATCCACCTTAGGAAAGGGATACACCATCAGCCAGGTGAGTCGATCCTCCTTAAGAAAGGGATACGCCATCTTCCCCAGTAGAGTCACTAGGGATGTACATCACCAAAGGAGAGTCATCCGCCTCAAGAAAGGGATACGCATTAGCAAAGGAAAGTCATCCGCCTCAAGAAAGGGATACGCATCAGAAAAGGAAAGTCATACACCTTAGCAAATGGATACGCATTGGCAAAGGAAAGTCATCCCCATTAAGAAGGGTATACGCATCAGCAAAGGAAAGTCATCCGCCTCAAGAAAGGGATACGCACCAGCAAAGGAAAGTCATCCGCCTCAAGAAAGGGATACGCATCCGCAAAGGAAAGTCATATGCCTCAAGAAAAGGATACGCATCAGTAAAGGAAAGTCATCCATCTTAAGAAAGGGTCCCCCAAAAAAGGAGTTTATCTCAAGAAGGGAACTCGGCCATGTCATAACCTTAGGTATAATTTCTAAACCCTCGCTCACATTGTGAGATCATACAAATCCGTATCAGTGGTGAACCCACAAGGGGCAGTCTGTGAGCACTAGATTTAAATGATCCTTCTCACAAAACTATAATGAGAGCTATATGATGCACTGTCTTTCATGTGTTATCCATCAAAGGTGTTCCTACTACAGTAGAGTTGAGTTTGGCCAAAGTTTGGAGACCTAGTTTGCCCTTAGGGACCCATATGGATGCTGCCTGGTGGTACAGATCTATCAGCGGACTCGTACGAGTCATCCCTTCCATATGCTTAGGGGTGGAGCCCCGCCCGTACGGGTCTTGTTGTTGCCTAAAAAGGCTCTTTTGGAAGGGAATCCTTTCCTATTTCGGGAAAAGACAGGAAATGAACGCGATTTATTGCATTCAGACCTCCTCTCCCCTATAAATAGGGCCCTTCTCTTCACATTTTACACATACACACATCTCATATGAAAATCATACTAAAACTCTAGCAATTTCTATAGGTACAGAAAAGGTATAGTAGGGGTATAGGAAGTATAAAATAGGGAGAAAACCCATTCCTTGAGGTTTTGTCCACATTTTATTCATTCGTTGCTTCTTTTATTAAGATCTTGGAAAGGTTTTGTTCACACAAATACCGACTTAAATAATCCTATTTCACTATCTACTTTGGCCGGGCTCTCTCAATAGTAAAGGGATAACCTCAAAGTGGATTCATGCCGCAAAGGTAACGCTCTTGAGTTTCAAAGAGACTCACATCTCAGTTATTTCCTTATTATTATTGCCTGTTCCTTCTATTATATATGTTCCTTTCATTTCTTAATCGGGTCTAGTCCTAACCTATATGAGCCTTTTTGGCGCCATATAGCCCCAAAGATATCAATTCGGTGCGCCATACTCATACGGAAGGAAATCCCTTTTTATTTTATTTTTCTACCACCAATCTATTAAGCTGTTAATCTATAAACTAAACTAAATAGAGTTTCTACCTGGACCAAACATGACTCGTACAGGTACACCATACCCATACTGGTCCTCCCTGGTAGCCGTACGGGTCCCACCCACCTATACGAGTACCAGCCCCAGGTAGATTCTAGAACTCATTTTTAATTGGTTAAAAATCAATCCAACTCACCATTTGCCATGCAATCATTTTCACTAATAATTTATTAAATAAACCCACAAAAGTTAAATTGTGTTTTTACCACAAAATACGCTGAAATGCTGATTTATGATGTGCTATAAACCGTGCGAACGTCTATGGATGCAGGGGAATTTATTTTCATTTTGTTTTATAACTTAGAACAAATGTATAGGTTCTCTTTGCAATTTCCCCTATTTCCCCCATTGTAATTTTTATCCCCCCATTTATCATTTGTGCGTCATTGTAATATGTAAAATGCATGTAACAAGTGTGAAAGAGTGTAGAAATAGGATTTTTGTGATAATTCCTAAATGATGAAAACTAAAATGATTTTACGCGGTGAATATAATTTTGAATCAACTAAATGAGAAATAAGTGACTCATCCAATACCCGAATCTCTGATTCAATAGGTATGAGTCTCCCACCTGGAGGGAATTGTACCAAAACTCTTTCCCAAGTAGACAACTTGGGTGGTGAGTCAATCAATTGTATCGAGATTTGGGTCTCAATTCTTTTATTCATTAAAATTGGCTTATTGTGCAAACTTTAACTAAAAAATGTGTTATAACACCTAAATCTAACCAAACCCCTAGTGGGCCCTACCTCTCACACAAGCGCTAAGGAAGACCCATACGTCATCGATAATTCACATCAGGTCTATGACTTTGGTGAGGATATTTACATATCTGACTTGCTGAAGTGCACTTGGTCGCGCCTTTGTAGATTGTCTAAGGTCACTAGTGTTTGTTCGACTTTCATGCTGATTTGATCGATCCATTCTGACCTTCAAAGCGACATTGGGTAATCTCACTTTGGTTTTGGATGGCCACATTATAAGGAGTTTGTCTTTAGGGAGCTTTAATGTTTATGTAGATTTTTAAATGGTGAACAATAGTGTTTTAACCCAACCTCTATAGGATGTTGGGATCTTAAGAAGCGTCTCTTCAATTGGTTAATTTGCCACTTTAACTGCTCCTTTAGCCTGTGTTTTATATAGAGAGGATTTATCGTATTTAATCATACATCCTCTGATTAATTCAAAAATTACCCCTTAAAGTAGAACTTTGTTATCCGAGGCAATGTGACAATATGGGTCGTTCTGAGCCAAGGAGATGCTCCCTTATGAATTCGATCATCGACTGGTGTTGGATTCAACTCCTAGCTATTTTGAAAAGTACCTCACGTCCACTTCAATAAACTTGTGTCCATGAGTTGATAATGGTTGAATTTTGTTGATCCTACTGATCCTTTACAACGAGAATGGGCGAAGAGTAGCGAAACTGTGACGCACAATAAAAGGAAGGTGATATACATCCCCATGAATTTGATATTGATGGTGCCTTTTTAACTTAGCAATGCATTTTGCAATTTGATTTTGGCAACAAATAGACCACTTGCTAAATCCAGAGGCTTTGTGTGCAGTGGTCGCAAATGGTGAAGCTTCTATTTGATTGGCTTGCACTTGGTACCTTCGGGGATGGGATGCTTGGAAATTTGGTGGCCTATTCTGAGCGTATCTTCGTATGACCAGGCGTAAACGTTATCACAATCTTTAAGAACTTTTATTATCTCACATTTGTTTTTAAGGGGAGATAAATTATTGGAAATGATTACCACTTAAGAAATTCCATCCGTACTTGAATTAATTTCATGCAAGAAAGTATCTCAAATACTGAAAACATCATGCATATGCTCATATGCATGCATGGATCAATTGGGGAAAACATGAATCAAGAAAACAAAATAAAGGTTGCTTGTTGAACTGAAAGTTTCAAAGGTAGAATCGTTCAAAATAGAAAATTTAACACATTAAATTTGTCATCCTCTACAGGCAAAGGGTCTTCATTGTTGATGTCGGCGATGAGACAATCCTCGGTAGGTTCCATAAATGTGTCATCCTGGTCAAAAGCTAGAGTCTCATTTTGCTCAGCGGTTGGCGAGATGTCCTTCACTTAACTTGCCCTCTCATCCATGACCTTTGCGAGCTGTTCTATGGTTAACGGGTTGCTGATTGCTTTGTCGTCTTCGTGTTTCCACCCCTTCTTTGTTAAAATTGTTATTGCTTTAGTCATTTCGGCGATAGCCTCTTTGACTTCTTCGTCATTTGATTTCTCATCTTCAGCCTCATTATTAGAGCACAACTTATGGTTTGGCCTTGCCTTTGGAGTGGATGACCTTGATGAGTTCCTATAGCCCATCTGCTTGTTTTGGTAAGCTAGAATTGGTCATTCCTGTCTGGTTGCCGAGCTCTATTAAGGGGAAATTCATAGCGCTAGGCGCTTTTTCGGGCTCAATAATTTTCCTTTCCCTCACTAAATGGCGGATGGCACCAACCAAAATCTTACATTTATTAGTGCGGTGACCCGGCAGGACATGATATTCACAAAAGTTTTTCCTCTCGTCTCTCATATGGGGTCTATACTTGCGAAGGGATTTGAGAAGGCTGGCTTCTCTTAATCCGATGAAGATTATATAAAGCGGCAGCTTCTATGGGTTTGTGCAACTCATAGGACTACTGCTCGGCTGGATAGTGTCAGCTAGGGTCAGTTTTAGAGAGGACCTTTTGTACAACCTGACCCAGGATGAGGACATGCCTGATTTATCACAGCCAACCGACTGACGCGTACTGGAGTTATGGGGAAACTGACCATCATTTCTTTAGAGTTCCCCCTCTCTTTGATCATAATTAGCTACCACCAATTGACATAAGAAGGTTCCAACTTCGAGTGTCATGCTTGGAGGTTGCATGACATGGTCGTACGAGGAGGGAATGCTTTCTTCCTCTGCTAGGCGGCTGAGATTGTTTAGCTTCTTTATAAAGGTTTGGCTGGAAAACAAATGGGTTTTAGGGGTAGGTAGTCCCTTTGGGTGCAACACTAGAATTAGAAGGCATCGTGGATGCGGGTAGCACGAGTTGTGATGGAGTCACCAGATTAAAGGAGTGTTGATTGTCGTAAGGTAGCCTTAACTATAGGTGTCACGCCCGGAGATTGTGTGACTTGGTCGTTAAATCCAAACTGGTCGGACGGAGGGGGCGGCAAACCAAGTCGGGGACTAGATACCAATTAGGTAATGAAGGGATTCTGAGGGTAAGTTGTTCCTCGAGATGTTACGATAAATTGAGGAGCACTTGGGGTGAAAAGCAGTGAAGGTATTGTTGGCTGGGTCGATCCATTAGGAGAAGCCAAGAATCGGTGAGCAAAATCATTAGAAAATGAGGAAAGGATTGAGCTTTAAGCCATAGGCCTTTGTTTCTAGGTTAAGAAGGAGAACATTGGGTTGGTTTATTATTTGAAGATGGCCTTAGGTTTGACCGAATTAGAATATGCTTGGCTGAGATTGGGTCAAAGCTGACTTAACCAGGAGCTAAGCAAATTAGACTGGTTGTGCCCTTGTCGGGCTGGATGGAACCTATGCTGAACCATTCTGAACGAACCCATTTTGATTTTGAGTTTAAATACCTGATTCTAAAACCCATTCGGAATTCTTGTCCTTAAGGGCTTGTCTAACAGTCACTTGAATAGTTGTTTGAATCTATTCCTGAATAGAGCTTCGGAAGAGATCTGAATCGATAAATTAGGCCTTGGTAGTGGCGATTTCAGATCTAAGAGATGGTGGAGGAGCTATCCTCGGGTAAGAGGAAGGACCGATTTGCTCATTAGGTAGGGGAACATCGTCTTCGTTGTGAGGAATAGACATGGCTTGATACGAAGAACCAGATTGGAAGGAAGTTTGTTTGGACCATGAATCAGAGGTCATACCTCGAGTGGGTTACATAAAGCTATAGATGGTATGAATGCCTTTTGTTTAGTAATCAATGTGTGGCATGCTTATTCGTATGGCTACACGTAAATGTGGTTAGTGACGGTGCGAAGGCCTATCCCCCTAAGATATGGAGGATGTTTGTACCTCTTGTCACATAGAGTGATTTATTATGACTCAACGGAGATATGAAAGAAGTCCTACGGATGTTGCTAAACCTCTTCCACGAATGGAGATTGGTATGGTTTAACTGATTAAGTTTTGGCCCTTGAGGCCAATGCAAGGGTAATGCATAAGCACGTACCACATAGCACACAAAACGTCGCTCTTCCAACCTTATGACTCCCACGTAATGCCGTTTAAAAAGGATGGAGGTTAACTTTAACGCCAACAAATGGCAAAGAAGTGTGTCCAATTTATTCTTTTTATTTATTGTTTTGGATCCTAAAGGAAATGACTATGATGGCTTTTCTAACGCAGCTTTGGTATAAGGTTGTTAATGTAAAAGGTTCTCATTTATCTTGATTCCTCGTTACTCAACCACTCCCCAAATAGGTGCTATCGCAGGAGTTCGCGTGTTGGTTGAAACAAGTGATCCACCCACTAGGCATCCCCAATTTCTGTAGGGCATGAGTGATACTTTCGCAAGCTTCTCGGGTAAAATAGGGTGTCCTAATTATAGAAAACTATCTACATGCGTAAGGATAAAAATTATAAAAAAAGATTGAAGTTTTTAATTTGGCCAATGATTTCAATACATCATCTAAATCTTCTAAACTTACTGTAAATGTTAAGTTTCAAGTTTAAAAAGATCAGTCCCCAGCAGAGTCGCCGCTGTGAGCGGACGACATTTAAGACTGGTTGTAAAGTCGGGCCGGATGACCGGTCTCCTAAAAATGATGAGTGTGATCATGGTGGTAGAAAATGATTGTAATGTTTTAGTGTTCAAAAGATACGAGATCGAAGTCCCGTACTTAAAATAGAGTTGCCACTCGGTTCAGCTCAACCATTAAATTTAGGTACAATTTCCCTACCGGGTAGTAGACCATACCTTAAGTAGAGATTCTGAGTTCGGATGATTTTATCTATTTTACATTGACCAAGTTAAAGGGTTTCATTCTTTCTTAATCAATTTTAATCCACCCTGTTTATTGTGTTTTCAGTGTATATATTGTTAGCGCTTTATCAAGCATTCAAATCGGTAAATAAATTATTATAGTCATCCAACAAATAAATGCGAAAGTTGAAAGAATAATCACATGGCCTACTATTTGTGTATACAATAAATAAAATACCCAAAGGCGTAGCATTCATCTATCCTAAATCTACCTGCACAAAATGGTTAGCATAAATACGGCACGTTGTATAAGGTATATCACATAGCATGCATAGTTAGTAGACTAAACAAGACATGAGTTAATGTTAGCATGGTATATTTATTTTACAATTCATGGAGCCCAGTTGGATGGTTAAAAATGGGGTTTAAACGGCATTTGTGGGAAAATTCCATTTTATCCATAGTTTAGACTCGATTGTTGTTTTAACCGGATTATTCGTGAAAATGCCACATGTTATAGGGTCAGGTCTATTTTCAAGAGGCTCTAGACCCCCATCATTGCATTGTACATTCTAGATTCGGGAATTAAACTTGGTCAAAAATGAAAATAAAAAACACAAGATGTCTAGAACCCTATACCGTCGGCGGTATGATTGAAGCCGCTGCCGGCATCATTGATGCCTCTGGCAATTTCATTTACACAAGCAAGCTGTATGATATTTTGGATACCATAAAGAAAGGGTCCTATAAAGATGGGCTGTTCTGAGCCAAGGAGATGTTCCCTGGTGAATTCAGTCATCGACTGGTGTTGGATTCAACTCCTGGCTATTTTGAAAAGTACCTCACGTCTACTTCAATAAACTTGTATCCACGAGTTGATGATGGTTGAATCTTATCGATCCTACTGATCCTTTATAATGAGAATGGGTGAATAGTAGCAAAACTGTGATGCCCAATAAAAGGAAGGTGACATACATCCCTATGAATCTGATACTGATGGTGCTTTTTTAACTTAGCAATGCATTTGGCAATTTGATTTTGGCAACAAACAGACCACTTGCTGAATCCCGAGGTTTTGTGTGCAGTGGTCGTAAATGGTGAAGCTTTTGTTTGATTGGCTTGCACTTGGTACCTTCGGGGATGGGATGCTTGGAAATTTGGTGGCCTATTCTAAGCATGTCTTTGTATAACCAGGCGTAAGCGTTATCACAATCTTTAAGAACTTTTATTATCTCACATTTGTTTTTTGGGGGAGTTCAATTATTGGAAATGATTACCACTTAAGAAATTCCATCCATACTCGAATTAATTTCATGCAAAGAAGTATCTTAAATACTGAAAACATCATGAATATGCTCATATGAATGCATAGATCAATTGGGGAATACACGAAACAAGAAAATAAAATGAAGGTTTCTTGTTGAACTGAAAGTTTCAAAGGTAGAATCATTCAAAATAGAAAATTTGACACATTAAATTTGTCATCCTCCACAAGTGAAGGGTCTTTGTTGTTGATGTCGGCGGTGAGACCATCCTCGATAGTTTCCATAAATATGTCATCCTGGTCGAAAGCCAGAGTCTCATTTTACTCAGTGATTGGCGAGATGTACTTCACTTGACTTGCCCTCTCATCCATGACCTTCTCGAGCTGTTCTATGGTTAATAGGTTACTGATTGCTTTGCCTTCTTTGTGTTTCCGCCCCTTCTTTGTTAAAATCATTATTGCCTTAGTCATTACGATGATAGCCACTTTTACTTCTTCATCGCTTGATTTCTCATCTTCAGCCTCATTATTAGAGCACAACTTTTGGTTTGGCCTTGCCTTTGGAGTAGATGACCTTGATGAGTTCCTATGGCCTATTTCCTCATTTTGGTAAGCCAGAATTGGTCATTCTTGTCTGGTTGCTGAGCTCCAATAAGGGGAAATTCATAGCGCTAGGCGCTCTTTCGGGCTCAACAATTTTCCTTTCCCTCACCAAATGGCAGATGGCACCAACCAAAATCTTACTTTTATTAGTATGGTGACCCGGTAGGATATGATATCCGCAAAAGTTTTTCCTCTCGTCTCTCGTGGGGGGTCTATAGTCGCAAAGGGATTTGAGAAAGTTGGCTTCTCTTAATCCAATAAAGATTAATGAAGCGATGGCTTCCATGGGTTTGTGCTACCAATAGGACTACTGCTTGGCTGGATAGTGTTAGTTGGGGTCAGTTTCAGAGAGGACCTTTTATTCAACCTGACCCAAGATGAGGACATCCTTGATTTATCACAGCCAGTCGACTGACGTGTACTAGAGTTATGGGGAACCTGACCTTTATTTCTTTAGAGTTCCCCTTCTTTTTTTTTATCATAATTAGCTACCACCAATTGACCCAAGAAGGTTCCAAATTCGAGTGTCATGCCTGGAGGTTTCATGACCTGCTCGTATGAGGAGGGAAACTAAACCTTGAGCTTCTTCCCTCTGCCCGCAGTAAGCGGATAATTATCATTAAAGGAGAGTTTCCACTTCATTTTTCATGCTCAGAGATTGTATGACCTGGTCACCAGATTAAGGGAGTGTCGACTGTCACAAGATAGCCTCAACTGCAGGTGTCACACTTGGAGATTACGTGACCTGGTCATTAGTTCCAAACTGGTCGGGCAGAGGGGGTGGCAAACCAAGTTGAGGACTAGATACCAATTTGGTATTGAAGGGATTCTGAGGGTAAGTTGTTCCTTAAGGTGTCACGATAAATTGAGGAGCACTTGGGGTAAAAAATAGTGAAGGTATTGTTGGTTGGGTCAATCCATTGGGAGAACCTAAGAATCGGTGAGCAAAATCATTGGAAAATGACGAAAGGATTGAGCTTTGAGCCATAGGCCTCAGTTTCTGGGTTAAGAAGGAGAACATTGGGTTGGTTTATGGTTTGAAGATGGCCTAAGGTTTGACCAAATTAGAATATGCTTTGCTGAGATTGGGTCAAAGCTGAGTCAACCAGGAGCTAAGTAAATTGGACTGGTTGTGCCCTTATTGGGCTGGATAGAACCTAAGTTAAACCATTCTGAACAAATCCATTTTGATTCTGAGTCTAAATACCTGATTCTGAAACCTGGTCGGAATTCTTGTACTTCAGGGCTTGTCTAACAGTCACTTGAATAGTTGTTTGAAACTATTCCTAAATAGAGCTTTGAAAGAGATCTGAATTGATAAATTGGGCCTTAGCAGTGGCGATTTCAGAGCTAAGAGATGGTGGAGGAGCTGTCCTCGGGGAAAGGGAAGTACTGATTTACTCCTTAGGCAGGGCAACGTCGTCATCATTGTGAGGAAGAGACATGGCTTGATACGAAGAACTAGATTAGAAGGAAGACTATTTGGACCATGAATCAGAGGTCAGACCTCGAGTGGGTTGTGTTATGCTATGGATGGTATGAATGCCTTTTTTTTAGTAATCGATGTGTGGCATGCTTATTCGTATGGCTATACGTGAATATGGCTAGCGATGATGCGAAGGCCTATCCCCCCAACATACGGAGGACGTTCATACCTCTTGTCACACAGAGTGATTTGTTGTGACTCAACGGAGATATGAAAGAAGTCCTATGGATATTGCTAAACCTCTTCCACAAATGGAGATTGGTATGGGTTAGCTGATTAAGTTTTGGCCCTTGAAGCTGATGCATGGGTAATGCATGAGCACGTAGCACGTAGCACACGAAACGTCCCTGTTCCAACCTTATGTCTCCTACGTAATGCCATTCAAAAAGGATGGAGGTTAACTTCAATGCCAACGAATGACAAATAAGTGTATCCAATTTATTTTTTTATTTATTGTTTTGGTTCCTAAGGGAAATGACTATGATGGCTTTTCTAACACAGCTTTGGTATAGGGTTGTTGATGTAGAAGGTTCTCATTTACCTTGAGTCTACATTACTCAACCACTCTCCAAATAGGTGTTATCACAGGAGTACATGTGTTGGTTAAAATGAGTGATCCACCCACTAGACATCCCCAATTTCCGTAAGGCATGACTGATACTTTCACAAGCTTCTCAGGTAAAATGAGGCGTCCTAATTATACAAAATTATCTATTTGCGTAAGGATAAAACGTTATAAAAAAAGAATGAAGTTTTTAATTTGGCCAATGATTTTAATACATCATCTAAATCTTCTAAACTTATTGTAAATGTTAAGTTTCAAGTTTAAAAAGATCAGTCCCTAGTAGAGTCGCTGCTGTGAGCGAATGACATTTCGGACGAGCTGCAAAGCCGAGCCAGAGGACCGGGCTCCTAAAAATGAGGAGTATGATCATGGTGGTAGAAAATGATTGTACATGTTTTAGTGTTCAAAAGATACGAGATCGAAATTCCATACTTAAAATAGAGTTGCCACCCGGTTCAGGTCAACCGGGAAATTTAGGTACAATTTTCCCATCGAGTAGTGGACCATACCTTAAGTAGAGATTCCAAGTTTGGATGATTTTGTCTATTTTACATTGACCAAGTTAAAAGGTTTCATTCTTTCTTAATCGGTTTTAATCCACCCTATTTATTGTGTTTTTGGTGTATATATTGTTATTGCGTTATCAAGCATTCAAAGTGCTAAATAAATTATTACAGCCATCCAACAAATAAATACGGAAGTTAAAAGAATAATTACAAGGCCTACCATTTTTCTATACAATAAATAAAATACCTAAAGGCCTAGCACAAAATGGTTAGTACAAACACGGCACGTTGTACGAGGTATATCATATAACATGCATAGTTGGTAGACCAAACAAGACCCGAGTTAGCATTAGCATGGCATATTTATTTTACAATTTATGGAGCCCGATTGGATGGTTAAAAATGGGGTTTAAACGGCGTTTACAAGAAAATTCTATTTTATCCATATTTTGGACTCGATTGTTGTTTTAATCGGATTATTCGTGAAAATGCCACATGTTATGGGATGAGGTCTATTTTTAAGAGGCTCTAGACCCCCGTCATTGCACTGTACATCCTAGATTTGGAAATTAAACTTAGTCGACATTGAAAATAAAAATAAACAAGTTGTCTAGAACCCCATACTGCTAGAGGTATGATTGAAGCCATCGCCGGCATCATTGATGCCTCTGGCGATTTCATTTACACGAGCAGGTTGTATGACATTTTGGATATAATAAAGAAAGGGTCCCATAAGAAAATAGAGCCGTTGGGGATAAATGAAGCCCCTGGACGATATCACTTATGTTGAGTGATACCGCCTGCGGCTTCAACTATCTCCGGCGGCTTCACTTGTCTTTGGCAATAATAGTTAACGATTAGAAAGCAATCAAAAACCAAAAACCAGGCACAGAATAGCAAGTAATCATAATAAATAACTAAAATGAAAGCGAAAGAGCTATGGGGCTCAAAATTTTTACCTCGGAGCCGTGAATCCACCTCTTCGTGACCCCAATGACACCTACGGGGAGCTCAAGTGATGATTTGGGTAGTAAATGGGGGATCTGAGGCTTCAAATCCTATTATAGTGATTTTAGTCCTAAAATCTACCTAAATATCAGAGAGTTCAGCTAGGAAAAACCAAGAAAAGGAGGATTGAATCCCCTTTTCTTACCTTTTCTATACTTTATCCCATTAAACTTAGCTCAAAAAGCTCGAAACCTCTATGAGATTTCAAGTAGGAAGTGTTGAACCCCTATTTCAGCTGTAAATGGCCCCTTATATAGGCTAAAATCCAGTGGAAAATTTACTTTGATCAATTATCCAGCGGGTATCAAGCAAGCATTGCAAAAAGTTATCTACTGCAGAAGCTCACACCGCTGGCAGTATCAGCTGGCGGTAGCGTTGAAGCCACTAGCGGCTTCCACTTCTTCCAGGTCTGAAAAGTAAGCATGGCCTAGCCTAAAAAGGTTGAAAAGGTGGTAAATCCGCCTAAAAAGGTGTTTTAGCGGGATTTTTGGTTAAATACAGTTATTTTTGAATATTTTAGGGTATTTAGAACTAAATTACTTTTTGGGTGCACTTCATCAGTTCAAGCTCCCATCGGATGCGTAATCGGACATGCCGAACTGAATTTTTCCAAAAATAAAATTCATAGAGAATTTTTTATTGGTAAAAAAATTCCAAATTTTTTCTATCATGAGGAATAAAATTGAATATACGTCATCATTGTCTCGTGAGAGGGACTGTAAAATCCCGTGCTCACAATAACTCCATTTAGGAATGCACTTTTGACATCCATTTGGAACAGGGTGAATCCCATGAATGATGCAAAAGCACATAGATTCTAGATTGCCTCTAATCTTGCTACTAGAGCAAAGGTTTCTTCAAAGTCAATGCCTTCTTGTTGATTGTAGCATTGGGAAACCAATCTTGGCTTGTTCTCACAATAACTCTAGATTCGTCTAGCTTATTTTGGAATACCCATTTAGTGCCAATGATTGACTTTCCCTCAGGTGGTGGTACTAGATCCCAAACATCATTTCTGGTGAATTGATCTAGTTCTTCTTGCATTGCCATCATCCAGCTTTCATCCCCTTCTGTATCTTAAAACTTCTTTGGCTCAATGAGAGAGATAAAAGCAGCATATTCCATCCTCTTATTGAGTTTTCCTGTGGCTCTGACTGGATTTTAGACATTATCCAAAATGGCTTCAACTGGATGATCTCTATGAGTTCGGATTTCTCTCTGCATGTTGTACTAGAGTTTGTTCCTCATCTACTTCAACTCCCTCTTCTTAATCAATTAAGTTTTTCTCATCATGATTGAGATATCCTTATGGTCCTTCTGAGTTGCAGTTGATTCCTTCATCTTCTTCTTTGTACTTCTTTATTTGAAAAGAGTCTAGAATCTGCACTTCTTCCTTTTGTTTAGCATTCTCAGCTTCTAGAGTTAAGTCTTTCCAATTGGAACTTCTTTTCCCTGCATGGTTAGTCTCATCGAAATCTACATGTACAGATTTTACCACAGTTTGGGTATGTTTATTATAGATTCTGTAAGCTTTGCTATGTGTTGAGTAGCCAAGGAAAATTACTTCATCAGATTTAGGATCAAATTTTCCTTGTTGCTCTCTAACATTTAGGATGTAGCATTTACATCCAAAGGCTTTGGAATACCCAATCTTGGGTTTCCTTCCCTTTCAGATTTTATATGGGGTCTTGTCTATAGTTTTTCAAATGAGAGCTCTATTTAAGATGTAACATGCAGTGTTTACGGCCTCACCCCAAAAGTATTCAGGCAATCTATTTTCATTTAGCATTGTTCGAGCCCTTTCAACTATTTTTTATTTCTGCAACCCCATTTTATGGAGGTGTATGAGGAGCAGAGAAGTTGTGCTCAATGCCCTTGGATTCACATAAATTAACAAACTGCTTATTTATGAATTCTCCTCCATTATCACTCCAGATGCATGCAATGCTTATGCCCCATTCTACTTCTATTCGAATAAATATTTTAGAGAAATGGTCAAAGGCTTTATCTTTCCTAGCTAGTAAAGGAACCAATGTATAACGAGAATAATCATCCACTATGACCTGAGTGTATTCTCTTCTACCTAAACTCATTGGTTTGATTAGACCAAAGAGATCAATATGCAAGAGTTCAAGAACTCTTTGGGAAGGTATATAGGAGATGGAAGGGAAACTTTTTCTATATTGTTTACCTAATTGACATGCAGTGCATATGTGATCCTTATTAAAAGCAACCTTAGGCAAACCCACAACCAATTCTTTTTGGCTAATTTGGACAGGAGGTTCATGCTTACATGTCCCAACCTCCGGTGCCAAAGCCATGATTTTTCTTCTTTAGACATCAAGAATATATTCTTTTTCTCATTTTTAAAGTTAATAGAATAGACATTATTTACTCTAGGTGCATGAAGATTGAGTTGATTTAACTTACTATCAATGATTGAGAATCCTCCGGAGTCAAAGGTGACTTTTCTTCCTTTATCACAGAGTTGTGCAACACTCAGCAGGTTGAACTTCAGTCCGTCAACTAGTGAGACATCTTCTATCTTTAATTCAAATCCAATGGTTCCATGCCCAATAATTTGTCCTTTTTTATTATCTCCAAAGCTTACTTTTCCACCTTTCCTCCGAATTAAAGTGATGAAGGCTTTCTCATCACCAGTCATATGCCTTGAGCATCCACTATCAATGTACCATGTGTGTTGATCTACTATGGATCTAAGGCATACCTATAAAACAAATCAAGTGGGTTTGGGTACCCAATCAGATTTGGGTCCTCTCGGGTTATCAACCATTTCAGGCCAAGGATAAATATCATAATAACCATTTTTAAATCTACACAATTTAGTCATATGGTTATTTACTCCACAAAACCTACACCCCGCAGCTGGTTTTTTCTGCTTAAGCTTCTCCTCAATATTTTGGAAATCCTTCTTCCCATAATCTTCAAAATATCCTGCTTTAGTAGATCCAAACTTGACTGTTTGGCTGGGATCCGGCAGTCGACTGGTGGAGTAACTTTTGCTCTATAGTTTCTCCTTCACTTGCTGGTTTGATTATTATAGACTACTTTGGCCTTTCCCTTTTGAGCAGCTATGTATCTCTGAATATGAGTTTTAGGTGGAGCATTGTGTTTTTTTACTTGGTGTTGCCTCTGGGATTTCTTTTATCTTGGAGGTTCCGGATTCCTTCTTTCATTTAAAGATTCTGATCTTATTCTGGATGCTTTCTTCATTAGAGCTAGCTCCCTATCTAGCCTAGTTACATTTGCACTTAGTATCTGTACTTGATTTCTTAGGAAGTTTTCTTCAACCAGACCAATGTGCTTTATGGCGCTTATTTGATTGACATCTTGTGCCAATGCTTCAGCATCTTCAGCAAGTTCAATTACTTGTCTTTTAAGGGGTTTGATAGCCTTCATGTTCTTCCTCACATTATTGATTACAACCCCCAAAGCCCTAGCAAGATCAAGGTTAGATACAGAATTTGAGTGAGAATTTACGTCAGTACTTGCTGTCTCAAATTCTGATTCTTTAATTTGCTCTGTGACTTGCTTTGATAGATTCCTTTTGGATTGCTCTACTTCCAGATTAGTTAGTGCCATGAATGCATAATTTGTAGTTTCTTTTTCCTTTGTGGAAGATGAGCTACTACTTTCTTCATTGTTGCTCCATGTGGCCATCATTTCTTTCTTCTTATATCTCTTATCCCTTTCAGGTTTAGGACATTTCGTTTTAAAATGGCCTTTCTCTCCACATTCAAAGCAAGCTGATTCTTTTTCTAGATCTTTCTTGTCTTCCGGAGCCTTTCTTGGCTTGTCGCTTCTGGAGGAGCCTTCCTTTGTTGTTTTAGAGTCATACCTTCTAGAACTCCTCCTTTCTTTTCTTTTAAGGAATTTATCGAACTGTTTGGCTACCATAGCCATTTATTCTTTATTGCACTGAATTCCTTCAAATGCTTCTCTGTTCTAAAGGAAGCTGATCTGGAAGAGTCTACCTTAAGTGAGAATGCTTTCTTCTTTTCTTCCGGCTTCTTCTTTTATTGGTTTTATCTCTCTGTGGATAGTTCTTGAGTTAAGAGATTACCAATGAGTTCATCATAACTTTGAAAGTTCAAGTCATGAGCTTCCTCAGTGGCAGTCTTTTTGTTATCCCACTCCTTGGTGAGACTCCGAAGAACTTTCTTTACCATCTCCACTTTTATGATCTCCTTTCCAAGCCTCTTCATCTTATTTACTAGACTGGTGTATCTAGTGTTCGGGCTGCTAATGGATTTTTTGGCCTCCATTTTGAAAGATACCAGCTTTTGTTATAGGAGATCGATTATGGCTTCCTTGACTTTATTGGTGCCTTCATAAGTCACCTCAAGTTTCTGCTACATCTCTTCTGCATTTTCACATTTGAAAATCCTGTTAAATTTAACAGTATTAAGAGCATAATGAAGCATATTAATAGCATTTACGCTTTCACACAACTTTTTATAATCATTCTCATCCCATAGGTTTGAGGGCTTCCGGGTAGTTAAACCCTCTAGTTCATGAGTAGGAACAAATGGCCCCTCTTTAATGGCCATCCATGCCAACATTCTTTGAGCGTGAATGAAATTCTTGATCTGGTTTTTCCAGAATATGTAGTGTTCACCGGTGAAGAGTGGAGGACGGGTAATGGACATACCCTCTGGAAGAAATTGTGGGTTGTTGAAACTCATTTTGATTCTTAGATCATAATATGGACCTTTATGTCGAGATTGTTAGATGTCTAGTTTTGATCACTTGCTCTGATACCACTTGTTGGTCCCTATGAGGGTGTATATAAGGTTAGAGGGGGGTGAATGACCCTTTTTGTGGAATTTACAGACTTTAAAAAGTCTTGTGTGGCGTGTTTGATATGTTTCGGATGTAATGGATCTGAGTGATACAAATATTAAATATTATGATATAAATTAAAGAGTTAGAATAAATCAAACATGATGATTTTATCCTGATTCGACCCCGCCTACTGAAGTCCCCTGAGTTTCCTTACTCTGAGGTTTGTCCACTAGTGGATTCCGTTTAAACTAGCAGGAATCTAGCCTTACAATTGTCTTTGGAGATTTATTCTCCTCCTGATGTAGGATATACCATTAGAAGCACCAACTCCTAGCTGAGTCCTCTTGAGCTTGTCTCGGGATGGTAACCCCTCTTCCGGATGTAGGATATACCACTAGAAGCACTAACTCCTACCTGAGTCCTTTCTCTTTAGTTGGATATACCACTTAGATTCTACTCAAACCTAAGTTGAGTCCTACTTGGAGATCCCACTTAAAGCACCAACGCTAAGCTAGTTCCCAATCTCAATAATCACCCAAATATGAGATCTTACAACTTGATTTTTCAAGGTTTTGGTTTTCGAATTCTTCAGGTTTATAACTCACTTATGAATTCTTGCAAAATATATTTGGATATATCAAGTTCTTGGAGGGATTTTTTTCATTGATTGAATTTGCTTGAATTCTCTTTGTAATAGCTTCTTATGAAATCAACCAGCACCTTCTCAATGTGTGAAGATTTCCTTTTGTAGGCTCTGATCATAAATGTAGCCGTTGTGTATCATTGAGGTAGATTTGAATCGTCACCGTTGATCACGTATGATGTGGCACTTTCGAAGCCATTGATCAATCCGTTAGATTGAATAAATGTCCCATTTGAATATTTAGGATTGAGGCTAAAAAGTTGTTAGCAATTATTTGTTAGGATTTAAGCGATTTGCCAACTTTAGGCCATTTGGTTTTAGTGTGAGCTCCATGAGCCATTCCCATTGGTCTATGTTAAGAAGGCTGTTACCTTTTTCTCTTTCATATGTTAGTCCTTTTATCCTTTTCTAGAATGCGTGCTAGCTGGCTCTTTTACAATCTTCAAGGAAAAAGGATCTTTAACTTCAGACCAAAAGTGGAGGGAAAAGGTGAATTTTAAATTTTCCCTTTGTCTTGATAATTGAGTCTTTCGGATGTCTTCAGACTCAATATATCCAGATGCTTCTTTAATCAGTCTTCTCTTTCGGATGCTGCTTTTGAGAGGTTGAAAGTTTGTTTCCTTTCCAAACTTTACCCGGATGATTTTATTTTATACTTAGGTGTTTGTAGTCTTCAATATGTGTCCGGATGACTTGACTTAAATTATATATTTTTATTTTCTTGAAACCTGATCCTGATATGTTCTTGAATTTGTTCTTCTGGATCATTGTTTTCCAACAGTTACAACAAAATTGTATTAGATTAGAATGGATGAAGTGTTTCTTTGTATCTGTTACATATTCAATACATATTTGTTACATATCTATCATATATCTACTACAAGTCTAATACAAGTGTTTGATGAATATATTACAAATTTATAACAGTTTTGTATTAGATAAAAATATGAATGAAGTGTTTCTTTGTATTTATTACATATCTAATACATATCTATTATAAATCTACTACAAGTCTAATAGAAGTGTTTGATGAATATATAACGGATTTGTAATAGTTTTGTATTAGATATGACTATTATAAAAGTATTTGGCATAATTTGTATGTTATTATGTATATGTTACAAATCTATTATAAACTGTTATAAGTATGTTTTATAAACCTAGAAAAAATATGTATGTCAGCTACAAGCACGATAAATGTCTAATATAGGTGTTTGATGAAATATATAACAGATTTTTAATAGTTTTCTATCAGATATGAATGTTGTAAAAGTTTTTGCATAATTTGTATGCTCTTTTGTGTATGTTACAAATCTATTGTAAATTTGTTACAAATCTATTATAAATATGTTATAAATGTGTTATATATCTGTTATAAGCCTAGAATAAAATTATATGTCTGCTACAAGCCTGTTAAATGTCTAATACAGGTGTTTAATGAAATATATAACATATTTATAACATTTTTGTATATATTACAAATCTGTTATATTTCTATTATAATGAAAAGTGTATAAAAGTAAGTGAGTGAATATCGCCCAAAAAAGTTACGGAAAACGTATACACGTTAATTAGAAACTTAATGTGAGCTTTAGGTAATTGAGCTAAAGTTGGCCAGAAATTATTTTGCCCAAATGGGGCATAACTGACAGTTTCCTTACTATGGGAAAAACACCTAATTGTGCATGTTTATTCAAAATAATTACCTAAATATCTCAAAGAATAGCGTGTCACCAATATAGAATATTTGACAAACTAAGTAACCAAAATAAGCCATATATAAACCAGCAAATCAGGAAAGTTTGCAGCTCATTAAAACACAATTTGCTCTCGTTTTCTCTCAACAGAGATCGGTTTTTGTGAATATTGCTTCGCTCCTGCGTTTTTTCTTCTTGAATCCTTTATTCATTATTGATTCCTTCGATAATTTCTCTTTTCCAATCTGTTGTCTATGATTTTGCATTTTTTATCTTAACAATTACAAAATGATATTGATTTATTGGATGTTAACAAATTTATTGATTGTTCTTACGTACAAGTAGCAGATTTATAACATATTTGCACTAGATTTATATCTGTTACAAATCTTGTTGTTCCCTTAGTGATTGTTACTAGCGTCAAAGGTGGGTGAATGACCCTTTTTGCAGAATTTTAGACTTTAAAAAGTCTTTGTGTCGCGTGCAAATGATGAACCGGAAGCTTACTAGAGTAAAATCCTGATAATGCAAATATACAAATAAAATATGCTAAATATACAAATAATGAAAATCAAATGCAGTCATTTTATATTGGTTAGGCCCTGCCTACGTCCAGTCCCCGGAGTTTCCCCCTCCAACCTTAAATCCACTAGTGAGATTTCTTTTACGGGCAGAAATCAAGCCTTTATAGTTATCTCCGGTGATTTCTTCTCCACCAGATGTAGGATATACCACCACAGCTAACACATAGCTTGGCTAAGACATTGTAGGTTATCTTCGTAGATTCTCTCTTACAGAAGTAGGATATACCACAAAAGCTAACACCTAGCTTGGCTAAGTCCTTTTCTCTAAGGATATACCACTTAAACTCTCCCTAGTTCTAGCTAAGTCCCCAATCTCAATACTTACCCCAAGTATGAGATTTTACAACTTTTATCTTATCAAAGATGGGGTTTTGAATTCTTCAAGTTTATAACTTTACTTGAGAATTCTTACAAATAGATTTTCAGTGTTTAGTTCTTGGAGGGAATATGATCACTGATTGAATAGAAATTTTCTTAAGATGATAGTTTTCTCAAAACAACCAGCATCTTCTTAACTTGTTAAGCTTCCCTTTGATAGGCTTGGATCATAAATGTAGCCACTGAATGTTCTTGAATCTTCACTGGTTATCAGATAAGTGTTGGCGCAACCGGAGCCTTTGATATGTACGTTAGACCTAATAAATGTCCCCTTTGAATTTGTTAGGATTGGAGCAACAAAGTTGTCAGACATCATTTCTTTGGCTTTTTATGCTTTGTGAAATTCTATGTAGAATTTTTCTTTATTTGGAGTCCACGCGCCTAGCTATTGGTCTAGGTTAAAATGGTAGTTACCTTTTTCTCTCTGTGTTAGTCCCTTTTTGTCCTTTACTGAATTCGTGCAAGCTGTCACTTTTTTCATTCTACAAGGCAAAAAGGCGAGTTTGACTTCAGACCAAATTGGAGGGAAAATTGATATTTGAATATTTCCCTTTGTCTTGTGAAATTTGTCTTCCGGATGTCTTCAGACTTTAGTTATATCTGATGCTCTTCCAGATGTGATCTTCTCCAGATGCTGTCTTCTTGGGCTTAAGTATTTGGATCCATTCTTCAAGGACTTAAGATTTTATTTTCTTCAAAACCTTATCCTGATGCTTTCCTAGGAATTGTCTTCTGGATCATTATTTTCCAACAATCTCCCCCATTTTGATGGAAACAAAAACCTAAGGACAGAAGCATCTAAAATATGAAATATGAACTAAGTATGATTTTTGATACTTAGTTATTTACAAAGATTCTCCCCTATAATCCTAGCATCCTAACTCCCCTAAATTTTTTGCATATTAGCTTCTAAGATTTTTTATTACAAATGGTGGTTGTACTTAGAAGCAATTTTGAGTAACTTTGGTTTCATTATATTTCTTCTGCTATTAACATATGTTAACAAAAATGAAGTACGATTGAAAATGATTGTAGAAGATAAAGTGAAAAACAAAAGCAATTATTACATAGCTATCTATCATGGATTATTACAAAATTTCTAGTTATGCTATGCTAACCTACTCCTCTACTTCTTCTCTTTGCTCTTCCCTTCCTTCTTCTCGTTCTTCTTCTCCTCCATTTTGTTTTCAGTGGGTTGAGGGTCTATTTCAATGTGCCTTTGCTAATTTCACTATTTTTCCCAGGCTCTGGATAGAATTGTGTAATCCCCATTCCATGTGATCCGTTGCTTAGTAATTCTATCCACTTTATAGGGCACAAGATGTAGTGGTTTGCATATTTTCCTGAGTTGAGAATAGGATTTAATGAGATTAGGGTACATGGTTAAAGCATAATCTTAGCCTTACTTCTCAAAATAAGGGAACATGCCCCGGATCTGTGTAAGTAAGCACTTGTAGCTGCATAATCCAGTATCACCAATGTTCTGCATTAACTGTTGAATATAGGGAAGAAGCAGGCTTTCTAGGATAGAAGGAGTTGAGGTTGAAGTTGAAGGAGCAGTGAGGCCTAAGTTGGATATGGAAGAGCCAAGTTGAAGGATTTCTCCAGTGATGGTTCGGGTGCTGTTACGGATGCTTTCATTCAAGTGTCTTAGCTTAATGTTAAAGATGTAATCCCAGTTGCTTATGGTTTTGTCTATAGTATGGAGACCTATTTAAAAATCCCCAACCATGTCCTAAGTTGTCTTGAATGAGAGCTCATGCAAGTCAATCTTAAAGAAGTCCGTGAGTTATTTTTGACTGCTTTGTATTATATGGTGTGAGTGTTGATTCTGGAGGATATAGCATTTTTGCTTTAGGTGACTATAGTGGGAATGGATTTCAGCATATCTTCAAGTTTCTTCTCAATAAAATCCTTCAACTCAGTTTTCATGTCAGTAGTTATAGAAGTGACATGTCCAAGCATAGTGGCTCTGCTAGAATCAACTCCGGTTTTAGGTAGCAGCCCTTTTTGCTTCAGTAACCTTTATGGATATCTGTTCCAAAATCGGAGTGACCTGAGATAGAGCAATTTTTGCTACTTGCTCTGTGATGGGGAAGTTGTTTACTTATTGCTCAATTATAGTCAATCTGGTCTGTATATCCTCTAACTCCTTTTTCAGATCTTGTGGAATAGATAAATTTTGGGTTGAGAATTCCAGAACCTTTAGTCTTGCAGAGTTTATCCCTGAGAATTGGCTCAAGATCTGAGTTATTGCTAGTTTTGTCCTCAACAGCAGCCTCTTCTAACAACTTTCAAGCCATTTTCAACTTTTTAGCCTTTGTGGAGTGTTTGATTTGAGGGATGGCTTTTTCTTTCAATTGAGTTGAGCTTACTAGAGAGTATTTGGGACAGGATGTAATTTCATTTTCATCTTCCTGCTGATCATCATTTTTAGAAGAAATCTCCACATTATCCCTCATTTCTTCTTCTTTCTCCAGTTCCTCCATTTCCTTCGGAGTGACCTCATCCTTTGAGTTTGCCAGTGTAGGATCATCATTGGAACCTAGATCCACTCCCTTCTGTTTAAGTGCTTATATTCCATCAAAGCCAAGGATTAGGCCTAATGTTTGCACATTTATTGGCTCATCTACCTTAGATGCAACTGGAGATCCGGTTGCATCCAAGTTGCCTTGGTTTTCCACCAATAAAGCTTCCTCTTCCTTCACTTTTTATTGAATTTCAACATTCTCCCCCTTTTTGGTTTCACTATTCTACTCTGAATTCTCAGCTTCTACTCCCTCTTGTGTATCATTGCCTTATTTTATAATGAAAAATGACATCGGAATAGCCATGGTGATTGGCTAAAGATTCAGCCGGGTAACTTCTTTATCACTATTTTATTTCCTTACATGGTCTTTATCTATTTGAGGAACGACAATGGGTGGAGTAGATATGATAGGAGGAGCAGCTAATTTACTTGCTCCAAACGAGCCTCTGGGTCCTTTAATGGTGAGAGTGGGTTTATTCATTTTGCGATTTTCCTCTATTGCAACCATTATCTCTTCATATTCCAGATCCTCCAGATGTAAGGTTGTAGCATTTATCTCAAGGGCTTCATAGATGTAGATAATAGCAGAGACACTCTTGAGAGAAAAAGTACATTAGGAAGCTGTCACTTTCTTGGAGATTGCATGGTATCATGGTATAGCAAAAAGTGAACATCAGTTGCTTTATCAACCATAGAAGTTGAATATATGGCAGTAGGAAGTTGTGTAGCTTAAATACTATAGATCAAGCAATAATTGGAAGGCTATGGAGTGCAATCCGGATGTGTTTAAGTGATGTGTGACAACAAAAGTGCCATTGATGTGTCAAAGAATATAGTACTTCATAGTAGGATGAAGCATGTTAACATCAGGCATCATTTCATTTGGAATCATGTGATGAAGAAGGATGTTGCATTGGTATACATTCTAACCAATGAGCAAAGAGCAGATATCTTTACCAAGCCTATGAGTAAAGATCAATTCAACAAGCTAAGGGAGTCAATTGGTATGTCTAATCCAATTTAAAGGAAAATCCGGAAGAAAATTTGGATTAGCTTGAAGTCCTACAAGCCAAGGAATCCAGAAAAGAAGAAGAAAATATGTTGACTCTGGATCCGGATCAAAGACTGTCAGCTCAGTAGAAAAAAAGGACAAATGGCAGTAAAGGCACTGAAAAGTAAATGTACACATTTTGAATTTCAAACGTCTATTGGATGTTACACGCGCGATAAAATTAAATGGTTATTTTAAGAATAAACCTTTCCTATTCTCCGGTATTAACGCCATTTACTTCTCTCTTAAATTTCGTCTTCCATGTCATCGATCCAATTAAATTTAACTGTGTTCAGATTACCATTATACCCTCACTTTGGAAATTCTATATAAACCCCCCAAATTTTCCCTTCTTCCTCACGCGAGCAACTCACTACTATTACTCTACAAAAATCAAATTCCAAACCCTAATTTCTTAAACAACTCTCAAATGGTAGCCATTATATTGAACAATAAAATCCAAATGCTCCCTCAAAGAAACATCTTTGCAGAATCTGATCTCAAAGATGAAGATTTCAAACCCCTTAAGCTTAAAACCAACGACTCCGTAGTTCCTACTAACTACTTAGGAGACAATTTCCTATTTGAAATAGACTGCTACTCCAAACTGATTCAAGATCAACATCTGGGTGATTTCTTGAAGATCAATTGGCCCACTTACCCGGATTTGGTGCAGGAATTCTACTCAAATTTGAGAGTACACTCTTACCGTGATGCTCTCAGAACTAAGGTTCAAGGGAAGGAAATCACTATCTCACCGGCATTCTTTGAGAAGTTCCTAAATATGAAGAATGATGGTATTCAGGTAAGGAATCATGGGGATGAACTACTTGTAAAGTATCACGCCAAGATGTGGCTTCATCCAAATTACTTTGGAGATAACTTCTCAACCTACTTTCCAAAAGTACCAAGATATCTCCAACACGCTCTCGCTAAACTGATCCTGATCTGGAAGAGCTCTTTAACCACCGTATCCTAATTTTAACACTGTGTATTACAATACTAGGTAGAGAGCAGAGTGGTGAACATGCCGATGTCGACTATTCAATATCTAAGGCAGCACAAAAACTCCTATAGTGCACTTATCACTAGGATCCTTGTGGCCAATGATATCAATCTATCTGGATTTTAAGCTGCATATGGAAAGGAAATTTTGGAGAAGAATTTCAGGAAGCTGACCTTTAGAGAACAGTGGAATAAAGCAAAGTCCATTAAATGAGAGGTGAAAAGAAGAGCAAGGCCTGAAAGGTAGCAAATCCAGCTGAAGATGCTCATGTTCCCAAAAGAACTAGAACCACCAAACCAAAAGCACAACCAGATCTTGCTTTGGTTCTAGTGGATGAGGTTGATGAGGATACCCAAGCCCTCACTCAACTATTGAAAAAGAGTCCTGAGAAGCCTAAGCCAATGGGGGGTTTATAAAAGCAGTAGATAAAAAGAGGAAAACTGCAAAAATCCAAGTGGTTGTAGTGGAGGATGAGGACACAAAATAAGAAGCTCCAGAACCCAAGAGTAGGTAGTTCACTAGAAAAGGCTGCACATTTGATGAGGCTATGTTGGCTAAGAAAAGCCAAGCAAAGAAGCCAGCCAGAATCATTATAGTTGAGGGAGCTGCAAAGAGGGCTAAAGAGGTAGAATTGGCTAAGGCAGGAAAACTAAAGGCAAGTATGTGCCCGGATCCAATGAGGAAGTCACACTGGATGACCTTCAATATAAAGTAATAAATAAGGCCATAAAGGATAATGACTGGATTAACAAGCTCAATACAGAAGGGCCTGAAGGCTCGTCCGGTGCCCAAATTATTTTAATTGATCCAATAGATATGGCAAGCATTGCCTAGGATCCAAAACCTGGACTTTTTGCCTTCATACCGAGAATCAGACCACTTTCGAATAATCTACTAAATTCAAAAGTTGAGACCATTAATGAAGAAAGGCCTAAAAAGGCACATGGAGAGGATGTTGAGGACAATACCAACATGCCTGAGGAAGTAATTAAAAGTCTTGAAAAGGCATTTGAAGGGACGACTGAGGACATTTCCAGTCATCCGGGGGTTATAGAGGTGGAAGAAGGAAGAGTAGCTGTGAATAATTCAGAAATGCCAGCAAATGAGGTAATCCTTGACACAATTTCTTTTGATATTAATGCTGATGCTGCTGCTGCTATTGAAACAACAGACAAAAATAAGAACAACTTAGATACTGAGATTCCTAACATATCTAATGATAACCAGCCTATCTTGAAACACATTATTCTAGAGGAGGGACATGGTCTGGGACTCAACAAGAATACTTCTCAAGTGGACTTCAAGGGCAAGGCAATTCCGGAGGGAAGGTTGGAAGAAGGGAAAGAAGAAGAAGAGGATGAGTCCTCTGAACAAGATACTAGTAAAGAAGACTCATCCGAATCAGATGAAACTAGAAGTAGCTCTGGATCTGAAACCTCCTCCTCTAAAAGTCAAATATAAAAGCCAACTGCCAGTATAAATCAAACTAGAGTTAAAAAGATTACGACAGCGCTGAAAATGCTACAGGATGCTACACATAAAGAATGTGAGGAAAGCTATATCAAACAGAGTCTCCAAAATTTCTGTAAGCAACTCAAATTAGTGGAGAAAATGGTGAATAAAAAATCCTCAACTCCAGACTTGAAAGTAGAATTAAGGAAATAAAGGGGAGTGTGAAGAATATTGAGAAAAAAGTGGAGAATTTTCCAACTATAGAATTGGTGGCAGAAGTTTCACTTACCAAAGTCACTCATGTTCTAAATGAGCTAAAAACAAGTATTACAGCAGCAAACCGTTCTGTTGATCAGGCTAACACTGGAGCCATAAACAACTGTACCATTATCTTAGATAAAAGCACCTCCTCCTCCGAACTAACCATAGAGTTAAAAAATATCTGAATTCCAAGTTTGAAAACTTGTCAAAATTCATTACTAAAAAAGAAGAGACGTCAGCACTCCCTAGCCTACATGAAAAACAACAAGCCATCATGAAAAACAACAAGCCATCTTAGGCAAGCTCACAAAATTCATGAATGAATAAATGCACAAACTATTTGCCAAATAGATGGAAAATATTACATAGGAGGTTGTGGGATAAATGAATGGACAGGATACAGTCATCAATAATGTCAAGGAGGAACTTCACAAAGACCTCATGACTATAAATACTAGCCTCCACAATGGCCGCATAGACATGGGGAAAGAATTTAAGAAACTGGCATCCAGATTGTCCAACATGTCTCTCCGAATCTTCTTCCTTGGACTCTCTCTGGATCTTCTTCCTCATCACCATCTATTCCGAAAGCCAACTCCTTCATGTCCTTCAAGATCTTGTACAAAATATTGGGGACACTGGCTTCTTTGGCCATAAAGGAATAGCTACCCTCCTAAAAGCCCTGTTCCCCTATTTTGAAGAGAAGGATCGCGAACATGTCCTACATATGAATCCTTACATCAATAAGTCTTATACCCAACGCCAAATGGTCTTCCGGCCCATGCATCTAACTTCAGCCATAGTTGACAATATAATCGAGCGTAGAAGAGAAGGAAATTTGGATTATTCCATTTACTCCAAGGCTTGGCAGGAAAGTTGGGATGGTAAAACCTACATGGTAATCGACCGCCAATCTGATACAAATAAAAAGGGAGAGAATAATAAGGGGGAAGACAAAGCTAACACAGAAAAGGAGAAGCAAGGCAAAGGAAAGGAGAAGAAAGGAGAAGCATCTAGAAAGAAATAATTTTGTAAAAGATTGGCTATTTTATTCCAATGTAAAATCTATAGTAGCTAGTTTCATCTTTTTCACTTATATATTTTTGTAATTGTAATTTTAGAACTTTATTGATGTTAACAATTGTTAGCAGCAGAAGTATATATAGTGAAAAATTACTACAAAAAATTGCTTCTAAAGTACAATCTGTAATTGTACTAGAAAAACCTTAGAAGCTAGAATTGAAAAATGTTGGGGGAGTTTTGGGATGCTAAAATTATGGGAGATTAAAAATTGTAAATGACTAAGTATTAGATTATAAAACCCCTTTCCTTATGCTTAGATATTTTAGGTTTTTGTTTCCATCAAATGGGGGAGATTGTTGGAAACAATGATCCGAGACAACAAATAATCTGGATTAGGTTTGAAGTAAAAAAAACACCTAGGTATAAAAAGACCTAAGTCACTTAATCCGGACATATAACCAAAACATCCAAAGTCCAGGACAAGTGAAGAAAATCACCTTAGCATAAATAGAAGCATCTGGTTAAAGTTTGGAAAGGAAACAAATTTTGAACCGCCCAAAAAAGCATTAAGAAGAACTAATTGCACTAGCTTCCGAAAGAAGATAGATCTAGAGATATTAAGTCTGAAAACATCTGGAAGACTTAAATATCAAGATAAGGGGAATAATTAAAAATATTAGATTTCCTCCATTATTTTGATCTCTAAGTCAAAGATCCTTTTCCCTAAAGCAAGACAAAAATGACAACTAGCACTTTTCAGAAAAAGGATAAAGGACTAACACGGGAAAGAGAAAAGGGTAACAACCTTTTTCACCTAGACCAATGAGAAAGGCGCGTGGAAATCACACCATAAAGGTAATGGCGTAAAAGTTGGTGAGTCATTAAAATACGAGGAAAACGATCACTGACAACTTTTCAACCTCAATCCCAAGGATTCAAATGGGTCAAAATCTCTATCTAATAGATTGATCAACGGTTCTGGAAGTGCCACATATTACCTGATCAATAGTGAAGATTCAATTACAGTTTAACAACCCACAATGGCTACATTTATGATGGAAGCCTAGAAAAGGGAAGCTTCACAAGTTGAGAATGTGCTGGTTGATTTTGAGAAAGCATACACAAGAGAATTCCTAAAAGCAATTAGTTACTTAATTCCTCCAAGAACCAAATCATTCAAAATCTATTTGTAAGGATTCCCAAGTAAAGTTATAAACTTGAGAGAGTCCAAAACCAAAACCTTTGAGGAAACTAAAGTGTAAAAGATCTCCTACTTGGGTGAGTAGTGAGATTGGGATATAGCTTGAAGTATGTGCTTTGAGTGGGATCTCCCTATAGGACTTAGCTTAGGTTTGGGTAGATCTAAGTGGTATATCCTGCTAAAGACAAAAGGACTCAGCTAGGAGTTGGTGGTTCTAGTGGTATATCCTACATCGAAAATAGGGTACCATCCAGAGATAAATTATAGGGCTTAATACCTGCCAGTTGGAAAGGAATCCACTAGTGGAAAAGCTCGGAGGCAGGAAACTCTGGGGACTGGAGTAGGTGGGGCCAAACCAGGATAAAATCCTTGTGTTTGATTTTCTAACTCTTTACTTATTTGCATCATATTTCATATATACATCATCCGGATTCATAACCTCCGAAACATAATCAAACACGCTACACAAAGACTTTTTAAAGTCTGTTAATTCCACAAAGATGAGTCATTCACCCCCCTCTGACATTATTTAGACCCTCAAATGGACCAACAGTGGATGCTATCACAACTGATGGATCCCACCAAGGATGATCGATAGAAGTTGGGCCTTTGTTTGCTTACAAAAAGCATTCACAGTTGTGGCCAGAGTGATAATCTGATGAGGATAGTCTTGAAATTTTCTTGATGTGCATTCGTATGATGGTGAAAGAATTTGGTATGACAAGTGCATTTGTCTACCTTATTAGTAGTTCTAATTTTTGCATACACCCGATCAGTGTGATGGCCTATCAAACCTTATCTTAACTTTTGCTTGGACCGTCCTTTCAGTTTTTGATCCAGTAGACATTCTTCTTGCATAGACCATCCTTTTCAGGTTTTCAGCCTATCTCTATTTTATTATCATATATTTTTGTCTTTATTTTTGCCTAGACTGCCCTTTTTGAGTTTTCAATCCAACAGACTTATTTTTTACTTTTGCATAGACCTGGATGTTTTCAGCCTATCTGGATTTATTTATCTTTTATTGGTTGAATTATTGTGCACTTATACCGATGAGCTTTGAGTACCCTCCAATAAGTTTACTTGCGAAGGTTTCACCATTTGGCTGCCAGGCATTCATACAATCATAAGCATAAAGATTTCAATACAAAAGATACTTTCATTAGACAAATATAACCAGAGTACAAGATGTTGGTGACCATTTCCATTAATCGAACTCTTGGTGTTGACCAGTCTTTATAGATTTTCAAGTTAACATATTACTGTTTTTCTCTCATGCCCTAATTTTTGCCTGAACCACCCTTTTTGGGTTTTCAGTTCAACGGGTGATTTTATGTAGAGGTACCCTAATTTCTGCTCAGCTAGTTTCTAGAATACCAATCGGTGGGTGTCACCCTAAATTTTGCCAAACCGGTAGAAGACCAAACAACGGTTGCTTTATTATATATATTTTTTGTGTGTCGCTACTCTGATTTATTTCTTTTATTTGGATATGATGACGCTTAAGCATGTCCTGGTTGACTAGGTCAACAAATTCGTTCTTGTCCATACTCATGATCTTGATTTCCTTGTTCATTCAGTACCTTCTTTGACTACACGATGGCTTTCTCAATTTGATCTAACATCCTCAGCGCCAATGTTGGAAAGTTCTAGCTACCTCAATAATGGGTCTATCACTCTTAATAAGAACATTAGGCATCTGCCTTGCATTCATGGACTTGGTCACGCCTTTGCAGATTATCTAAGGCCCTTAGTCTCCGTTTCACTATCACACTGAATTGCTCGATCCATTATGACCTTCGACGTGAAATCGGGTAACTTTACTTCGATTTTGGTTGACCACATTGCAAGGAGCTGGTCCTGAGGGAGCTTTGATGTTTATATCGAGTTCTAAATGGTGAATGGCAGCGTTTCAACCCGACCTCTGTAGGTTTCATCATCTTCCGAAGTGACTTTTTTTTATTGGCTTGTTTGTCGCTTTGACTGCTCCTTTAGCTTGTGGTTGGTGTGGAGAGGATTTGTAGCATTTAATTATACATCCCCTGATCAATTTGGAAAATTCCCCTTGAAATAAAACTTTGTTGTCTTAGGCGATGCGACGAGATGGGTCGTACTGAGTCAAGATATATTCTTTTCTCTCGGTTAATTTAGTCATCTTCTTGATGATTAAACTGATGTAGGAATTGACTTTTGGCTATTTTGAGAAGTATTCTATGGCTATTTCGGTGAACTTGTGTCTAAGAATTGATGATGGTTGAGCCTTTCGATCATATTTACCCTTTACGACTAAAATGGATGAGGAGCTAGAAGAAGTGTGAAGTTTGATATGAGAAAGGTGTTACACCTCCCACGAATCTAACATTGATGGCGCTTTCTTAAATGGCAATTTGAGTTTTGCAAGGCAGAGACCACCAGCTAAATCTTTCTTTTAGAGACTGTCTGTGTGGTGGTCGCAAATGGTGAAGCTTTAGTTTGATTGGCTTACACTCGGCACCGTCAGGAATGGGATGCTTGGAAATTCGGTGGCCTATTCTGAACGTATCTTTGTATGACCAGGTGTAAGCGTTATCGCAATCTTTAAGCACTTTCATTATCTCATATATGTTTTTAATAGGAGTTAAATTATTGGAAATAGTTACCACTTGAGAGATTCCATTTGTACTCGAATTAATTTCATGCCATGGAGTGTCTCGAATACTAAAAATGCTATGCATATGTTCATATGAATACGTGGATCAATTAAGCAAAACATGAATTAAGTAAACAAAATAAAAGTTGCTCTTTAAGCTGAAAGTTTCAAAGGTAGAATAGTTCAAGATTGAAAATTTCGCACAACAAATTTGTTATTCTCCAGAGGCGGAGGGTCTTCGTTGTTGACGTCGGTGGTAAGACCATCCTTGATAGGTTCCATCAATGTGTCATCCCGGTTGAAAGCTAGAGTCTTATTCTACTCAGCGGTTGATGATATGTCCTCCATAAGACTTGCCCCCTTATTCATGACCTTTGCGAGCTATTCTATGGCTTCAGTTAACAGGTTACTCATTTTGCCTTTTTTGTGTTTTCACCCTTTCTTCGTTAAAAATATCATAGCCTCAGTTATTGCGGCGATATCCTCCTTAACTTCTTCATCGCCCAATTTCTCATGTTAAACCTCATCGTTAAAGCATAACTTTCCCTTTCCTTTGATCTTGCCTTTGAAGCAGATGACCTTGATGAGTTCCTGTGGCCCATTTCCTCGTTTAGGTAAGCTAAAATTAGTCAATCCCATTTGGTTGCTAAACTCTAGTAAGGGAAAATTCATAGCACTAAGTGCTCTTTCAGGTTCAACAATTTTCTTTTCCCTCACCAAATGGCAGATGGCACGAAATAGAGTCTTACATTCATTGGTGTAGTAACCCGACAAGATATGATAGCCACAAAAGCTCTTCCTCTCATCTCTCATTGGGGGTCTTTACTCGTGAAGGGATTTGAGAAGGCCGACCTCTCTTAATCCAGCTAAGATTGCATTGAGGGGTAGAATCCATAGGCTTAAGCTACCTATAGGGCTACTCCTTGGATGTATAGTGGCAGCCGGGGTCAATTTCAGAGAGGCCCTTTGTTTATCTCAACCCGAGATGGGGATGTGCCTGACTTATCACAGCGTGCCAATAGATGCATGTTGGAGTTCTGGGGAACTCACCTTTATTTCTTTAGAGTTCCCCCTCTTTCTGATTATAATTAGCTGCACTAATTGATGCAAGAAGGTTTCAACTTTGGGTATTAGGCCCGGAGGTTTCATGACTTGGTTGTATAAGGAGGGAATATTTCCTCGCGCTGCAAGTGGCTGAGATCGTTTAGCTACCTCACAAAGGTTCAACTGGGAAATGAATTATTTTTGAGGGTAGGTATTCCCTTTTGGTGGGCCACCAAAATGGGGAGGCATCATGGATGCGGATATCGTAAGTTATGATAGAGTGACCAATGTCTAGGACAAGCCATGGGAAAACAAGGTAAGAACTGAATCTTGGGCTTCTTTCCTCTATTTAGAGTTATTAGATAAACACGGTTGTAGGAGAGCTTCCACCTTAGGTGTCATTCTCAGAGATTGCATGACTTGGTTGCTCGATTATGTGACTGTCGACTGGCGGGTGAGTGCCTTAACTATAGGTGTCATGCCCAAAGATTTTATAACCTAGTCATGAACTCTAAACTAGTCATATGGATGAGGAGGTGGCAAAAAAAGTCGGGGAATAGATACCAGTCAGGTATCAAAAGGACTTTGAGGGTAAGTCATTCCTCGAGATGTTACGATAAGCAGAGGAGGACTGGGAGTGAAAAGAGGTGGAGGCATTATAGGCTGGGCCAATCCACTTGAAGAAGTTGAGAATTGGTGAGTAGAACCACTGGAAGATGAGGGAAAATTAGGCTTTGGGCTATAGGCCTCAAGTTTTGGGTTAAGAAAGAGAAGACTGGTTAGGCCATTGACGTTTGAAGATGGGTTGAGGTTTGACCAAATTGGAATAGGCTGGACTGAGGTTGGGTCGAAGATGACTGAACTGTAAGCTGAGCAAACTGAACTGGTCGTGCTATTGTCTGGTTGGATAAAACCTGAGCTGAACCATTCTGAAAAAATCCATACTGACTCTGATCTTAAAAATCTAATTTCAAAACCTGGTCGGAGTTCTTACCTTCTTAGGCTTGCCTGACAGATGCTTGAATAGATACTTGAATAGCTGCTCGAATTTGTTATTGAATAGTGTTTCGAAAGAGATCTGAATTGATAAACCGGGCCATGGCAGTGGCGATTTAGGAGCTAAGAGATGGTGGAGGAGCTGCCCTGGGGTAAGGGTAGGACCTGCCTGCTTCTTGAGTAGGGCAACATCGTCATCATTGTGAGGAAGAGAATGGTTGGTGGCAAAGTCTCAGATTGGAAAGCAAGACTACTCAAAATCATGAATTGTAGGTCAGACCATGTCTGGGTTGTGTAATGCTATAGATGGTATGAATGCCTTTTGTTTTTGGGAAGCGATGCATGATATACTCACGAGGATGATTGCAATACAAAAGGATGATGTCATGATTCGAAATCTTATCCCTCCAACCTACGGAGGATGTTTGCCCTCTTATCAGACATGGTGATTTGTTGTGACTCAATGAAGATACAAAAGAAGCCATACGGATGTTTCTAAACCTCTTCCATGATCGGTGATTGGTAAGGGTAAGTTGATTAGGACGATTGGTCCTTGAAACCTATGCATGGGGGATGAATGAGCATATATCACATAGCACACAAAGAGTCCCTCTTCCGACCTTATGACTCCCGCATAACGCCATTCAAAAAGGATGAAGGTTTACTTTAACACTAACAAACGGCAAAGAAGTGTGTCCCTTTATTTTATTTACATGTTTTTGCGTTCCTAAGGGCAAATAGCTATGATGGCTTTACTAGCGTGGCTTGGTATAGGATTGTTGATGTAGAAGGTTCTCGTTTACCTTGATTCCACGTTACTCAACCCCTCCGCGAATAGGTGCGACTGGGGGAGTTCACGTGTTGGTTGAAATGAGTGATCCACCCACTAGGCATCCTCAATTGCATCAGGGCATGAGTGATACTTTCACAAGCTACTAGGGTAAATGGGGCACCCTAACCCTGCAAATCTAAACTATACGCGTAAGGATAAAACGTTGTAAGAAAGAATGAACGTAAGGATAAAACGTTGTAAGAAAGAATGAAGTTTCAATTTGGCCAATGATTTCAATACATCATCTAAATCTTTTAAACTTATTGAAAATTTTAAGTTTCAAGTTTAAAGAGATTAATCCCTAGCGGAGTCGCCCCAATGAGCGGATGATATTTCAGACGGCTACAAAGCGGGCCGGAGGACCGACCTCTTAAAAATATGGTAATGCATGATGTGATAGAAAATGATTTTGCATATTTTAATGCTCAAAAGATACGAGATCAGAATTCCGTATTTAAGACAGAGTCGCCACCCGGGTCAGCTCAATCAAGAAATTTAGGTATGATTTTTCCACCGAGAGGTAGACCATACCTTAAATAGAGATTTCGAGTTCAAATGATGCTATCTATTCTACATTGGCCAATTTAAAAGTATCATTCTTTCTTATTCAGTTTTAATCACCCTATTTAGTGTTTTTTATTTAAGTTTTGTGTTCGCGCATTATTTAACAAGCATTCAAAAGCAATAAATAAATTATTACAATTATCCAAATAAAGTGCAAAAATTAAAAGAGTAATTACATGGCTTTCCAAATCCTATATATTTGTCTAAACAAGAAATGAAATACTCGAAGGCCTAACATACATCTATCCTAAATCTACCTGCACGGAGAAGTTAGCACAAATAAAGCACGCATATGAGATATATCACATATAGCATGCATAGTTAGTAGACAAAACAAGACTCTACTTAGCGTGATCATGGCATAAATTATGGGTCCCGGTTGGATGGTGAAAAATGGTTCTTAAATGGCATTTGTGGAAAGTCTCATTTTTTATTTTGACTCAATTGTTATTTTAACCGGTTTAATAGTGAAAATTCTGCATGTTATGGGGTGAGGACTATTTTTGGGGTAATATGGATACCTGTAGTTGTACTATTTCATCCTAGCTTCAAAAATTAAACTAGGTTGGAATGAAACGGGAAATAAATCTGCTGTCCGGAATGTCATACCATCAGCGGTATGAGCGAAGCCGCCAGCGACAACACCATCGCTGGCAATTTCACTTACACAGGCTTATAGACTGTCATTTGGGGTACCATAAAGAAAGGGTCTAGCAAGAAAATAAGGGTGTTGGTGATAAAAGGAGTCTCTAGCGATATTAGTGATGTCACTGGCGACATGAATGATACCGTCGGTGGCTTCATCTATCACCAGTGGTTTCACTTTCTTGCAACAGTAGTAGCTAACGGTCGAAAATGATCAAAAACCCAAAATTAAGCACAAAACACTAAAGAATCACAAAAAACAACAAGAATAAATGCCAAAGAGCTATAAGACTTAGGATTTTACATCGAGGTCGTAAATCCTCCACTTCGTGATCTAAATGACACCTCTACGGAGCTCGAAATGATGATTTGGGTAGTGAACTAAAGATTTAAGTCTCTAAATCTTATTAGATTGATTTTAAACCTAAGTTCTACAGAATTTAAGTTAATTTCTAAAAGAATCAATAAAGAAAAACTAAGAAAAGATGGAGTAATTCCTCGTTTCTTACCTTTTCTCCGCCTTACCTCACTAAAAATCACTCTATCTCACTAAAATTTTCTCTCAAAATCGAATTAAGAGTTGCTAACCCCTTCTTTCATTTGGAAACGGCCTTTTTATAGGCTAAAATATGAAAGATGTGTCTTTTCTTGATTATCCGGCAGACATCAAAGAAAAAGAAAAAGCTGACAGACTACCTGAGTGAAGTCATCAACGACTTCAGGTCCCTACTAGCAGTCTGCCAACTGGGGCCCACTAGCCTAAAAAGTTGAAAAAGGGCCAAAAGCGGGTCAAAATTAGATTTTTTATTTTTAAAGATATTTTAAGGTTTTTTAGGATATTTTGGGTTAGAATCATCAGTTTGAGCTTCCACCGGACGCATAGTGGAACACGCTTAACTAAATTCAAACGTTAATAAAAATTTGAAAAGAATTTTTAATGAGGATTAAAATTTGAATATACGTCATCAACGTCTCGCGAGAGGGATTGCGAAATCCCGTGCTTACATTGAGAGTGTTTGAAAGAAAAGTTGAATGAATTTAGGGTTTCTGAAGGTATTTTTGCAGAGTAATAATAATTAGCTGCTCGCGTAGGGAAGACAGTGATGTTGGGGGTTTTTTTATAGAGTTTTGGAAGTGAGGGTAATTTTGTAATTCAAAACCAGTTAATTTTAACTGGAATGATGAGGTGTATGTTAACTTTGAAGACAGAAGTTAATGGCATGAAAATTGGAGAATTAGAATAGTTTTTTCTTTTGTAACTATTATCATTTACGGCGCGTGGTCTGTATAGTTACTTTTTGGCGCATTTATCGCCATTTGTCACTCCTATCTGCTGAGCTGGCAATTTCCTCTTCTTGTACCTGAATTTACTTAATTTTCTTCTCTTCCTTACTTCCTTTGCATTTTAGATTGGATTTGACATTCCAATTGCCTCCCGGAGCTTGTTGAATTAATCTTTACTCAATGCTTTAGTAAAGATATCAGTTCTTTTTTCGTTTGTTAGAATGTAGACAAGAACCACATCCTTTTTCATAATATGATCCCTAATGAAATTGTGCCTGATGTTGACATGCTTTATCCTGCTATGTAGGACTGGATTTTTAGACACATCAATTGCACTTTTGTTGTCACACATTACATCAACACATCCTGCTTGAACTCCATAATCTTCCAATTACTGTTTCATCTAGAGAAGTTGAGCGACACAACTTCCAACAGCCATATATTCTACTTCTGTCGTTAATAATGCTACTGATGTTTGCTTTTCACCGTACAATGATACTAAGCAATCTCCAAGAAAATTACAACCTCTAGATGTGGTTTTCTTTCAAGCATATCTTCGCCATAGTTTGCATCAGTGTTCCCTTGCAATGTAAAATTGCCATTACTGGTGTGAGCGAGCGGACATTTTCGAGTTTGGTTGTGCATGCGGAGTGCAGTGAGCGGGGCACGATTCTGTTCGGTGTAGTTTGAGTAAACCGCGGCGTTTTTTTGGTTTGAGAAAATCTAGTTTACTTAAATGCAATGGCTTTGTAGGACAAAAATGTGATTATATTAAGAAATATATTTTCACATTTTAATAAGAAAAGATATTTTTAAAATAAAGCATTTTTACTTTATTTAAAAATAAAATAGAGTTGCCACCTGGTTCAGCTCCACCGGGAATTGTGATATACTGATCCAAAATGGGATTTTTTATACCAAAGAGAAAACAAGATTCTGAGTTCAGACATGATAGTTACTCATATTATTCAAAATTTTTAGATTAATTTTGGAACTTTGGAATTTGTGGTAATTTTGGCATTACAATGGCTTAATTAGGAAATAAATTCAAGAAATAAAATGGGCATTATAACAGCTTAATAAATTAATATTTTCTACCGAGATTTCGGTAGAGTAACGGCAGCTTCTGGGTCTTAGCTTGGAAACTCGGATAGAGTTTCCTCACATTCTGGATGTTTTATCTGTACCTACGAGCTTATTTACACATATTATAGTTTAAGTGGCTGTAGTGGCTCACTTAACTAGAGAAATGAAATGCAATGTGCAATAATAAAGTAGTAAAATAAATTTTAAAGCTGGGCTGGGAGCCGATTACCCTCAGTTTACCTTTTTGTCTGTCCAAGATGACTTGAGCGTCGGTGCAAGACCGAAGTTGTCGAGAGTTGTGATTTGGTTGGAAAATAGATTTAACCCAAGTTATGGTTATAATCTTGGATTTTTCTTTCAGAAAATGTAAAATTTAGGTTGTTTTTAGACCAAAGATCACTGTGGGATCTTGATATAAGAAGATCAAAGACTGATCTTATACCGAGTGTCGGTGATGAAGCTCGAATCTAGAAGTGTTTTGACAGAGTTTTGGGGCTTTAAGGACTCCGAGAACTGGAAAAGGACACCATGGTAATTTTGGAAATATAGAAATATTTCATCTCTCTGTTGAAACGAGGGGGGTGACCCCGTATTTACAATAGGGTGGTAATTAGCCGGAGGGCTAATTACATAGGTAATTAGTCAGCGAGCTAATTACCTATATGATAAGATTTTACATCAGATTCCATAAAATCTTGCCAGATCTCGGTAAGATTTTTTTTTTACTGTAGATAGGTAATTACCCGGCGGGAGAATTACCTATGTTTAACCAAATTTTTACTTTTTGATTTTTCAATAGAAAATGCTAAATCGGGGCTTCCTTGGAATGTGGATTTTTGTATTTCGGATTTTGGATGACAATTAGGACCTTTTTGGCTCATTTTTCTGATTCTTGAACAAAATAGGCATTATTCCTCATCGGGCCGAGCGGACCGTGCTAACATTTTGCCCCTCGCATATAAAACTTTTACCGTGGAGGTAAAATTGAACGTACGTGGATGAAAGAGCTACTGTCGAAACCAGTTTTCTTGTATGATAAGGACATAAAAAACCTTTTCAGAAAGAATCAACATTTCTTAATCGATAATTTTGAAAAACAAAAATTTTTGCCCCTTCGATTAAGAATGTTGATGAAAATCTTTAAACAAAAATCCGCTAGGGAGTAAATGTAAAAAGAGAAAATGTTAGGGATATAAGAAAAGACAGGCTGGAAAAACTTCATATCCTTAACGGTGCATGGAAAATTTTGGTCCACCCATTTTAAAACATGGTTTTGCATGATGCAGAAGATAAGTGAATGGTCATACTTACCTGCGGTGTTGCATCTGTTGATCAGTTTTCTCGTCAGCGAGAATGTCACTATCAGCTATGTCTTGATCAATTTTCTCATTGGGGAGGATGGCACTATCAGCCACGTCTTGATCAATTTTCTCTACTGAGGAAATGTCAAATATGGTGATCATTCTCTTATCTTAGAGGAGTATTGTCGGCTATCATCGAGCATTTTTCTCCTTAGGGAGTGCTGCACTATCTGCAACTATCGAATAGTTTTCTCACCAGGGAGTGTGCCATTGTCAGCCACCATTTAGCAGTTTTATTCATTAAGGAGTTAGGCACTGTTTGCCACCGTTAAGCAGTTTATCTCACCATCGAGTTAGGCACTATCTGCCACCATTGAGCAGTTTGTCTCACTAGGAAGTGTGGCACTATCTACCACTATTGAGCAGTTTATCTCACCAACGAGTTGGGCACTGTCCGCCACCATTGAGCAGTTTGTCTTACCAACGAGTTGGGCACTATCTTGCCACCATTAAGAAGTTTATCTCACCGTTGAGTTGGGCATTATCTGCCATCATTGATTTGTTTGTCTTATTAGGGAGTGTGGCATTATCTGCCACCATTGAGCAGTTTCTCATGCCATCGAGTCGGGCACTTTCTACCATAATTGAGCAGTTTGTCTCACCATCAAATTGGACACTATCTTGCCACCATTGAGGAGTTTATCTTACCATCAAGTTAGGCAATGTCTTACCACCATTGAGCAGTTTGTCTCACCATTGAGTTGGGCACTGTCTGCCACCATTGAGTAGTCTATCCCACCATCGAGTTGGGCACTATCTGCCCCCATTGAGCAGTTTGTTTCACCATCGAGTTGGGCATTGTCCGCAACCATTGAGTAGTTTGTCTCACCATCGAGTTGGGCACTATCATACCACTATTGAACAATTTATCTCGCCATGAAGTTGGGCACTATCTGCCACCATTGTTCAGTTTATCTTACCATCGAATTAGGCACTGTCTTGCTACCATTGAGCAGTTTGTCTCACCATCGAGTTAGGCACTGTCTGCCACCATTGAGCAGTTTATCTCACTAGGGAGTGTAGCACTATTTGCCACTATTGAGTAGTTTATCTCACCATTGAGTTGGGCACTATCTACCACTATTGAGTAGTTTATCTCACCGTCAAGTTTTGTACTGTCTACAATAATTGAGCAGTTTATCTTACCATCGAGTTAGGCTCTATCTTGCCACCATTGAGCTGTTTGCCTTACTAGGGAGTGTGTCACTATCTACCACCATTGAGCAATTTATCTCACCATTGAGTTGGGAGATGTCTACCACCATTGAGTAGTTTGTCTCACCATCAAGTTGGGCACTATCTACCACCATTGAGCAGTTTATCTTGCCATCAAGTTGGGCATTATCTTGGCACCATTGAGCAGTTTATCTCACCATCAACTTGGGTACTATCTACCACCATTGAGCAGTTTATCTCACCAACGAGTTGGGCACTATCTGCCACTATTGAGTAGTTTTTCTCAACATCTAGTTGGGTACTATCTACCACCATTGAGCAGTTTATCTCATCATCGAGTTGGGCACTGTCCACCACCATTGAGCCATTTTTCTCACCATCGAGTTGGGCACTGTCCGCCACTATTGAGTAGTTTATCTCACCATCGAATTGGGTAGTATCTGCCGCCATTGAGCAATTTATCTCACTAGGGAGTCGGGCACTGTCTACCACCATTGAGCAGTTTATCTCACCATCAAGTTGGGTACTGTCTACCACTATTGAGCAATTTATCTCACTATCAACTTGGGCACTGCCAACCACCATTGAGTAATTTGTCACACTATCAAGTTGGGCAGTCTGCCACCATTGAGCAGTTTTTCCCACCACCAAGTTAGGCACTATCTGCCACCGTTGAGCAGCTTATCTTACCATTGAGTTGGGCATTATTAGCCGCTGTTAAGCTGCTATTGCAATTTCCTACAAAATACAAGCTGATATGGCACTTCATGTTACAAGCATAATACACGACACTATAAAACTTAATACTAATTGACTATATATGGCGCTACTTGTTTTTGAAATAAATCAACATGACACCACATGTCATTAATATAAATTATGAAGATCTCGCTGGATCTAAGTTTGGTTATAATGTGCCTCGTTATAGGTCTCACTATATTTGAGGTTCGGCTATGATGTGCCGAGGTAAAGATCTCAATGGATCTAAGATTCTGCTATGATGTACCTAGTAAAGATCTTACTTAATCTAAGGTTTGGCTATGATGTGTCAGGGTAAAGATCTCATTGGATCTAAGGTGATGAAGCTTAGTCTTTTAGAAAGTTTTATGCATTCTTGTTTAATGATGCATGTGATATAGTACATTTACTGATATGTGATGAGTTGTGCAAGTGCATGATGCATTAAGTTGGAATTTTCCCCTAGTCAAATTGGGAGGATGCATCACTCAGTAGCTTTTCCCTATTGAGAAAATATCGAATGTGGTGATCAACCTTCTCATCTGGGAGGAAGTACTGTTAAATAGGGTGATCAGCTCTTTCTTTTGGGAGGAGAACTGTTGAATTTGGTGATCAGTTATCTCTATTGGAAGAAGAACTATTGAATTTGTCTTGAATGATTGATTTGTTATCTATGTCACTGGGTAGCCAATATTTTGGCGACTTTGGAGTCTAGCACTACTGTGTTTTGATTATTTAAGCATTTTCTCAAATGCCTTTTGATCTTAAAAAGCGTTTGAGCTGATTTTGCATTATATTGCATTTATTGGTGATAATGATGTCTTCTGGGAAACTTGTTACCTTTGCATGTATGAATATGAATGTGATGCATAATGCATGATATGTGATGTTCATGCAATGCATTTTATCATCATAGCATGGAATTGTGCAGTTGTAAGTCGAGGCTTGCTTGGTTATCAACAGTATTATATTGTATCATTGGCTTCTTTGTTTCTGTCATTCTCAGTGATGATGAAAATTTAATTTTGGTTGGAGTCCTAGATGCAGGCTTCATAGCTTCAAGGGATGAGCTTATCGTCTTTATTATAGTTGTGTGAGCTTTGCATTCATTTCACTGTGGTTGTTGGGCTGGCCATGCACTTGACTACTTAAACAAGGCAAGCCTTTAGGTCCTTCTTAGATCTAATGAATTCTCGAGTTGCAAAACTTTTGCCCCTTTTAGCATATAGCATAAGACTGAGCAGGTAAACTCCAATTGTTTGGACTGACCAAGATTAGCTTTTATTCTTTTGACTGATCGTGCAAATTGTATGGCATGCATCAGCAGTTCTTAGAATTCTTATGTAGCTGAGTGCAAGAAGATTGTCTTCCCACATTTTAGAGATGTGGGAGATTTATACACTCATGTTGATGAAGAATATTGCTCCTGTGCTTGTTGTCATTCGGCGAGTCATTGCAATAAATGACTTTGATTGTGCTTGCATGCAGAGGTTATGCCCTAATTTTTCCTGAACCAAAGCACAGCGGGCCCTTTTTTATTTTGTTTTTTTAACCCTAATTTTTGCATAAACTACCTTTTCAGGTTTTTGATTTATCGGGTTGCCTTAACTTCTGCCTGGACTGCCCTTTTCGGTTTCCAATCCAGCAGGCTCCTTTTTTATTTTTGAAATTTTTTTGCATGCATTGGATGAATAGGAGCACTTACATGAATGTTTCTTTTAACAATTATACAATTCAGTAAAATGACACATCAGTCAAAGAAATACTTTTAGGCACAAAAGTTTAGTATCTATTCCCAAGAACTTTCTCATGTTATCAATGGTCCTTTTCAGGTTTTATCGTTGAATTCTCTCTTTCTTTTGTCTTTATTTTTGCCTAAAAGCCCTCACTAGCTTTTAGCAGACACATTTTTTTTATTTATGTGGTATTGTCGGAGCCTATTCTCGTTCTAGGGGCTCATGAACTTGTTTCCTCTAATGTCCCTGATGTGTAGCATTCCTTTTATGAGAATCTATTTAACTATGTGGGGTCTCCTTGGGTGGAATTTGCCCCTTGCCTCAACATGTACTACTTTTATTTGATTTAGGATCAATCCCCCTAATTTTTACTTTGTCAGTTATTTTTGTTATCCTGGTCATCCTTTGTTCACGCACCTTTACGTGTCTCGACGTTGGTTCTCTTTGGTAAAGGAAGGATATGCCATTTCAATGATGTCATGCCCTAGGTTGAGACATTTTTGTACATTTGTTTGGAGATATTCCATTTGCTAGATATTTTTGGCTGATTTGACTTTGTTCATGTGTGTTCTGTAAGATCCTTATCGACATTCATGCTTCTTGTCGAGTAGCACATCATAAGGAAAAGCAAATATTTCGAGACTAGTCTCATCGAATTTGTTGGTTTGGTTTTCATTATGGTTGTGTTGTTGATGAGGTCCTTCTATCATTATGCTAGAGTTACTTAGGAGTCCGCCATCTGATTTTTCTTGTATGGCATAGAGTAGATTTCGTCTAGGTTACTTTGAGGCATGGTTTGATTGATTTTCTTTCTTTATTCTATTTGGTGAATTGTCTATTGACTTGAGTAGATTCTCTAATGATCTTTTCTTCATTTGCCGCTACGAGTAGTAAGCACATTTTATTGATTGGACATGCTTGATTGAACCAAGAAAAGGCATCCACTGGATTTTATTATTTTAACTTTTTCTCTCTCTTTTACAGGAGTCAAGTTATTTGAAATAGATACCATTTTTGGGTTTGTCAAATGTGCCTAAATTTATTTCCTTAATTGGAGCGTCATGAATGTTGAATATGTCAAATGTATGCTGGAATGAATACATGGAATCATTAGCAGAAACATTGCATATGCAAACACATTTATTCATATTATTATCTATTACATTATTTAGTTTGACAGCACTAGAGATAAAATAAAAAGAGCAATCTTCATTATTTAGCATAGCTCCTACTTCTTCTGAGTAGCTGCTGCCTGCCATACTATTCCCAATTTGAGATTTTGTCTCAGTCTTTGATACTCGAACTTAGATCCTAAATATCAAAGTGTCCATTATGCCATATTCCTATTGCAGTTCTTTTTGTATGTCACAGTCCTCGGGTATGCTCTCTTTTTTATCCTGAAACCATAGACCATATTTCTCCTCTTGTTCATCAATCTTTCGTTGAGTATCTTAGGAAACTTATGTTGTTCCTATTTCTGGTGTCCTAACTGGGATTGAGATTTGAATTGCTTTTCCCTTTACTTTACTTAAAGCCTTTTCTTTCTCAGCTCGGACATAATAGAGCTCTTTTGAAAGCGAAACTTATCTTGAATTGGATGAAGAGTTGAGTCTACACGGTTCTTCCATCTTTCCTTTGCCTATCAATTTTTTGATATTATACAGTAGGTGGCTACATTCATTAGTTCAGTGCCCCTTAATGACATGATAGTTACAGAAGTTATCCTTATACATTTCATTTGGCTTCTTATAGGGTTTCAAGCTCTGAAGTAGACCAGTAGTTCTACATTTGGAGAATAACTTTGCCAATGATTCTTCCCATGGGGATATGCCACGTGTGACTGGTTGATTATGAACTACTTCAGTCATTTTCATAACACCGTCCTCAATAGGAAGTTTGTTTTCATTTTGGCTTTGATTGGGTATAGGTATGTTGTAGACGGTTGAGTGTTCAAAGATTTCCGTACTCTTACTCTTCATCTGATCGACATGGTAAGGTAGGACATGTTTCGACGTCAGAGTATGGACATTTGGTATCATGGAAAGTCGTTTTGATATTGCATCATCAATCATTTCCAAGAATGTATCTGACTCTAGAAATTCTTTCACAGCTTTGGATATTGCTTCTGCAATATCCATTATGTTCATAGAGAAAATGTGGATCAACTGTGAACCATAAAATCCAATGATATAATGTCAAAAATAAGCTACTTTGGCTAACCATCTTGAGTGATAATGTTTTAGCTAAAGGTAGTCACAATTTTTTTTTAGAGTGATGCATGTAAAACATTGGGCACATATGATGCAGGATGGTTTAACTGATGCTCTGAAATATCTTTATGTGTTTAGGTATAAGATTAATTATATAAGGGAAAGAGTGATTGGTCAGATGTGATGAATGAATTCACAAGAATGAGCTTTTGATGCGTGAATGTACTGTATGCATGCATATGTGTATGGTGAATTAAAGAGAAGTTAGATATTCGAGGGTGATCTCTCTCTCTCTCTCTCTCTCTCTCTCTTTTAGGCCGAGTCCAATAGGGATAAACATAAGACTATAGTTAACATCCTAGAGATGCTAATGCTGTGTGTATTCCGGGTACCTACAGGATCGGAGCTAGCATCTTAATAAGCATAACATAGTATAACATGACATTGCATGTCGTAAGCACAACACAAGATGACATGATGATGCATGTCAAAGCATGGCATGGCAAATAGAAATATGACATAGCGCTGCATGTCAAGAGTATAACCGAACCTGATATGACACTACTTGTCAAAATGAAAATATAGTGTGACATGACACTACATGTCAAAACTAAAATGTAACATGACATGACAGTGCATGTCAAAATAGAAATATAACTTGACATAAGACTGCATGTCAAAACAGAAATCTAATTACACATGACACTGCATGTCAAAAGGGAAATGTGACATGACACTGCATGTCAAAGCATGACATGGCCCTATATGTCATAAGCTCAGAGTTTACATGGCATTGTATGTCATACACATGGATACATGGAACTGCATGTTATAAGTACAGAGTTATATGGCACTACATGTTATATTTATAGAATGCATGTTATGGCTATAACCCTAATCAATGAATATATGTGATTGTGTAGGACTTTAGAGGTACAGGAAAAGGGTGCCAAACGTCCATGGATCATTTAGCTAGAGAGTGGTTTTAACATTCATGGAGTATTTGACAATGGTCAGGCATTCAGGGATAACGAATAGGGTTATGAATCTCGATATTTAAGGAATATCAAATGAGATCGAGCGGTCACATATAGTGACGGGATCTAATTAGGTTACTTGGCACATTCATGAAATGCGCAAATTCGAGTGTCTTTTAGGGAAAGTTTAATTCAAGGAAGTGTCATTTTAGGAATGCGCTAAGATTGGGATCATTTTGGATGCCCATAGGATAGGACTTATTTCAGTCATTCAAAGAATGCCAAAAAAGGTTGTATCTCACTTACATTGATTCGGCAATCGCTATGTTGCCTTAGAGTTGGGAAAGTTTTGGTCATTCAGGGAATGCCAAAAAGGTTATGTCTCAATAGACATCGATTCAGAAATCGCAATATTGCCTTGGTTCTGGATAAGATTTGGTCATTCAGGGAATGCCAACAAGGGTTGTACCTTGATGGGTATTATTTGAGCAATCACTGGGTTACCTAAGGGCCAAATATTCATAGAATATTTGATAAAAGTTAAGCATTCGAGGAATGCGTAACAAAAGGGGTAAGTCTTTATATCAAGCTTGGTCAAGCGATCACTTTAAGCGTCAAGGTTTGGTTGAGTTTTCTTTTGTGGAAAGCATAACTCAAAATTGTGTCATTCAAGGAATGTACAAAAGTCGGGGACATGTAGAATGCCCCTAAGCATTTTAGCCAAGTCATTGTAGGAATGTCTTAGGTATTGTGTCTTGCTAGATATCAATTGGCAATCACTATGTTGCCTTAATTCTTGGAAAAGCATTGGTCATTCAGGGAATACAAAACAAGTTTGTGGTACTTAAATAGCAATTATGGGGTTGCCTTAGTTTTAGTCATTCGGGGAATGCCAAAAGGTTTGGGCTTTGTAGTCGGGTTTAAGACCACTCGGTGGTCGAGATCAAATGACTCGATGGTCAGGATGAAATGACTCGCTAGTCAGGGCTAGATGACTTACCAGTCTAATTTTTATTAACTCATTGGTCGAGTTTGAATTAACTCTAAGATGGAAGGTGACTTTATTAGTTAGGTGACTCACTGGTCAAATTGCGTAGCTGGTTAGGTTTTAAAATGACTTTAATAGTGGGGTGACTCGCTGGCCTGGTTTTGGGATGACTTTAATAGTCGGTCGACTCAGAGGCTTAGTTTGGAATGGTCTTATGATCAAGTGGGTTGACTCGTTGGTCACCCGAAGGTTGACTCATTGTTCTAACATGAGATGACTCGCTGGTCACTCAAAAGGTTAGCTCAGTGGTTAAGGGTGAGTTGACTTACTAGTCACTCAATTGGTTGACTCATTGGTCCAAGGGCGAGCTGACACGCTAGTCACTCGAATGGGGATGACTCATTGGTCCAAGGGTGAGCTGACTCACTGGTCAGTCGAAAAGGGGTTGACTCATTGGTCCAAGGGTGAGCTGACTCACTGGTCAATTGAAAAGTTGACTATATGGTCAAAGGTGAGTTGACTTTATGGTAGCTCGAAGGGTTTTTGACTCATTGGTCCAAGGGGTGAGGGGACTTTAGGGTCACTCGAAGGGGTTTTCTCATTGGTCTAAGGGGTGAGCTGACTCTCTGGTCACTCGAAGGGTTTTTCATATCTCAGCTTATGGGTTGAGCCTAGGTGGACTTACTAGTCCTGGTTATATTAGCTCACAGGTTGAGCCTAGGTGGACCTACTGGTTTCGATCAATTTTGGCTCATAGGCTGAGCCTAGGTGGACTCCCTGGTCTTGGTCTATTTTGGCTCATGGGTTAAGCCTAGGTGGACTCACTGGGCTTGATCAATTTCAGCTCATGGGCTGAGCCTAGGTGGAATCACTAGTCTCTATTAATTTTGGGTTCATATAACTAAGGAAATAAAACGGGATGCACACATCAATGTCATGGCTGCACAAAGATGTTGTTAGTTTTCAAACAATCATGATGTTTATGGTGTCTATTTTAGTTTATTTATATTTAATAAACCTCAACAGGTAGCAAACGGTTAGATCGCGCCTACCGCCCTTTTAACTCCATTGGGTTACTTGCTTTAAAGCCAACGGGGTGCTTAGCGAAGTTTGCTCCTGTGCACTCAAGGTTTTTCGGGTAAACCTATGGGGAAGTGTCTATGGTTCATCTATATGTGGGTATCGGTCTTAGGATTGGGTGCGATTGGGGTACCCTGCACCTTTGTGTACCGAGTCCTAGTGGCTCAAAGCGAACCAAAGGAAACTTTTCCATATATAATATACGTAGGTAGTCTTGTCCTTAAGCAAGCAAGGTCCTTGTACGTTAAGCAAGGGGTGTGATTAGATCCATAACCCTCAAGCCCTAAGCGAACTTGGAGATACTTCACCAAAGGACACCTAAATTGGTTTAGGGGTAAAGAATGCAAATGCTATGCAATCCTAAAAATTGTGTAATGCTGAAATTATCACAAATTCCTTAATTCCAAAATTTAATTTGAACAATAATTTAATTAACATGTCAAAAAGAAATTTTATGAAAATCGGGTTTTTATAAAAATAACATCTTTCACCAGCAGAGTCGCCACTATGAGCGGGCAGACATTTTTGGGTCTGGTTGTGCACCCAGAGTACGGTGCGCGGGGTGCGATTCGGTTCGGTGCAGTTTGAGGAAACCAGGGCGCTTAGACTGGTTTGATAAAATCCAGTTTGCTTAAATGCGATGGCTTTGTAGGCCAAAAATATGATTATATTAAGAAATATATTTTCATATTTTAATAAGAAAAGTTATTTTTAAAATAAAACATTTTTACTATATTTAAAAATAAAATAGAGTCGCCACCCGGTTCAGCTCCACCAGGAACTGTGGTATACTGATCCAAAATGGAATTTTTATACCGAAGAGAAACCGAGATTCTAAGTTTGGACATGATAGTTACTCATATTGTCCAAATTGTTTGGATTAATTTTGGAACTTTGAAATTTGTGGTAATTTTGACATTACAACGGCTTAATTAGGAAATAAATTCAAGAAATAAAATGGGCATTATAATTGCTTAATAAATTAACATTTTCTACCGAGATTTTGGTGGAGTAACGGCATCATCTGGGTCTTGGCCTGAAAACTCGGATAGAGTTTCCCCATATTATTGATGTTTTATCCGGACCTGCGAGCTTATTTACACATATTACAGTTTAAGTGGCTCCAGTGGCTCACTTAACTAGAGAAATGAAATGCAATGTGCAATAATAAAGTAATTAAATGAATTTTAAAGTTGGACTTAGAGCCGATTACCCTCAGTTTACCTTTTCATCTGTCCAGAATGACTTGAGAGCCGGTGCGGGATCAAAGTTGTCGAGAGTTGTGATTTGGTTGGAAAATAGATTTAACCCGAGTTATGGTTATAATCTTGGATTATTTCTATAGGAAATGTAAAATTTAAGTCGTTTTTAGACCGAAGATCACTGTGGGATCTTGATCTAAAAAGAGAGGAGACTGAGCTTATACCGAGTGTCGGTGATGAAGCTTGAATCTGGAAGTGTTTTGACAAAGTTTCGGGGCTTTAGGGACTCCCGGAACTGGAAAAGGACACAATGGTAATTTTGGAAATTTAGAAAAATTTTGTCTCTCTCTTTTGAAATAAGGGGGGTGACCCCGTATTTATAATAGGGTGGTAAATAGTCGGCTGGCTAATTACGTAGGTAATTAGCCGGCGGGCTAATTACCTATCTGATAAGATTTTACATCAGATCCCGAAAAATCTCTCTAGATCTCGGTAAGATTTGATTTTTTTACTATAGATAGGTAATTACCCGGCAGGAGGATTACCTATGTTAGACCAAATTTTGACTTTTGATTTTTCAGTAGAAAATGCTAAATCGAGGCTTCCCAGGAATGTGGATTTTTGAATTTTGGATTTTGGATGACAATTCGGTCCTTTTTGGCTCATTTGTTTGATCGCTGAACGAAATAGGCATTATTCCTCATCAGGCCGAGCGGACGGTGCTAACAACTGGGATACCATAAACCAACTTCTGGTATTCCTAGCAAATATCTTAGCACCCTTTTGACAGCTTTTAAATGTGACTCCTTGGGATTTACTTGATATCTTGCACAATAGCACACATCATAATGTATGCCTGGTCTACTTGCAGTTAGATATAGAAGTGATCCAATCATCCCTCTATATAGCTTATGGTCTACCTCTTCTCCATCACAATCCTTTGAAAGAACTGTATCTGATCCCATGGGAGTTGACATTGGCTTGCTCTTGTCCATATCAAACTTCTTTAGGATTTCCTTGGTGTATTTGGATTGATTTATGATAATCCCATCCAGACTTTACTTGATTTGAAGACCAAGGAAGAAGTTAAGTTCTTCCATCATTGACATCTCAAATTCCCTCTTCATTTTGAGTGTTGAATTCTTCACACATTCTTTCATCAGTTGCTCCAAAGATGATATCATCCACATAAAGTTGGACAAGAATGACATCACCCTTTATCTTCTTGATGAAGAGAGTTATGTTTGCTTTTCCTCTAATATACCCCTTGGATATGAGAAATGAGGTAAGTCTCTCATACCAAGCTTTTGAAGCTTGCTTCAATCCTTAAAGAGCCTTCTTCAGCTTGTAGACATGCTCCGAATGTTTTGAATCTTCAAATCCTGGTTGCTGCTTAACATAGACTTCTTCTTGAATTACTCCATTTAGAAATCCACTATTGACATCCTTTTTGAATAAGGTGAATCCGATATAAGATGCAAAAGCACATAAGATCCTGATTGCTTCCAGTCTTGCTACTGGAGCAAATGTTTCTTTAAATTCTATGCCTTCTTGTTGGTTATATCCTTGAGCAACCAATCTTGCTTTGTTTCTTACCACTACTCCATATTCATCCAACATATTCCTGAATACCCACTTTATACCAATGAATCGCTTTCCTTCTAGAAGTGGTACTAGATCCCAAACACCATTCCTTGTAAACAGATCTAGTTTTTCTTGCATAGCCATCATCTAGCTTTCATCTCCTTCTACATCTTGAAACTTCTTTGGCTCAATGAGTGAGATAAATGCAGCATGGCTCATCATTCTGTTGAGTTGTCCTCTAGTTTTGACTTGATTCTGGACATTGTCCAAAATGGCTTCTATTGCATGATTCCTGTGAGTCCGGATTTCTCTTTAAAGATCTTCATGTTGATGTGGAACTTGTTCTTCATCAGCTTCAATTCCTTCATTTTTTCCTTGTTCATCATTGAAGATGATTTCAAAATTTCAGGGATTATCTGGTGGTTGATCATCGTTGAAATTGATTTCTTCATCTTCTTCTTTATATTTCTTCACTTGAGAGAGATTTGGAGTCTGCACTGGTTCTGTTTTTGGAGCATTTTCTTCTTCCGGTACTATTTCATCGGGATTTTGATTTCTTGTTCGTGCATGGTTAGTCTTATCTAAATCTACATGTATAGACTCTACCACTTTGAGTTTTTTGTTTAATACTCTATCGGCTTTATTGTGTATTGAGTAGCCAAGGAATATAGCTTCATCAGACTTAGGATCAAATTTTCCTAGTTGCTCTCTATCATTTAAGATGTAGCATTTGCATCCAAATGCTCTAAAGTACCCAATTTTGGGTTTCTTTCCCTTCCAGATTTCATACGGAGTTTTGTCCATGTTCTTTCTAATGAGAGATCTATTTAAAATGTAACATGCAGTGTTTACAGCTTCTCCCTAGAAGTATTTAGGCGGGTTATTCTCAGTTAGCATTGTTCGAGCCATTTCAACTATGGTTCCGTTCTTCCTTTATACAACTCTATTTTGTTGAGGTGTATGAGGAGCAGTTATTCTCAATAACCTTGGATTCACAAAATCCAGCAAATTACTTATTTTTGAATTCTCCTCCATTATCACTTCGAATGTGTGTAGTTCTTATGCCTTGTTCTACTTCTATTCTAATAAATGTTCTAGAAAAATGTTTAAAGGTAGCATCCTTGCAAGCTAGCAAAGCTACCTAGGTATAGTGAGAATAGTCATCCACAATAGCCATGCTGTATTCTCTTCTTCCTAAGCTCATGGGTTTAATTGGACCAAAAAGGTCAATATGAGTAGTTCAAGGACTCTTCTAGTGGGTATATAAGGGATGGAAGGGAAACTTTTTCTAGTTTGTTTTCCTAGTTGACATGTAGTGCATATTTGATCCTTATTAAAAGCAACCTTAGGCAAACCCTCAACTAGTTCATTTTTGGCTAGTTTGGACAGAAGGTTCATGCTAACATGTCCTAACCTCCGCCATAGCCATGATTCCTCTTCTTTAGACACCAAGAAAATATTATTCTTTTTCTCACTTTTATTGTTAATAGAATAAATATTATTTACTCTAGGTGCATGAAGAATAAGTTGATTGGACTTACTATCAATGATTGAGCAACCATTGGAATCAAACATCACCTTTCTCCCTTTACCACACAACTGGGCAACACTGAGTAGGTTGAATTTCAGTCCATCAACTAGGGAGGCATCTTCTATCTTTACTTCAGATCCAATGGTTCCGTGCCCAATGATTTGTCCCTTTTTTGTCTCCAAAGATTACTTTTCCACCCTTCTTTTGGGTCAATGTGATGAAAGCACTTTCTTCACCAGTCATATGCCTTGAACATCCACTATCAATGTACAAGATTTGTTGATCTTCTGTGGTCTTTAGGCATACCTATAAAATAGATCAAGTGGGTTTGGGTACCCAATCAGATTTGGGTCCTCTCAAGTTAATAACCATTTTCAGCCATGGATTAATATAATAACCATTTCTAAATCTACACATCTTAGTTATATGGTTATTTCTACCATAAAACCTGCACCCAGAGATTGCCTTATTTTGTTCAAGCTTCTTCTTAATCTTTTGGAGATCTTCTTTTCCACAGTCTTTGGAATACCTAATTTTTGACAGTTACAAGTCTGATTGTCCGGTTTGTATCCTGTAGCTAACTAGAGGAGCTATTTCTATTTTGTGATTCTTTCTTTGCTTGAATGGTTGGTCATCATAGATTTGCATAGCTTTTCCTTTTTAAGCAGCTGTGTATCTTTGCGCTTGAGGCTGTTTGTTGATGTTCTTTCCTTTTTGCGTAGTTCTATATTTATGTGCTTTAGGCTGTGCTCTGGTCTTCTTTAGATTTGAAGGTTCCAGATTCCTTCCAGTAGATTCATTCATTAAGGCTAATTCCTTTTCTAGCCTAAAATTATTAGCACTGAGTATTTGAACTTAGGACGTTATGGAGTTTTCTTCAACAATCCACAATGCTTTGTGGCCCTCATGAGGTTGATATATTATCCCATTGCCTCAACATCTTCTGCTAGCTCCATCAATTGTGTTTGAAGAAGTTTGATGTCTTTTGTGTTCTTCTTTAGATTGTTGATGACAATCCCTAGAGCTCTAGCAAGATTATTTTTAGAAATGAAGTTAGAGTGAGAGTTTACCTCTGTATTGGCTGACTAAGACTCTGATTCATCAGCTTGCTCAGTGATTTGCTGAGTTATTCCTCTTTCGGAAAGTTGTTCCTACGGCTCAGTTAGTGCAACAAATGCACCGTTGGCAGTATCTTCTTCTTCTTCTGAAGATGATGATGAACTATTGCTTTCCTTGCTATTGCTCCAAGTGGCCACCATTGCCTTTTTCTTGTTCTTCTTTTCCTTTTTGAGCTTAGGACATTTTTGTTTTGATATGTCCTTTCTCACCACATTCGAAGCAGGCCATCTCCTCCTCTTAATCCTTCTTATCATCCGGACCCTTTTTATATATGTCCTTCCTCGAGCTGCTTTCATTTCTTGTTTTGGGCTCAAACCTTCTAGAACTTCTCCTTGACACTTTTTCCTTCCTTAGGAACTTATTGAATTATCTGGCTAGCATGGCTATTTCGTCCTTGTTATAGGGAGATTCCCTTGGCTATTTTTCTATTTCAGAGGAGTTTGATTCGAGGAGCCTGCCTTGAGAGCAATTCCTTTTTTCTTCTCTTCAGGCCTCTTTTCCTGTTGGGTATATCTTTCAAGGGATAACTATTGGGTTAGTAGGTTTCCAATGAGTTCGTCATAACCATAGAATTTTAGGTCATGAGCTTCCTTAATGGTTGTCTTCTTGTTATCCCATTCCTTAGTGAGACTCCAAAAAATTTTCTTCACCATTTCCTCTTCCATGATCTCGTTTCCTGGTCTTTTCATTTCATTTACTAGATTAGTGTATCTGGTATTCATGTTGCTGATTGACTCCTTTGGTTCCATTTTGAAATTTTCCAGCTTTTCTTGGAGGAGATCTATCTTGGTTTCGCCAACCTTGTTGGTTCCTTCATAGGTCACCTCAAGTTTTTGCCAAATTTCTCGAGCTATTTCACAACCTGAGATCCTATTGAATTCAGCTACACTTAAAGACAATAGAGCATGTTAATAGAATTTTCATTTTCACATAACTTTTTATAATCATTATCATCCCATTGATTAGAGGGTTTTCTGGTTGTAATACCCTTAATCTCATAAGTAGGGACATATGGACCATCTTTGATGGCCATCAATGCTAAAATGCTTTGTGCTTGAATGAAATTCTTCATCTAGTTTTTCCAGAACATGTAGTGTTCACCGATGAAGAGTGGGGGACAGGTTATAGGCATACCCTCCGGGAGAATCTGTGAGTTATTATTTTGATAACTCATTCTATTTTATAAAACAAAATTTGACCTTTAGCTCGAGATTTTTAAGTCTTTAGTTGCGAGCACTTGTTTTGATAGCACTTTTTGGTCCCTTAGTTATTGTTACTAGGGTCAGAGAGGGGTGAATGACCCTTTTTATAGAATTTTAGACTTTAAAAAGTCTTTGTATAGCATGTAAATGATGAACCGAAAGCTTACTGGAGTAAGATCCGATAATGAAAATATACAAATAATATGCGCTAAAAATAAAGGATTTAGATAAAGAAAATCAAACGCAGTCATTTTATATTGGTTCGGCCCTACCTACGTCCAATCCTCGAAATTTCCTCCTCCGAGCTTAAATCTACTACTGAGATTTCTATCACGAGCAGAAATCAGGCCTTTACAATTGTCTCCGAAGATTTCTTCTCCTCCAGATGTGGGATATACCACCACAGCTAACACCTAGCTTGGCTAAGTCCTTTGTAAGTTGTCTCCATAGATTCTCTCTTTTGGAGGTAGGATATACTACCAAAGCTAACTCCTAGCTTGACTAAGTCCTTTTCTCTGAGGGATATACCACTTAAACTCTCCCTAGTTCAAGCTAAGTCTCCAATCTCAATATGTACCCCAAGTATGAGATTTTACAACTTTTACCTTGTCAAAGATGGTTTTTGAATTCTTCAAGTTTATAACTTTACTTGAGAATTCTTACAAGTAAATTCTTAGTGTTTGGTTCTTGGAGGGAATATGATCACGGGTTGAATAACAAATTTCTTAAGATGATAGCTTTCTCAAAACAACCAACATCTTCTCAACTTGTGAAGCTTCCCGTTTATAGGCTTGGATCATAAATGTAGCCGTTGAATGATCTTAAATCTTCACCGTTGATCAGATAAGTGGGGGCACAACCGGAGCCTATAATATGTCCGTTAGACCTAATAATTGTCCCGTTTTAATTTGTTAGGATTGGAGCAATAAAGTTGTCAGACTTCGTTTCTTTAGCTTTTTGTGCTCTGCAAAATTCTATGCGTAATTTATCTTTATTTGGAGTTTAATTGCCTTGCTATTGCTCTAGGTTAAAATGGTAGTTTCCTTTTTCTCTCTCTCTGTGTCAGCCCCTTTTTCTCCTTTGCTGAATTCATGCAAGCTGTCACTTTTTCATTCTTCAAGGCAAAAAGGTGAGTTTGACTTCAAACCAAATTAAAGGGAAACTTGATATTTGAATATTTCCTTTTGTCTTGTGAAATTTGTCTTTCGGATGTCTTCAGACTTTAGTTATACCGGATGCTCTTCCAGCTTTGATCTTCTTCGGATGCTATCTTCTTGGGGGTTAGGGATTTGGATGCATTCTTTAAGGACCTAAGATTTTGTTTTCTTCAAAACCTTATCCAGATGCTTTCTTAGAAATTGTCTTCCAGATCATTGTTTTCCAATATATCTGTTACAAATCTGTCACAAAACTAGTATAAATGTGTTATGTATTTGTTATAAACATAAAATATATCTGTATGTCTGCTACAAGCATGAAAAATATCAAATACAAGTGTTTGATGAATATATAACAGATTTATAACAGTATTGCATCGGATAGGAATGAATGAAGTGCTTCTTTGTATCTGTTACATATCTATTACATATTAGCTACAAGTCTAATATAAGTGTTTGATGAATATATAACAGATTTATAATAGTATTATATCATATAGGAATATGAATGAAGTGTTTCTTTTTATATGTTACATTTTTAATTCATATCTGTTACATATCTATTATATATCTGCTAAAAGTCTAATACAAGGTTTGATGAATATATTACATATTTAAAATAGTTTTGTAATATATATGCCTATTATAGATGTGTTTGGCATAACAATTCATTTATAAATCTGTTAGAAATGTGTTAAATATCTGTTAAATACCTAAATAAAGCTATATGTCTGCTACAAGCCTGATAAATGTCTAATAGAGGTGTTTGATAAAATATATAACAGATTTATAACAATTTTGTATCATATATGAATATTCTAAAAGTGTTTTGTATAATTTGTATGTTCTTTTTTATCTATTACAAATCTACTATAAATCTGTTACAAATATGTTATAAATCTGTTATATATTTGTTATAAACCTAGAATAAAATTGAATGTCTACTACAAACCTAATAAATGTTTAATATAGTTATTTGATGAAAGATATAACAGATTTATAATAATTTTGTATCTATCACAAATATGTTATATTTCTGTTATAATAAAAATCATATAAAAGTAAGTGACAAAGTGAATATGGCGTAAAAGAGTTACGGAAAACGTATACATGTTAATTAGAAACTTAATGTGAGCTTTAGGTAATTGAGCTAAAGTTGGCCAGAAATTATTTTGCCAAAACGAGGCATGTTGGTTGCCTATAGTGATCTTGCAAGTGCACTATATCGTGGTCAGTCGTATGGGGCAAGCACAAGGTCATATCCCATAGGGAGCAAGGAAAGTAGCTAAACCTTGAAGTAAATTAGTAGTTGGAAATCTAAAATATGAAATAGGATGAGAAAATAATAAAGAAAGTGTTGAAAGTAAATGATTGTTGGGAGTAGAAAATGATTGCTTTGAATAGTTACTTCTAACAATATTATAATGGGGCAAGCATAGCCAACAAGTAGTCAAGCATAGTTAACAACTTCTTCCTTTTATCTTAATATATTTTTAGCACATTGATCTAGGTTTTTTGCTCTAAATTACTAAATATAGCTCTCGCTTCTTGTCTAGTTTCTTAAAAGGTTAACTTATCGGTTTTCCTTCGCAAGTTATACTTTAAGCATTAAGAGTAGGCAAGCATTCTATTTAAATAGAAACCCCTAGCACTATCCGAAAAACCTCTCAGTTCTTCCAGAAGTGTGTTTTATGTTTTTATTCTGTGTAAACAATTCTCCATTCCGGTTCTTCTTATCACACTAAGCATAAGTTGATCAGACTTATGAAGAAATTAGTTCGAACATAAAACAATCCACTAATATTAAGGTCATGAATAAAGGAGAAAAGTAATCAAACCATAATTAGTGCATCGTGCTTGCTGGTCGTGCTTGCTTCAGGTTAATTATAATAAATATAATAAAAGTAAACAAAACATAGAAAGAAAATATTATATTAAAAGAATGAAGATGAAATAGAAAGTGGACAATGAGACGTTGGAGGCTTTAACGTCAACCAAAGCTAAGTTACAAAATTAGAGTTATATCCTTTATATAGTGCTAAGTGGATCTTTCTAGAGATGTCACTTGCACATAAAGTATTCAAAATAATGTTATAGACAGTCAAAAGAGGACTTCTAGAAGATAAGAATCTAGAAAAGTGGGAAATACAAGTTGCACAAATTGTGTCTTGCTTATGTCATCTCCACCACCCAAAAGATGCTTTCCACTACCCACAAGTTGCACTTTCTTCACCAACTCAAGCAAGGGTCTTCTAGAAGCTTGGGTCATCTCCAATAATTTATGCCTACTTGTTAAAATAACACATAAAATCAATCCTTCACACCAAAGTGGCATCCTTGACAAGCCAAAGGAATTTTCCATCCTTCCAGGGGTATTTTGTCAACTTCACTTCCAAAAATATTAGATTAATTTGGTTTGAGCCTTATTCTCTTAGTTGGGCTGAAATCATGACTACCCTGTCCAGTCTTTTGCTTGCCTTGGGTTTCTGCAACAATTACTAGGGGCAAGCATGAACAATCTGCAAAATCAGAAAAACACTAATAATTTTCACAATTTAACTCCAAATTAATTGATTCCAAAGTCAATTTACTTGTATTTCATTGGTACATTCTGCCCTCATCAGGGTATAACAGACAATTTCCTTATTATGGAAAAGCACCTAATTTCACATGATTGTGCAAAATAATTTCCTAAATGTCTCAAAGAATAGCGTGCCACCAATATAAAATACTTGACAAACTAATTAACTGAAATAAGCCATATATAAACTAGCAAATCAGGCTAGTTTGCAGCTCATTCAAACACAATTTGCTCTCGTGTTCGCTCAATAGAGATAGTTGTTCGTGAATATTGCTTCGTTCTTATGTTTTTTCTTCTTGAATCCTTTATTCATTACAAATTTCCTTCTGTAGTTTCTCTTCTGCAATCTGTGATATGCAATTTTGCGTTTTTTATCTCAGTAATAAAAAAATGAAATCAATTTATTAGATTATAATAGATTTATTATTTATTCTTATGTATCTGTAGCAGATTTATCCGGCTTATAGTAGATCTATAACAGATTTGTACTAGATTTATATATGTTTCAAATCTATTACAAAACTAATATAAATGTGTTATATATTTGTTATAAACGTAAAATAAATCTATATGTTTACTACAAGCATGATAAATATCAAATACAAGTGTTTGATAAATATATAACAGATTTATAACAGTATTGTATCAGATTAGAATGAATGAAGTGCTTCTTTGTATCTGTTACATATCGAATACATATCCGTTACATATCTGTTACAAGTCTAATACAAGTGTTTGATGAATATATAATGGATTTATAACAGTATTGTATCAGATAGGAATATGAATGGAGTGTTACTTTTTATCTGTTACATTTCTAATACATATATGTTACATATCTGTTATATATTTGCTAATAGTCTAATACAAGTGTTTGATGAATATATAACATATTTATAAAAGTTTCGTATTAGATATGACTATTATAAAAGTGTTTGGCATAATCTGTATGTTATTTTGTATCTATTACAAATCTTTTATAAATCTGTTATAAATGTGTTAAATATCTGTTATAAACCTAGATAAATTTATATGTCTGCTACAAGCCTGATAAATGTCCAATAGAGGTGTTTGATGAAATATATAACAGATTTATAACAATTTTGTATCAGATATGAATATTCTAAAAGTGTTTTGCATAATCTGTATGTTCTTTTCTATCTATTACAAATCTATTATAAATATGTTACTAATCTGTTATAAATGTGTTATATATTTGTTACAAACCTAGAATAAAATTATATGTCTGCTATAAGCCTGATAAATGACTGATACAAGTGTTTGATAAAATATATAACAGATTTACAACAGTTTTGTATCTGTTACAAATTTATTATATTTTTGTTATAATGAAAAGCGTATAAAAGTAAGTAACAAAGTGAATATGGCGTAAAAAAGTTACGGAAAGCGCATACAAGTTTATTAGAAACTTAATGTGAGCTTTAGGTAATTGAGCTAAAATTGGCCAAAAATTATTTTACCCAAATGGGGCATAACTGACAATTTCCCTATTATTAATCGCTTGGCTCTAGGCCTTTTTAATGGGCGAGTTGGGCTGGATACGGGCCAGGTTTGGTCGAACCCTGTAAAAAAATATGCTGCCTAAGCTCAATCCAACCTATAAAGTTAGTATTCGAGCTTGGATCTGGCCCGATTTAACTTTCAAACTTCATTCTCAAGCCCGGCTCGACCCACCCATAATATAAATATTATGTTTGAAATATTTATAAGTAAAATTCTATTAAAACAAAAATTAAACAATAACTTCACATTATATTAATAATTCATATTATCAATTTAATATTCTAAGGAAAAACTAACAAAATTAAATTATTATATACAACATTAAACTATTAAAATGTAATACTATTACATTGTTATTTATTAACACAGAGTGTGACCTTAAGATGTGACTTAAAATAATATTCTCTCTATATTTTTTTATTTGTCTTCCTACAAATTTCATCCTTTTTAATAAAATAATTAATTAAGAGTATGAAAATACTAGTTCACCCTTGTAGTTTAATTAATGCTTTAATTTTTCAACCAAATGTAATTACTAGTATAGGGGTAGAGTTGGAAGAATAATGAAAAAAATACCTAAAAAATGTAAATGACAAATATTTTATGAACTAATTTTAGGCTAGAATGCTTATTTTAAGAAGATGGAGGGAGTATCATTTAATATTAATGGTTTGTTATATTTACATAATATATTATATATAAACTATATATAAGTGGTCGTGCCGGGGCGGATCGGGCTTGGATGTTTAGATAACATCCAACTCCAACTCATTACATTTTCGGACTTCTATAAACTTAAGTCGGATCAGGCTAATATTAAAATTTATGTGTCCATGTCCAATCCATAAATATTAGGTCTAAATGAATTAAACTGATCACTCAAACAAGTTTAATTAGCTCCGGTAAGAGTATGGAATTTTTTTTATAATCATACGGAAAATTTTGTTATAAAGAAAGGTATAAATTTTCGTTTTAGAATCTCTTAACTTTATTAGTTAGTACTATTCTTACTCTCACTTTATGAATTGACGTACCCCTTTTTTTCTTTTATGAAAATATTTATACTTCTTTATGACTTAATTAAGCACGATCAAAATTTTATTTATTTAAGATGGAATGCTTCTGTCAAATTTTTTTACGATGGAATGCTGCTTTTTCTTTAATATTTATTTTTCTGAACATGCTTTTTAGGTATAAAATTAAAAGTGGTCTTTACAATTCTATCCACAATGTAACAAATTAGAAGTTTTATCGTGGTTTCCTTAAACATATTAATTCAATTTGGGAATAACAATTTGGTGGATTATAATGTAAGATTCATCATAACAGTAGTACATGGATTCGAACATCTATCATGTTTCTAACTCAATCCACTACCTACCATGCATAATACTAGTTATTGGCATTATAATTCTTAATAATATCATTGTCAGGTAATATTTAGCGGCATTTATTGGGTGAGGAGAAAATATGGATCGCTTGTACGATAATTGTCCATGTCTATAGTGTAGATTAAAAATTTTTATATTGCCAAATTCTTTTTCTGCTTACAAGAACAAACCAAAATAAGTAGTAATCTAACTAACATGACAAACTAATATTAAGTATGACTTTTCGGTCATATTTCATATTGTACTAAACAATGTACTATGGATCCTATAATCCCATAAAAGGGGAAAAAGCAAGAAAAAAAAAGTAAATCTAAAAAGTAATTAGTTGTTGTGATTGCTCTGTTCATTATTGATAAATTTTTATTTCTGAAATAATTAAAAGTATTCATAATTAAATACCAAGAACTGCTTTTTGATATTCAAAAAGCTAAAATAGTTGTTCGATGTGGTGTGGAAGACTTTTTTAGTTTTATAAAAAAACGCATGCAATTTGGACATTAACATAAAATTCTCATCGATTGATGAATTTGAACCAAACCTGACTTGATTTCTCAAATTTTAGTAAGACGGATACATTTAGTGGTATAATATACCATATGGGCGAGAAAAAAATCAGGGCTTTATTAATGATTAAAAATTTAAAAATAAAATATATAATATTGTATTTCTATTACAACATTTAATAAGAAACTAAATGAAAATATCAAATTTCATATTATAAAGTAGAAAATAATATTATAACAAAAAAATATCATCGTGGTCAAATAAAACGATATTTATGTGCGTTTCTATCTGCAAAATCACTAATATCAGTTGAAAAACACCAGAAACAAAGACAATTATTTTATGTGGATGAAAGCAGAAATGAAAAATCATTTACGGGTACTAAAGGGATTGAATGAGTACGAATTTATTGAATAATAGCAGCAGTAAGACGATTAATGTCCTTAATTTTTTTGTTTTCAAGTTTACGAGTTGAACAGACGAAAAATATTTTGAAAAGAAAGAAACGTTAAGACATAATGATGGTAATAATAGAGATAAGAGAAGTTAATGAAATAAGAGTTTAATTCAATAATTAATACTTATTTTTTTATTTTATAATTTAAATAAAATCAACCTATGTTGTAACTAACTAATCACTTTTTAAGCTTCAATAGTGTTTTGTTTTTTAATGTATTGTTTTCAATATTTTTTTACAAAAGAATGATTTAATTAACTTAAACTCTAATTAAATAAAAAATAGTTTAATAATCATTAAAAATGGACCCCTTTTTCGCTGAGCCCCCGGCCATCGCCCCTATTACCCTGACCCAGGGACGGCCCTATATATATATATATATATATATATATATATATATATATATATATATATATATATATATATATATATTCTTACATTATTGAGTCTTCAGACAAAAGAAAAATATAAAAAATAATTACAATGAATTCAATTTAAAAATTGAACTATAGCAACGCTATCTATTATGAATAGTTAGACTAATTGATCTAATTTCAATCATGGTTTTTCACATCAAAATTATAAAGATCAAAGAAAAATTTATTTTGGATCATTCCTAGTTATGAGTCAGCGATCGCGGCTCAAGAGTTTGGACTTGTATATATAGGTGGTAGCAGTAGACTTGTGCACATGTTTGAAAGAAATGAGTGATAGTATGGTATTGCTTTTTAAGCTGCTGTTAAAATAAGTTGCTATCATAAAGTTTGAATAAAACTATATATTTGGGCTTTAAATAACACATTTTGATCCTTCATACTAATTAATTAGAATGTCTGATTTATTCTTTTACAAAATAAAAATTTTACTGATTATAGAAAAAGCTTAAAAATAAAGCTTTTAAAAAAAGATGCCTGAAAAACTTAGCCAATCTTTCTCCTAGTTTTTACTCAAAATCCATATTTGGTAATTGGCAAACTATGCATAATTTCCTCCATTTTGGTAGGCCAACCTGCGGTGCGGCCGATTAAAAGCTGTAGGCTCGTATTAAGAAATTTGGACCGATTGCTTAATGAAGTTTGGGAAAAGCACCAAACAGTAGACTCTGCAAAAGAATTACCAAAAAGACTAAAAAAACGCGATTTTGAATTTTTTAAACTTTTATTAATCAAAATATGCTCTTCTCTTTTAAATTTATTAAATCAGGTTTTGCTATATTATTTAAAAAATTTGCAGCTCTTCTCTTTTAAAATCTCTCTCGTTCTCTTTAGATACAGTTCGTCGTTTTTGAGTTTGGGTTCATTCTTGCATTCTTTTATCTCAAATTCATTATTCATTACCGTTCTATATAAATAATTACAAATCGATCGGTGATATGCATTTTTTCTCTCTATTGCAATTTCGAATTGATTTTCAACAATTGAAGATGAATAGCACTCCTGTGTTTGCTTCAAGTGAAGGATCATGGACATATGATAACAGATTTATTAGATTCAAAGTAGTTAGATTGAGTGTCCATTCCAAACAAATCGATTTATTGGATGATAACAGATTTATTGTTTGTTCTTATGTATCTGTAGGAGATTTATCAGGCTTGTAGCAGATTTATAACATATTTGTGCTAGATTTATATATGTTACAAATCTGTTATAAATGTGTTATATGTCTGTTACAAACGTAGAATAAATCTGTGTATCTGCTAGAAGCATGACAAAATGTCTAATGTAAGTGTTTGATGAATACATAACAGATTTATAACAGTATTGTATCAAATAGGAATATAAATGAAGTGTTCTTTGTATATGTTACATATCTAATACACATTTGTTATATATCTGCTATATATCTGCTACAAGCATGACAAAATGTCTAATACAAGTGTTTGACGAATATATAACATATTTATAATATTATTGTATCATATAGGAATATGGATGAAGTATTTCTTTATATTTGTTACATATCTAATACATATATGTTACATATCTAACACAAGCATGATAAATGTCTAATACAAGTGTTTGATGATATATAATATATTTATAACAATATTGTATCAAATAGGAATATAAATGAAGTGTTATTTGTATCTATTACATATCTAATACACATTTGTTATATATCTGTTATATATCTGCTACAAGCATGACAAAATGTCTAATACAAGTATTTAACGAATATATAACATATTTATAATAGTATTATATGAGATAGGAGTATGAATGAAGTGTTTCTTTTATATCTGGTTACATATCTAATACATATCCGTTACATATATAATACATATCTATTATATATCTTCTATAAGCATGATAAATGTCTAAAACTAGTGGTTGATGAATATATAACAGATTTATAACAGTATTGTATCAAATATGAATGTGGTGTTTTTTTGTATTTGTTACATATATAATTCATATCTGTTATATATCTGCTACAAGCATGATAAATGTCTAATACAAGTGTTTGATGGATATATAACATATTTATAACAATATTGTATCAAATAGAATTATGAATGAAGCTGCTACAAGTCTGATACAAGTGTTTGATGAATATATAACAATTTTGTATCTGATACAAATATGTTATATTTATGTTATAATGAAAAACATATAAAAGTAAGTAATTAAGTGAATATGTCGTACATAAGTATGAAAAGCGTATTTTCGTTAATTAGAAACTTAATATGAGCTTTAGGCAACTGAGCTAAAGTTGGCCAGAAAATATTTTGCCTAAATGGGGCATAACTGATAATTTCCCATGAAGTTTTAAATAGATAATTTTTTATTGGACTTGAGCATGGTCGAGCAGGTGAATTCTAGGTTGGGTCTAATCAAGCCTATCTTGTAAGGCTCTACTTGAGAGCAAAGTGTGAAGAAATTATAAAGGGAAGGAAGTGAAATGATGTTAAGGTGAGAGATAGTATTTAATGAAAACATAAAGGATGTAGCAATATTGTGTTTGAGACGAAGAAATGATATATTAAAGTAAGATAGATATAAAAATGACCTAAAGAGCCTTTATAATTTAATATACTTGTAAATAAATAAAAAATTGAGGGTAAAAGTATAATTTAACACATCTCACCGTCAAATTCCACCATTTTGGTGGAATTATAAATAATGGAATTGAGGGGATGTGGTTCCCTTCAAATCCTTTCAATTTTTAAAATACTTACTCTCAAGCAAGGTAACTTGCTTCCCTTCTCTTACAATCATTTCGAAAACCCCCATCCAAGTAAAGTCTAAGTAAGTAACACAAATCCATCTTAATTTATAAAAAAAACATTGGGCTAAATTAGATATTTGTTTAACATGTTTTTATATCAAGTCAGATGTTTTTGTACAAAACAAAGCTCACCCCAAACATTAGTCGGAATGCGATGAATTCAAACCAAGCTGAACATTTATTATATTTTTGTGTAAACTAAAAATGTATACTTTGTGATTTGACTGTTTTGTAAAAAGGATCTAGTGATTTTTTTTTCAAAAAGATGTTTGTGGTTTCAAAAGTTAGCAGAAAAGAGAAAAATACATGATCTATTTTTCAAAATTGTTTTTTTTGTTAACACTACACCAGTTAATTTTCATAAATTCAACATTCCTGTTCTTTAACTATTTTTATTTAAGAATTATATATCAAGATTTGAGTAATTTTTGAAAATTTTTTATTTTATCATGTGTTTTTAAAGTTATCATCAGTTTTTAATTAAAAAAATATTTGCACTTCTCAAAAAATTCTAAAATTTATCAGTAAGATGTTTTGTATTTTTATTTACTTATAAATAAAATTTCACTTCAAAATGAATAAAATTACCATTTAAAATGTGATTTCAAAATTTTTTTAATCCTTTTTTTCGCGAATATTTGAAATCAAATGTATCATTTTTAAAAAAAAATTTCATAAAAATCTTTCCACAAACAGTAAAATCATATTATATATTTTTAAAGTTTACCCTATATTTTTTTAATCCAAATCCAGCATCTCATGTAGAGGGAACTTGGACAAAGCGTCAGGACTAGGTCTGCTTTTGATCCTCCTAGAGCGGGCTAGGTTAAGCCAAGCAAGGGAATTGGATGGTTGTGTCGCGCAATTAGCCATTTGTTCAGTCTTTCTTTGACTTTTGCCATTGATTTTAATTGTATTTGAAATTACAACATTAAGTAAAGCTTAAGAAAATACAATACCTGGTTTATGTTGGTTATTTTTGGTTTATATTGTTGGTCTCTATGCGTATACTTAATGAGTTAGAGGGGGTGAATGACTCACTCAGTAATTTAAAAAACTTTTTCCCAATAATTACTGGGTCAGCTGAGTGAGGTCAGCTGGTTGAGTGAGATGGCTGGAAATTGCGAGTAAGTAAAGAACACAGAGATTTTTATACTGGTTCGAAAACCTGTGCTTACATACAGTCCCGAGAGAGTGTCTCGGCTTTAATTCACTAATCTCAACTTTTTTACCCTAGGCGGAGAAGCCTTTCACAAAATCCCCAATTATAGAAAGTACCCTCCAATCTGCAATCGCTCGCTCACCCGCTGACCAGAATACGTTCTTCTATCAGCAACTCAAAAGAGTCTAAAACAAGAGTTGGACTCAACTTATAGAAATGTTGATCTAGTTATAAATGATCTAATATTACAATGGTTTGATCTATACTATTCTTTCTTGTTTAAGCAGATTCTCGCTGAGTAGTGCTTTTCTTGCTAGAAATCCTTTAAAGCGAGTAATTTGATAGAGTCTTTGCTTCTAGGAATTTCAGGTGTAATAATCAAGTTCTAATGCTTGCCTTCTTGCTCCTTTTATAGTTGGATTTGAGAAAGTAGCCGTTGAACTTGTCTTGGCATCTTCTGAAATTGACAATTCAGTAATTCACCCGTTGTTTCTTCAAATCAATCCGTTAAGTGATAGAATTGCACCATTGTGAAATACATTTCAATCTGTTAGATTGAAATTCGAGCTCCAATTTAAATTATTTGTCGTTTGATGTTAGTCTTCCGTTAGAGAGAACTCTTACTGATTTGCCACGTGTCTTCATCCTATTCCTTCTGGTTTCCTGACATGTTGCACATTCGCGATACAAGGTTGGTAGATCTGCAGATTTGCTCAAAATAGCAATTGACTTGTTGTAGCTTTGCATTAGAAGACTTTGTCATTTTCTTTATAATTTTGAGTCTTGTCAAGGCATTAGTTCTTTTTGTCTTTGTCTCATCAATGTTCCTACAAAAAGCAACACTAAAAGCAAAGAAGCCATATTACCTTAAAAGGTAATGTCAGTACCTTGAATAGACTTAAAATAACTCAGCGAAATATTTCATCATAGAACGTAGTTGAAACTGAATCTAAATACTAAGTGTTTTGAATGAGTAATACCAAGTCAATGACTAAAGTGACTACTCAGCCCAGAAACAACTTAGAGTTAAACTAGACATCTAGGTCAGCGGAGACTTGAAATTCTACCCTTGAATTTACTAACTCCTACACAACCATAGACTATTTATTTTAACTTCATAATTGATTTAATTATCTCAATCTAAACTTAATTATTATGATCAAAACTTAAGCACTACTGAGTCATCCACTGAGTCAGTCCAAACTTGTGCTTGGTTCAACAACCTCCCCCATTTTGATCAATGGTAATTAACTTGAGCGAGAATTAAATCAATAAGATATTGAGTTCAAAGTTACCTTATACATATGCTTGATATATCTTTTGTTCGGCATCTTGAATCTACTCAGAGCGAATGCTAACTCCCCCATAATTCTTGAATCTCCTAAGTTCAGCATTCCTCAAATTTTCTTCACATATTTCTGCAAATGATCAGAGCATATATGTATAGCAGAATAATATATGAAGTTAAGAAGATCTTAACTTGGAACAGGAAATTGTAATCTTTCATTCATAATAACTTGAGTACATATAACAAAGAGTTAATCTATACTAAGTTTTACAATATAGCACTAATGATTACATAGATCCCATTCTAGTCCTTTGGCATCGGTGGAGCTCCAAGATTAGCTCTCCTCTCCTTATAGGCTTGCTAATCCCACTTGTTCTTCTTCTCTTTAGGTAAAGCAATCTCTTTGCCTTTCCTCTTCTTGATCTCATTATATTCCCAATGAATGCGCTCTAGATCCTTTGATAGGTTATATGAGAATTCAGCAATCCTCTGCTCTCTCTCCTTCTCTTCCTTTCCACGCTTCTCCTGATCCTTCTCCTCTATTGCCATTGCATCTAAAATGGCCTGAGTTTGATGATCAAATGAGTATAGAGACTCCTCAAAAGATTCAAGCATTCCATATACTTGGGATGAGAAGTTTAAGACCAACAGCTCGTAGATTTCTTGAGATATGGCTTCATGTTCTCTGAGAAAAGTGAAAAGGCCAACAAGAGCACAAGATTAAGACAGATTGACCTAATATTTAGCATTCAAACCTTCTCTGGATATCTGGCTGAGACATTCTATAGCTTTAGCTTGGTTGTTTTCTCTAAGTATGTGCTCTAACATTGGAGTGCTCCTGATATGAGTAGATATTTCACTATAGACCTTATCCAGGGCTTCTCCATCATTAATGACATGAGCTTGAACTTGTTTGATTTGATCTCTAATGTGACCAAGTTTTTGGTGAAGAGTGGGTTCTAGTTCAGGATCTGCCATTACAATATCACTACTCAGAGCATCTAAAATATTAAGCCTCTTTAAGGCTTTAAGCACAGCTCCCTCTAAGTTCTTCACTCCTTCAAGCACTTCCTTCTTTGTTTTCCTTAACTCAGTGTGGATTCCATGATTCTTGGTCACCACAGTAATTAGAGCATCTAAGCCATCAATAACTACATTTAAGCGAGTTGTGTTTTCATTATTTTCCTTACTCAGAATGCTATAGCCATCTAAAACCTTCAACATGGCTTCCCTAACCTCCTTATATCTCCCAAAACAGCAGCATTGAGGTAGAATTGGGGTTGAGGTTGTGATGGTTTTTATGGTTGTTATTGCTCCAAAATCTTTTCAATAATTAGAGGTTTTCTGAATGGAGGAGGGCCTTCCAAGTATAACGCTTCTCGCACTGGAGATCCTGGTGGTGTGAGATAGGGAATTATGGTTGTTTGGTCAGATTGGCTTGAGATTGGTGTGGATGGTATGTGGCTTGGTAAGTTTAAGGCAGAGATAGGTGTATATGATAGAGGTTTCATCGGATGTGTTTGGAAAAGTGAAAAAATTTTCTTCTTCCTTCTCCTTCTCATCTTTCTCACCTTCAATAGCGGACTTGCTGACCTAAGCTTGAGAATCCTCTGCCAGCTGAGCTCCGTGCTCAACTACTTCATCCTCCTTGTCCTCCAAATTACCTTCATCCTCTTCAATAATCCTCTTTTTGCTCCTTCCTGGCCTCCATAACTTCCTCAGCAGTCGATGTGACCTGGTGGTCAGAGTTTAACTTATCTACTTCAATTGCTTCTACTTCCATAACTTTATCTTCTTCTTCCTGCTCTTCTTGCTAATCTATTCCATCGAGAGCCCCAATTACATCGTCAACAACTTCATTTACCTCCTTCTCAGCCAAGCTAGCCATTGCCTTCTGCAAAACTTCTTTAGAATTATTTTTAGCTTTGGCTACTGCTGCTGCTTCTTCTGCTTTTCTCCTGATGGTAGCCTCAATCTCCTCCTACTTCTTAATAATCCTTTCCTTTTCAGCAGCTTTAACCTTCTTAGCTTTCTCAACATCTTGGACCACTCCTGTCCCTCTTTTCACCATGAGATTTTTCTTCAGCTAACGTACCTGAGGAATAGGAGCTGATGTAGCTTCCTTTCCTTTTGTAGTCACTCCATCCAGCTGAGCTTCATCTGGCTTCCTTTTTCATTTTAGGGGCATCTCCTCCCTTAGCTCTTTCTTAGTAGCTTTTTTTTCTTCTTTCTCCTTAAGAGTCAATTCCTTGCTCTCAGCTTCCTTAGAAACCTTTGAGGATCTAGTCTTATTAGGAATAGCAACAGGAACTGTGCTCTCTCAGCTCATCTTTTTTATCCTTCTTGGAGTGCTTCCTGACCTCCTTCTTACTTTCTTTCTTTTCTTCTTCTCCTTTCTCTACTCTAAGCTTGGTGATCCTCTCAAGCTCCTTCTCTACAAAAGCACTCAGAGTGAGATCCTCCTCTTCTAGTCTGATTGTCTTTAGCTCCATTATAGCTTTAGAATCCTTCACTCTTACTTCTCCCGGTTTTAGCTTAATATACTTGGTGTTGGATGGCCTCTTATTACACTCCAGTCCATGAAAATGAGCATTGCTGAGTATTCTAGACTCAATTACTTTTAGCTGAATGTTACTCTTCGTAGCCCATCCTTCCATATCCAGCTTATGAGTTCTACAAATTTCCATAATCAATAGTCCATACACCATATTCTTGTTCACTTTAAGGAATCAGTGTAGAATGGCTAGGGGCCAATTGATGCTCATTCCTGGGTCAGAGCATACACAAAAGCCCTCTCTAACTTAGGGCAGCTTCCTATTGATCCGGTCTTAGGTAAAAGGACTTTTGTAACAAGCTCATGTACCTGTTTACCTTCTTTAGTGAACATTGAAGCAATCAACTCACCAGCTTTGTAATCTGTTAGGACTTTATAGTCTACTAGAATGTCCACATGCCCCTTGTGAGCCAACGACCCTCGATCCCCCTGCTTGCATGGTAAGCTTTAATGCTCTTCGGTGTGGCGCAGAGAAACAATGAGCGCTGTGAAGCGTGCTAAGGGATGACCCTTACTTTAGTGTGATGAAAATGGATAATGGAAGCGCTGTTGAAGTTGAAATTTAGTCCGATTAATGTGTTAAGGGATACGAGACTTAGAATCCCTTATTTTAAGATAGAGTCGCCACCCAGTTAAATTCCACCAGGAATTTTGGTATGATATTCCCATTGGGTGGTTGGACCGTACCTTAAAACAGAGATTCTAGGTTCAGATGACGTTGCTTACTTTTCAATTTTTAAATCAAGCCGATTATATTTTAATAAATGAGACCTTAGTTATTATATGATTTAATCCTATTATTGTTCGGTGTTTTCGGTTTATATGCCATACATCACACGGAAAGTGATAAATAAACAAAGCAAGGAAATAAAATTATTACAAGGCTTTACGAATACCTATACATTTTTCTGATGCGAGATAATAAATAAAGCGATAAATAAATAAACGGGCAAAACCGGGTTTTAACCAAGCTTACTGACTCGGACCTAGCTCCAAACGAGGCAATAGAAATACGGGAGTAAACATAAATAAAGTATGAATAAATAAATGCGGAAAATAAACACATAATATGAAGCAAACATATTGTTGGATTTCTTGGGACAAAACGTAATTTTCGGGCATTAATTAATTATCTAACAACCTAAAAAAGGGTGAAAGAAATTGACTAAATATCTTAGAACTAGATTTAATATATTCAGAATATTTTTGGGATTTTTAGTTGGTAGAAAACAATTTATTTAGATTTATTTAGTAAAAATACTACTTTTAAGCCATTAAAATGCATATTAAATCAAATAAAAATGAAATAAAATCTAAAAAAGAATAAAATAAATAAAAACAGTTTTAGATTAGTCATAGACTTTTGAAAATTTTTTAGGTTGAAATCTGGATCAAAAACGCAAGAAAAAGGCGAAAAAGGGATAAAAATAGCTTTTAGCGGCAAAGGGCTTTGGTGACAACCCTAACCGCCACTTCTATAGCCTTGGCAGCTATAGTGGCAGCGGTGATGGCTATAGCGGTGGCGGTCAAGGCTGTCACTATAGCCTTGGCCGCGCCAAACCATGTTTAGGGGGGATACCGGTGTTTTTGCATCTATAAACTCGAGATCATTGAAGTTTTAAGTCGTAATCAACCATATTTCAATAGATCTAGACTTAAAACACTCAAATAATGTTGATTTTATGGATTTGGGTAAGAAAATACCGAAAAATTGTAAGAAATAACGGGATCTCTATAGGGTGGAGTTCACCTCCATAGATATAACCTTTACCACTGTAAGAGTGGCGGCCAAGGCTATAGGAGTAGAGGTGAAGGCTATCCCTATAGAGGTCGGATTATTTTCTGAATGTTTTCCAAGAACACCAAGGAAAAAACCAAGATACAACACCAAAAGCAGCAAGAACAGCAACAATAGACAATAAATGAAGTAAAAGATTAAGGGAACTTAGTTTTGTTACCTCTAGGCCGTGAATCTAACTCAGGAGACTTGAATCGGACGTTTGGCGAACTTTTGATGATTTTCTGATGGAATAGCGACGAAAATAGTGACAAATTATTTGGGTGGTATTTGGGGAAAAGTCTTTAAAACCCTATTTAATCCATTTTAATCTATGATTTCTAACTGATTTTAGTGTTTAAGCTAAGAGATCAAGCCTACGAACAACTAAGAATAGAGATTATGGAGGATTAAACCCGGATTCTATGCTTTTCTTAGGCTTTCTCTCTCTAGTTCTTCCCTTTCTCTCTCTAGTTCTTCATTTTTCTCTCTAAAATGATTTCTAAATTCTAAATCTGGAGAAAAGCCCTCTAACCTCACTCTTGAATTGGTTTAAATACTCTCACACACAAAAATCCACCGACATAGGTGTATTTTTAGGAAAAATACGTGGCCGAATTATGAGAAGAGAGAGAGAGAACGAGGTGGCATAGCCTGAAATAGGTCATGCTAAGCCCAACGCCATCGTCCCGGCGGTGACCGCCATACGGGCGGCGATCACCACCATGACAGTAGCCTCCACTGCCACTGCGGTGGTGGTGGTGGCTGCCATAAAGGCGGGGGGTGGCCACAACGGGGGTGGCCACCTCGGTGGCGTTCATCGCCACAAAGGGTGGCAGTGAATGCCACCACAGAGGCGGTGACCGCCACAAGAGTGGCGGCCACCATCGCTGGAGGGCAGGCTGCCACCGCCACTAGTCGTTATGGTAGTAAAAAAGGGGGTAAGGGTTGCTAGGGGTTTTGGAATTAGGATTAGGGTAATTAGGGTTTAGGTAGGGTTTAGGGTTTAGGTAGGGTTTTGGATAATTTAGGGTTTAGGTAGGGTTTTATGGGGCAATTAGGGCAGATTAGGGTTTTAACTTCCAACGCCTATATCTTTCACTACGGTTATCCGATTAAGCCAATTCTTGACATTCTGAAAAGATCGGAGAGTCAAAAATCCGAGATATAAACGAGACTCACTGAAAATTTTCAGATCTTATAGAAAATTCCAAAACAAATTATTGCACACGAGCGAAAGGAAACTGCTAATCCTAAATGCATGCGAACGATATTTAAGCGCCGCCAAAGGTCCAAAATCATCAAAAATGTACTTTCCAAATGCGATTTGACCTCCCAAGAATAGAACAACTAGACTGTGTGAGGTCAGAGCAATAAGTCATCATCATTCCAAGGGTCACCGAAAAGCTCGTGCTCGCAGGCTGCCCCTCGGGAGATTACCACTTGGCGAGCCAAGTGTGATCTCCCGAAAGAGCAAGGGATAAAGGGATTTACCTGACACAAGGATTCTTGAACCGGTTTTCTTATGGGATTGCCATAAACAGGCCTATCAAGAACAAAATTGACTTAGAGATTGATTTGGTATTGCCTTCGTTGCCCCAAATGATTTTGGGATAGATTGGTTGGTTGCTTTGGGAAAAAGAGGAGTAGGGATTTCTTGAGGCGGTTGTCTATGAATGGCCATGGGACGCATCGTCAATGAACCTATCGGAGGGTGGAGGTTGAATCAGGCATGTCAGAGATAAGGGGAATGCCGAGAACACCGAGGGCCTCATTGAGAAATGCCGAGAACTTCTAATGAGATCGGACTGGGATTCACTTAGCTTGAATCGCATGCTGAGAATATCAAATGAGATCCCTAGACTGGAACGTATACCAAGAACTTAACTGAAAGGTGTTGAGAACTTCTAATAAGGTTGGACTGGGATTTACTTGGCTTGAATCGCATGCCAAGAATATGAAACAATATCCCTAGACTGGAATGCACACCAAGAACTTAACTGGAAGGTGCTGAGAACTTCTAACAAGGTTGGACTAGGATATGCTTGGCTTGAATCGCATGTCGATAATATCAAATGAGATCCCTAGACTGGAACGCATACCAAGAACTTAACTAGAAGGTGTCAAGAACTTCTAACAAGGTTGCACTAGGATATGCTTGGCTTGAATCGCATGCCGAGAATATCAAATGATATCCCTGGACTGGAACACATATTAAGAACTTAACTCAAAGGTGCCAAGAACTTCTAACGAGGTCGGACTGGGATATGCTTGGCTTGAATCATATGCCAAGAATATCAAATGAGATCCCTGGACTGGAATGCATACCAAGAACTGAACTAGAAGGTGCCAAGAACTTCTAATGAGGTCGGACTGGGATTTGCTAAAAAACGCCTAAGGAGACCATTGGACTAAAGACATTGTGCCTGCTACGGAAATTTTAAGATACTAGAGAGAGACATGAGCTATGCTTTTGTTGCTCAATTGATTTTGCCGAGACAAAAAATTTTCCCCTTCAATTAAGTAACAAAAATGAAAGAATAAAACTGAAATAAAGTTAAGATTTCCGGGAGTCCAGAGAGATTGTCAAAGCCGAGCGCCGAGACTCTTTGATATGCCCCTGGGTATTTGCATTAAGGTGCCCCTAGGTATTTGCATTGAGGTGACCTTGGGAGAAAGTTCTGAGTTCTGATTTTAGGATCCATTAGGTTGGTCGTCCTTCTAAATTGCCCCATGGTGTGCCTATCAAGATGGCTTTGAAGCATTAGTAAGCCATATAAATCACGTTTTTATTGCTTAATTGATTTTGTGGAACAAAAAATATTTTTGCCCCTTTAATTAAGCAATAAAAATAGAAGAAAAAGAAATAAGAGTTGAGATTTCTAGGAGTCCAGAGAAAATGCCAATGTTGAGCATTAAGACTCTTGCTCGGAGGTCGAGCGTATAGCCAGAGAAATTCTGTCTTTAAATGTAGGACAGAAGACAATTCTGAGATGCTCTTTAATACAAGCTCTTACTCGAAGGTCGAGCATATAGCCTGAGGATATTTTTCCTTACTTTATTTCCTACGAAATTCAGAATAGAATAATAGACATGAACATGCATAATTTTTGCCCGAGCAGTAGAGGACCAATTGTCAGGTGATTGATTTATATATGCTTTTTATGTGCCGCTTTTCTGGATTTGATTCTTTTTGGTTGGATATGATAATGCTTCGCCCTATTTTGATTGAAAGGGTTTACGAACTCGGTACCATCCGAAATCTTCATGCCCCTAGAATCAGGTATCTTTCTGATTATATAAGGTCTTTCCCAATTCAATCAAAACTTCCCTCTTGGGTCAGTGCTGGTTGGCTTTGCCTGCTTTGGAATTAGATTATTGGCCTTTGACGGATATTCAATGCTTGACGCGGTTGTTGTTCATCCTCGCTATACGCTTTTGATATATCTGAAGACCGCTTAAGCTTCTCAGGCTGTGCCTTAGTCCATGGGGGTCTCTTTGACACTGGGTTCAATACAACTCTCAGTTTCAATTGTCCCACTAGCTCATGGGTAGTGCGATGAAGATCTGTGGGGCTCAGACCCAAATTTTTGTTTGATAAGGGGGTGCCCCTTAGGATTGAAACCCCAATTACTAGGATAACGCAATGGGGTAGGCTACGTCGAGCAAGGACACATTTCTTGAGGAACTTAACCATCTTCTCGATGGTAATGTCAGTGAAAAGGGTCATGCTAATGAGGGTCAAATCTTGCCAATCATATGCATCCCCCTCACCGAAAAGGGCCAAGGAGGAGAGAAACAAGGAAGGTTTGAGGGTGTAAGGGAATGGATAAGGGGAAAAGGCAATGTTGCATGGGGGTGGGAAATTTGAGAATGGGTGGGCAAAGAAAAGATAACCTACAACTCTATCAAAGATGATCCAGCGATGCTCTTCCTCCATAATCGGCTGACACTTCTTTGATAGGTTGAAAATTGGTTTGCATATAGTCGCGAGGCCGGCGATGGATCGATTGACACATTGGATCTATCCAAGGAATGGCTAAGCTTCTTTTGCTATTTCAGGCATGGAGATGAGATGCTCGGGAATCCGATGACGAACCCTGGGTGTTTAGGTATGACTAGGCGAAAGCGTTATTATAATCTTTAAGAACTCGTTATCTCTCATTTTCTTTCAAAGGTTAGGTCATTAGAAAGTGGTTACCATTTTAGATTATCATCTGTACTCAAACTTATTTCAATTAAAGAAATATCATGAATACTGAACACATTATGCTTATGATGAAATGAATGCATGGACCCATCGGGCGAAACATCAAACAGATAAGCAAAAATAGAGCCTTTCATTAAATTAAAGTGCCTTAAAGGCATAATTGTTCACATCTGAATACTAGAAATATAAAGAGAGAAAATTACATCATAGAAGAATCATCCTCTACAGACGGAGGGTCTTGATTAGTAGAGCCAGTAGACTAATCATCCTTGGTAGCTTTCATTGGCGCGTCGTCCAAGACAAAGTCCAAAACTGTTGCTTGCTCGGCTAATAACTTATCTCCTTCATCCGCTAAAGGCCTAATGGGATTCTGGCCTTTGGAAAAGACGGCTCTAATGATATCTTACAGACCCCTAACTTCCTTTGGTGAGCCAAAAAGCGGGGGTGAACCCCAATGGTTAAGTGCTTTTTCGGGCTCAACTATCTTTCCTACCTCCACCAAATGACGGATGTCCCGTATAAACTTCCGGCACTCGTTAGTGCAGTGGCCTCTTTGCACATGATACGTATAAAAGTTATGCTTCTCCTCTTCCTTAGGGGCTTATGCTTGCGAAGGGTTCTGAGGAGGCCGCGCTCCCTTAATGTGGCTAAGATTACACTGAGGGGTAATTTCCATGGACTTGTAACATTCTCTAGGTTAGCTTTGGGAGCTACTGCAACTGGTTCCTGAGTGATCGCCCGATCCTGAGGGGAAGGCCTGAGATTCGAATTGCTGGCCCATGAAAGCTTCTCCTTCACCTTGGCCCTTGATGGGACAACACGAGGTCCTTCTTACTCTTTGAGGTTTGCTTTTTGACTCTCTTTGGAACTAAAGATTAGGAACTTATACAGTAGAGCCTCCATTTTGGGCATTATGCCCGGGGATTACACAACCTGGTCGATGCATGAATGGGGTGCTAACCGATGAGCGAGAGCTTTAATTTCAGGTGTCATGCCCGATGGTTGTATGACCTAATTTCTAAAGGGATGGGGTGCGCCAAACTAGAATAGTGATATGAGGGCTCGACTGAAGAGTTAACTTGTAGATTGGTATTGAAGAGGTTTTGCGGGTAAGTAGCCCCCCTTGGAGCAACAAAAAATTGAAAAGGAGTAGGAATAAAGGACTTTAGAGGCATTTAAGGTCGAGACAGATTTTAATCCAGTTGGAATAGACCGGGTCCGGACTGGATAGGAGAAATTGACTGAGTGGGCTGAAACTGATCCGGGGTTATTGGGGTTAGCGGAAGCTGGCTCATACTAGTGCAAAAACTATGCTTGAAGGTATGGTCTTGAGCTTGGGTTGGATAAGCAATCACGGGCGACTGAAAAAGGATAGGCGGAGGCTGAATAGGCTGCTGCACACACTGAATCAGTTAAATTGGTTGAATAGAAGACTGAGCCTGAAATGAGGGAACCTAAACTGACCCACTTTGAGTGATCTCTAGTTGTCTCCAAGCTTGAATACCAATCCTTAAAATCCTTTGGAAATTTCTTTTCTCTACCAAAATAGCGCGGATCGAATCTTGGATCTTCCCCTGAATTGCATCTCTAAATTGATCAGTCCGGAGAAATGCTGACAAAGCATTGGCAAACTTGAAACTCAAAGGAGACTGACCCTGGTTAGGCGGGAGGAAAGAATAACAAGAAGAACCCTCGAATGGAATCCTATCCACTTGTGGCAAATCAGACATAGCAGAAAGAAACAGATTCCGAAACTGAGCTTAAAACTGAATTTGGGCCCACAGGATAGCGAACTAGATGATGATCGAATCTAATGGCAGCGGTGCCTTGGCCTAACTGAGAAGCTGAAAAATGATCAGCCTGAATCGAACCATGAATGAAATGGATGATCACATAATAACCTGAATGATGAATGCTATACATACGGGTGGTTTTGAGAGGTAAAGAGTAAAAGAGCTTATAATGTGAAGCTTACCCCTAAAATATATGAGACATACAAAATTGTCGCTATGCCTAGCGAACTAGGTACGGGTCGTCGGGATTCAAGCAATCTCATGCATTTTGTTAAATTTCCCTTCAAGCGAGGGGAGAATAGGGGCAAGCAAAAACCGAAAATAAAGGTCAGCCACAGGCGGCCTATGCATGATGTGCGTATGCATGAGCACAATACAAGTAGCACACGAAAGCAAATAAACTTCTTCCAACCTTATGACTCCCGTGTAACGCCAATTCATAGTCTGGGGGTAACTCTAGTGCCAGGGAACGGCAATAGAGTATGTGACCTAAACCTAGATTGTTTTGGTGAACCTAAAAGGAAGTTGCTATGACTAGATTTATCTTGATTCATAGTCTCAAACTACTGGTGTCACGAATGACACTGTAGAAGGGTCTTGTTTACCTTGATTTCCTGTAACTCAACCACTCCTTAAAAGAGGGCGATCGCGGGAATTACACATTAGTTGAAACGAGTGTTCCACCCACAAATATCCTCAATTCCTGGCGAGCATGAGGTATACAAGTGAGCTTCACAGGGGTGATAAATATGGCACCGTAACACTTAGAATCTAACTAAAGCGGTGGATCAAAAGGCATAAGAAATAAAGCGTTGATTTAAAAATGATTTAGGCACATCATCGAAATCCTTTAACCAAAGTTTGAAAAATAGAGCGAGTTGTCAAATTTTAAGTTAAAGGAAGATATCCCCAGTAGAGTCACCACTGTGAGCCGACAACCCTCGATCCCCCCACCTGGACGGTAAGCTTTAATGCTCTTCGGCGTGGGGCGGAGAAACAACGAGCGCTGTGAAGCATGCTAAGGGATGATCCTTATTTTAGCGTGATGGAAATGGATAATGGAAGCGATGTTGAAGTTGAAATTTAGTCCGATTAATGTGTTAAGGGGAACAAGACTTAGAATCCCGTATTTTAAGATAGAGTCACCACCCAATTAAGTTCCACCAGGAATTTGGGTACGATATTCCCACCGAGTGGTTGGACCGTACCTTAAAACAGAGATTCTAGGTTCGGATGATGTTGCTTACTTTTCAATTTTTAAATCAAGCCGATTATATTTTAGTAAACGTGACCTTAGTTCTTATACGATTTAATCCGATTATTATTCGGTGTTTTCAGTTTATATGCCATACATCACATGGGAAGCGGTAAATAAACAAAGCAAGGAAATAAAATTATTACAAGGCTTTACGAATACCTATACATTTTTCTAATGCGGGAAAATAAATAAAGCAATAAATAAATAAACGGGCGAATCGGGTTTTAACAGAGCTTACCGACTCGGACCCGGCTCCAATGAGGCAATAGAAATACGGGAGTAAACATAAATGAAGCATGAATAAATAAACGCGGAAAATAAACACATAGCATGAAACGAACGTATTTTTAGATTTTTCGGGACAAAAACGTAATTTTTGGGCGTTAGTTAATTATCTAACAACCAAAAAAGGGTGAAATAAATTAACTAAACATCCTAGAACTAGATTTAATATATTCAGAATATTTTTGGGATTTTTAGTTGGTAGAAAATAATTTATTTAGATTTATTTAGTAAAAACACTATTTTAAGCCATTAAAATGCATATTAAATCAAATAAAAATAAAATAAAATCTAAAAACAAAATAAAATAAATAAAAATAGTTTCAGATTAGTCACAAACTATTGGAAAATTTTCGGGTTGAAATCGGGGTCAAAAATGCAAGAAAACGGCAAAAAAGGGCTAAAAACAGCTTTTAGCGGCAAAGGGCTTTGGTGACATCCCTGACCGCCACTACTTTAGCCTTGGCCGCTATAGTGGCAGCGGTGAAGGCTATAGCCGTGGCGGTCAGGGCTGTCACTATAGCCTTGGCCGCGCCAAACCATTTTTAGGGGGGATACCGGTGTTTTTGCATCCATAAACTTGAAATCATTGAAGTTTTAAGTCGTAATCAACCATATTTCAATTGATCTAGACTTAAAACACTCAAATAATGTTGATTTTATGGATTTGGGTAAGAAAATACCTAAAAATCGTTAGAAATAACGGGAGCTCTATAGGGGTGGAGTTCACCTCTATAGCTATAGCCTTCACCGCTGTAACAGTAGCGGCCAAGGCTATAGGAGTAGAGGTGAAGGCTATCCCTATAGAGGTCGGATTATTTTTCAACGGTTTTCTAAGAATACCAAGGAAATAACCAAGAAACAACACCAAAAGCAGCTAGAACAGCAACAATAGACAATAAATGAAGTAAAAGATTAAGGGAACTTAGTTTTGTTACCTCTAGGCCGTGAATCTAACACGGGAGACTCGAATCGGATGTTTGGCAAGCTTTTGATGATTTTTCGACGGAATAGCAATGAAAATAGTGATGGATTATTTGGGTGGTATTTGAGGAAAAGTCTCTAAAACCCTATTTAATCCATTTTAACCTATGATTTCTAACTAATTTTAGTGTTTAAGCTACGAGATCAAGCCTAAGAACAGCTAAGAATCGAGATTAGGGAGGATTAAACCTGGATTCTGTGCTTTTCTTAGGCTTTCTCTCTTTTGTTCTTCATTTTTCTCTATAAAATGATTTCTAAATTCTAAATATGGAGAAAAGTCCTCTAACCTCTCTCTTGAATTGGTTTAAATACTCTCACACACAAAAATCCACCGACTTAGGCAAATTTTTGGGAAAAATATGTGGCCGAATAGCAAGAGGAGAGAGGATGAGGTGGCACGGCCTGAAATAGGCTGTACCAAGCCCAACCCCAATGTCACGGTGGTGACAGCCATAAGGACTGTGATCACCGCCATGACAGCAGCCTCCACCGCGACTATGGTGGCGGTGGTGGCTGCTATAATGGTGGGGGGTGCCCATAACGGGGGTGGCCACCCTGGTGGCGTTCACCACCATAAAGGGTGGCGTCCACCATCGCTGGAGGGCAGCTTGCCACCGGCGCCGACGCCGATGGTGGTGGCAGCAAAAAAGGGGCTAAGGGTAGCTAGGGTTTATGGAATTAGGTTTAGAGTAATTAGGGTTTAGGTAGGGTTTTATGGGGTAATTAGGGCAGATTAGGGTTTCAACTTCCAACTCATATATCTTTCACTACGGTTATCCGATTAAGGCGATTCTTGATATTCCGAAAAGCTCAGAGAGTTAAGAATCTAACGATATTAATGAGACTTGCTAAAAATGCACGAATCTTATAGAAAATTGTGAAACAAATTACTGCACATGAGCAAAAGGAAATGGCTAATCGTAAATGCATGCGAATGATATTTAAGCATCGCTAAAGGTCCGAAATCATCAAAAATGTACTTTCCAAATGCAATTCGACCTCCCAAGAGTAGAACAAATAGACCGTATGAGGTCAGAGCAACAAGTCATCATCATTCCAAGGGTCACCGAAAAGCCAGTGCTCACACTCTTCATCCTTAACAATCCTCATTCTAAGTCCTCTCTCACGCATCCCCAATAAACCGCTATGAGATTTGGGGTGACATACACTTTCCTTCCCATCATTGTCATTACAAAGATGTCCTTCAATCATATGGATACCATGGTAGAAACACTTTACTATTTCTTTATAGCATCCATTAGGTAGCTCAAAGAACCCTCTTAAGTGGTGCTGACGAGCCCACTTCCCAAACTTATCATCACTGCAAAAGCTTCGCATGTCGACGATGTTTGGTGGTTCAACTTCAGATTTCTCTAACAAATACCATTTTATAGGTGTATACTTAGTTCCTGCTAGAATGTTGACTTCTTCAATTTTATCCATGCTGATAGCTATCTGGGCTAAGTGATGCCTTATTGTAACCCAGCAAGAATCATCTTTGCTTATCATAACAGACTGAATTTCTTCCATGCTGAACTCGTCATTAAAATTGCTTTGGACATGGATTTAGAGTCTTAGGGATTTTTAGGAAGAGAGTAGCAGAGAAAGAATTTTGGTAAAGTAACATTTTCTCTCTCTTAATCTCTCCTTAAATAGCTAAAGACTCCACACATAAACCTGTAAAGCTACGTGTATGACTCATCATCCATGGTCTTTAAGATTTGATGGTTAGATTTCATAACGCATACCGTAGGATTAATGAAGATAAAAAACAGAGGATAACTACTCTGAATATGGATCGTTTCATAGCTTGATACCGTTTCTATCAAGTTTAAATTTGAAAGATAACCACTGATAATTTAATGACGTGTCCAAAATTCAAGCAGTAAAAGAAATACTTAACCTTTTTACTGAAGCTCATAGTGTGCCCTAATTTGGCCAGCTCCTAAATAGGTCGGAGTGGAGTGTGTTTCTTCAAATTGGATTGGACATTCCGATCAACTGTCTTAGATTTTTAAATTGATCCTTTCTAATAGGATTTATGAATATGTCAGCTCGATGTTCTTCAGTTGGAATGTAGGTGAGCTTGACTTCTCCTTTTAGCACATGATCCTTTATGAAGTGATGTCTAATATTTACATGCTTCATCCTGCTATGTTGAACTGGACTTTTGGATAGGTCAATTGCACTCTTGTTATCACATATGACTTCAAGACAATTTGACTTTATACCATAATCCTCTAGTTACTACTTGATCCATAACAGTTATGCTATAGAACTTCCTGCAGCCATATACTCAGCCTCAGCAGTACTTAGAGCTACAAAAGTTTGCTTTTTGCTATACCATGTCACTAGACAATCACCAAGGAAATGACAACCTCCTGTGGTGCTTTTCCTTTCAAGTTTGTCTCTTCTATAGTCAGCATCTGTGTATCCTCTCAGGGTGAAATCTGCATTACTTGGTTACCATAAACTTGCAACAATAGAGCCTAACAAATACTTAAGAATTCTCTTAACAGCAGCTAAGTGAGATTCTCTGGGGTCAGCTTGATATCTTGCACAATAATATACAATATATTGAATGTTAGGCCTACTAGCAGTTAAGTAAAGTAGAGAACCATTAATACCTCTATAGCAATTACTCTCTATAGGTTTACCTTCCTCATCTTTACTTAGAGTTGTATCAGTGGCCATGGGTGTTGACATTTGCTTGGCTTTATCCATGTCAAACTTCTTGAGAACTGACTTGGCATACTTAGCTTGGCTGATGAAGATCCCATCATCACCTTGCTTGATTTGGAAACCAAGAAAGAAATTAAGCTCTCCCATCATTGACATTTCAAATTCCATCTTCATCTACTGGCTGAACTCTTTGTATAGCTTCTCATCAGTTGCTCCAAAAATGATGTCATCTACATAGATTTGGACTAGCAACCATCTTGATGCCTGTTCTTGATAAACAAAGTAGTATCTACTTTCCCTCTAACATAACCTTTGCTGATCATAAAGTTAGTTAGTCTCTCATACCAAGCTCTTGGAGCCTGTTTCAGTCCATATAGAGCTTTCTTCAGCTTGAAGACACGATTTGGATATTTAAGGTCTTCAAAACCTGGGGGCTGTCTGGCATAGACTTCTTCTTGAATGTAACCATTAAGAAATGCACTCTTCACATCCATTTGAAATAACTTGAAGTTCATATGGGATGCAAAAGCACAAAGAATTCTTATAGCTTCATGTCTTGCTACTAGTGCAAAAGTTTCTCCATAATCAATGCCTTCTTATTGATTGTAGCCTTGTGCAACTAGTCTGGCTTAGTTTCTAACAACATTCCCAGCTTCATCTAACTTGCTCTTGAAAACCCACTTGGTGCCAATGATTGACTTGCCCTTGGGTTTTTCTACCAAATCCCAAACTTCATTTCTTTTAATAAGTCTAGCTCTTCTTGCATTGCAATCATCCAATTATCATTAAAATCAGCATCTTCAAACTTCTTTGGTTTAGTCAAGGATACAAATGCTGAGTGGCTCATCATTCTATTTAGCTAACCTCTAGTCAGCACTAGATTTTGCACATTATCAAGAATCCTATCAACTGGGTGATCTCTTCTTATTCTGACTTCCTTTGGTAGATCAGGATCAGCTCACTGGTATATAGTCACTGGTTGAGCATCAACATCATCACAAAAGTTATTTAATTGGTCCAGGTCAGCTTTAACTTCTTTTTTTTCTTACACTGGATTAGGTATAATTATGGGCTGACTAACTGATCCGCTGACTGGATCTTTTTCTCCTTTATCATCACTGGCTTGTCCACCTACATTGTTAGTTTCATCAAAATCTACATGCATGGACTCCTCTAAGATGCTAGTTCTCTTGACATACACCTTGTATGCCCTTCCGTGTGTTGAGTAACCCAGAAAGATTCCTTAATCAGCCATGGGGTCAAATTTAGCCAATTGGTCTTTAGTATTTAATATGAAGCATCTACAACCAAAGGCCTTAAGATGACTAACCCTGTGCTTGTGCGCCTTCCAAAGTTCATAAGGAGTTTTTTTCAAAACTGGGCGAATTAAAACCCTATTTGGAATATAACAAGCTGTGTTAACAGCCTCTCCCAAGAAATACTTTGGTAGATTGTTATCACTCAGCAGAGAATGACCCATCTCTGCAATAGTGCAATTCTTTATCTCAACAACCCCATTCTGATGAGGTGTATGAGGGGCAGAAAAATTATGGTCAATAACATTCTTGAAATAGAATTCCTCAAACTGCCTGTTTTCGACTTCCCTTCCATAGTCACTGCGGATTCTATTAATTTTAAGGTTCTTTTCATTCATGATTCGGGTAGCCAACCTAGAGAATAATTCAAATGTTTCATCTTTGCTAGCTACCAAGACAATCCAAGTGAACCTGGTCAGATCATCAACAACCACAAGGGTGTATTTCACTCCAGCTAGACTTGTTGGCACAATAGGCCCAAACAAATCCATGTGTAGAAGATTAAAGGGATGAGAAGAAGGTATATCAGCTATGGATTTTAAAGTCTTCCTAAATTGTTTCCCAAGTTGGCATGCTGAGCAGAGTCTATCTTTATCAAAGGCTAGATTGGGTAATCCCTTAACAAGTTCATTTCTGGCTAATTTGGACAGATTGGTCATATTGATATGTCCTAACCTTCTATGCCATAGCCATGAGTTTTCCTCCTTAGAAACTAAGCATATATCATTGGAGCCAGGGGATAAATCAATCATATAAACATTATTAATTCTAGGAGCATAAAGAATAGTTTGGTCAGAGTTACTATTAATGACTGAGCAGCCCGCTATATCGAATATCACTTTTCTACCTTTGTCACACAGCTGAGCAATGCTTAGTAAGTTGAACTTTAGGCCTTTCACCAGAGACACATTATCAATTGAAGGCTATACACTTACAGTGCCATTGGCAACAATATTTCCTTTCTTGTTATCTCCAAAATTAACATTTCCATTTCCATCACCTGTCATATGCCTCGAGCATCTACTATCCAAATACCATATTTTGCTGTCATCAGTGGATCTCAGGCTTACCTGTAAAATAGTTAAGTTTTCTTAGGTACCCATGCTTTTTCTGGCTGGGTCCTCCCTTATTAGTGATGGTCATCCTTGACTAGTCATACTCATCATAGTAACCATATTTATGCCTACACATGACTGTTGCATGTCCTGGTTTGCCACAAAAATTACATGCAGCCTTAGGATTAGGCCTACTCACTTTACTCTTTTGAGAACCCTTCTTAGAGTGGTGAGTGTGTTTACTCTAAGTATTCCTGCTAGGTTGAGGAGGGACCCGTACCTTTTTCAAAGCTGTTATTTCAGTAGCTAGCTCATCCAATCTCTTAATGAGTCTGTTATATCCATTTTAGTACTCAGCTTTTTCCATTAGGTATAGGATGTCAAGTGATGTAGAAGAGTTTACATCTTCCATATCATCACACCTCCTCTGAAGTACTTTGATGTATTTAGTTGACTTCTTAGTCACATTAATAACATCATTTAGTACTGCGGCAAGCTCATCAGAAGACAAAGAGGGTTCGGTATTTACCTCAAAATGTGTTCCTTTATCTTTACCTGGGTTAGCTGATTACCTAGCAGTGGAAGTTATTGGTTGATCAGCTGACTCTGAGTAAACTCGATCATCCTTTGCCATGAGACACACATTTGCAGAATCATGCGCCTCTTCATTTGAGGATGACGACTCTTGTTCAGAGTCGCTCCAAGTAGTAGCAAGGGCCTTCTTACTCTTTTTCTTCTTGAACTTGTCATTTTCAGATTTAGGATAGCTCGACTAAATATGCCCTTTTCACCAAATTCAAAGCACTTTATATCCTTGTTATGCTCTTTGTTGAATTCCTTTCGTGGTTTATCAACTGCTCCCTTCTTATACTTGCCTGTCTTTTTGAACTTTTGAAAGTTCTTCTCTTTACCCAGATATCTCCTAAAATTGTTGGTCATTAGAGGTATCTCCTCTTTTCTATCCTCTAGATATCCTTCCTTAGAGGAATCTTCTTCTTCTTCATCATCATCAGCTTTCAAGACAATAACTCTGCTTGTGCTTTCTTTCTGTTTGGACCTGTGCTTCTTGGACTTATCTTCATATTGCTTGAAGGACATCTCATGAGTCAGCAGAGTTCCAATCAGCTCATCAAACTTGTAGGTCTTCAAATTATGAGCCTCTTCAATAGCACTCTTCTTGGCTTCCCAATCTTGAGTCAAACTCAAGATCTTCTTAACTATTTCTTCTTCAGTGAAAGTCTTACCAAGTCTTTTCAGCTCATTTACAATATTCATGAACCTGGTGTTCATGTTAGAAATATCCTCTTTGGGTTTCATATGAAACCATTAATAATCCCTCATAAGGATATTAATCGTGGACTCTTTTACCTTATCAATACCTTCATAAGTAACTTCTAACTTCTTCCAGATCTCTTTAGATGTCTCGAATCTAGATACATGATTAAACTTAGTAGCATAAAGAGCATAGTAAAGATAGTTGATAGCAGCTGCATTTTCCTTTAGTTTGATCAAGTCCTGACTGCCCTATTCAACAGAATACTTATCTACTTTTACTTCAGATGGTGGGAACATAAGGCTCTTCAATAATGGCCATCCAAGCATGCATACTTTAGAACTGAATGAAATTCTTCATTCTGTTCTTCCAGTAAGTATAATGCTCTCCATTAAACATTGAAGGCCTAGTAACTGACATGCCTTCAGGCAGAATATAAGCTTGAGCCCTTTCGCTGGATTCTCCTTTGTACGCCATGGTCTTTATCTCAAAGATTGTTAAATCTGGAAATGAGAACTTCTCTGATACCACTTGGTGGTCCCTATGCGTACACTTAATGAGTTAGAGGGGGGGAGAATGACTCACTCAGTAACTTATAAAATTTTTTTGTGATAATTACTGGGTCTGCTAAGTGAGGTCAGCTAGCTGAGTAAGATGGCTAGAAATTATGAGTAAGTAAAGAACACAGAGATTTTTATACTGGTTTGGCAACCTATGCTTACATCCAGTCTCGAGATAGTGTGTCGGCTTTAATTCACTAATCTTAACTTCTTTACCCTAGGCGAAGAAGCCTTTCATAAAATCCCCAATTACAGAAAGTACCCTCCAATCTGCAATCACTCACCCGCTGACTAGAATACCCTCTTCCATCAGCAACTCAAAAGATTCTAAAATAAGAGCTGGACTCAACTTATAGAAATGTTTTTCCAGTTTTAAATGAACTAATGTTACAATGGTTTGATCTATACTATTCTCTCTTGTTCAAGCAGATTCTCGCTGAGTAGTGCTTTTCTTCCTAGAAATCCTTTAAAGTAAGTAATTTGATAGAGTCTTTGCTTCTAGGAATTTCATGTGTAATCACCAAGTTCTAACACTTTCCTTCTTGCTCCTTTTATAGTTGGATTTAAGAAAGTAGCCGTTGAACTTATCTTGGCATCTTCTGAAATTGACAACTCAGTAATTCACCCATTGCTTCTTCAAATTAATTCGTTAAGAGATAGAATTGCACCATTGTGAAATACATTTCAATCCGTTAGATTGAAATTCAAGCTCTAATTTGAATTCTTTGTCGTTTGATGCCATTCTTCTGTTAGAGAGAACTCACGCTGACTTGCCACATGTCTTCATCCCATTCCTTTTGGTTTCCTGACATGTTGTACAGTGTGCGATACAAGGTTGGTAGATCTGCAGATTCGCTCAAAATATCAATTGACTTGTTGCAGCTTTGCATTAGAAGACTTTGTCATTTTCTTTATAATTTTAAGTCTCGTCAAGTCATTAAATCTTTTTGTCTTTATCTCAATAATGTTCCTGCAAAAAGCAATACTAAAAGCAAAGATGCCATATTACCTTAAAAGGTAATGTCAGTACCTTGAATAGACTTAAGATAACTCAGCGAAATATTTCATCGTAGAACATAGCTGAAACTGAATCTAATACTAAGTCTTTTGAATGAGTAATACCAAGTGAGCGGCTAAAGTGACTACTCAGCCTAAAAACCACTTAGAGTTAAACTAGACAGCTAGGTCAGCGGAGGCTTAAAATTCTACCCTTGAATTTACTAACTCCTACATAACCATAGACTATTTATTTTAACTTAATTATTGATTTAATTATCTCAATCTGAACTTAATTGTTATAATCAAAACTTAAGCATTACTGAGTCACCCACTGGGCCAGTCCAAACTTGTGCTTGGTTCAACATATATTTTATATTATACACTTTGCATGATGATACTCAAATATGTTATTTTGTAAAATAAAAAAATGCCCCAAGTCGTTAGCTTTGTCGCTACCACCTTCTTAAAAAAATTAAAAAGTGTGAGTTCAAACCTACAATCTATGAATTTAGAAAAAAAATCGTCTTATTTCACAAAATAATGATTATATATACACTTACATATAATGATGGTATGGAAAATAAGATAACCATGGTATGTTGTAACATTATTTAATAATAAAAACCACTGACATGGTTGGTTTGCCAACGGGTGGTGGTTCGAGCTATGTGTGTCAAGTTGTATTGGGAAGAGTATAGAAGAGATGTTAGAAAGAAAGTGATTATGTGTTCCCCCTTATAGGTGTGGTAAGTCCCCTTTTTATAGTGATATGATAGTGATTTTTGGGCTTTATGGGCCACGTTTTAACAATTAAATATGAGCTCTCTAATATATGGTCCATACCACATGTTCCATCTAGTGAAATAGGAATACATTTATGTATTTTAGTATCTCGTATGTATTTATGTATTGTGATGATATACATAAAGTAGTAACGTATTTTTTATGTAGTTGTCGAATGGTGTGAAGTAATTGATTTTTGCGAGGTGTAAATTTTTTTTTGACAAACGAGTGGTCTGTTGAACACTCTCTTGTGTAATAACTATAAGGTCTTTGACTTGGCTTTGGGCTGTAAAGGACATTTCCATTTAACGTTAGTGAGGTAATATTTGATGCTGGCAATAGGCATCTTGTGTTTTCAACAACAATTTTGCGTTAGTATTGTTAATCTTTAGCATTGGTAATAAGAGTTGGGTGTTGGCAACATGCATGTTGTGCTAGAACAATCTTGCATTGGTGATGATAATCTTTGGCATTGGAAACATTACTTGGGCGGACAACAACAACCTTGTGTTGGGTTGGCAATGACCCTCTTGCGTTGGATTAGCTGGCAATAATAACCTTATTGTAGGTTGGCAATATGAATTAGGTGTTGGCAATATTTATTTTGCATCAATAACAAATCTCTCTTGAAGTAGAGAAATGAAGTGGTAGTTGTTAGATACTCTTATTATTGTTTCATAGAGCTTCAATATTCCTTGATATTTGGGCATGTGTTGGATTAGAGTTATTCTTTGCTGGAGCTGTCACCACATGATGATTGTAGGATGGAAATACCTTAGTTAGGTAATGGACAATGTATTTGTGATGGTTGGAAAATATGCTGATAATAGTGTATCGAAATGTTGTATGTTTCTTATCTCACTTGGCTTCCATTTGTAGATTGGGATGAAGGATACACTGAGGATTTTCCTATCATATTGAACGTTACCGATGTGCCAAACATCTTTTGAGTTAAATTAATTGCTAATTGAAAGTTTGTCGTGATAGATTCTTGTTGATAAAGGAATATTATATCAGACCCTAATAGAGTGATAACTTTCTATTAGTAAGGAACGAATTGGTAAGGAACAGTTTATTCGAATGGGATAGAGTGATATCTTAGGTAAGGAACATATTTTCCAACTAGATAACATAATGACTTTTACGTTGGTAGGGAGTTTTTTGCCTGATCTAAATAGTGTGATAAATTTTCCTTTCATTGAAATTGTGTATATTTGGTATTTAATGGACAAGAAAACCTCTTAATTAGGTTAAATCACGCTCCTAATATGGTCTTGACGACATCAGTTTTAGTTAGTTAATATTTAATGTTTATTTACATTGGTCAGTTATATGTTGTGTTAGACAATTGATTGTTTGAATTGAACCGATGCTTTCAATGGTTTCCCAAGCATTAGCCTCATTATATATGTAGTTGTAAGTAACTCATTTTACCCTATTGGGCGAGTTGGTGTTGGTAGTAGTCTAATATTTGCCTATTGGACAGTTGGTGGATGCTGCTTGTCTAATGGAGTTGGATTTGTATTTTTTTATCACCTTTGATTGGTTTCAATAGTCTTCTTTCGTATTAATATATTCAATCGAACCCAAATTAATTAATTTCGTGTTGGCAATAGGGCTACTGATCCTATTGGAGCTAATCTTTACTGATAGAGGATACTATTGTGGAATTCTGATAGAATCCAACTCAACTTGCATTGGTAGTGGTGTGGATTCCATCGATCATATTTCTCTTGGCATAGTTTATTGGTCAATATTCTGTTGCTAAAAGGTAATTCTATTGGGTACCTTTTTGAGTTGGCATAATGCCTTGGATTCAGTTGGCTATGATGAGATTGATTATTTAAACTTTGCTTTGGTAGATGTAGTTTGGCTTCACTTGATCCCATTTTAATAATGGCACATTGGTGTGTTGGACATAGCGGTGTGTTGGGCACAATATCCTATTTAAAAAGCATATGAATATTTTAGTATTGTCACTTCTCCATCCGAAGGACCTTTGGAAAAATTCTATCTTGCTTTGTATCATTTGAATTTGTTTGTGTTGGCATGACTTTTTGTTTGGTTGGTGTCTCATATGTAACATAAAGTGTTAGTTGGAGCTATTCACTATGTTGGTAAGAGTATTGCATTTCTTGTTATTGTGAACATGATTAGGTGTAATATGTTGGCAAATTCTAACTTAATATTGTAGTCATATTTCGAGCTTTGGGATTTTTTTGAGAATGAGTGACTAATGGGGATATGTCAGATATTATTCATGTAATGAATATTTTATTGGTGATCACTTCTTGGGCATAGTGTTGGGAGCAATAGCGATCGTAAGAAAATATTCCCTTTGGATATACCACATTCGTGTAGTTGGTATGATTTTATTGTCCAATAGTTTTTAATGTTTTGTGAGTCTTTTGGCTGCGAACTAACCCAATCGCGTTTGATTGGATGGGGGCTTCAGATGTATTGGTTTGGATCTTCAATTAGATTGAAGGATGCTAATGTTCCAAATAAGATAACCTTTGGAGAGTATCCAATAGAGGTCTCAATTAAAGAGAATTAGATTAGATCTTTAATTAGATTTGATGATGCCAATGTTCCAGTAAGAATAGCCCTTGGAGAGTTTCTATGATTTTGTATCATAAATCGTCCAATAGGGATGTTCCCTTTTGTGTCTTTGAGTCTTTACGATGCACATCGACTGAGTAGTTAATTTGTAATGAGATCCTCACTGTAGTAAGGTCTTTTGTTGAATATATCATCTGTTATATCATGCTTTTTTTCCAATGCTCAAGTAGTAGCTTTGGAAAGTTTAGATAAATGTTTGTTATGCTTGTTAATGCCAATGGGTTGCGGCATTGGAAGGCAATATTCTTGTGAACGCCAACTAGTTATTGCGTTTGAAAGCTCTATGCTTTGGAAAATGCCAACAAGTTGTGGCATTGACTGTCAATGCTGACAAGTTGCGGCTTTTGTATGCTTTATACTCGCAAATGTCTATGGTTTATGGTGTTGGAAAGCTTTATACTTAGGAAATGCCAAATGGTCGCTACATTGGTAGGCTTTTATGCTTGTGAATGCTAATGGGTCGTGGCATTGGAAAGCTTTATACTTGGGAAATTCCAACTAGTCACGCCATCGGCAGGTTCTATGCTTGCGAATGCCAATGGGCCGTGGCATTGGAAAGTTTTATGCTTTGGAAAATTCAACTGGTTGCGGCATTGGTAGGCTATATGCTTGATAATCCTAAAAATTATGGCATTGGTAGGTTTTACGCTTGCGAATGCCAATGGGTTTTAGCGTTGGAAATCTTTATTCTTTGGAAAATTCCAACTAGTTGAAGCGTTGGTAGGCTCTATGCTTGCCAATGCTAAAAATTATGGCGTTGGTAGGTTTTACGCTTGCAAATTCCAATGGGTTTCAGCGTTGGAAATCTTTATTATTTGGAAAAATCCAACTGGTTGAAGCATTGGTAAGCTCTATGCTTGCCAATGCAAACAGTTATAGCATGGTAGGTTCTTTTCTTGCGAATGCTAATGGATTTTAACGTTGGAAATCTTTATTCTTTAGAAAATGCCAACTGGTTGAAGTTTTGGTAGGCTTTATGCTTGTGAATACTAACAAGTTGTGGCATTCAACAACTTCTTCTTGGGAATGCCAATTGTTTGTGGTGTTGTGGAGTGGGCCTTTTTTTTGGGTGAATGGAAAGGGGTTTAATATAGAAAGCGTTAAGTTTAGGGAAATGAGTTTAAGAAAATATGATAATTTAACTTTATAAATAGAAAAATAAAATAATCGCCAAAATATGTAAGACTTTACTATGTTCGAATTTTAAAATACTCCAATCATTTCAAAATATAATTATATAGATAATAATAATGTTACTTTTGTGAAAGTATAAATATATTTACTCCTTTTTTCTAATGAAAATAGAGTTGCCATCCGGTTCAGCTCCACCGGGAATTATGGTATATCGATCCAAAATGAGATTTTAATACAAAAAATGATGAGATTCTGAGTTTGGACAAAATAGTTATTAATCACACTTTTTATTTGAAGACTAAATTAAATTTGATAAATGCTGTTCTTCAAAAAAAATTGATAAATGCATCATGGGTTTAATTGAAATAAAGTAAATAGGAAAAAGATGAGCATACTTTACAGCAGGTTTCTGAGCTTTAATATTATCGGCGTAACCCTGCTTACTTTCCTGCAAGCTTGATCTTTATGCTAATGCAATTTAATGGAAATGTGCAAATAAACATACTAAAATGAAAATAATAGAAAGAAAGTGAAAAGAAAAATAACATAGATGAGAGAGATTAATATAAAATGAGAGAAAGTTGACTTTTCAGCGATACCCTTAGTTTACCTTTTTGTTTGTTCAGGATGACGTGAGAGCCAGTTAGGAATCGTAGTTGTCATATAAAGATTTTGAATAGATTGAATAATCAGATCAGCACTATGAATTCCAAATGCTGACTTATGGGGGAATTTTGGTAGAATTTCGGCTTTAATTCGATATTATGATTCTTGAAAACCCGAGAATGGATTTTAGCGATGTTTTAGCTTTAATTTGATATTTTGAATATCAAAAATCCGAGAATGGATTTTGACAGAATTTCAGCTTTAATTCGATATATCAAAAACCCGAGAACGGATTTTGGAAATTTCTACAGAGATCTGAGGGGGCACTTGGTTCAGGAAACCGAAGTGTTAGTCCCTATGCAGAGTTTCAAGGAATACCTAGTTCAAGGAATAAAAGTATTGATTTTCTAGGGAAATCTCAAGTGGCTTGAGTGATTCCGACAGAGTTTCAGAATGTTTTGGGGATTTCTACACCGAGTATGGACAAGGTATAAACAAAAAGGGGTAAAGTGCTTAAAGGCCTTCGTTCTCTCTAGCTCGAATTTCTCTTTCTATGAACTTCTAGATATGGAATAAGTAAAGGATTTTGTGCATTGTGTCAAATAGGGAGGCAAGATGCCTGGTTGCTTCTCTACACGATTGGATGATTTTTGCCTAATTCGATTATCCAAAATAGTGAATTTGGAAAATACTCGGTCTGATGATTATTAGGGAAAATACCCGGTCGGATGAATTTTTTCTGAACTCAGAACAGTGCTTGTGAAATACCCGAATGGATATTTACCACTAGCTACCCGATTGGATAGTTTCTACAATTGACATTTTTAGAGCAATGAAAACCCTAAAGTCAGAGATGGAAGCTTCCGAGCTTAGCTTTGCTAAATTTTTGAGTGTCATTAGGATATTTGAACTTTTTAAGACATCTCGGGGATTCTCGGTACTAATGAAATCTTGGTACTGGGAAGATATTCAAGAATCTTAGGATCTAGGACATCATATTCAAGGAATATGATAGATCTTTAGAGCTAGGGGAAAGAATTTACAACTATAGTTCTATCTCCAGCTCTTGGTCTGATCGTTATAACGAATAAGGTTTATATGATCATCAGACTGGAGCGGACCGTGCTAACAGTTTTCCCCTCGCATACATGAATTTCATATGTGAAATTTGGTCGTATGCGAAACAAATCGAAACATTTTTGTGTGAATGCATGAGTTGATATTATAATTGATAAATTTTGAAACAAAATATTTTGCCCCTTTGATTAAAATATTCAACGAGAAAATTCTTTTTGCGAAAATGCTTGAAGTAAAAGATGACATGTCGGGGATATCAAGAATATTATAACTGATTTTTTTTGAAATGCAATAAAACTAAAAAAATGCATGCGAGTGCATGCAAAAAATATTCCGTGGTTCGCCCATTTTAAAAAAGATTTTCAAAATTCGGAAAAGAAATAAAATCCAAAATGATGGGGAAAATACCCAATCGGGTAACTTCCAGATGTATTTGAAATTAAATGAGATAAGTACTATCCTTTACCTATCGGATGAACTAACCAATGAGCATAAAAAGAAAAATACTCGATCAGGTAATTACCGTGTAAAATAGCCGATCGGCTAATTTCCACAGGTTATAAAAACTTGTTTTGGGAGTGAGAAATTCACAGCTATAAGGTGTTGATGACGTGTGGGTCTTCCTTTGGGCCTTGTAGTAGGGCCCACTAGGGTGAATAGTTGATTAATTTAGGCGTGATGAAATCATGTAGTTCAAGTTTGCACATTTTAACCAATTTTATGAATAAAAATTTTGAGACCCAAATCTCGATACAAATGATAGAGTCACCACTTAAGTTGTATACTTGGGAAAGAGTTTTAGTATGGTTCCCATTAGACAGGAGACTCAAACCTTTCGGATCAGAGATTCGGGTATCAGACGAGTCACTTATTTCTCCTTTGTTAATTCACATAAAACCGTTTTGCTTTCATCATTTAGGGAATTATTACGGAAATCATATTTTTCTACAATCTTTCACACTCGATTCATGCCTTTACAATTTACAATAAAGCACAAGCAATAAATGGGGGATTAAAAATTACAACCGGGGGAAAATGGGGAATTGCAAGAGAACCTATACATTTGTTCTAAGATATAAAACAAAAATAAACAAATTTGTCTACATCCACAAAGATTAGCGTAGTTTATGGTACATCATAGGTCAACATTTTGTTAGGAAAAATGTGATTATGTCAGCGTGACGGTTTTGTGATCGATAGTGCCCAGGCGGCTTCTAGGATCAGAGAGAAATAATAGGTCTTCAGTGCATTTTTATTATGAAAACACATTTTAGCTTTTGTGGGTTGATTTATCGGATTATTAGTGAAAATGATTGCATGGCAAATGATAATGTTGATTGATTTTATAGATTCAAAGGGAACTTTGGATTCTACCTGGGGGCCAGTACCCGTACGGGTGGGGTGGGACTCGTACGGGTGCTGGTGAGGATCCGTACGGGTGTGGGGGACCCGTACAGGTCCTGTCTGGTCCCAGACAGAACCTCAGTTCAGTAAAAAGAATAGATTTATAGAAGAAGAAAAGAATAAAAATGGGATTCCTTCCATATAGGTATGGCGTACCAATTTAATATCCCTGAGGACATAATGGTACCACAAAGGCCCATATGAGTCAGGATCAGACCCAAAAAAGAATAAAAGAGCAGATAGAAGAGAAGAAATGGAAAACGACAATAAAATAAATGAGATGCGAGTCTCTTTGAAACTTAGGAGCATACCTCTACACGGTGAATCCACTTTGGAGCGATCCCAATATCGAATGGAAGCTTTATCAAAGTAGAAGGATGAGTGAAGGATTTCAAACTATTTTAGGTGAGTGTTTGTGTGCACAAAACCTCTTTTATCTCTTCTATATCCCAACTATACCCTTACTAAAACCTCAAAAACTTATTGGAAATGATTTTCCTATATGATATTTCTTTCTAATATTTTTCTCTTATTTTTCCTTAATTGTTCTCCCTATGAAATGAAGCTAAAATGCTCCTTTATATAGGTAAAAATTGTGTGTGAATGCATTAAATGACTTTTATTATTGATTTTATGCGTTTATGGCTGATTTTATTTATTTATGGCTGATTTGGGGCATTAAAACTGACTGTTTGAGCGTCTGGAGGACCCGTACGGATGGCCTAGACCCGTATGGTCCCCGTTAGGACCAGAATGGGCATTTTTAGGTCATACAGGACCTGTACGGATTGGTTAGACCCGTACAGACTGCTATGGATCTGGGTTGACCTGTATGGATCTGTATGGACCGGTCTGACTAGTTTTGACTAAAAATGCCTGAAAACGCTCGGAACTTCCCGAAATTACCCAAAATCGACCGGTTTTGGCTAGTTTTGACCATTTTAGACCTTTTAGGGCTTAGGTACTAGTTTTCTAAGGTTTAGGTTTGACAAAGCTTGACCAAACAACATTGAAACCACTCTAAGTAGACAACACCTATAGAAGAATGCATTATCTAGCTCTCATCATTGTTTCATGAGAAGGACCGTTAAAATCCAATGCTCACAACAACCCTATTTTTCTTCTTCTCTCTCGATTTCCTGCGATTTCAAAACCTCCTAACCACAATCAATCATGTTTTCCATCACTCTCTTAACTCTTTCTCCACTCCTGCTATGATTCTTTGGAGTTTCCATGTATTGTAAGTTGTACAATACCTAATTGGTTCTCCCGATTGGCCAAGTGCTTTGTTGTCCCCAAAACTAACACTAGCAAGTATACTAGGACAATCTATAGCATATGGTGAGTCCAAGAGTCATTTCCACATGGATTAAATGTAAATAATCTTTAATCAATAGTAAATAGGTAGTCTAAGGTTTCTTTTAATAGTTAAGCATCCAAAATTAAACGGAGCAGTTAAAATTTTATGAAGCAGTCAAAATGGTTATTGCGAAATAAAATATTAAACACACAATCTCATGTCAGCAAGCACAAACAGTTTCAGAACACATTCTTCATTTATTTTGAGCAGTATTAAGAACATAGGTTTAAGGTATCTTACTTATAACTTCACCAAGCTTAATTGATCATCCTCACTTGGATTCTATGGAAAATTACCTAGCTTATTCACTAGATTCAGTTCTATGCATTAAGTAAAGCAAGCATTTCACCTAGTTAATGACAAAAAAACCCTTAACATGCAAGCAATTACTTGATCCGTCTCATGCATACATATGTCAAATGGTTGTTCTATAGTGTAAATCTCCGATTAGTCTCATTACAACTACTAAATATGAGGTGGCCAACTCATAAGGATTAAGCATGCCAATTAACAACCAACAAACAGTTTTAATGCTCAAATAAGTGGAAAGGAAGTGAACTTACTCAAGTTTTGCTTGCTGACCGAGATTGCTCTATAGTCTACTTACACTTCATAGTTGGATAACCATCAAGCATAAATAAAACCATAGAGAAAGAGAAAAGCTAATTCATATTATAAAGAGAAGTACAAAATGTGATATGATAGTATTATATATGATGCCATTCTAAACTAAACTACCATCCTATTTATAGTGGGAAGAAGGGTAAACTTGGAAATAAAAATAACTATTTACATAATTAAGTTAATATAACAAAATTTAGGTGTCTTCAGAAAATGACTCCACTTTATTTCTTCATGGTGACTCATCTTAGTTAGTGGAATTTCCCATACTCTTGTCATAGTTAGCTTCGAACTTGGTGATAGGTGTCATTTTTCCACTAATAAAACACCACGTCCTAATTACTTGTATTTTTCTTTTCTAATTAGTGGGTATGCAACATCCTTTCTTCTAGCCAAATCGACTTCTCTTTCTCATATTTCACATTCTTTTTCCCACTTTTATGGTTAGTATTAAATCTTTTATCCAACAAAATGCATTTCTTGTTCAGAGTAACCATTTTGCCTACTCGTGCATGTTTTCTGCCTGTTTTCTGCATTTGGAGCAATCATTCTGCCTGCTCCAGCCAGTAACCAAATTACACAAAATCAGTTAATTCTTCATTCATTTTCTCATTGTTTTAGCTTAACAAACATATAATAAAATGTGTATAATTCATACTTATCAAATACCCCCATACTTGAACATTGCTTGTCCTCAAGCAATTAAACAACGACAATAGAGAAAGAAAGAATAAGAATGAGTTTTGAAAAACATTTTTGAAAGCAAGGTAGCAACTTAAGTTTACTTTTGAATTTTGTTCTACAAGAAGAGCTATAATGCAAAGTTTATAGAAACAAGATGTTGAATTCTCATCTAGTAAGTTTGAGTCCAGTTTTCAAAACATCATAGACTTAACAAAAATTAAAGTTCACAAGTCAACAACCTATCAATAATTGAACTACTACCTCACCAAGATTTTCCCTCATTTCGCTTAAAGTGTTAAGTGTGATTTCTTCAAAAATGCACTCATCATCTTTACACATAAACTCTAGACCATATGCTTGAAAATCAGTCTATTCTCCACCACTTGTATTGAACAATCATGCATAATCAAAATGAATTTACATAGGGTTGTAATGTAGGTTAGGGTTAGGATGCGTCAAAAGGATAATTTAGGTGTAAAGAATTACTAAAGAATTAATGATGAGCAAGTAAGCAAACTAACTTGTGCAACACGATTCAGATAAAGAGCAAAGAAAGTATCAAGCAAACTCACACAAGATTAATAATAATATTTTTTTTATTTTTCTTTTCTTTCGTTATTTTTCATTTTTTTTCTTTCTTTTTTTTACATATAGCAAAAGAGATTGTATGAAGGGATTGTACAAAATTGAATTAGCAATTGAAAGGCTTGGTTGCTTTCAAATATTTGATTGAACAAGGAGAAAGCTTCAATGATTGCTTGAAAGAAACAAAATTGCACAAGCTTAAGAAATCATGATAATCAATGAATTTGCTTTATAATAATGAATTCCTTTGGCAAATTCTTGGGTGTTTTGGTTTAACATAGTGAAATGGTTAAGGGAAAACTTTATGTGGTTAAAGCATAGAAAAGGCTAAGGCTCAAAGAGGTATATCTACAATGAGAGATAAAATACAAAAAGGATGCCTTTTGGTTAAAAGAAGGTAAAACCTAACGCCTTAATCATCTTATAGATGTGAACAATCATATGGTCTCAAAAGGTACTAGCCAAAATAAGTTCTAGCTAAAGTTGTATGTGTAAGCTCACTCAACAAGGAAATCAAGCAAATATTCATGTATATAATCAAAAAAATTAGGATCAATTCCTTACAAATCGGGTTAATAATTGCAGTTAGTTACAATCAAGCTAAGTAGTTGAATTGTGATTTGAAATTTAAGAAATCTAAGAGTTTTCAGCTACTGTTTCAATCTTACCAATGAGCTTTTAATACCTTCAAGTTTTATAATCTTTGAACCATACTCTTTGGATGCATTTCATAAGTTCATCAGATCACTTAAGCTCCCACAAGATCATTTTACATAGATTTTTAAAAAGTTTTTGAAAATTTTTTTGAAGAAATCAAAACAGAATAAGAGATTGCTAAAGGACAATGCAAGTTCAAACATCTAATGATATCTAAAAAGCACAACAATGTACACAAGTACCCCATCCCCATAATTAAATCATGCATTGTGCCTAATGCATCAATACTTGAGTAAGAACATAGTATGGAATTATATGGGTATTTCCATTTGGTATTATCAATTGAGTATAGCGTGAAAGATCCTACTAGAACCAGGATGTGGAAGTTAGAACAAAATTCCTGGTTAAAATTTTGGTTGCTCTAGTAGTTTTGATTGCTCCGAACAAAATTTATATTGCTCCAGTAGTCGTTTGTTCCTTCTTTGCAAGTGGTTTGTTACTTCAAGTTGTTGTGAAATGTTTCAAGAATGAGAGTGCAACAAGAACATGCTAGCTCATGTTCCGATCCCCATACTTGAATGAAACTATGAGCACCTTCAAAATTAACCAAAGAAAACTATTAACATTTAAAATAAACATATTACTATAATATAACCATACTAATATATGATAGAAAAGTTGGAGTTTGCCCAACATTTGCTTCAATTGGTGTTTGAAGCGGACACAAATTCTATGACTGCTCATGGTGGTTGAAGATATTGGGTATCTCCAAAAACTTTTGATTGTGCTTGAGCAAGATAAGGTTTTAACCTTTGTCCATTGACTTTAAAAGTTTCTCCATTAGATTTAGCAATCTCAACAGCACCATGTGGAAAGACTTTAGTGATTATGAAAGGTTATGTACATCTCGACTTAAGCTTGGTTAGGAACAACCTTAGATGAGAATTATACAAAATTACTTGTTGACTTTCATGGAATTCCTTCTCTTGAATTCTTTTATCATGCCATTTCTTTACTTTTTCTTTGTAGTTCATGGCATTTTCAAATGCAAACAATCTGAATTCTTCCAATTCATTTAGATGCAACTTTCTTTATTCTCTAGTAGCTTGCCTATCAAAATTAAGAAAAGTTAGAGCCCATAGAGCTTTAAATTCGGATTCAACAGGTAAGTGACAAGCTTTTCCATAGAGCATTCTATATGGTGACATTCCAATGGGTGTTTTATAGGCTATAAAATAAGGCCATAGAGCATTGTCAAGCTTGCTCGACTAATTTTTCTTAGAGTTGCTCACTATTTTCTCAAGTATTCACTTAATTTCTCGATTAAAGATTTCAGCTTATCCACTAGTTTATGGATGGTAAGGAGTAGCAACTCTATGTGTGACTCCATATTTTTGTAGCAACTTCTTAAATTGAGAGTTGTAAAAGTGAGTACCTTGGTCACTTATGATTGCTCTAGGAACTTGGGAAAGGTCCCATGAAGTCAATTCCCCAAACATAAAAAATTTCACAAACAATAATATTGTGTAGGGGCATGGCATTTTTGGCAAAGATATTACCTATTCTTAGGCACTCATCACACTCCATTACAAACATTTGAGCATCCTCAAAGATTGTGGGCTAATACAAACTAAATTCTAGCACTTTTGAAGCTGCTCTTGTTGAACCGAAGTGACCTCTAGCCTCCATAGCATGGCACATCCTTAAAATTGCTTTAGCTTCCTCATGAGAAACACATCTTCAAATGATTTGATCTGCACATAATGGGAACAAAAATGGTTCCTCCCAAAAATAGTATTTGACATCGACAAAGAACTTTTTCTTTTGGTGATATGTAAGATTTAGAGGTTTCTGACCATAAGAAAGATAGTTAGCAAAATATGCAAACCATGAGAAATGATTTACCTTAAAAAGTTGCTCATCCGGAAATGATTCAGTAACTTCTGGTTGCTCCATTTGATTGCTCCCTTCAATTCTGGATAAGTGGCCAGCAGCCACGTTTTTAGAGCCTTTCTTGTCTTTAATTTCAATGTCAAACTCTTGCAGAAACAACAATAACCATCAAATCTACCTTTGTTTTGTATCCTTCTTTGAAAGCAAGTACTATAAAAGCTACCTGATTTGTAAAAACAGTAACTTTGGAAAGCACAAGGTAAGATCTAAGTTTGTCAAATGCTTACACTACAGCAAGTAATTCTTTTTCAGTGGTAGTGTAATTCAATTGAGCTTCCTTAAGTGTTTTACTTGAATAATAAATTGGACGAAAATGTTTGTTATCCTTTGTCCAAGGATAGCTCCAATGCAAGTATCACTTGCATCACACATGAGTTCAAAGGGTTGGTTCCGATCAGGATCAATCAAAATAGGAGTATTGATCAATCTATTTTTCAGCTCCCTAAATGGTTTCAAACTATTTACATCAAATTTAAATTCTGCATCTTTGTGTAATAAAGCAAAAAGTGGTTGTGCAATTTTAGTAAAATCTTTAATGAATCTACGGTAAAAACCTGCATGAACAAGAAAGCTTCAAACTTCTTTGACTGATGTGGGGCAACCTAAGCTTACAATCACCTCCCCTTTGGCTCAATTAACTTCAACACCTTTTCTAAAGTTTTATGGCCAAGAACAATGCCTTCATTTACCATTAAGTGGCATATCTCCCAATTGAGAACAAGATTTATCTCCTTGCATCGAACTAGAATAGCCTAGAGGTTGCTAAGACAAGACTGGAAAGTTTTCCCATAAACTGAGAAATCATCCATGATTATCTCTATGGTCTTTTCAATCATATCATTGAAAATTGACATCATACACCTTTGGAATGTTTCTAGAGCGTTACATAAACCAAATTGCATTCTCTAGTAAGTATAAGTACCATAGGGGCATGTAAAAGTTATTTTCTCTTGGTCCAAGGGGTGAATTGCAATTTGATTGTACCCTAAGTAACCATCCAGAAAACAATAGAATGCATATCCTAAAAGTCTCTCCAACATTTGATCAATGAATGGAAGAGGAAAGCGATCTTTCCTTGTTGCACTATTAAGCTTGCGGTAATCAATGCAAACACTCCATTTGATGACTGTTCTTGTAGGGATAAGTTCATGCTTCTCATTTTGGATCACAGTCATTCCACCTTTCTTTAGAACAACATAAACTAGGCCGGCCTATACACTGTCTAAAATTGGATAGATTATTCTAGCATCAAGAAGCTTGATTACTTCCTTTTTCACCACTTCTTTCATGTGTGAATTCAACCTTTGTTATGGTTGCAAAGTCAGTTTGTGATCATCTTCCATCAAGGTACGATGCACACAAATTAAAGGACTGATCCCTTTTATATCTGAAATGGTCCATGCCATGGCCTCTTTGTTTCTTCTAAGAATGTCAAGTAATTGCTCCTTCTACTCTTAGGTAAGTTTGGAAGAGATAATTACTGGACTGTTGCTAGGTGGGTCTAAGTAAGGATAGAAGTGAGTGTAATGGTTTAAGTTCTTAAGTGGTTGATTGTTCTAGTGATGATTTAGAAGGTTGTGGAAGTGTTTAAGTTAAAAGTTCCACATGGTTGCTCCTTGCAGAAGCTGTGGAGTAGTCATCTTCATTGCTAAGCATGTTTTCATCACTACTTAACTCTTCATCTTGTACCTGCATATAAGACACATTCTTATCAATAGCATCAATAAATTAACATGAATCATCACTAGAAGGTGGGTACTACATTGCTTCATTCATGCTAAATACTACTTCTTCATCATGAATCTTTAGAATGAGTTTCCCATTATATACATCAATTATAGCATGACCAATAGCAAGAAAATGTCTTCCCAAAATGATTGGCACATGTAAATCCTCATCCATATCCATCACAATAAAATCAACAGGAAAAATAAACTTCCCTACTTTAGCTAAAACATCCTCAATAATGCCTCCAGGATATCTTACAGTCCTATCAGCAAGTTGAATTAAAACTCTAGTAGGTTATGGTTCTCCTAGCCAGAGTTGTTTATAAACATAGTATGGTATAAGATTAATGCCAACACCCAAATCACACAATGCATTATCAATATTAAGATTGCCAACAGAACAAGGAATTGAGAAACTCCCTGGATCTTTTAGCTTCTGAGGTAAAGGTTGCTTGCATTGTATAATTGAGGAGCAATCACGATTGAGTTGCACCATTGCTATTCTTTCAAGTTTCTTTTTTTTTGCCAACATCCCCTTCACAAATATCACATACATTGGCATCCAAGAAACTGCCTCTGCAAAAGGAATATTTATATGAAGTTTCTTGAAGACTTCAAGAAATTTATCAAATTGTTTTGCCCTTTCATGTTGCATTGCCCTTTGAGGGAAGGGAATTTTTGGTTGATATACTGGAAGAGGTTTTTCCTTTGGAACACCTTCTAGTTGAGTAACTTCAGATTGCTTTGGAATGGAATCAGGTTGCACTTTTGGTTACTCCACTTTATCATATGGTTGATGCTCATTATTCTATTACGGTAGCTCCTCTTATAGTTGTGCTTGCTCCCCTGCATTTTCACATTCAATAACAATTTTGTTAGTATCACTACCAACCTTACCACTTCAGAATGTTATTACTTTGCATTCTTCTCTAGGATTGGGCTCGGTGTGCTTAGAATGACCCCTTTATTCTTTGTAGGAGCAATTGTTGTAAATTGTTGAAATTAGGTCTCCAAATTTTTGATAGAATCCTAAGTTTACTTCATAAATTGTGCCATCATATCTTTCATCTCTTCAACATCAGATTTCTTTGATTGCTGGGAAGGTCCTGCTTGCTAAAAATTTTGTTGAGATTTTTGTGCTTGATGGAAATTATTGTTGTTGCTTGAAATTGTTCTTTGGTTGGTGGAATGGTGGTCGGTATAGTTTTTCTGATAGCTGACCCCATGAAAAGTTAGGATGATTTCTCCAACCAGGATTCTATGAATTTGAATAGGGATTATTTCTTTGGTCGTTCCTTATAATATCACATTGCTTCTGATTGAGAGAGCTTTCACATCAACATATCTGTGGTTACCACCACAAAACTCACAAGATAGCTGCATATTTGATATTGCTGAGATATTATTCTTACCAACTTGCCTAAAGAATAGGTCCACTTTGTCAGATAGTTTGGAAATAGCTTCAGATTCACCATGCTTTCTTTTTTCTTCACGAACAGAATGCCAGTCATAGATGGTATTGACCAGCTTCTCAATTAAATCATAAAATTCTTATGGTTCAAGTTCTTCTAGATCTCCATTTGCTGCGGATTCGATTTGGATTTTGTAGGCATTGGTTACTCCATTATAAAAATTATGCATTTGCATCCACAAGGGAAATCCATGATTTAGCATATGTCTTAGAAGATCTTTATATCTTTCCCACGCCTCTGAAAGAGATTCATTAGGTTGTTGTGAAAAATAAGTGATCGCATTTCTGATTTTGATTGCTTGCCTTGGAGGAAAATATTTCATCAAGAAAAATCTAGCCACTTCGTCCCAAGTTGTTATTAATTTTATCCCATAATGAGAAAGGAAAAAGCTTGAGTCTTATAACATCATCTGAAATTGCTCAATTAGTGTAAAAAGTATTACACAAAGTAATGAAATCTTAGATATGTGCATTTGGATCTTCTCCTGGTAATCCTCCAAACTGAATAGCAGCTTAGAGCATTTATATCATTGGGGCCTTAATCTCAAAGAGATTGATCCCTTTGTCAGGTATCACAATGCAAAAAGAGTATCCCCCGGTCAATGGTTTCAAATACTCTTTAAGTGTATACCTTTGAGGAGGCAAGTTAACCTCGACCTCTCCTTCTGCACGTTCATTTCCTGCTTAAGGTTGCTGCCTATCTCCGTCAGAAGGTACTCTACGATATGCCATTCTCTATCTTTGCCTTGCCTGCCTTGCTACACTACTGATTCTTCTATAAGTTCATTCTATTTCTAGATCAATAGGAAATTCGGACAAACTAGCTCGTAGCATGCACAAATGGTTGCTCTAAACAGAAAATAACTAAATAGGTTGAACAAACAGGTTAAAAACTACCAAATTTTCAATAAAATTTTAAATCTTTAACAATTCAATACTCGGTAATGGTGCCTCGATGACATATGGGTCTCCCTTGGCGCCTTGCGGAAGGCGAGGACTACTGGGGTTTTGTGTGATTTATTTAGGCATGATGACACCATTTAGTTCAAGTTTGCACATTTTAACCAATTTTATGAATAAAAGAATCGAGACCCAAATCTCGATATAAATGATAGAATCGCCACCCAAGTTGCTTACTTGGGAAAGAGTTTTGGTACCATTTCTATTGGGTGGCAGACTCATACCTTTTGGATCAGAGATTCGGGTATCGGGTGAGTCACTTATTTCTCATTTAGTTAATTCAAAATTACATTCGTCGCGTGAAACAGTTTTATTTTCATCATTTGGGGAATTATTAGAGAAATCCTATTTTTCTACACTCTTTCATACTCGATTCATGCATTTAAAATTTATAAGAAAATACAAGCAATAACAAGGGCAATAAAAATTACAACCGGGGGAAAATGGGGTAACTACCAAAGAAACTATACATTTGTACTAAGTTATAAAATAAAATAAAATAAATTTCCCTACATCCATAAAGATTAACACAGTTTATAGCACATCATAAGTCAGCTTTTTGTTAGGAAAAATGTGATTATGTTAGTGTGGCTATTTTACGATCGATAGTGTCCAAACGGCTTCTAGGATTCGAGAGAAATAACGGGTCTTTTAGCCCATTTTGTTGTCAAAACACATTTTAACTTTTGTGGGTTGATTTATCGGATTATTAGTGAAAATGGCCGCATGGTAAATGGTGATATAATATTGATTTTACAGGTTAAAACATGGAATTTTGGGTTTTTCCTGGGGGTTAGTACTCGTACAGGTGGGGGGGGACCCCATACGGGTATGGAGAGACTTGCACGGGTTCTATCTGGCCCGAATAGAACCTTAGTTTAACAATAGGTAGAAGATTATATAGATGAAGCAGAATATCAGAAATAATGATAGAATAAATGAGGTGTGAGTCTCTTCGAAACTCAAGAGCGTACCTTTGCGACGTGAATCCACTTTGAAGCGATCCCATTACAGAGAAAGAGTCTAGCCAAAGTAGATGATGAAATAGTGATTTTAGGACTATTAAGGTGAGTATTTGTGTGGACAAAAACTCCCCTAAATCCTAATAAATGAAGCTTGAAATGAATAAAATGTGGATAAAACATCAAGGGATGGGTTTTCTCCCTATTTTATACCTCCTATACCTCAAATATGCCTTTCTGCACCTACAAAAACTGTAGGAATCTTATAAACTATATGCTATAATTTCTTGTATGTGTTGTTCCTTTTGAAATAAGGTAAAACCCTCAATTTATAGGGAGGAAATCGAGTCTGAACGCAATAAATTGCATTCATGACTTGATTTCTCCCAAAATGGTCATGCTCAGCATGCTATAAAGCCTGTTTAGGCAAATACAGGACCCATACAGTTTTAAGGGGACCTATATGGGTCTTTAACTATAGATTTGGTATCCAGACTTGGCCAAACTCAGCTCTGCAGTAGTAGGAAGACCTCTGATGGATAACATTTGTAAAAGATTGCATTATCTAGCTCTTATCATTATTTTTGTTAAAAGGACTGTTAAAATCCAGTGCGCATAGACTGCCCCTCACGGGATCACTGTAGATACGGATCTGTATGATCTCTTAATGTAAGCGAGGGCTTAGAAATTATACCTAAGGTGATGACATGGGTAAGTTCCTTTCTTGAGGCGAACTCCTTTCCCGGGTGTCCTTTTCTCATGGCGGACAATTTCCCTTCACTGATGCGCATCCCTTTCTTGAGGCAGGTGACTTTCCTTTGCTAATGGGTATCCTTTTCTTGAGGTAGATGACTTTCCTTTGCTGATTTGTATCCCTTTCTTGAGGCAGATGACTTCCCTTTGCTCATGCGTATCCCTTTCTTGTGGCGGATGAGTTTCCTTTGCCAAAGGGTATTCCTAGTGACTCTCCTGGGGAAGGTATATCTCTCATTATGCGCATCCCCTTCTTAAGGTAGATAGCTTCTCCTTGAATACCTTTCCTAAGGCAGATGACCTCTCCTCGTATCCCTTTCTTAAGGCGGATTGACTTTTCTGACCGATGATGTATCCTTTTTTAAAGCGAATGACTTTCTTACTAATGTATCCCTTTCTTAAGGTGGATCGAATCTCCGATTTATGTATCCCTTTCCTAAGGTGGATGACTCTCCTACTGATGTATCCTTTTCCTAAGGTGGATTGACTTTCCTGACTGATGTATCCCTTTCCTAAGGTAGATCAACTTTCTTGTCTGTTGATGATGTATCCCTTTCCTAAGGCGGATGACTTTCCTACTAATGATGTATCCCTTTTGTAAGGTGGATGATGCTCCTACTGATGACGTATCCCTTTCCTAAGGCGGATGACTCTCCTGTTAGGGATTTTTGAGTTACCTGTCAAAAGATAATAAAAAAACACAGTGTTAGCTACTACCTTAAATGACACATCTTGATTCTTGATTGACTTTGTGGTAGACAAAAATTTTTGCCCCTTCAATCAAGAATGAAGATGTGTTGGTAGGGTTTGGCCCCTAAATGAACTATAAACTGAGTTTTGGGAAATGTCGGTTTAGCCTGATTGCTTGGGGATGAATTGCCCCTTAGAGGGTATTCTTTTGGGAGGGATTCCCCTTAGTTGATTCCACTGCTGGGGAGTGCCCTAGGGTGAATGCCCTTTGAGATCTCGATGATGAGGGGATGCCCCTAGACTGACTGATTTCGCTGTTGGAGAAATTTTTTTTTTATTTTGTCTAAATGATAAGCATGCTGGGGAAATTTCCTATACTTTAGGGAACCTGCACATGAAAGATTGTCAGTGTTAGTAGTCATTTTAAAATAGCTTACCTTGATTCTTGATTGACTTTATGATGATAAAAAATTTTTGCCCCTTCAATCAAGTATCAAGATGAGGTAGGGGTTTTGCCCAGTAATTAACTGAAGTACGGAGTATGAGAGAAGTGGGGTTGGCCCCGAGTCTGGATTGGATATACCCCTGGTGCTTTCATGAAGTTTGGGCTAAAAAACTATTCCTTGATGGCAGAAGGGGACCCATATGGGTATGCTAGGACCCATACGGGTGGAGGTTTGGAGAGATGGGACCCGTATGGGTCCTTGTTGGGGTTTTAAAACTGAAATAGACCCCTTATATCCCACCTTATAACAAACTCTCCTATATTGAATTTTCCGGCAATTTTCCCCAAAACTGATCAAAATGTACAAAAAGATCCTAAAGAGTGGCCGTTTCTCCATTAGGCGCAAAGATTTGCCCCGGGTAGGTGATTTAGAGCTTCGGGAATGCCCAGTCTCGATCGAATATGCTTTTTGCGAGGGCAGCTTGTTTCTTAGCCTTACTCGTACTACCGAAGTGCCTCTGATTCTATCTCCTAACACCCATTCCTCAAAATTCCAGGTATTTTGCTTGATTCTTCATTTTTTCCATTTTTGAGGTTTTTAGAATTTCTTAATTTTTGGCATGATTTAGGGTCCTTTAGATCCGGAAATGGAGCCTGATGCATGTAACTTTAGCCTAGGATGCTTTTAGGATAGTTTTTGATGAGCTTTGGTTGAATTTGGATGTTTTTGGCTTGCTCGAGAAATTTTGGCAAAGGGGACTGTCCGTAGGGGACCTGTACGGATAGGGTGGGACCCGTATAGGTCCCGTTTTTTGTACGGACGGCGTACTTGGAACTATATGGGTGGGGCAGACCCGTACGGGTACCGTCTCTAGGAACAAAATGTCCAATCCTTTGTTTTGTGCAACTTTTTTTCTAATTTTTGATTTGTCCACTGCACTATAACCCTATTGAACTATGTTTTTGTCCTTTCAATTCTAGTACAAGACTCTGGGAGCCTTGAGCTTCTACAAGAAGTGGTAAGAGGAGATTCGAGCTATCGGGGACACTAAGCAGCTGACCTGTATTGATTCATTTTAGTTTACTAATATTATCAGGGCTATTCCCTAAGCCCTGAAGGCGCTGGCACTTGGTGCTATATCGCCTTGATAGAGAGATGGTCTAAGATGATGCACACTTCCCACTTGCCGATCGGGGAGGTTACCATCACCCTCTCAGATGTGTATGCATTGACAGGATTGGGTTGGAGCGGAGATGTCATCCATTTTGATGTCTATACCGATCGATGGGACTCATGGCCCGAGATTAAGGCTTATGTAAAGAGACTACTTATGTTTTATCCCTGAGGGATGAACAAACTCAAGTATGGAGAGCTCCATAGTTATTGGATTGGGTAGCCGAGCCCTATTACTATAGAGAGGAGGGACTAGTATGCCTGGTCTTTCCTACTGACCTTCCTCACAACCGTCTTCTTTTTAGTCTACTCGAGCAACCTTAATTACAGTTTGCTCTCAACTGTCAAGGATCTTACTGCTGTGTCAGGCAAGAATTAGTTTCGACCCATTCTGGTGTAGTGGTACTATGGGCTGGATGTTGGAGTTTGGGGCTAGCAGGGTGAGCTCAAGATCTGCCATTTGATCTTATTGGTAATTCTTGAATTGATCCCTTATGCTTTAACCTTTTACTCAAACTGTTTTGCAACTAACTTCACCTTATTTTGTAGATTTGGGCTTCGAGCATCGACTTATTCCCATGCCAAGTTTGCCTAGCCTGAGATGACTCATATTATTTCTAGGTGGATGGGGCCTTGGCAGCATCAGGCCCTAACCATAGTGGAGTATAGGGAGTTCCTTTGCTAGCTGCACTATGATTGAGTAAACTTCTTTCGTGCTGAACCTGTATTTCACATTTTGACAACCATTAGTAGAAACTGTATTTATAAAGCTATAATACTTATAGTGCATTTACTTTATGCATGTCATTTAAGACCCATTGGAGAGGATGGTCATTCACGGGGACATCGAGCGGATGCGGGCTGGCATGGATGATCGTCCCTTTGTGCTGGAGTCTCCACTCTCCCTAGAGTGGTATTTTAGCAAGTGGGTTCAAGATTAGAGGACCAGTGTTGTTGTGGAGAGGTTGATCCCTCCCTATGTCCCAGTGGGAGTCTTCTATCCACACCTGATGCCTAAGATGGATAAGAGGATGTATCTATTAGGCAAGGGGGCCCGGGTGATGTTTATGGGAGGCTCCTATGCTGCGTTCATCAATTCCTCACTCTTTCCTCCCTGTGAGAGGATCCATTTCAAGGACGTCCCCTTTGAGTTCCACTAGAGTGTCAGTGATGGCGATGATGATGATTGTGATGATGAGGGTGGACTGAGGGGCAACTGTGGAGGTCCTTCCGTTGTTTGGAGTCCTTAGGGTCCAACTAGGTGTTCTACTCCTTCTTCTTAAGTATTCCTAACTTAGCCTTTATGAATACTTTATTGCTTCTCGAAATTGACTTTGACCCTGAGTGTAACCTTTTATTGTTATAGCCTCCTGCCTCCTCATGGAAGAGGTCTGTTGCTGCTACCCCTACTGACCCTGAGCCGCTGAAGAAGCGGTCTCACGCGTCATCGAGGCAGATTTAGATACTTTCTTCCGGCTCCTCGATCATTTGGGGAAGCGATTTATTAAGGAGCTCGACGAGTCGGTCAATCCCATCGACTTTACCCCATTTAGCTCCACTCATGTGAAAAATTCTCTGCTTTAATCTTGTCCTTTTAATAACTACTTAGGATGTTCCTGTTCTGATATGATTATCTCTTTCAGGTGACCATATTTGAGGCAGGGAGGATTGCTAAGGGTTTCTTCTCTGTTCGGGACCTGCTACTAGCTCAGGATGCCCTAGACTTAGTAAGTTTCTTTCACTAAAAAAATTTAACAAACTATGCATGATGCATGCCGTGATATTTATATATTTAAATTGATCTTATGATTTCTAATGTAGACTCAGTTAGCTATAAAGCGTTGTAAGTCTGCTCAGGACTTGGATGCCTCTAAGGAGTGAGCTAGGTTCCTAGAGGAGCAGTTGCAAGCAGCCACTGCTGAGGCTGACCGGGCTAGAGCGAAGGCTGATCAGGCCCGGGATGAGGCTGAGGTGTTGCTAGGCCAGCTAGCTAGGATGACCAAGGATAGAAAGACATCTGAGCCATCTGAGTTTATATATGATGATGATAGCTCAGCATATTGAGTGGCACCAGTGGTGAATCAGGTGGCCAGAGCTGAGGAGCGAGTAGAGGAGACTGGTACAGTAGTTAGGAGTATAGTTGAGTGTTAGAGGTCAGGGTTCCTAATTTGATCGATGCGGATGCTGGCAGGGAAAGGGATCACGTGATGATAGATATGGATGATCTACTGGCAGATACACAAGATCAGACACCATAGGAGTGCTAGGGACAGGACCCTCCAGCAACTTAGTTTAGACTGCATCTATTACTTTCTAGACATTTGATACTTTTGGCCCTGCGTGGCTTATTTTCATGTAAACTTGGATTTATACTTTTTAACTTTTAAGCATGCTGAACTTCTCTTTTTCTGAATTGAAACCATTGGATATCATTATCTGGAAACCCATGTTGCCCCTTGGCATAATTAACAATGAAGCCCTTTTAGCGAGTGAGTTAATCGTCGAGCGCTCTAAGTTCCTGATCGTAATGAACTGGCCCAATGAAACCGATAAGAATTACCCAGGCTGGTTAGTTGGAATCAGCACTTTTAGGGAGATGTGCTATCCTATTATTTCATAGTAGGAGAACTAAGTTTAAGGAGTCCTAGTTGTGAGACATAGTAATAAAAAATGATGTTTTAGATATTACAATTGACAAAACTGGCAGTTTTGAATAGAGTTCTAATTTTTGCATAGACCACTTGGCATGAGATGACTCGTCGAAAATTTATCTTCATTTCTTTTTATCTGAATTTTTGCCTAAACTGTCCTTGACAGTTTATTTTAGCGGACTTTTCTTTTCTACTTTTCTTTGCTTTAACTTTTTCCTGGACTGCCGTTTCGGGTTTTCAACTTAGCGGGCATTGTTTGCGTTGGAGTACCCTAACTTTTGCCTGACTGATTTACAAAATACCGATCAGCCGGCTGCACCCTAATTTTTGCTTGAGTAGTAGAGGACCACTCATTGGGTGATTTATTCTTTATTTCTTTTATTCATTGTGCTGATTTTTTGTGATTTAATTCTTTTTACCTAGATATGATAACGCTTAAGCCTATCTTGATTCACTGGATTCAAGAACTCATTTCCATCCATATCTATAAGCTTGATTCCTTCCTTGCCAAGGACTTTCTTAACAACAAATGGTCCTTCCTAATTAGGCCTAAACTTGCCTCTAGCATTAGTGTTGACCTGGTGTAGCTATTTGAGAACTAAATCACCCACTTTGAGAGGCTATTTTAGGTATCTAACTATATTGTTGTAAGCTCGGGCCATACACTTCTGATACATCTGTAGGTGGTTAAGTGCCTTGAGTCACTTCTCATCTATTGCGTTTAACTGTTCATACCTAGCCTTTACCTAATTTCACTCTTTCAAATTAGCTTCAATTACCACTCGTAGAGATCTTACTTCTGTTTTAACTGGTAACACGACTTCCATTTCATATACCAAGGAGAAAGGTGTCTGATTAGTGGGTGTCCTTACTCTAGTTCTGTGCCCCTAAAACTACAAATGGAATTTTATCATCCCAATCATTGTAGGTAGCCATAAAATCCTCTTGATTGACTTATTGCCATGAATGATCAGCTTCCCTTTAGAGCTCCTAATGGATTCAAGTATAGTCTTGTAACCCAAGGTGTACTTTCCATTCTTCATAACTAGAGCCAGCCTACTATTGATGCTCTCATGAATCTTTTTGGTCTTCTTTCTTGATGGTGTGACCCTTTTTCACCCTCGTGGAGAAAGACGGACCAAGACTTATTGTTATCATGTTTTCTAAGCACTTTTATCATCTCTCTTTTTGGTGGTAAGTTTTAACCATTAGATTTTTATGCCAATGCGATATACTCAAAGTCAACTTCATTAATGAATATGGTGATATTTTTAAGAATATTGTTGTTATGAGTGCATGATATCCTTAAAAGGAGATATTCAAACAAAATGTGAATGGAAAATGCATCAATTTAACCATTATATGCCTCATAAGTGGCATTGTTTGCATAAAAATCTTTTTACAACATTAATAATTACATCATTTGAATCATCCTCCACAAGCGGAGGGCCTTGTTGGTCAGCCTTGGTAACACTAGCAGCTGAACTAGTAGTCCCGGCATGCAGGTTCGCACGAGTTTCTTCGGCCACTACTCTTGCTAAGTTCTTGATGGCATTGCTTAAAGGGTTGCCTTTCTCATCCCCCTTCTAATTCTTCTTCACGAGTACGGCTAGGTCCTTGGTAATAGCTTTGACTGCTTCACTCATCTCCTCTCCTTCAGCCTTCCCACATATTTCCATAGCAACTGAGGTCTTAATCATGTAGCCATTCTTGAAATCATACACATCATTGAAGATCTCAAAACCAGGGACCTTCCTGTCCTCTACCTTGATGGGTTCTTCCTCACCTGTGAACACCTTCTTCTTAATCTTGTCCCCTATCATAAGGCATGAATACGGTTTGAATTTCTTATCACCTGGGTGATATCCTAAACCAAATCTGAATGGCCATGGTACTTGTTTGATGGATTCTGACATGACCTGAAGATTCTCCCCATGCCCCTTTCCTTTCATGTAACCCTGCTTCATCATAATCTTTTTAATCTTAAGGGATATGTACCCCCTAACCGAAAACTTTGTACCCTGGTGAGCAATAGCCACCCTAGATTCTTTCCCTTCGGCTTCTATAGCTGCTATAACTGATGGTTCATCAGCCTCAATGGTTACTAGCTTGCCATTATAGATGAGCTTGACTTTCTGTTAGACCGTGGAAGGGACGCCCCCGAATGCATGGAGTCAAGGACAGCCCAACAATAATGAGTAAGTGATAGGGATGTCAAGGATGATGAGCAGGACTTTAGATTTTACTTCTCTGATTATAAACTCAGTTTCAAAAACTCCAATAACTCTTCTCTTCATATCATCATATGCCCTTATGCCAGTGTTGGATTTTCTAATATGGATTCATCTAGCCCTAAGTGAGGAAGGATCTTGGTAGGACAGAGATTGAGGACAGAACCATCATCTACCATGATACATGGGATGGAACGATAAAATATTTACACCCTAATGAAAAGTGCCTTGTTGTGCTTATTCCCTTCTCTCATAAGATCTGACAGATAAAACATAATGAGTTCAACCTCATTGGAAGAAGATCCTCTAATAACTAAAAACACCTCGACCAAGGTAGTGGAAGGTGTAGCCTCCATGCTTAATAATTTTTCTATCAAATCCTTGCAATAATCCACAGATTCGATGAGAAGATGCCAAATGCCATACTTTGTAGGGGTAGTTTGCAACTATTGGATAAGAGGGGTGACCTCTGAATTGACATTCCCAGTACCAAGCAGAGTTTGAGTTTCAATAGTAGGTGTGAAGATCGGTCCCTAACTGACACTTAGAATGACCTGAATGTCAACTTCTATACATCTTCTTCTTTTTGGGAGGGCATTAGGGACAACCCTCCCACTTTGAGAAACATATAACACCCTATCCTTCATATAGCTTCTTCCCTCAGGGGTTTTTACAAACAAAGTCGGCCCTTCGAGGTCATCATTTTCCAATACATAAACATCAATATCAATTGGTTCAGGTTGAACTAACATAGCTTCTTCATCATAAGCACCCACTAGCTCGTATGCATCAATATCAATAGGGACAAGGTCATCGGGAAATGCCACTACTGAGTGAACCATTAGGTTAACTTGTGAGAACATATTAAAGATATGCTGGGAAGGCAATCCTGACTTAACGACTGCAACTTGTTTCTCAAAATTCAGCAGGGGGTTTATTCATAGTGCTTAGCTTAAGCTCAAGTTCTTGGATCTTATTTTGTCTAATTAGGCCATAAATGGCCTCAAGTAAATCCCTACAAGCGCTAGTCCGATGACCCTTGCTAACTTGATAAGCACAGAATTGATCCCTATCCTCAGGCTTAGGCAAAACATAGGGCATGACAATCTGGAAAAGGCCAAGCGGCCTTAACTTACTAAAGGTGGCAGGCAAGGGTGCCTTCTAAGGGGAAATGCCAACTTTAGTGGCACGAAATGCAGCAACTTCTTATACTATTGCGATTTTAGGATCCAAATTAGTCGTCGACTTAGAGGCTTGGGCTGGGGCTGATGGGCCATTCTTCTTGAAGTAAGGTTTGGCTGGAACACTCGCCTTTTCCAGCTCCTCAATCCTTTCCCATTTCTAGGCTTTCTCAAAGACTTCCATATAGCTAGAGAATTTATCCATACCAAGAACTTTACGGTAAGCGGGCAAGGCACCATCCATTAACTTTACGATCATCTCGGGGAGACTTAGTCGTTCTTTGAACAAAACTTGGGTGGCCATCCACCTTTGAAAATAGGGGTTAAACTTCTTATTAGGGCTTTTTTAATAGCCTCCAAATTCTGTATGGTAGTTTTGATAGTGGCGTTGAAACCATACTGCTCAATCAAAGCCTCAGATAAGGCCTTCCAATCTCTAGTCACTTCATCGGATAAAATATTATACCACTCAATAGTAGGGCCTTCTAAAGTGTAAGGAAACATCTCGGCAAGGACTTTATCACTTAACTTTCTTATCCTCAAAACCCTCTAATAGGTGGTGATATGAGACTGAGGTGGACTAGTTACCTTATGCTTCGCTATGGTAGGCATACTACAATTTTCGGGGACGAATCCTCCTCCATAGTGGCTTGAACTAACAGTGTTGATGGCTAAATGCTGGGATTGGTAGCAATCAACTACTGTAATAGATCAAGTAATTCCACGGATAAAGATGATCTATCAAACTGAGTAACTGCACCCTAGGGTAAACCTACTGATTGAGGAAAGTTTGTCCCCTTAGGTTTGACTACAAAGTTAGGAATTGGGCTAGATGCCCCAAACTAAAATGTTGGTGGTGTAAACCCCTGGCTAGGATGAACAAACCGATTGATAGCTGGTGCAACCACTGCACCTATTAATTATAGTGGTAAGCTAATTGAACCAAATGGACCAACTAAACCCAACTAACCAAACTGATTGGAGGATTCTTCGCAAATTTAAAGAGGTAGCAACTGAGACTAGGTGAGCGGATTGTGAGTAACCTTTGAAAGGGGAGGCTACTCACCAACCACTGCGTTAACTACTGAGGCTCTAATAGGTGCACCCTAAGAAGCGATGGCTAGTCTTTCTTTGGCCAAGATTGCCATGATAGAAGCCAGCATCTTATCATTCATTCGGTCGAGGAACTGATCACTTTCTAGATACTGTGAGATGGCATCTGCAATCTCTGGCCTAATATCAGTCCTTAATGCATTTATCTCCTCACCAATAGCAACATCCTCAACCTCAACGTCTATCTAGCCTTTTGGATTTATGATACGAGACATTTCTTCAAGCTGATGAGTAGTATCGAGATCAAATGAACCAAACTGACTGCTTGATGAATCACTTGGAGATGGAGGTGGAGTAACCCTTAATTAAATAGTAGTAGGAGGTGGTGGTGCAACAGGAATTTGAATCAAATGGACTTGAGATCATTTCCAAGCTTTAACTCTTTGAACTTTGGCTGAGGTAGTAACCAAAAGATCGGTACATGTATAGGATGGGGTATGCATGCATAAATTACAATAATACATGGTGGGTTGATTACAAGGGAATTTCAACACAACACATGTGAAAAAGGTACCTAGAAGGGTAAAATTCTAAGGCTTTTGATAAGAATGTGTAAGGACATAATGGATGTTGATGTAGTAGGTTCCCATCGCACCAAGCCTCTTTTGGAGGGAGATGAAAATGAGAGCTCCACCTACTCGAGTGTCCCCAATCCCTAATGGGCATGGGTAACACCTTCGAGAGTTTTGTGAAAAAATAGGGCACCTAAACCTAGGGCTAGAAGAAGAGCGCATCTAGCTAAAGAGAATGAGATAAGAAGATAGAGTGTAATAATTTTCCTAAATGATGAAAAAGAAAATGGGTTGAATTAATTAAATGATTTTCGGTTCTCATCTTAATCTTTTAATCTTTAAAAACAAACCAACATGTTGCAAGTTAAAAGATTATACAGTCCCTAGCAGAGTCGCCACTGTGAGGTGTCAATGATGAGTGGGTCTCCCTTGGCGCCTTGTGGAAGGTAGGGGCCACTGGGGTTTTGTTTGATTTATTTAGGCATGATGAAACCATTTAGTTCAAGTTTGCACATTTTAACCAATTTTATGAATAAACGAATCGAGACCCAGATCTCAATACAAATGATAGAGCCGCCACCCAAGTTATCTACTTGAGAAAGAGTTTTGGTACGGTTCCCATTGGGCGGGAGACTCATACCTTTTGGATCAGAGATTCGGGTATTAGATGAGTCACTTATTTCTCATTTAGTTAATTCAAAATTACATTTGCCGTATAAAACGGTTTTATTTTCATCATTTGGGAAATTATTATGGAAATCCTATTTCTACACTCTTTCTCACTCAATTCATGAGATTACAATTTGCAATAAAGTACAAACAATAACTGAGGGAATAAAAATTACAACTGGGGGAAAATGGGGGAATTGGCAAAGAACATATACATTTGTTCTAAGTTATAAAACAAAATAAAATAAATTCTACTACATCCACAAAGATTAGCACAATTTATAGCAAGTCATAAGTTAGCATTTTGTTAAAAAATATATGATTATGTTAGCGTGCCTATTTTGCGATCGATAGTGCCCAGATGGCTTCTAGAATCGGAGAGCAATAATGGGTCTTCAACGCATTTTGTTGTAAAAATACATTTTAACTTTTCTGGGTTGATTTATTGGATTAATAGTGAAAATGATCGCACTAAAAATTATGATATCATATTGATTTTATAGATTAAAATAGGGAATTTTAGGTTTTACCTTAGGTCAGTACCCCTTATGGGTGGGTAGGACCGGTACGGGTGCTGGGGAGGACCCGTACGGGTATGGGGAGACCTGTACAGGTCCTATCTAGCCCGGGCAGAACCTTAATTTAATAATAGGTAGAAGATTATATAGATGGAGCAGAATATCAGAAATAACGATAGAATAAATAACGTGTGAGTCTCTTTGAAACTCAGGAGCGTACCTTTTTGACGTGAATCCACTTTTAAGCGATCCCTGTGCTGAGAGAGAGTCCAGCTAAAGTAGAGAATGAAATGGGGATTTAGGACTATTTAGGCGAGCATTTGTGGATAGAACCTCCCCCAAATCCTAATAAATGAAGCTAGAAAGGAATAAAATATGGACAAAACCTCAAGGGATGGGTTTTCTCCCTATTTTATACGTTCTATACCTCAGTTACCCTTTCTATACCTATAAAAAGCTGCTGGAATCTCATAAACTATATGCTAGAATTTCTTATATGTGTTGTCCCTTTTGAAATGAGATAAAACCCTCAATTTATAGGGAGGAAATTGAGTCTAAACGCAATAAATTGCATTCATGACTTGATTTCTCCCAAAATGGTCATGATCTGCATGCCATAAAGCCTGTTTAGGCAAATACGAGACCTGTACGGGGTCCCTAAGGGTAGATTAGGTCTCCAAGCTTTGCCAAACTCAGCTCTGCAATAGTAGGAATACCTCTGATGGATAACACCTGTAAAAGATTGCATTATCTAGCTCTCATCATCGTTTCACGAGAAGGACTGTTAAAATCCAGTGCTCACAGCGCCAAAAACTTGTTGTCCCTAAAACTAACACTAGCAAGTATAATAGGTCAATCTATAGCATGTGGTGCGTCCAAGCGTCATTTCCACATGGATTAAATGTAAATAATCTTAAATCAATAGTAAATAGGTACTCTAAGGTTTCTTTTAATAGTTGAGCAGTCAAAATTAAACGAATTAGTTAAAATTTAATGGAGCAGTCAAAATGGTTGTTGCGAAATATAATATTAAAGACACAATCTCATGTCAAGGAAGCATAAACAGGTTCAGAACACATTCTTCCATTTATTTTAAATAGTATTAAGAACATGGGTTTAAGGTATCTTACTTCTAACTACAACAGGCTTAATTGATCATCCTCACTTGGATTCTGTGGAAAATTATCTAGCTTATTCACTAGATTTAGTTCGATGCATTAAGTAAAGCAAGCATTTCACAGAGTTAATGATAAAAACCCTTAACATGTAAGCAATTACTTGATCCGTCTCATGCATACATGTCTTAAATGGTTATTCCATAGTGTAAATCTCAGATCAGTCTCATTACAACTACAAAATATGAGGTGGCCAACTCATAAGGATTAAGCATGCCAAATAACAACCAACAAATAGTTTTAATGCTCAAATAAATTGAAAGAAAGTGAACTTACTCAAGTTTTGATTGCTGACCGAGATTGCTCTATAGTATACTCACACTTCATAATTGGATAACCAGAATAAAACCATAAAGAAAGAGAAAAGCTAATTTATAGTATAAAGAGAAGTACAAAATGTGATATGATAGTATTATGTATGATGCCCTTCTAAACTAAACTACTATCCTATTTATAGTGGGAAGAAGGGTAAATTTGGAAATAAAAATAACTAATTACATATGTTAATATAACAAAATTTAGGTGTTTTCACAAAATGGCTCCACTTGCTTTCTTCATGGTGACTCATCTTAGTTAGTGAAATTTGTCATACACTTGTCATAGTTAACTTCCAATTTGGTGATAGGTGTCATTTTTCGACTGATAAAATACCACCTCATAATTACTTGTATTTTTCTTTTCTAATTAGTAGGTAGGTGGCATTCTTTCTTCTAGCCAAATCACCTTCTATTTCTCATATTTCACATTCCTTTCACCACTTTTATGGTTGGTATTAAATCTTTTTATCCAACAAAATACATTTCTTGTTCAAAGCAAAAATTCTGCCTGCTCCTGCATGTTTTTTGCCTATTTTCTGCTTTTGGAGCAATCATTCTACCTGCTCCTGCGAGTAACCAAAATTACAGAAAATTAGTTAATTCTCTCATTGTTTTAGCTTAAAGACATATAATAAAATATGTATAATTCATACTTATCATGGTTGCGGTAGAGCAAATCGATGGTGAGAACACTGATGTTTGCATCGTTTGGGTCAAGACTCATTACCGACTTCCGACAAACAAGAAATATCATAAAATAGGAGAAGGCCAGGCGATTCCTTTGGCTTTGGACCTGGATAATCACCTTTCTCAAATCTTGGTAAGTTCCTTCATCTTTTCGATTTTAATTTTGTTGAAAATTGAATTAGAGTGCCATGATAGGATTTTAGGGATTAAACTTCGATTGAAATTCTCATGCTTTAGGATTAGGAATCGAAACTTTAGGATTTGAACTAAATCCAATCAATTTTGACTTTTTTGATGAATCTTGCGGAACTTGATGAACTTAGATAAATTTAAGGCGTTGATGAATGTTGTATTCTACTGTATGTTGCTGGAATCCTAGAATTTTAGATGAATTTTTGGTACAGGAATTTGGACTTGGCGGAGAAAACTGTAAAACAGTTTCTGTGGAAATTACCCCGATCGAGTAATTTCCATGGAAACTGTTAGGAATTGACAGTCACTTTGAACATGCATACATGCATGGCGGAATTTCAAAATTTTGTCCCTTATCCATAGGAACTTCTATTAGTTGCATATAAATGAATCAAATCCTTAACTAAATAAATTCTCTACTTAGGTTAGCATGCATAGGCTAGGCATTCCATAATTCTAAATTATATCCTAGCATAAATATATTTTATACTAAGCATGTTATAACTCTAAGTTATAACCTAAGCATAAAAGAAACTAAGCATGAAAAACAACCTAAGCATAATAATTATTAAGCCTAAAAATGCTTAAAGAAAAAGACCTAATAATTAAAAGAGAAAAAGAAAACTTACCAGTTGAAGCGTGCTTTGGCAGAACCCTCTTACAAAAGCCTCCAAATGTAGGATAACCTCTATGAGTATCCATACAAACCCCACCAATTGAAACCTCACAATGAGGAAGAACTGCAGAGCCTTGAGTAGCTGCTAGACCACTCTAAAATCCCACCTAAAAATATTAACTAAACGGACTCCTTAAATAATTAGGAATCCCTAATTTTGTTCTTCTAAGATGACTTGAGAAAATGCTTTAGAATCTCAAGTTAGAGCTTAAAGGAAGAACTAGTGTGTTGAAACAAGGAGGCGGAGGGGGCTTTTATATAGGGAGATGGAGAGCTCCCCCATTTAATGTGGGATCGGGAAAATCCCCATCGCACTCCTAAGCTTGGGTGGCAAGCCAAGCTAAGCTAGCTGCCCAAGCTTTGCAGCAAGCCTCTTTTGGGCTGGTCCTTTTGCACATTTGGACCCTATGAATAAATTCATATGTCCATGGAAAAAAATCCCTTTTAATGCCCGTTTCTTTTAATTTATTTATGACCCTAATAAAATTATTTAACTGTCAAAATGAATTCCTAGCTTAACCAGAAAATGATTTAATCATTTTAATCAACACATTAATTTATTTATAACCCTAATAAAATTAGTTACTGATCATAACAAATTCCTGGCTTAACCAGAAAATGACCTAATCATTTTGATCAACACTTTAATTTATTTATGACCCTAATAAAATTAGTTACCGGTCAAAATAAATTCTCTGGTCTAACCAGGTAATGGTCTAACCATTCTACATTTAATATTCTAGTAATAGAGTAAGTCTATTAATTCTTTACTCAGTTCGATGAAAGTTCTATGTGTATGACCTTATAGGATCCCGAAGTATTGAGCTGTTAAGGTTTGACCAATCCTTGTTCTATAGGAACTATTGGCTTGAGGTTCTAGACCGTGAATAGAACTCGATTACATTAAACGGCTGTAGTATGCCTCTAGCAAGGGTTCACTATCCCCCATTACTCGGAATGTCATTTGTGCTTATGACTTAATCCTAGTTAATGCAATAGTTGCCCAATGTGATGAAATCCTACCATTCTTTAAAATTAGTACCATCTGGTTTATTGGGTTCGGTTAAAGTGTTAACCCACTAATAGCAAGGTTGCTCCAAGCTATCCTAGTTTATTTACTTATTACCGAAGTATATTACTTTTTACTATAATGTGTTTTGTCTAGAAAATATTTCTATAAAACACATACTCTGGTCAGAGGTTTATAGCATATATCACTTCATCATGTGGTCAGGTACAACTCCTTAATATATCGAGAGCGATGGATTCTTTTCGACTACATAGCTTACCAACGTGTTATCAACACTATACCCATAATCACTCATGGCACCCTAAATTAATGAGTGTGTAGGAATGACTCAAAGTATAGCAATAGTACCATACAAGGTAACTAGTATCACAAGCAGAAGGATATTTGCAAAGCTACTGCATAAAGATAAACACTAACACTTTGATATATATACCAAGTGTTTATCTTATTGTGGTCTCCAATATATCTTCTACATATATCCATTTATCAAAATTAAGGCACCACCTTCAGTCTTAGGAGGTTTAACTTCTTGGACCCTTTCTAAGAAAGTTGACCACATACTAGTCTTACTGTTTCATCAATATCGTTTCTTGATGAAACCATGACTAGGGATAGTTTAGACATAGTCATAATTGCACATGAAGCAGGTCTCACTAAACATAGTCCCACTATGATATCTCTCACTTCATGCTATGTTTATGTCAAGGACTTTTGTACATAGATATCAATGAATATATTTTAACCAGTCATAATATGTATGAACACATCCATATAAATAAAAGATTAAATGCCTTTATTAATTAAACAAATTAGTCGTACTATTACATAATTAAGATATATCGCCCTAATTTCCTTAAGGGCATACATCATATCTAACAAACTCCCACTTGCACTAAGGCCAATTAGACATATTTCTTAATCCATATGCTTTAACATGTTGGTCATGTTTGACTTGTGTCAATGGCTTCGTCAGATCATCCACAAGGTTCTGATTAGTGGGGACATATTCTAATCTTTTCATCTTAGCATCAACAATCTCCCCGATTATATGATACTTTCTTAGTACATGTCTATTTTTCTGGTGAGACCGTGGTTCTTTTGCTTGAGCTATAACACCATTGTTATCATAATACAAAGTAATTAGATTAACAATCTCAGGCACTAAATTGAGATCACCAATAAATCCGTTTTACTAGATAGCTTCTTTTGCTCTTCACAATCATCAATGTACTCAAACTCTATGGTTGAATTAGCAGTAGTTTCTTGCTTAGAACTTTTCTAACATACTGCCCCTCCATTAAATACATACACAAAACCTGACTGAGACTCATAGTCATCCTTGTCAAATTGGAAACTCGCATTAGTGTAACCTCTAATTATGAGGTTACCATCTCCATATATCAAGAACTCATCTTTAGTCCTTCTCAAGTACTTAAGAATTGCCTTGATGGCCATCCAATGCTTTTTGCCTGGATCTGATTGATATCTGCTCGTAAAGCTCAAGGCTTGAGAGACATCTGGCCTACTACATATCATAGCATACATGATGGATCCTATTGCAGATGCATAAGGTATATCCTTTATGCACATTCTTTCCTGAGCTATCTTCGGACACTTAGCTTTAGATAGGTTAATCCCCTTTATCATCGGGAGATAACCTTTCTTCAAATGCTAAAGGCTGAACCTATTTAGTACCTTGTCTATAGATGTACTTTTAGAAAGACCTAACAACCTCTTGGATCTATCTCTATAGATCTTTATACCTAGTATAAATACTGCTTCTCTAAGGTCTTTATGGAGAATTTTCTTGACAACCATACTGTAATATTTTGAAGAAGTAAAATGTCGTTTCATATTAGTAGAAAGTCATCGACATATAATACTAAGAAAACAACTGCACTCCCACTAACCTTCTTGTAAACACAAGGCTCATTAATGTTTGGAGAGAAATCCAGTTCACTGATTGTCTAATCAAACCTAATATTCCCACTCTTGGATGCTTGCTTAAGTCCATAAATAGACTTTTGTAATTTGCATACCTTCTAGCCATTGAGATGTAAAACCCTCAGGCTGGGCCATATATACATCCCGATCCAAATCCCTATTCAGGAAAGTTGTTTTAACATCCATTTGCCAGATCTTATAATCATAATGAGCAATAATGGGAAAGAGTATTATTATGGATTTAAGCATGGCTACTGGTGAGAAAGTTTCATCATAGTCAATACTTTCACATCGACTATAACCTTTCGCAACCAACCTTGCCTTATAGGTAATTACATTACCGTCCATGTCAATCTTCTTCTTGAAGACCCACTTACACCCGATAGGTCTAACTTCTTCTGATGCATCGACTAAATTCCAAACTTGGTTTTTGTACATGGAATCCGTTTCTAATTTCATGGCTTTAAGCCATTTATCAGAATCTGAGCTCTTCATCACTTCATCATAGGTTCTTGGTTCATCATCCTCCATGACATATATTTCCCTATCATCAGTGATGATGAAACTATATCTTTCAGGACATTTGTGGACATGGCATGATCTTTGCAATGATTGTATTTTGACAGGTCAATCTTGGATCACACCTTCTTATGTATTTAAAACGCAGTCAATCACTTGATTGTCTAATTCTTCCTCTTAAACTTCCAGTTCAAGATTTCGCCGACTGACTTTTTCAAGTAAGTGTTCCTTTTTAAGAAAGTGAGCACTCCGAGACACAAATACCTTCCGTGCTTTGGGTTGGTAAAATAAATATCCAATAGTTTCCTTTGGATATCCAATGAATAGGAACTTGTCAGATTTAGCATCTAGCTTATCTAATGCTATCCTCTTTACTATAGCAGGACATCCCCATACTCTTAGGAGACTTAGAGATGGCCTTTTATTGCACCATCTTTCGTAAGGCATAAAATTAACTAATTTAGAGGGCACTCTATTGAATACATAAACTATGCTCTCTAGTGCATATCCCTAAAAGGATATATTGAGATCTGCTTGGCTCATCATGGACTGAACCATATATTATAAAGTCTGATTCCTCCTTTCAGATACTCCATTATGTTGGGGTGTATAAGGAAGGGTCCATTGGGGAACTATCCCATTTTCTTTTAGATAATCCTGAAACTCTTGACTCAAGTATTCTCCACCTCGATTAGATTGGAGTGCTTTAATACTTTTCTCAAGTTGTTTCTCTATTTCATTTCTGTATATTTTAAACTTTTCAAAAATTTCAGACTTGGGCTTCATTAAGTATAAATAACCATATTGTGATTAATCATCAATAAAGGTTATGAAGTAGGAGCATCCTTCTAGTGCCTAAACACTCACTGGACAACATACATCTCTATGTATAAGTTCTAATGTACTCGTGCCTCATTCACCCTTTCCAGTAAAGGGTAACTTCATCATTTTTCCTTTTAAACAAGGTTTGCAATCACCATAAGACTCTAAGTCTATTGGACCCAAGTCTTCATGCTTATGCAACTTGGTTAAGCTATCTTTGTTTATATGGCCTAAACGACAATGCCATAAGCAGAAAGATTTCTCGTTATCTAACTTTCTCTTAGCAATGCTTATATTTGAGAACATGATTTTGTAATTACTAAATATCATTTTTCATATTACAATAAAATATCATTCATAACTTTGATAACCTTTTATCAAATTGGAATAAAATTCCATGTGATGTGAAGCAGGAAATAATATTTTATAATGACAATTGAATTTCATCCTTTTACAAATTTAACCAAAATGGAAATTTCAAGTTCCTACATCAATAGTAGCCATCAAGCTCTAATGATTTTCTATAGGTACAACTCTCCTTTTTGCTAAAACTCTACTTCTCAATAATATCTATACTTTCACATGGATATACTATTCTAATTAGGTATTCCATACCAATATATAATTTCCTTGAGATGTATAAATTCTCAATATTAAACATCTTAAAGTGGAAGCTCCAAGCCTTATCTTGTCATGCTATGAGACTTTAGCCATTTTGATCTTGTTTCCAATATATCATATTGAAAATAATTGTTTTTGTTTCCAAGAAAAAATTTACAGTATTCCTTTTACTTTTCTCTTAACTTTGCTCTACGCTGCTTCAAGATTAGATATCATGTGTCCCTTTACTTCTTTAAGATATGAACCATTTAAATTTCTGACTCATTGATCTACCAATTTTCCATCAAAAATATTTTGGTTCAAATCTTCCACCATAGGAAATCCTTTCTCTAAAATGTAAAGACATAGACTTTCAAATCAATGATTTTATGATGCCCTTATAGCTAAGGTAACATGGATCCTAACATCTGACTTGATGTTTATCCTTGTCTCCTGCCAGCTACTTACACAAGGTAACAGGGATGTTAACAACCTCCAAGGTATTTTATCCTTCATGCATATCTATTTTAAGCAGAATTGCCTGCATCATGTTGTTTAGATTCTGGCTTATACAATATACATGCCAAGCAAAAGGCTTTAAGGATTATCCTCACATTTCTAAACAAACCCTTGAAGCCAAAGCCAATCAAAAGTAGTCATCAATGCAAACGTTTGTATAAGAAATAAAGATTTCAACCAAGACATAAGAAAAGAAAATTTGTTTAGACTTTAGGTTAGACCTTTTAATTAACTTGAATTGTTATATATATTGCATTTCCGTTAAACTTTTATTCAATAATTTAATTTTTACTTTGCTATAGAAACATATATAAGCACTATCTTATATATTAGAAATAAATGCATCCATTTTTAATCCCCTCTTGATCAATTCAAGTTGCACCGATATAGGTTCCTAGGTAGGAGAGGTGCCCTATGGGAAGTAGAAACCAAGTCCAATCCTTGCCAGAACAAACACGGGCACAAACTCAAATACCATGAATCCTCTTAAACTAATAAATTTTGTTCTTTCAATTTATGTAAATTAACAGCATCTATAACCCTTATAACTTATATGATTTATTGAGTCATTGATAATTTTGAGTAAGTTGAGCAGACTTATTCAAAATTATCTATATCCATTTTCTAACCTTGAAATGAAAGCCTAAGTTCATCTATTATTCCAACCAATTTAATAAACTTTAAATCATTTCATGTAGAAAATAAAATTCAGTTCGCTTCTAGCTTAATTATGCACTAAATATGCAAGCATTGATACCACTGTTAGGAACTGCCAATCCCTTTGAACATGTATAACAGGCATGGAGAAATTTCAAAATTTTGTCCCTGTCCCTAGAAACTCCTCTTAGTTGCATATAAATTAATTAAAGCCTTAACTAAATAAATTCTCTACCAAGGTTAGCATGCATAGCTAGGCATAGCATAATTCTAAATTATATCCTAGCATAAATAAATTTTATACTAAGCATGTTATAACTCTAAATTATAACCTAAGCATAAAATAAACTAAGCTTACAAAACAACCTAAGCATAATAATTATTTAGTCTAAAAATGCTTAAAGAAAAAGACAGAATAATTAAAAGAGAAAAAGAAAACTTACAAGTTGAAGCGTGCTTTGGCAAAACCCTCTTGCACAAGCCTCCAAATGTAGGATAGCCTCTAAGAGTATCCATATGAACCCCACCAACTAAAACCTCCCAATGAGGAAGAACGATAAAGCCTAGAGTAGCTGCTAGACAACTCTAAAAGCCCACTCAAAAATATTAACTAAAGGGACTCCTTAAATAATTAGGAATCCCTAATTTTGTTCTTCTAAGTTGACTTGAGAAAATGCGTTAGAATCTCAAGTCTGAGCTCAAAAGAAGAACTGGTGTGTTGAAACAAGGAGGATTATATAGGGAGAGGGAGAGGACCCCCATTTAATATGGGATAGGGAAAATGCCCATCCTATCCCTAAGCTTGTGCCACAAGCCAAACTAAGATTATCGCCCAAGCTTGGCGTAAGGCAAGCCCATGGCCGTAAGCTTGGGCTTGCGGCCCATGTTGCAAGCCCAGCTTATGGAAAGGCCCTTTTGGGTTGGCCATTTTGCACATTTGGACCCTAAGAATAAATTCATATATCCATGGCAAAAATCTCTTTTAGAAACCATCCGTTCGGCTAATTTCCACAGAAGATAGATTTTTTTATTTTTTTTGCCTTTTGCACTGGAACTTGATTTTTTTTTCCGTCTTTGTAGGTGCACAAACATGATGGAGGTCCCATTCAATTCGCCTATAAGTGGTATGCTAAACTTATGCCGAGTACAAATTCGATCATTGATCAGACTTGCATCGGTCGGTTGGTGCAAAGGGTTTCTTACCACAAGAATTATGGCTATCCGCATTTGGAGAATGAGATTGTCTCAACTTTGTTGAGTAGGTGGTTGGATACGACTCATACGTTTCACTTTAAGTTTAGGGAGTTTACGATCACTCCAGTGGATGTCTGCGCTATCACTGGTATTCCTTTCGATGGGACCATTATCCACTTTAACAACTGCCTTTCGATCTCGAATGTTGATGCTAATTTTGTAGAAAGACTCATTGGTTTTGTCGATCGTCTGAGGCAAGGTAAAATTTTGATAGCCAAGTTGATGGATTATTGGACGGGTAATGCGCATCCTCAAGATCGTCCTAGGCAAGTAGCAAGGGCTTTTCATATTGTGGTTCTATTTTGGTACTTCTTTCCTTTTGGAGCATCAACTATGAACCTCAATCTTTTGACAAGTCTGATTGACCTGGATATTTTTGATTCTTACGCCTGGGGAAGAGCCGCATTGGCATTGATGTACCACACTCTTGATCAATGCATAAGGAATAGAAACCATCAGTTCAAGTCTTCTTTGATTGAACTTGGGGTGAAATTTTAAATTCTAACCTAGATGCTCTTTATACTCAGACTGCTTTCTGATTTTTGCTTATGCATATTTGGTTGTATGAGATAAACAACTTGGATATGATGTCGCAGGTTAGGACATTGGACCACCCACCCTTACTTTCCATGTTTTCCTGACTTATTCAAAGGTTGGGATAAGGAAGGTCATGATAAGATTTTGACTGGCCTTCGAGAGCTTAATAAGACTATTGCAAGCCTCTAAGTTTAATTTGTCATTCTTTTGCTGAAATTGGTTTCTGAACTGATTATTTCTTTTGTTGTGCAAGTCATCACATCGCCTTGGCTCATAGAGGAAGTTTTAGAGGATGATTGGACCGATGAGATGAAGACTGCCATACCTTTTGTCTATAAGCGCTTGATCATAGAGAGTTCTCATTCGTAAGAGTAGTACTTGGGAGAGTGGATTGTCGGATGTGATCTCGAAACTCATTATCGATTAGTCTCACCTGAGCTTCCTACTTGGCTATTCTTTCTTGGTGGTGCCCCTAGGTATGATGACCAGTGTGGGAATGGGGTCTAGGTGATGCTGGCGAATGTAACTGGCCTATTTAATGAGTTCTGCAAGAGACTGCTGGGATGGCCAGCTATTGATCTTGAACCGGTTGAGGCACATGGTGGTGGTGATGGGCCTGGGGGCCCTTCTTGGAATGAAAAGGTAAAAGATTACCTTTTCATGAATTATTTAAGCATGATTGCCAATGTGTTTTTGAGATTGTTCTCTTCCTATTTTAGGGTGACTACCAGGGTCAAAAGAGGGGTAGAGGTGTTAGTGTCAGCAGTTCTAGGTCTTCATCTTCAGCAGGTCAAGACCAAGGCATAGTGACTGGTCACAAGATTTTTTATATTAGCTGGATGTATATGTCCCTCTTCAATACTAAAGGCATCATTTATAACCATGTGATCGAACCAAGTCAAGAGTTTGAGTTGCTTTATTCGCCTCCCAATACTACTCATGTAAGAAATTTCAAGATATCCAATTTTTATTGAACTATGTCTGACAAGTTAGATCCTTTATTCCATGTTCCTGTGGAGGACATCATTAGGGATGGAAGGATGATCCTTGCCGTGGATCAGGTCATACAGAATGATAATTTCACTATAAGGGTACATCTTTTCCTAAAATGTAATGATATGTAAATGAATGAATGCAATGTGATGCAATGCAATGCAATGCATGTGACATATATTAGTTTTTATTTGTAGGTTCATATACAGATGTTGTCTTTGGAGAATGAAGATTTGCGCCAATCAGTGGCACATTATAGGAGTACTGGCGGTGGTCAGGCCAGAGCTATTATCCTATTTGATTCATTCACTTATCCTTATTCACGTTTCCCTCATGGTGATCACGAGCAGTAGATGTAGATCTTCTCTTTTTTAGCTGCTAGGCATTTGATTTTTGGCCATATGTAGGGCCTTCTTTTGAGTGCGTTGATACAATCTTCTTTTATTTTAATGCTTGAACTATTTGAACAATTTGAATAACCATCGAACATTTAGCATAATTTTTTTCTGCATGATTTCGAGTTTATTGGGGTAATCTGCCAGATTTTGGCAGATTGCCTCGTAAACTATGTATGGCAAACTGTCGCATTTGAGGCTCTCTTTATTGACATCACAATGAATGACAATAAAGATTTTCAAATTATCTTAAGAAGCTACTTCAATTCTCTTAGCAAAAGCAAATGAGATTTGTTGAAGCCTTGTGGCTTACATCATATGAGAATTTATCATCTAATATTCATTCATCAGTCTCTGCTAGATGCCGCGATTAGCTTTTGGGATTTAGTAGATAATGTCTTTTGGTTTGGGAATTAGGAACTTTTCCCTATGTATGAAGAATTTTGTGCCATTTTGAAAACTCCTTGCGACTAGATGACAGTAGTCCTTACTCGAAATGTTTCTTACTCTAGCAGACTACTGAACTGCTTCAAGCTTTTGGACTGTTATAGGTAGAGGTTGATTGAAGGTTCTGGATTAATTTTTTTAAAGGCTCTGAATATGTGTCAGAAGTTGATTCCTTCTAATGTAAGCTGGCTGCTGCTCATGTATATACTGTTACTAGGTCAATATCTATGTGAAACTAGCACTGCAATTTATAGTTTTGTGCTTGTTCCTATGATTGATCAAATGCTAGAAGGTGCTTCTCTAATAAATATAGTCCTAGCCGAGACTCTAGATTATATGTGATCTGTCCATTATGGAGGAGTTAATGCTCTTAGAGAAAGTAGACTTCTCTTGCAGTTGTGGCTCTTTGACAAACTGGGTATCTTGAGTGTTCATGAGACAAGGTTTGATCCAAGTGGATTCTAGGCGTGATTCTCATTAGTTCAGGATGCGGAGAATTATAAGGAACACACCAACTATATGATAGCTGAATGGGTTGACATGATACAATCGCATATTATTATGGGGATTCACTGGATCTGTTCCTGGTGCGAGATTTCTCATGTGGCAACATTTACTGCTTTTGGAGGTGTGATGCTCTTGGGCTTAAATGATAGTACCTTCTATTTGCCTGGACGTTTGTGTAGGCAATACAGCTGACCTCAAAGGTTCCAAGAATTATTGTGCTCTGCCAAATATCTTGATTTCAGCTACACATTGCACTGCAGGTTCTTGGAGCTTATGAGATTTCTTGCAAGCCTAACTTGCGAGATATCTCGCATTGGGCTTTTCCCAGCGCTGCCAAAGGCAGTGCTGGTAAGCCCAGCCCTGTGGGCCTCTACGAGTGCCGCACTGCGGCACTTGAAAGCCCACGGTGTGAGATTTCATGCACTGAATGTGTCGCAAATCCTGCAGCCCATTTGCTCCAAAATCGTCCAATGATTTTCTATCGGGTCCAACCCATTCAAAAAAATTATCTTTTAATCCCTTTTAAATAAATATTTATTTTTCGACCCTAATAGATTAGTTATCGGTCAAAAATAAATTTCTTGGTCTATCAAAATGAACTAATCATTTTTAACCAAACAAATAATAATCCAATTATTATTTATATTATATTTTCGTAATAGAATAAATCTATTAGCTCTTTACTTAGTCCGATGAAGGTCCGATGTGTGTGACCTTATAGGATCCCGAAGTATTGAGCTGTTAAGGCTCAACTAACCCTTGTTCTAATAAAACCATTGGCTTGAGGTTGTAGACCATAAATAGAACTCGATTACCTTAAATGACTGTAGTACGCCTCTAGCAAGGGTCTAATATCCCCCATTACTCGGAACGCCATTTATGCTTATGACTGAATCCCATTTAATGCAATAGTTTGTCCAATGCGATGAACTCCTTCCATTCTTTAATATTAGTATCATCTGGTTTATAGGGTTTAGTTAAAGTGTTAACCAACTAATAGCAACATTGCTCCAAGCTGTCCCAGTTATTAACTTATTACCAAAGTATATTGCCTTTTACCTTAGTGTGTTTGACTAGAAACCATTTCTATCAAACACATACTATAACCAGAAGTTTATGGCAATCATCACTTCAACAAGTGGCCTAGTACAACTCTTCAATTTATCCAGAGCGATGGATTCTTTTCAACTACTCAGCTTACCAATGTGTTGTCAATACTATACCCGTAATCACCCTTAACACCCTAAATTAATGAGTGTGTAGTAATGACCCAACGTATAGCAATAGTACCACACAAGGTAACTAGTATCTCAAGTATGAAAATATTCGCAAAGGTTATTGCATGAAGATAAACACTAACACATTGATATATATACCAAGTGTTTATCTTACTGCGGTATCCAATATATCTCTCAGATACATTCATGTGTCAAACTTAAGGCACCACTTTCAGTCCTTAGAAGATTAACTACTTGGACACTTTCTAAGAAAGTTGATCACATGCTAGGCTTTCTGCTTCATCAATATCCTTTCTTGATGAAACTATGACTAGGGATAGTTTAGACATAATCATAATTGCACATGAAGCAGGTTCCACCAAATATAGTGTAACTATAAATTCTCTGACTTCATGCTATGATACGTCAAAGACTTTTATATATATACATCGATAAATATATTTTAACCAGCTATAATATATATACAAACACATTGATATAAACAAAAGATTAGATGCCTTTACTGATTGAACAAAATATTCGTACTATTACATAATTAATATATATCGCCCTAATTGCGTTAAGGGCATACATCATATCCAACAAACTCCCACTTGCACTAAGGCCAATTAGCCATATGTCTTAATCCATATGATTTAACATGCTGTTCATGCTTGACTTGAGTCAATGGCTTCGTCACACCATCCGCGAGGTTCTGATTAATGGGAACATATTCTAGTCTTATTATCTTAGCATTAACAATCTCCTTTATTATATGATACTTTTTGGATACATGTCCATTTTTCTGATGAGACCATGGTTCCTTTGCCTGAGCTATAGCACCATTGTTATCACAATAAAAAAGTAATTAGATCAACAGCCTCAGGCACCACACCGTGATCTCCAACAAATCCCTTTAATTAGTCAGCTTCTTTTACTGCTTCGCATGCAATAATGTATTCAGATTCCATTGTTGAATCAGCAGTAGTTTCTTGCTTGGAACTCGTCCAACATACCGCCTCTCAATTTAACACATACATAAAACTTGACTACGACTTGAAGTCATCCTTGTCAGATTGAAAACTCGTATTAGTGTAACCTCTAATTATGAGGTCACCTTCTCCATAAAACCAGAACTCTTCTTTTATCCTTCCCAAGTACTTAAGAATTGCCTTGATGGCCATCTAGTGCTTTTCACCTCGATCTGACTGATATCTACTCATAAAGCTTAGAGCCTGAGAGACATCTGGCATAGTACATATCATATCATACATGATGGATCCTATTGCAGATGCATAGGGTATATCCTTCTTACACATTCTCTCCTGAGCTGTCTTCGGACACTTAGCTTTAGATAGGTTAATCCCCTTTGTCGTCGGGAGATAACCTTTCTTCGAATGCTCAAGGTTAAACCTATTTAACACCTTGTCTATATATGTACTTTGAGAAAGACCTAACAGCTTCTTAGATCTATCCCTATAGATCTTTATACCTAGTATAAATGCTGCTTCACCAAGGTCTTTCATGGAGAATTTTCTTGACAACTATTTTTTAACATTTTGAAGAAGAGAAATACCGTTTCCTATTAGTAGAATATCATCGATATATAATACTAAGAAAATGATTGCATTCCAACTAACCTTCTTGTAAACACAAGGCTCATTAACTTTTGGACAGAAATCTAGTTCACGGATTGTCTGATCAAACCTTATATTCCAACTCCTGAATGCCTGCTTAAGTCTATAAATGGATTTTTGTAGCTTGCATACCTTCAAGCCATTCGGAGATGTAAAACCCTCCGGTTGTGTCATACACACATCTTGGTCTAAATCCCCATTCAAGAATGATGTTTTAACATCCATCTGCCAGATCTCATAATCGTAATGAGTAGCAACGGTGAGGAGTATCCTTATGGATTTAAGCATGGCCACCGATGAGAAAGTTTCATCATAGTTGATACCTTCACATTGACTATAACCTTTCACTACCAACCTTGCTTTATAGGTAATTACGTTACCGTCCATGTCAGTCTTCTTTTTGAAGACCTACTTGCACCCAATCGGTCTAACCTCTTATGGTGCATCAACTAAATTCCAAACTTAGTTCTCATATATAGAATCCATTTCTGATTTCATAGCTTTCAGCCATTTATCAGAATCTAAGCTTTTCATTGCCTCATCATATGTCCTTGGTTCATCATCCTTCCTAAGATATAGTTCCTTATCATCAGTGATGATAAAACTATATCTATTGGGACCTTTATAAACATGACCTGATCTTCGCAATGATTGTGTTTCGACAGGCTGTTCTTGGATCACACTTTCTTGTATATCTAAACAGGGTCAATCAGCTGATTGTTTGTTTTTTCCTCTTGAACTTACGGTTCAATATTGCTCCCACTGACTTTTGTAAGTAAGTGTTCCTTTTCTAAAAATTAAGCATTTTGAGACACAAATACCTTCTGTGCTTCAGGTTGGTAAAATAGATATCCTATAGTTTCCTTTGGATATCCAATGAATAGACACTTATCAGATTTATTATTTAGCTTATCTGACGCAATCCTCTTTACCATAGCAGGATAGGCCCACACTCTTAAGTGACTTAAAGATGGCCTTTTATTACACCATCTTTTATAAGGTGTAAAATCAACTGATTTAGAGTGTGCTCTGTTTAAAACATAAACCGCGCTCTCTAGTGCATATCCCCAAAAGGATTTACTGAGATTTGCATGGCTCATCATGGACCAAACCATAACTAATAAAGTTTGATTGATCCTTTCTAACACTCCATTGTGTTGGGGCATATAAGGAGAGGTCCACTTGGGAACTATCCCATTTTCCTTTAGATAATCCTAAAACTCCTGACTTTAGTATTCTAAACCTCGATCTGATCGAAGTGTTTTAATACTTTTCTCAAGCTGTTTCTCTACTTCAGCTCTGAATAGTTTGAACTTTTCAAAACTTTTAAACGTAAGCTTCATTAAGTATAAATAACCGTATTGTGAAAAATCATCAATAGAGGTTATGAAGTAGGAGTATCCTCCTAGTGCCTAAACACTCATTGGACCACATACATTAGTATGTATAAGTTCCAATGTACTTGTGGCCCGTTCACCCTTTCCTTGAAAGGGTACCTTTGTCATTTTTCCTCTTAAACAAGGTTCACAATAAACATAAGACTCCAACTCTATTAGGCCTAAGTCTCCACATTTATGTAACTTGGTTAAGCGATCTTTGTTTATGTGGCCTAAACGACAATGCCATAAGAATTCTCATTATCTAATTTAACTTTCTTCACATGGTTTATATTAAAAACTTCTATTTTAGTATCAAGAACATAAATGCCACCTTTCAACATCCCATAACCATATAGAACATTATTCAAATGAATCTGACAATTGTTATTCGAAAATAAAATTTTAAATCCTTCTACTGCTAAACACGCAATAGATACAATATTCTTAGTAACACTTGGAATGTAGTAACAACTATTTAAAACTAAAACAAGTCCACTTGGAAGCTTCCTACGGCTAATGCAGCAACTCTGGCTCCATTACTCATACGCATGTCCATCTCCCCTTTTGTAAGTCTTCTACTGTTCCCTAGTCCCTGCACAGAAGTACATATATGAGAACCACAACCAGTATCTAATACCTAAGTGGATTCACGAGGAAAAGTAGCAAAGTTTTCAATTACAAACATACCTGAAGTAGATTCCTCTGCAGTCTTCTTCTTCAAATGCTCAGAAATAGGAGCTTTGCAATCCCTCTTCCAATGTCCCGATTTCCCACACTAGAAGCAGACATACTTAGATGTCTTCTTTTCTTTCTTCTTTTTACTGATTCTTTTCTTGGCACCTAGTGCCTGGTTCCTCTTCTTAGAAGCCTTGCCTTTCTCAACCAACAGTAGAGGTTTCTAATCTTTCTTGATATGAGGTTCTACTATTTTTAGCATGTTGATTAATTTAGGGATAGTAGAATTAATCTTGTTCATGTAATAGTTAGTCACAAAGCCTGAGTAACTATCTATCAAGGACATCAACACAAGGTCAATGCTCAAGTCATGATTCATCTCGAATCCTAATTGATTTAGCTTCTCAAGGTATCCTAAGAGTTTCAGTACATGCTGAGAGGTAGAGGATCCAGCCTGCATCTTGGTTCTAAAAAGGAGCTTAGAGGTCTCATACCTCTCTGTCCTTTCTCGCTCTGAAAAGAGCACTTCAAGATGGAGAACCATGTCCTCCAAGGGCATGTTCTCATGTTGTTTCTGAAGCTCAGCATTCATTGACCCCAACATGATACACATGGCAGTCTCACAATCTTTCTTGTTCTTCAACCAGGCCTTATGTTCTATATGATCCTCAACATCAAGCTCAACAGGGAAAATTTCACTTAGAACATAGGCAATTCCCTCGAATCTGGGAATTATTCGCACAGCTTGAAACCAATCAGAAAAGTTCGAGCCATTCAATTTGATGTCAAGTAACATATGGAGATTAACGTTGGAAGTCATTTTCAACCTAAGATATAAGAAAAGAAAAAGAGTTTAGATAATAGTTTAAGTACATTCATTTAATATAAGGTCTTTTAATTAAATACATTTGTCCTACTAATTTCTTTGAAATTTTCAATAGCTCATTCTATTGAATTCGGGAATTTTAGCCTAGCTAAATTTCCTAGTAGGTAGCATCTATAACTAGTCTATTATAACTCCCAATGTTATAAGTCAAGTCACAATAGTAAGTTATAGTTGGAATCCCATTCCATTTGCATCGTATGCAATTGCTAATTCATTCAAGTTCCCTAATCCCAAGGGACGTGTGCTCTTATATTAGCATCTCCTTGAATATGTCTCAGACCTGAGCCTTGCCCCCAATATTATGGTGGACTACCCCAGTTCCATTATGGCAGACCCTATCCTAAAATTTACAACCAATCAATGTGGACTAGAAGGAATGCTTTACGTAGCACTTTGATAGCCCAAAGAGACCATATTATAAATTTGAGTAAGGAAGACTATAACTTGCCTTAATATATTTACTTTAGGGTTTCATTGGTGTTAAACGTCCCACCCAATCTAGGATTTTATCAGATGGACATATTTATAATAACTTGTATTAAATCAGGGAATTTTAGAATTAATTTATAAGGTCTAATCTTAGGTGGGTTCTAGCTCTTTATTATAAGTATTCCATCAACCTAGATTATATGCAAAATAATTAACATTTTTATTTGTTATATTTATATTGTATTTCTTTAAGCTTTTATTCAATAAATTTAATTTTTACTTTGTTATAGAAACATATAAAAGCACCATCTTATATACTAGAAATAAATTAGACCATATTTAATCCCCGGTTGGTCAATTCAAGTTGCACCGATATAGTTTCCCAGGTAAGAGAGGTGTCCTTGAAGTGAGTAGACACCAAGTCCAATCCTTAGCAGAACAATTACCGGGACAAACTTGAAGACTAATTGATTCTCTTGAACTAATAAATTTTATTCTTCCAATTCATGTAAATTGGATGCATCTATAACCCATGTAATTTAAATAAATTATTAAAACTTGTATAATTTGATTAAATTGAGCAGGCTTGTTCGAAATTATTCATAAGCATTTTCTAACCTTAAAATGAAAAGCACAAGTTCATATACATTATTTCAAACAATTAAATAAAAAATAATCATTTTAAATAGAAAATAATATTTACTTCGCTTCTAACTTAATTATGCACTAAATAGGCAGGCTCTGATACCACTGTTGGGAACTAACAGTCAAATTAAACATGCATAATAGGCATGGCAGAAATTTAAAATTGTGTCCCTGTCCCCATGAACTCCTAATAGATGCATATAAATTAAATAAAGCCTTAACTAAATAATTCTCTACCTACGTTAGCATGCAAAGGGCTAGGCATGCCATAATTCTTAATTATATCCTAGCATGTATATTTTATGCTAAGCATGTTATAACTCTAAGCTATAATCAAAGTATAAAATAAACTAAGCATGCAAAACAACCTAAGCATATTATTAAGTCTAAAAACGCTTAAATAAAAAGACCTAATAATAAAAAGAGAAAGAAGAAAACTTACCAATTGAAGCATACTTTAGTAGAACCTCCCTGCACAAGCCTCCAAGCGTAGGATAACATCTATAAGTATCCACAAGAACCCCACCAACCAAAACCTCCTGAGAGGAAGAACTAAGGAGCCTCGAGTAGTTGCTAGACCACTCTAGAAGCCCCACTCGAAGATATAGACTAGAGGTTCCCGAATAAATTCAGGCTCCTCAAAAAGAATTATGCTTGGGCTTGGTGCAATTTGAAAAGGAGAACTTGAGTGCTATTTATAGGCTTGGGGCAAAATTGCTCCCCTTTTTCCGATGTGGGAAGCATATCCCACACGCAGATTTGACCTGCGGGGCTTAGAGCCCCGCAGGTTCTACTCGCGAGCACAGGGTGCATATTATACTGTGCCTCTCACAAGCTGGGCTTCCTAAGCACTGCCAAAAGCAGCACTGGGAAGCCCAGCCTTATGGGCCTCTGTGAGTGCCGCAATGCGGCACTTGCAAGCCCACGGTGTAGGATTTCGTGCACTGGACATATCGCGAATCCCGCAGCCCATTTGCCGTCCAAAATCATCCATCAATTTTCTATCGGGTCCAACCTATTCAAAAAAATTCTCTTTTAATCCCTTTTAAATAAATATTTATTTTTTGACCCTAATAAATCAGTTACCGCTAAAAAATAAATTCCATGGTCTATCAAAATGAACTAATCATTTTTAACCAAATAAATAATAATGTAATTATTATTTATATTATATTTTCGTAATAGAATAAATCTATTAGTTCTTTACTTAGTCCGATGAAGGTCTAATGTGTGTGACCTTATAGGATCCCGAAGTATTGAGCTATTAAAGCTTAACCAACCCTTGTTCTAATAGAACCATTGGCTTAAGGTTCTAGATCGTGAATAGAACTCGATTACCTTGAATGACTGCAGTACACCTCTAGCAAGGGTCTACCGTCCCCTAGTACTCGGAACGTCATTTATGCTTATGATTTAATCCTGATTAATGCAATAGTTCTTCCAATGCGATAAACTCCTTCCATTCTTTAATATTAGTACATCTGTTTTATAGTCAGTTAAAGTGTTAACCCACTAATAGCAAGGTTGCTCCAAGCTATCCCAGTTATTAACTTGTTACTGAAGTATATTTCCTTTTACCATAGCATGTTTGACTAGGAACCATTTCTATCAAACACATACTCTGATCAGAAGTTTATGGACTCATCACTTCAACAAGTGGCCAGGTACAACTCCTTAATATATTTAGAGCGATGGATTCTTTCTAACTACTTAGCTTACCAATGTATTGTCATTGTAATCACCTGTAACAACCTAAATTAATGAGTGTGTAGTAATGACCCCAAGTATAGCAATATTTCTACACAAGGTAACTAGTATCTCAAGTATGAGGATATTTGCAAAGCTTATTGCATGAAGATAAACACTAACACATTGATATATATACCAATTATTTATCTTACTACAGTCTCCAATATATCTCCTAGATATATTTATGTGTCAAACTTAAGGCACCACCTTCAGTCCTTAGGAGCTTAACTGCTTGGACCCTTCCAAGAAAGTTGACCATATGCTAGTCTTTCTACTTCGTCAATATCCTTTCTTGATGAAACTATGACTAGGGATAGTTTAGACATAATCATAATTGCACATGAAGCAGGTTCCACCAAATATAGTCCAACCTTAATTTCTCTAACTTCATGCTATGATACGTTAAGGACTTTTGTATACATACATCAATGAATATATTTTAGCCAGCTGTAATATATATATATATATATATATATATATATATATATATATATATATATATATATATATATATATATATATATATATATAACACATTGATATAAACAAAAGATCAATTGCCTTTATTGATTAAACACAATATTCGTACTATTATATAATTAAGATATATCTCCCTAATTGCCTTAAGGGCATACATTATATCCAACACTTAATTTAAAACTCTTTTTATTTTCTGCTTTGTTTTCAATACTCTCTTTGTGTTTAAATTGCAATTTATTTCAATTCTCTTTGATTTCGCTTTTAGTTTCAAGTTCTTTATTTTCAATCGCTATTTATTTTCAATTCTATTTTTAATCCACATAATTTATTTAATGTCTTTTTATATCTGTTTATGCTTTACTTGAATCATGTCTAGCTAATTCTTTTATGACTTCACCAAGTAAGCATCAAGGCTGAGTTAGTAGTGTGAGAGCTGAACTTGAATACCACTATCCGCAAGGCGACCTATTTACCAATCTCAGTACTTTAAGGGTTTTCTGGTAAGAATATCACTAAGTCTTGGTGCTGACCTGATCATCCATTTGGTAAGTCTTTGTGATTATTATTAATTCTTATTCTTGCATCAGTAAGTGTGCCTAAAAAGGAATAGAGTAATGATAGTCTCCATCAAGACTGGAGAGAGGTAATATTATGCCTGTTGGGAGTGCTTCACTACCTGTCAGTAAGGGTTTAGGATTTTCAAGAATTTATTGCTATTCATTGGCGAACTCCTTGGCGTGATGATGAGAGTCACGATGAGTAAGAGAGAGATCATAGCGCGAAGTCCAGTCTCCGTATGCTGTAGGGAAGAGTTGCTAGTACTATACGGTGCATGAGTACTAGTATAACTAAATCTTGGTCCCGGTGCAATTTATATCTAGTTCTATGATCACTACGATGCTTTATCTTTCTCTGATTTGGTCTGGTCAGTGTCTTCCATTGATTTTATTCCTACTAAATTTAGTTTTCATTTACAAATACCCAAATAATCCGCTCTTAAGTCATGCTATTTGTCATCTAATAAAAATAACTAGGTTAAATACCGTTCCTTGTGGGATTGACCTCTGCTTGCTACTAAGTACTAGTTTGTTTTGTGTAGGGATTTATTTTTTGTGCGCTCGACAACCATCAAATTTTGGTGCCATTATGGGGGAGCGGTTCCTTTTGACTAGTTATTTTTTATGAATTACCAGAGCCATGGGTCATGGCAACAAATTTTTCTATGATCAGAGATAGAAAGATTAAACAGAGCTCGCGTTAAGCAAGCTTATGAACATAGAGAATCTCAACATCAAGCAGAATCTTTAATTGGACCTAATGACGACACTATCCATTTAGGAAGACTGTTTGACGATCCAAACGACTCAGATTGAAAACCTGAAACAGCCATCATGACCATGGCTAACCAAGAGCAGTCAATCTGAGACCTTAAACTTCTCGGTGGATCAAAAACCACTTTGTATCACTTATCTGTTCGAGACTGATGACAAAAACTTTGAGATGAGATCTAGGTTTGTCTATAGCTTAACTAAATTCATCGGAAGGGCCACTGATGACCCTTATAAATATTTGTTGAAGTTCCATTTGACAGTTTGTTCTATGAAGTCACCGAAGGTTGATCTAGACCTTGCAAAATTGAAGTTCGTTGCTTTTTCTCTTCAGGACTTAGCTAATCACTAGTTTTGTCCTTTGAAACTAGGATCTATTGCATGATGAGACCAGATATCAAGAGTCTTTCTTGATAAGTATTTTCCAGCATTGATAGTTACCACCTTGAAGAGGCAGATATGTTCTACCAAAATGAAAGACATGGAATGTCTCCATGAGTATTATGAGCGATTCCAGCACCTTTTGGTAGCTTGACCACCTGACGGGTTCACTAAATAGGCCTTAGTCCAAACTTTCGATGAAGGGCTCCTGTTCTCTCGGCGTGCTATCATGGATGTCGCTTTTGGAGGTGCTCTCATCAACAAGACCCCAACCCAAGCTTGGGAACTAATAAGGGCTATGTCTAAAACCACTCAATAATTTACCGATCGTGAAGGGAAATCTACTTCAAGAGCAGTCAATGGGATCAGTTCTTATGATCTCAATGACAAACTAGAAAGACTCATTGAACTTGTATACAAGATAGCTATTTAGACCGAGGTCGCGAAAGAATGTGAACTTTGCAAAAAGACCAACCATGCTACTAAAGAGTGCTCTAGCAATGGAGACCCTGAATTTGAACAAGTCAATGCCATGGGGAACTATAGTAACTATAGGAACTATGACAACAATAGTAACTATAGTAATTAGGGGAATAAACAGCCTTACATTTCACCACCACAGAGGAATCAGATCATGGAGAGATCGACCATCACTCGCATGGGGAAATAATGACCGCCAACAACTACAAGGACCACAGAATTAGCTCGTCACGAGAAATCAACAGAACATGATCATACCAAGACCTTCTCAATAAGTCTACATCCAGTACAACCCACCTCATTAACCATAACAGAATCCTTATAACCTTTTCACCACTCTTGCTGAGGGTTCGAATAAATAAATTGAGCTAGTAGACGATTGGATATAGGGACTACAAGGTAACTTTTCAAACTTGGAAAGGCATATGCCCTAGATAGCTTGCACTCTCTCTAAGATCATGAACATGGGGAGACTTCTGTCTCAAACGGAGGACAATTTTAGGGAGAATATTAGCGCAATCACGTTGAGAAGTGAAAAAGAGGTCCAATAGAAACCACTAAGAGCAAAAATGGAGGATAAAGTCATTGTGATTCCCGATAACAAAGAGGAACCAATGGTTTCTACTAAGGCTAGACCTCCTTTTCCAGAGAGACTAATAAAGTCCAAGAAGATGAAAGAGAAGAAGGAAATCTTTGAGACATTGAGGAAAGTTAAGATCAACATCCCACTAGGCGAAATTCCTCAAGGAGATGTGCACCAACAAGTAGAAGCAACATGACCTAGATAAGGTCATGATAGGGGAGAATGTATCTACTATGATCCAACACAAGTTACCCCTTAAGTTGAAGGACCAGGGAATGTTCACGATCAATTGCACCATAGGCCATGTTGGGATTCAAAGGGCTATGTGTGATCTCAGTGCATCTATTAATGTCATGCCTTCCTCTATCTACCAGCGGATCTCAGCCAACCACAACATGCCTCTCAAGGAGTCCAAGATTGTCTTGCAGCTTATAGATCGCTTTACTCGGATGGCATTTTGGAGGATATATTGGTCAAGGTAAATGATTATGTTTTTCCCACTGACTTTTATATTATTGATATATGTCATGTAGATAAGAAAGGGAACTCAGATTTGCTTCTAGGGAGACCATTCTTGAGCACTGCCAAGACTAAGATCGATGTACACAATGGTTCTCTCACTATGGAGTTCAACAGGGAAGTAGCCACTTTTAATGTTTATGATGCCATGAATACCCCGGAAGAAGATTCAAGCCTATGCAATATTGATAGTCTTGATGCTGTCATTCAATAATTTTTTTAAGCTTAATCTCTCAGACGTGTATTTTGTCACACTAAATGAGGAACTTGACATCGAGACTCTTGATGATACTAATTTCGATGAGAAAGTGAAAGAGGCTATTCACAATATCCATACACTTCAACCTATGGCGAGACCAAGACCAATACTTATTCTACCACCTTTCTAGAAGCTCACTCCTTCCATTGCCTAACCACTGGAGCTTGAACTTAAAAGTTTTCCAAGAACCCTTAAGTATGCTTTCTTGGGGGATAATGATACGCACCCGATGATCATTTCTAATAAATTGAGTCTTGATGAAGAAAAGTTAATCGTTTCCTTGCTCTAGCAACATAAGGAGGCATTTGGGTAGACTATAGCTGATATCAAGAGGATTAGTCCTACACTTGCATGCATAAAATCAAACTAGTGGAAAATACTAAGACCTGTCGCCAACCATAAAGGAGACTCAATCCTCTCATGATGGAAGTTGTGAAGAAGGACGTGATCAAGATCACGGAGGCTAACCTCATCTACTCCAAAGGCTAACCTCATCTACTCCATCTCTGATAGTGAGTGGGTTAGACTAATTCAAGTTGTTCCAAAGAAGAAATGGATCACGGTGATAACAAACAAAGCAGGAGAATCAGTCCTGATGAGAATACTAAATGGATGGAGAGTTTGCATTGACTACCGCAAGCTTAATGCCGCAACTAAGAAGGACCATTTTCCACTGTCATTCATTGATCAAATATTGGAGAGACTAGCAGGTAAATCTCATTTCTACTCTCTTGATAGAATATCAGGTTTCTATCAGATCCTAATAGCACTAGAAGATCAAGAGAAGATAACTTTCACACATCCCTTTAACACCTTTGCTTACAAACGGATGCCTTTTAGTCTCTACAATGCTCCCACCACATTCCAGAGGTGTATGGTAAGTATCTTTTCTAATTACATTGAGAGGATCAATAAAGTCTTCATGGATGATTTTATAGTGTATAGTGACTCTTTCGACGCATGTCTCAATAACCTTGGTAAGATCCTTAAACAATGTATTGAATCTGACTTAGTACTTAACTATGAGAAATGCCACTTTATGGTAGAACAAGGTATGATATTGGGTCATGTTATATCTAAGAAAGGTATTGAGGTAGATAAAGCTAAAATTGATGTTATTCAATCGTTACCTTACCCTACTTCTATAAAGGAAGTTAGGTCTGGCATGCAGGTTTTTATCACAGGTTCATCAAGAACTTTTCAAAGATCACCAAGCCCCTATCTAGATTACTTTAGAAAGATGCTAACTTCGAATTTGGAGATCCTTACAAGGAAGCCTTTGACACTCTCAAGAAGAAGATGCTCTCTACGCCTATTATCTAAGCATTCAATTGGGACCAGCCTTTCAAGATCATACATGGTGCAAGCAATAAAGCAATAGGAGTAGTGTTGGGACAACGGGTTGGCCGAGAACCTCATGTCCTTTACTATGCCTCCTGGACTCTCAATACAGCTCAAAGGTACTACCATAATTGAGAAATAGCTCCTTACTATTATCTTTAGATTGGAGAAGTTTCATTCCTACCATCTCTATTCCAAGGTCATAGTGTACTCAGACCATACTGCTTTGAGATACCTTATGACTAAGAAAGATGCCAAATCGAGGTTGAATCAGTGGATCCTTTTGCTATAAGAGTTTGGTATCGATATTAGATACAAGAAGGGGACAGAAAACCTAGTGGCCAATCATCTCAGCGGTGACCAATTTAGAGGAACCAAGAGAAGTCAAGGATGAATGCCCGGGGGAGAGTCTCCATGATACGTAGATCTTGTCAACTTTCTTACCACTGGGAAATTTCTAGAGGATTTTACACACATTGATAAGGAGAATATGAAGAGGGAATCTTACAAGTACTTTGGGATGATCCTTATCTGTGGAGAGAATGAAAAAATTTGGTTTTGAGGAGATGTCTTTATGGGGAAGAGATACCAAGACTCTTTCGAGCATGTCATTTTGAGGTTTGTAGAGGTCATAGTTTACCGAAGAACATAGCACAATACATTCTTAAATGTAGAATTTATTGGCCTCATATCTTTCTTGAATCCTATATGTTTTGCAAGGCATGCGACCATTATCAAAGGATTGGTAATCTTGGACGATGAGATCAACTCTTGATGACTCTCATTTTGGCCGTCAAGATCTTTGATGTCTGGGGTATCGATTTCATGGGTCCTTTTCCTCCTTCTTATGGGTTCAAGTACATCCGCCTAGCAGTTGATTATATCTCCAAGTGGATAGAAGCCAAGGCAACCATGAATGAGGATGGAAAGACCGTGGGCATACTTCAACAAGAACAACATTATTTGCAGATATGGGACACCGAGACTACTTATCAGTGATCGCGGTACACATGTTTATAACAAGATGATCTCCGTATTACTAGCAAAATGGGGAGTCAAGCATATGACTTCCACAGCATACCACCTGCAGATAAATGGGACAGCCAAAGTGAGCAATAAAGACATTAAGCTCATCTTGAAGAAAATAGTCAATCCGAATAGGAAAGACTGGAGTCTCCATCTCTTTAAAGATCTCTAGGCAGTCCGCATAGCATGGAAAGCTCCTATCAGGATGTCACCTTACTAAGTTATCTATAGGAAAGCATGCCACTTACCTATCGAGATTGAGCACAAGTTATTTTGGGCCATCAAAGAGACCAAGTTCAGGCTCAATGCAACTAAGGAGAAGAGAAAGTTACAACTCCATGAACTCGCGGAGATCCGCTATGATGTCTATGAAAGGAACAAGCCTACAAGGAGACTACAAAACACCACCATGACCTTTTCACTTCCAAGAAAAACTTCAAACTGGGACAGAGAGTCCTTCTCTTCTAATCTCGGCTCAAATTATTCCCTGTGAAATTGAGGTCTTAGTGGACTTGACCATTCATTATGACCAATGTGTTTCCACTTGGAGCAATCATTATACAGAGCATTGTGACCAACAAAGTCTTAAAAGTCAACGAGCATCTCCTCAAGCCCTACTATGAAGGCTTCCAAGCTCACTCTGAGGAGATCACTCTTATAGAGACTTCTGACACCACACCATAATCTCGGTGTGGTACGTCAAGCTCACTAAAGTTAAATAAAGTGCTCTTGGAAGGCAACCCAAGCATTTCTATTTCTCTTTTGTTGCATTTAATTTTCATTATTTTTATTTATTGCATTTTTTTATTAGGACTTATCTACTCTCTCTTCTCCTTCTAGGCCTTTAGAACACACACCCTCGAACTTAACGTGAGCTCGCTCTTCAACCATATGGTGATCTAGTAAGCCAACCAGTGAGACCTCGCAGTCTAAGTCTCTCTGTTTTCTTCCTTTCCACCAGGATAGTAATGTTTCTTTGCCCTCTCTTTTATTTTCTTCTTGGTTTTAACTGCATTGAGGGCAATACAGATTTCAACTGTGGGGAGGGGAATTATATCTTTTGCTTTCTTTTGAAAAAAAAATCAAAAAATTGGTTCTTTGACTTGTTTTCATTCTTATTTTCCCACAATGACTTGTTTATTCTCTAACCTATTGTAAAGAAATAAGGAAAAATAAGAAGAGGAATATTGTGTATATGGCAAATTAGATGATTAACAGGACTGTATTTACTAATCATAACTTATCACTAAGACCTGATTTGAGTACTGTTATTCCAAATATTTGATATCTAAAAGTCACTTTGTAAGATTCTTAGTCTTGTTAGAATGTAGAAAAGTGAAACGTGGTTAATTTATTTGTGTGCTCTAATTTGGACTTGATTTTTGTTTAGTTAGTCTCTCTATATCATAGATTTTTCATCGGGCCTTATTCTGTTTTTGACTTTAATCTTGATGGTTATTGTCTGCTTTTATTTTCTTATTGGCTAGAAGAAAGAGCACTGCTCGGCTCATAACCGGGTGGTGACTGTTTCATAGTGGCTAGAAGAGGGAGCAAGGCTCGACTAGCAACCAGGACTTGACTGTCTCATAGGTTTTTATTTTTTCAAGTTTAGAAAAAAAGAGAAAAGAAAAAAAAATAAAATAATAATAATAACATATGTGGCTAGAAGTATTAGGGACCCCACTAAGTGAGAATGTGCATTAATTTTATAAGGATCAAAATGAAGTCATATTATGTACACCAAGACACATTGGATTTCAAATAAAGGTAACTCTAAACTTTGACAAATTAATCGTGTGTTTGTACATAACTTGGTAAAAAATTCTTCGGGACAAGGTCTCAAGCAAGGTCTTTATGCTTTTGTAAGGACGTCCTTAGTTGGAATTCGAGTCGTTAATGAAGTGTCTCAGCGCGAGTCTTAGTGAAAAATGTCAATCTCTGTGAAATTGTTTAGGGTCATTTGTATAGTTTAAGCTTCTTTTCTTCCTAATCTTTTAATACATACTTGAGGGCGAGCGTGGAATAAGTGTGGGGAGATTTGATGGGTTGTATTTCCAACATATTTTTATGCTCCTTTTCATATTATTAAATACATGTTTTAAATTTTTTTAGCTCCTATTACTTTTCCATTATTTCAGGTTTCCAAGATGATTTGGAGAAAACATGCATTATTTGGGTGACAAGCACACAAGGTCAAAGAAGGAAATTTATTAATTACGGAAAATCCTATTTTGGAGGAATCTTGATTAATTAGGGCCCGGTACTGACTAGGACTGCGTTTGCTTCTGGTTGCCTCAAGATTTCTATAGGGATAACCTCAGGGAATTGTATAGTGGGCTTATTTAAGTGTTTGGGGATATATGGGTAGCTTTGTGGCTAAAAGTTGTCTTTAGAAGAGGTGTCTATACCTTGGTATAGTCAAGGGATATTTTTGGTATAGGCTTGATACTACGAGTGATTTTTAAGGGAGGTATTGCTTGACTTTGCTGTCTCTTTTAATTTCGGACAATTGCCTCTACCCTGAATGGTTGGGGAACGGTTTCCTTTTATAGGAATTTTGGGAGCGTCGATTGACACATGTGGGACTATCAATCAACACAAGTGTGTTAGAATAGGCTTGCACTATCATTAGGCCCAGATTCCCTATGTGCGTCAATCGACACATATAGGTTGTGTTGATCGACACAACTTTGGCGGTGGTAGCCCCACTAAGTCACGATTGTAGGCTTGATGAGTCATCACGGGGATTGACACGTATCCCTATCGATATTGCTATAAGGAAACATCGATCAATGCAAGTTGGTGGCCAACAAGTGTCGATCGATGCAACTTTTCATGGCACTGTATTTTTTTTCTTTGGAGAGTATTCAGGATTTTAGGGTGAAAACGCGATCTTTGTTAGTATAGGTAAACTATTTCCTAAAAAGGTCTTGGACATCATCAAGCCTGGGATGGATTGTGCTCGCAGGCAGCCCCTCACATACAATAACTTGCACCATTGAGGTAAAGTTTTAGCATATGCGAAGTGAGCGCGGTGAGTAAAAGAGTGCACGTGATTTTGCGGTAATTAGACAACATTATTTGATCGACTAAATTTTTGAAAAAAATATTTTTGCCCCTTCGATCAATTAATGTTTGATGGGTCTTAAAAATATTTAGGAAAATCATTTGGGTTCGTACAATATGATTATTTGAAAGCTTTTCTAGGTCCGCCAGTATTTTTAGAGAATGATTTTCGTGATGTGAAAATGCAATTTTCAAAAATAGGACTCAATTGACACTGCAATTTTATCCTAAAAAGGCAGAAAAAGCCATTTTTTTAATATGCGTCCATCGAAACATAGGGGGTGCGTTGATGGACACAACATTGTGAATTTTGAATCTTTAAACTTCAAGCGGTTACTGAAATTAAAAGGTGTGTTAAGGGTTGCATCGATCGACATATACGGGATCCATCGATCGATGCAACTGCGAGTCCTATAAGTTTTATAGTTTGTTTGCAAATAGAACACCTGCATACCGAAATATTCTTCCTTTCTGCATTTTTTTATTTGAAACAGCAGCCATATTGAGCCTTTTTGCCATTTCCTTCCTCCCAATTTTCATCTGATTCTCGTCTGTTAGAATGTGGACGAAGATTATAACATCCAGAGATCGGAATCGTGTTCCTACTTTAGTGATGGAGGTAAACATTCATGAAGAGACGGTCTGAATTCTGTTTGTTAGTACAGAAGACAATTATAAACTTCCTATGAATCAGAGATTTAATTGCATGGGCAAGGGCGAGGCTATCCCCCTTGTTCTCAAACCTGAGCGCCATCTTTCTCGTGTTTTGGTAAGTCTTTTGATGCTTCTTTTGCATTTTTTTTTACAATCGGCATGCCTTAAAGATTTCATGATAATTTATGCTATATTGAATATTCTCTTGATTTGATGCTACTATACTACCTATGCATGATTCTGTAACTCTGAAATTTTTGGCTTAGCGTCGATCGATGCTTTTAGATCCTAAGGAAGCGTCGATCGACGCACATTAGTGTCGATCGACACTTATGCTGCACAACCTGCTTTTCACGCTTTTAGGTATTTTAAAACTTTGTGCAATCTGTGATAGTTTTTTTTGTAATGCTCTGTCTCATGTATGCTATTACTATTTATATCAATTTTGGAAATTTAGGATGACTTAATGACTATAAGCCTTGCATTGCCTTAGGAATCCCCGTATCTTGGTTAGAACTTGATAGTTACAAGCTTGTTTGATTCGTGCTTAGTGACTATAAGCATCTTTGATGACTACATATATATTTTTTAATGAGACAGATAGCTTAATCACTATAAGCTCGGAGCTTTGCATGGGCTTTCATGGTCCTTGCTTAATAACTATAAGCGGTTATTTTTGCGAATTTTGGTAGTTTTGTGCTTAATGACTATAAGTTTTGTGGAATTTGCTTAATGACTATAAGCATGTTTTAGGTATGAAGGTGAATATTAGATGCTTAATTACTATAAGTGATCCTTTTATGGTTTTTGACTAAGCGTTATTCTTGTTTTTGCAGAAAGTTGATCATCAAGGTGCGGGTAACTTTTTGGACCTTAGTGCTTGGTGGGGAGTTCTCTCTCCTGAGGTGAAGGGTATTTTGGAGCTCTCGAGTTTTAGTGCATTCATTGAAAAGTTCCTTCTAGTGAAGCTCATTCGGTTTTCTTGTGTAGCCTTGTCATCGATTTTTCAGAGATGGTCCGATTTGACCCACACTTTCCATTTACCACGCGGGGAGTATACCATCACGCCACTAGATTTTGCTGCCATCATGGGCTTGCATTTTGATGGGGAGATTATTCATTTTAACTATGTCATAAATATGGCAATTATGACTCTACGCTTGTTTTAAAGTTGTTGGGGTTTACTAGTGAAAGCAAGCAAATTCTTGCCCATGATTTGTACGCTTACTGGTTGGCTCTGGAAAATAGGGCCCCAGTTGATGCTGAAGCTCGGGAGAAATGAATCACTTCTTTATTTTGTATGCCTTAACTAGCATCTTGATCACTATCGGTAATTCAACCCTTAACTTGAATCTTTTGGGTTCTTTGGTAAAATTGGAAAAGTTCAAAGGACTTGGGGTAGAGCTGCATTGGGGCAGCTATACTTTGCTTTGAATCATTGTGCGAGGAAGCACGCTTTGGAGTTGAAATCCTCAAAACTCACTCTTGAGGTAATGCCGAGTAAATATATATCCTTTTGTATGTATCATATGTTGACCTCCATTTTACCTTTTTGTAGATTTGGGGCATTGAGAAGGGGTTTTTTCCCTGGCCGAAGAAGGCTAAGGTTTGAAAAGATATTCCTTTTTTCCCTCGCTTCCCTACCTGGTTGGTTCCCAAGGGGAACCTTGATTCTTTTGATGTAGAGAAGAGGATTAAGAACCTTGCCTTTGACGAGGTGAGCCTGTGCACAACGTTTTCAAGTGGTATTTCTTTTTGCAATGTTCACTAATGATACGTGTGCTTGCAGGTCATTCATACTCCGTAGGGGACGCCTCAGGTTAGAGCAAAGTTATGGTGGCCGTCAGAGAGATGGTGCTAAAATAGCTAATTCTAGAAGGGCCCTCGTCTTTGGAGTGGTATTTAGGGCAGCGGGTAGTGCAATGCGATAAGCCCCCGGAGGAGAGATTGGTGTTGCCTGAGCTCTTAAGGTGGCTTTTCTGGCTGGAGCTAGCCAAGGATCTGGACACTTTGAAAGGGGATGGCGAGATTGTAGCGTTGTTTGGTGTGGAGGACCTGTATCCTAGCTTCGTGACTGAGTACTTACTTGATTGGCCTCCTGAGGATCACGTCGCATCTCAGGGGGTATGTCTTTATCTTTTTTTACCCCATTCTTTGCGTTGCCCAGGTGTTGATCTTTTCTTGTCTTGTAGGGTAAAAGAGCTAAGGGTCCATACGCATCGGGTGATACCCCTTCCCATGTGACAGGGCATCAAGATTACCATCTCCCTATGGGTTTCCACATTTATTGGCCTTATTTGTCATTTTACTTTTCTCATTTTGGGGTGGATGATTCGACTAGGGTGGCCAAGACTTTAACGCCCCTAAATGCTACCCATTTGAGTCTATTATTATGATTTGAGCCTTATTTTACTTATGCTGATGTTGTTTATTTCCTTTGACAGGTGCCAAGGGAAGATAGCGAGAGAGATAAACGTCTTCTCTTTGATTTGTAGAACATTATACTTGGGAACAACTTCAAAATGGAGGTAAGATCTGATAGTACATATTTGATAAATATGCATGGATGTGTGCTTATATATGTATGGAATGTTTGCAGGGTAGGATTCAAGCATTGTAGGCAGAAGTGGATCATCTTAGACAGGGACTTTAGGCTACGGCCAATATGGGCAAACTCACCCCATAGCCTACTTATAGCACCCATCTGGCTACTGAGCGCAGGGTTATGTGCCTAGTTATCTAAACCAAGGCTGGCTTTGCAGGAATGACTTCGTAGTTCCCACCGACTCAGTCATTCGTGTCTGCTCCTCCACTCGTACAGCTGCTCTAGGCCATGTTGAGTCCAGGAACCCGAGAGGGAGTTGGAGATAGTAGCGAGGTACTGTGAGTACATCCGTATGATCCCATTTATTTGGGGCGAAATAGGAGGATTTAATACTTAGGCGTTAGTTTTGAATATATATTTTTTGTGGGCCCGGTGTGGCCATATTATCTAGAACGCTTATTGGTTGGATTGGGCGGGCTTTTTCCCCTTTATTACTTTGCTTTTGTGGTTTGGTGGGTTCTTCGGGGCCCTATTTAGTTTTGATGGATGTCTTCCCTTGTCGCCTTAATATGTTAGCTTTATTATTTGTTGATTTGTTATGAAAGTAAACTTCTTCTTGTGCAGTTGGCATTGATTTTGTGAACCATCATTGCCTTTTCATGAGCGACGATCAAGTCGTCATGCATAAGTTTAAAGCATGATTAGTGGATTACCCTCGGACCCTGGGTCCGGATGATTAGGATCAGCTCCAAGCTGGCTGCCTTTTCAATATGTGATATTATTACAACTTTACTTTGGATGATGCATGTATGCAAAGCGCACGAAGCTTGTAGGATCCTCTTGATCACATGTTTCGCTTCAATATTCAAGAGTTGTGTCCACTTTAAGAAGAATTCTGTGCCATTATAGATATCTCTTGTAGTAAGGACATTGCGGCGCCTGATTATAGTGCTACCATGGAGCAGCTGTTAGCATAGGTCCATTCCGGCTCGATGAGGAATTATGCCAATTTTATTCAGCGATCTGGCAAAAGAGCCAAAACGGACCGAATTGTCATCCAAAATCCAAAATTCAAAAATCCACATTTCAAGGAAGCTTTGATTTAGCATTTCCTATTGAAAAATAAAACATTCAAAGTTTGGTCAAACATAGGTAATTAGCCCGCCGGCTAATTACCCATCTACAGTTAAAAAAAATCAAATCTTACCGAGATCTGGCAATGATTACGGGATTTAAAGTAAAATCTTGTCAGATAGGTAATTAGCCAGCCGTCTAATTACCTACCTTATATAAATAAGGGCTCACCCCCCTCATTTCAACAGACGAAAAATTTCTCAAAAAGGCTCGCATTCCAAAGTTGTTCCGGGAGTCCCAAGAGCCCCGAAACTCTGTCAAAATACTTCCAAATCCGAGCTTTATCACCGACATTTGGTATCAGCTCCTTTTCCTGTCGTTTTGGATCAAGATCCCACAGTGATCTTCGGTCATAAAACAACTCATTTTCTATAGGAATAATCCAAGATTACAGCCATAACTTGGGATAAACCTATTTTCTAAGCAAACCACACTCTTTCACAACTTCGGTCTTACACCGGCTCTCAAGTCATCCTGGACAGACGAAAAGTTAAACTGAGGGTAATTGGCTCCAAGCCCAACTTTAAAACTCATTCAAGCTCATTTTATTATTATTATTATTATTTATTATTGGACATTGTATTTCATTTCTCTGGTTAAGTGAGCCACTGGGGCCACTTAAACTGTAATATGTGTAAATAAGTTCGAAAGTATGGATAAACATCTAGAATGTGAGGAAATTCTATCTGAGTTTCCGGGCAGAACCCAAACGCTGCTGTTACTCTCCCAAAATTTTGGTAGCAAATATATATTTATTTATGCCGTTATAATGCCCCGCTTTATTTCTTGAATTTATTTCTTAAATAAAGCCGTTGTAATTACAACATAAAACATAATCCCAAAATTAATCAAAACATTTTGAACAATATGAGTACCTATTATATCCGAACCCAGAATCTCATTTCCTTTTCGGTATAAAAATCCCATTTTGGATCGGTATACCACAATTCCCGATGGAGCTGAACTGGATGGTGACTATATTTTATTTTTAAATAGAGTAAAAATGCTTTATTTTAAAAATATTTTTTCTAAATAAAATGTGTAAACATATTTCTTAATACAATCACATTTTTAGCTTATAAAAAGCCATGTTTTTCACAGTTAATAAGTTTATGTGAAAAATAATAAAAATAACTTTTCTCTTTAATAAAATCTAGAATTTTATTATAAAGAGGCACACGCATTTAATCGAACTGAATTTTCTCAAACCAAACCAAACGCCATAGTTTCCTCAAATTGCACTGAATCGCGCCCCGCGCACCACACTCCTCGTGCTTCCATAAATAAAACCTCGCCCGCTCACATTGGCGACTCCGCTGGGGAGAGAAAATTATTTTTATAAAAACTCGATTTTTATAAAAATTCTTTTTGGCATAATAATTAAAATATTGTTCAAGTTAAATTTTAGAATTATGGAATATGTGGTAATTTCAACATTACACAATTTTAGGATTGCATAGCATCTGCATTCTTTACCCCTACACCAATTTAGGTGTCTTTTTGTGAAGTATCTCCAAGTTCGCTTAGGGCTTGAGGGGTATGGATCTGATCACACCCTTTGCGTAATGTACGAGGGCCTTGCTCACTTAAGGGCAAGACTACCCGAGTATATTATATGTGGAAAAGTTTCCATTGGTTCGCTTAAGGCCACTGGGACTCGGTACACAAAGGCGCAAGGTACCCAATCGCACCCAATCCTGAGACTAAAACCCGTATATAGATGAACCATTGAAACTTCCCCATAGGTTTACCCCAAAACCTTTAGTGCACGCGAGCAGACTCCACTAAGTCCCCCGTTGGCTCTAAAGCAAAGTAACCCAATGGAGTTAAAAGGTCGGTAGGCATGATCTAAGCGTTTGCTACATGTGCAGGTTTATTAAATATAAATAAACTGAAAATGGACATCATAAGCATCATGATTGTGTGTAAGCTAACCACATCTTTATGCAGCCGTAACATTTGTTCGTGATATCTCACTTTATTTCCTTAGCCATAGGAACCTAAAATAACCGAGACAAGTGAGTCCACCTAGGCTCAAACCATGAGCCAAAATAACCAAGACCAGTGAGTCCACCTAGGCCCAGCCCATGAGCCAAAATATTCAAACCTTTGAGCGACCAGCGAGTCAGCTTACCTTGGACCATAGAGTCAACCTTCGAGTGACCAGCGAGTCAGCTCACCTTGGACCATGGAGTCAACCTTCGAGTGGCCAACGAGTTAGCTCACCATAGACCATAGAATCAACCTTCGAGTGACCACCAAGTCAGCTCACCTTGGACCATAGAGTCAACCTTTGAGTGATGAGTGAGTCAGCTCACCTTGGACCATAGAGTCAAACTTTGAGTGACCAGCGAGTCAGGTTACCTTGGACCATAGAGTAAAATCCTCGAGTGACTAGTGAGTCAGCTCATCCTTGACTACCGAGTTGAATCAAATTTTGATTCAACCCCTTGGCCTTTGAACCGCATGTTTGTGATTTTCCACGGATATTGTAGACTACCCTTATCGATATCTCCTCGAACAATTGGCGTACACCCTTCCCTATTATTTGTACATATCTATCCATTCATTCATTCGCTCATTCATTTATTCAACCTCTCATGCACCATGACTGGCCGAGGTAAGCAGGGCTCAGAGCCGCACCCGATACACTTACTAACACTTGATCTCTTGCATTTTTAGGTTGGAAGCAAGAGAAAAGGAGGTTAAGACATATTACGGGATGCCTAAAAGTCAAACCCCAACCACCAGTCGAATCTCTGCTGAATTTTTTTCCGATCCAGAACCTGAAACTGCAATGGCAGACGATGATGCAGTTGGAAAATCCCTCAGTAGGATTCTGGATGCCCCAGAATTTTGTGATGTTTGGGAAAGGCTTAGTGCTTCTAATGCTCAGAGAGCCCAAGAGCAAGAGCTCGCAATAGCGGCATTAAAGGCGAAGATGGCAGATATGGAGAAGCTGTCTCCTGCAAAAGATAAATATGTTGCTCCCTTCATCGAGCAATATATGGACGTTGATCTATTCTTGTCAAAGGAATCAGAAGCCCTTCCGGCTAACTTTGTGATGCCTTATATGGCCCCATATGTTGGCACTAAGCAACATCATGCATATGTGGAAAGTTATCTTTGAATTATGACTAGTATGAAAATCCCTAAGGTTTATATAGTCAATCTGTTTCAAGCTACTCTACGTGGGCCGACTTCTGAATGGTATATGAGGATGCCAATGGACATGAAATCCGATTGAAAGAAGCGTTGCTCTACATTTCTGGAAAATTATGCCTTCAATCTGAAGGTTAAAACTACTCTACAAGACCTCGAGATGGTCAAGCAATTCCTGAACAAATCATTTGAAGAATACTACTTGAGGTGGATGGTTGTTCGCATGCTTGTGACTGGGGCACCCAACAAGGAAGCTTTGATAGTGAAGCTATTCAAAGGATCTAGCCAGAAGTACTGAGATGATATGAAGATGAAAAGGTTTGATACCTTCAATGACATGGTAGACTATGCTAAAAGAATAGAAAAGTATGAGGAGGAAGTCCGAAGAAAGAAGCAAGAGCCTCAGGCTTTCACTAAGCCCAGATGTTGGGAGAAGGGCGGGTCTTCCAAACAAGGCAGCTCTAAATCCTCAAAAGCTCCATCTAAAGGTGTGGCAGCCACTTAAGCGTAGACTCATCAATCTATGTCCCTATGGGTAGAGTCACTGTCATAAATATTTACGAAGTAGAGGAAGTCCGACCAGCTTCAGAGCATCAAACCATTTGCTTCACCTGTTACGATAGATAGAGATAACTTTTATGTCTATCATATCACTAAGGTGCATCGCACTAACAAATGCACCCGGCTACTAAAATAACTACAACAGATGATAGCCGACGGGATGATGAAAGAGCATGAGAAGAAACCAAGTTCGCAGACTAATCCCCTGCTAAACTTTGAGGCCACAGTAAATGCCATCAATGTTCAGGTGAAGGCCGATGAGTATGGTATTGAGGTGACGGATAACTTCTGACATAACCTAGGGTTGGGGGAAAAATATGATTTTTGATAGCATAGACATCATCTATATGGTCGATTAATATGTCTTGAGGATAAGAAGAGAAGGGATAGACCAGTATCGAGTACAATTGTACCTCATATTCTGAGGGGATTCCGACCCAAATGAGCATGTTGAAGAATTCTTCCAATACAGGCATGAACGGGAAATTGCCATGATGGGATTTCCACCTTGCTTCCCCCGCTTCTTGGAATGTCCAGCCATGGATTGGTATAGCACAATGCCACTTGAAGGACTTTAGAACTAGTACTTTATAGAGAGATCTTTCCTTCACTATTTTACGACTTCTCAACCATACCTGAATATGCTTTGCTGGTGGTTGGCACCTCAAGTAGAGTAATACAATGCCATTTGGTAGGATGTTCCTCCTCCACAACCCTACATGTATACTCCCCCGGATGTCATGAGTCCGAATTATGTTAGAACAGGTCAGTTCGTGTTTGGGAGCTCTTCCGAAATGGTATGCCCAAAACATCAAGAGTTGTACGATCTCGGACAAGCCTGGAGTGGTCATGGGGACCAATAAAGGTATCTTACCCTGAACTTAAATGATGAAATGTGAGACCCATTCACCGAACTTCGTACAGATGTGGCGTTAGAGGTGAACTACAGGAACTAAGTGAGTATTAAATTGCGAGACCCATTTGAAGGGATCCGTACTGACATTATGACATATGGTGTCATGTGGAGGAAACATTTGCCAGCATATGAGACATAGTCTCTAACTTTCCTATAGCTATCACAGGAGTCGAGGGTAGAATAAATGCAGTAGAAGAAGAAGATTCTGATAACGACATCCTAGTTCCTCACGCACCAAATTGGGTCTTTGAACCATGGGATGGGAAACAACCTTTTGAGGATTCAGGTGAGGAAGTAGAGGAATTTGAAGACTCTAAAGAATTAGATCATGAAGATGAAAGTCAGGTAGATAACTTAGGGTATAAATTAGAGGTCTTTTTAGGAAACAAGCTAAATCACTTGCCGGTAGATTTCAAGTACGAGGCACCCTTCCCCAATGGTATGATGGTTGATTATGATGGTACTGAGAGCTATGCCTCATCTTTAGAGCATGACTCCCCAGGTGCCTTATGGTTTGTGGCAAGTGATGATTTAGGGGACTTTATGGACTTTGACTCAGATAGTGAACACATAATTAATATGATTCAAGGCGAGGGCCAAGAACCTTCTCAGGAGTACATCATGGAGAGGATCCATGCCAAAAATGAATTGGCCAAGGCTAATTAACGAATCCAAAGTCCAGACTGGATAGAGGTTCATCCTATATTCTATAATAAAAACACAAGGCCACGCCCCCACATCCATGAATTTGTCCAAATGATGAACGATAGGTACATTCACTATGCCCATTGGCTAGAAAGGTCCTGTCTGACTCTTCGAGAAAAAGAAATTGTCTGGTATGAGGGCTAACATTCTACCAGGAGTCATTTAGCTAGACAATTCATTGATTACTTCACATGGGTAGACCCACTGGAGGGTATAACTCTCGAGCTAGACAAGCACATAAACCAATTATTGTATTAGCAATGGAAGGTGACTAATGCTATATGCCCAACATCGATGGAATCCACCAGGGAATATCCATGGTATATGAACAAGTATGATGATGAACCAGAAGAGGCTGTCATGTGAGACAATGAATAAGATACAAGTAGGAAGGCCTCCTCCTCCATCCACATGATCGAGCAAAGACTCTAATCCTATCTTATGTCAGATCCTATAAGAGAACCCTATCATCCTAGAAAGACAGCCTGAAAAGGTTCCCTTTATGCAATGGCCCTTTGCCACCAAAGCACCATCTTCCATAAATAAGCTGATTGACTTGGAGGAGATATGACTTGATGAAGAATTTGACGAATTCAAAGTCTTCAAAACAACAAACTTGCCAACCCAGGTTATCAGTGCTATCACCAGAGGAGGGAAAATCAGTAGGTTAGTAGCCCCAATTGCGCCAAGAGCTGAGCCTCCAGCGCCTTCTACTTTTGTTAAATCCTCAGAATAGATAGAAAGTCCGATTATGGATTAGTTGAAGGTCACCACTACTAAGATGAGCATTTGGGGCCTCCTTCTTAGTGCTCAAGATCATAGGCTTGCCATTATTAAAAAGCTAATAGAGATCAAAACATCTCCCTTAGCATCACTGGAATAAGTCTACATGCTACTCAACACTGAGACTAATACTGTTATCCCTGACATTATTTTCTCAAGCTCAAATCTGCCAGATGAGGGCATTCACCATAATAAGGCTCTTTAATTAAATGCGAGTGTTTTTTGGTGCATCATATTGTGCGTAATGGTCGAGAATGGCTCATCACTGAATGTTTATCCTAAAGACATTATGTTGATCCTAGGACTAACCGAGAGGGACTTGAATAGATCCACAACGGTCATCAAATCCTACGATATTTCCAAGAGGACCGTCATTAGCATGTTCAAAACCGAGGTTACCATCGGTGAAATCTCATTTGTAGTACTTTTCATAGTCATAGACATCCCGTTGACCTTCTCAATGCTGCTCGGATGGCCATGGTTTTATGCTCTAGAAGGAGTTCCATCCAGTCTTCACTAAAAAATCAAAATCTCATTCCATGAAAAGATCATTACTCTAGAGGCTAACGAAGCGTCAGTGGTGGCATCGCTGAAAATGGAAGAAAGCCATATGAAAGGATTTACCAAAACCACGATCGGCTAAGAATCAAACAAGCAACTAGAGGTGCACTAGGGCCCTTGGATTTAGGGTTACATGTAAAAGCACCACACTTCCGGAAAAGGACTAGGTGGCCATGAGTAGGGAATGCAGAACTTCAATATAGGGGTAGGAGAATGGAAGCCCGCAGGACTCGATTATACAGGATCTAAAAGAATCACCAATAAGATGGTCTCTCAGAAGAGGTCACAACAACCCTACTACGGAACCCCTGAACCCATCACTCACTAAGGAAGGACAGTTCTGGGATTCGAGATTTTCTCGAATATAGTTGACTATAACAAGCGTGGTAAGAGCTCCGTAACTTGTATAATAGGGAAACCAGGTCACCAGCCAGATGTTTGGGCAATTCTGGATAAGACTAAGCTCGATAAACAAATACACACAAAGAAGACCGAAAAGCCCAGCAAGGAAGAGGAAATCCTTGACAGTCTAACCGAGCACCTTTAAGCACAACTCAAGATAGTAGAAGAGGCAAGGAGCAAAGAGGGTAGCTTGAGCTAGGCAGTTATGGACATGGTAAAGATCATGAAGGGCAAGGCAAATGTAGAAGAGGAAGATGATGAGGACATCCTTTTGAACCCAGCTACCATAGAAGCAGCATCCACTACAAAGCCAGACTTTACCAATCATGATGAGTATTTTGTTTCCATTTCCAACTTGTTTGAAATTAATAATGTACTGTTTGATGATAATAAAATGAAGAACTTTGTTTACTTGGACTGTGTTTTTTATTATGATCCCATGCATCCATTTCAGCATTCATCTAGCAACTTTTACATTAATAATGATATTATAAAAGAAATTAACTTAAATATGGAAGATGATCCAAAAATGGTGTACATTTCCAATCAATTTCCCATCGAACAAGAGAGAGAGAGAGAGTTAATAAGAGTACTAAAAAATCACATTTTAGCCTTCGCTTGGTCTCATAAAGGCATGCCAGGACTTGATCGGCACATCGCTGAGCATAAGATCCCCACGGACCTGAAAATTTGGTCAGAAAAGCAAAAAATGAGAAGAATCCACCTAGAATGGGCCGAAAAGGTCAAAGCAGAAGTGGCCAAGAAAATCAAGACTAATTTCGTAGAGGTCATCGAGTATCCCACCTGGCTATCGAATGTGGTTCCTATACCCAAGAAGAATGGCGACGTTTGGGTTTGTGTCAACTTCAGAGACTTGAACAAGGCTACCCCTAAGGACGATTTCCCACTACCACACATTGATGTTCTGGTAGACAATGCGACAAGAGCAGCCATGTATTCCTTTATGGACTGATTCTCTGGATATCATCAGATCCTCATAAACGCAATAGACAAGTTCAAAACTACATTCATCTTAGAGTGGGGAACCTATTATTTTAGAGTGATGCCTTTCAAACTCAAAAATGCAGGGGCAACCTACCAACGAGCAGTCACAACATTGCTATATGAATTGATCCGTAAAGAAGTTGAGGTCTACATAGATGACATTCTTGTAAAATCCATCATGCAAGAAGAACACCCGGCCGTGTTGCAATGATTCCTCATGAGAATGGAGAAATACAATCTCTGTCTCAACTCAAAGAAGTGTATATTTAGTGTCATGCCAGGAAAGCTACTGGGACACATGGTTAGCAAACGAGGCATAGAGATGGATCCCGTAAGGCGAATGCTATCAGGGAAATGCCTGTGATAAAAACTAAGAAAGAAGTGAGAAGTTTCTTAGGGTCCATATAGTACGTCGGCCACTTTATAGCACGGTTAACTACTACGTGTGAGCCTATCTTCAAGCTCTTGAGGAAATAACAAGCAATAAAATGGAATGACCAATGTCAGGAAGCCTTCAATAGGATTAAGGCTTATATGATGAACCCTCGGGTTCTAAAGCCACCAATTCTCGGAAAACCACTTATTCTCTATTTGGCAAGTGAGGAGACATTAGGGGCTATATTGGTTCAGGAGCATAAAGATAAGAAGAAGCACGCGGTTTATTATCTCAGCAAGAAATTGCTAGAATACGAGACTCAATACACCATCATGGAGAAAACTTATGCCGCCATGGTCTGGCTCACCAAGAAACTCAGACATTACATCCAATCTTATAGAATTCAAGCAGTCGTGAAAGTGGATCCAATGAAGTATTTATGTCAGGCTCCCTCGCTAACCGGAAAACTGGCAAGGTGGCTCTTATTATTATCAGAATTCAATATTGAGTATGTCACTAAGAAAACCATCAATGGAAGAGTGGTGGCTAAATTTCTAGCAAATCAACCACTCGACGAAGGAGAACAGGAAAACCTAGAATTCCCTAATGAGTGCTTTGCAACGGCTACACAAAATTCTAGAAAAATGGACCATGTTCTTCGATGGCACTGTTAATAAGTGAGGGGCTAGCTTGGGAGTCATCATCATTATGCTGGATGGAGCACTTATACCTCTGTCAAAATAATTGGAATTTCTCACCATAAATAACAGGGCAGAATATGAAGCTTATTTATTTGGAATCTCTGCCGTGGTCACTCTTAGAGCAGACAATCTAAAAGTTATTGGTGATTCGACTTTGATCATCAAGCACATTATAGGAGACTGGGAACTAAAGGAGGAATCCCTCAGACCTTATCTAGAGACTCTATGGAGGAAAGCCGTGATGTTCAATGAATGCAAATTTTGCCATATGCCCCAAGAAGAGAACCAGATGGCAGATGCATTGGCCACTTTAGCCTCCATGTGGGAAGGACCCCAAAAATAGCCAATCAAACCCTTTATTATGGAAACGGCCTAATTTCCGTACTACGTCTGTATAATAAGAGACACTATGGATAAGGAAGAACATTAGTACTCTAACATCGTCAAGTTCCTCGAAGTTGGTGAATTCCCGGCTGAGGCTATGGATTTTGAAAGAAATACGCTAAGAAAGCTCACTGTACAGTTTTTCCTGATGAAAGGAGATCTGTTCAAGAGGTCCTCCGATGACCTACTATTGAAGTGCCTGACCAAACAAGAAGCTAAGAGGGTAATGAAAGAGGTACATTCGAGAGACTACGGTCCATACATGAATGGGATCAGGATTGTAAAGAAAATCCAAAGAATGGGATACTTTTAGTTAACCAAGCTAGCTGACTATATTTAAGAGGCGAGGACTTGTCATACTTGTCAAATATATGGAGATGTGAGCCACTTGCCCCCAACAACACTACAAAGCTTGATGATGCCTTGGCCGTTCTCAGCATGGGGCATCGATATCATCAATGAGATAAGGCCGTCTTTCACTAATGGCCATCACTTCATTTAGTAGTCGTCGATTACTTTTCCAAATGGGTTAAAGTAGAATCGTACACGAACATCACAGCCAAGAAAATGGCTCAATGTTCTCTAGATACGGTATTCCTCATCATATAGTAAGTGACAACGGTGTATAATTCCAAGGGAAAATAGCTGATCTTATTGAGAAGCATAGAATTGAGCATCATCGCTCTTTGCCCTATCGCCCGTAAGCTAATGGAGCCCTAGAAGCGGCTAATAAAGTAATTAAGAAAATCCTCTCTATGATGATCTTTAACTATCGAGATTAGGCTGATTATTTTCCCTATGCCTTATAGGGATAAAGAACCAATGTTAAGACTCCTACAGGTCAAACTCCTTTTTCTATCATCTACGGGATGGAGGCAGTATCACCCATTAAAATAGAGATCAAATCTTTGCACGTAGGTCTTGAAGCAAGACTTCTTGAGGATGAATGGGCAAAGGCGAGGCATGAAGAACTGACTTTGATTGATGAAAATCAATTGATTGCGTTAGATAATCTACAGTTATACCAGTAGCGCATGGTTAGGGCTTACAACCGTAAAGTCAAAGGGCAAGATCAACCCCTAAGAATGGGCGTTTTGGTCTTAAACAATATAGTAAAATACGCATAGATTCTTAAGGGAAGTTCCAGCCAAATTGGAAGGGGTCATACGTAGTCAGAAAGACTCTTAGTAAAGGGACAGTCAAAATCTTAGACCTGGAAGACAACGAATTTATGAATCCAGTAAATCATGACAAGCTGAAGTGCTATCTTGTGTAATAAAAAATATAATAATAATAATAATAATAAAAGAGAAAAATGGCTGTCAAGGGCAAGTGAGGGCTCTTGAGCAAAAATAAAGACTCTCAAAATAAAAGAGTGAGGCCTTGGGTTAAATCCTCTCGGAACCTTAGGCAACGATGGGCATTTCTTGGAAATAAGTACCATTTGTCCTTCCAATTTAAGTAATGTCTTTTATAATAACATATTCATGTTAAAAATACTGCATGAGTGCATTAAATGGAAACTGCAAATTGTTTGAACGAAACATGCATTCAAATAGCATTTTTTACACCTTTATTACACATAAAATGCATTACAAACCTGAAATGAATACGACAAAGGTAAACAACTAGGGCTGAAGCGTTTATATTCCAACTAAGACAAAAGACACACGATGACAAGCTCAATGATCTCTAAGGAAACTACAAACCCTTATAGTCTCGATGAGTCTCTCCTCAAGAGTGGCAAACAAGCGTGTACTCATGACCCAGACACGATAAGCCTCAGAGGGGTGGACGTCAAAAGGCACAAAATAGTTTATCTCTACCCAAGAGCTACTGATCCACCTCATGTCATGATGATAGACCCAAGTATAAGAAAGCTCAGAGCTAATTAGGGTACACAAGGATATCGGGAACCCCTGAGGGCGACCATACTGCCTGTATAAGCGAATAGGAGAGTAGGTGATAATCTCAGAAAGGCCAATGAGGACCATGCCATCTCTAGCAATGTTAGTAGTCACATGCGTGATTCCCCACTAAGGGCAAACCCAACAAATATCCTCGGCGGCTCGACTCCCCATAAACTAAACCCACTCCTCGATGGTAAAATCTCTATGAGGCCAGTTGCTGATGAGAACTACGGAACCCCGGGCATAATCCTTGCTCATGGGGACGAATAATACAGAAAGCTTATCCCAAAGCAAAAGCTGCAAAAGCAACACAAAAGGACAAAAGAAAAAAAATGAAAAAAAGAAAAGAAAAGAAAAAGAAAAGATAGCCTGCTGGATTTAAAACCTGAAAAGGCAGTCCAAGAAAAAATTAAGGCAAGCCTAATGAATCAAAAACCCAAAAGGGCAGTTCATACAAAAAAGGAAGGCTCAAATAAAATTTACCTGAAGAAGAAGCCTGCTACCCCTGGAAAAGCTTCAGTCCCATTCTGGGAAGAGCGCATAAAGATTAGTGTGTTGGCTAAGCTCACTGCAATAGGAGATTTTCCCTCTAACATCTGATCAACGATGGTAAAAAAGGCAAAGCCGCAGACCAAAGTTAGGGTCTCACGAAAATAAGCGGGATTTAACTCGCATCATCCGTGTAAATGTTCCTAACTATGTCAAATTCCACATCCAATCTCAAGCCCTTGTTACAAATCATTTGACACCTATCGAATCATTGCAGCTGGAAGCGATTCATTAATGAATCAAAAAACTTAAGGCAATGCGTCGGAATAGCTAGAGGCATATCAGCTGAAGATCTCAGGAGGCCACAAAATTCTTTATATAAGGGGCACAGCCCATGATCTCCAATAGGATCCTAAAATCTGATAGCTGCCTGGATCACGTTATCCTTGATAAAGATGCGACAATATTCCTTCCTATGTATCAGACAGCAAACCTTAAGGCGGTCCCACCCATTAGATTTCTTCAGATAAACATTCAGATATGCACAGAAATAGATGTAGTTCTCTAATGCGAGATCTCAAAGGTTAGCAGTTTGCTATACATAGTTTATGGGCAATCTGCTAATATTTGGCAGATTACCCTGATAAACTCGATTATAGACAAAAGAAAGCATACACCGCGAGAATGTACCCTACTACGCTGCTGCTGTGAGTCATTCACCTAAACCATAAGGCGCGAGAATCCCCTTGTCCCTACTACGCTGTTGCTGTGAGTCATCCACCTAAAGCATCCTTAACTAAGCTCGAACCCATCGGATCTCTAGATGCATTATTTTAACACAGATCATTCATATGCATTTCATAACATGCCATGTATCATCATTAAAATAACAAAATAGTGAATGTACCGCCATATCATAGTTTTGGTTCATCATGAACCGCTGCTATCCTTGGATATATCCCTAATTGCAGATGCTATCAGCAATAGGCACCTGCGAGAATGAGAGATCAGAATGAGTCAGAACCATTACAATCTAAGATCCTAAAGAAAAAAGAGAAGAAAAAAGTAGAGAAGGCTCCCGTGAGTGGTATCGGCCGGATAAAAGGCCACTGGATGCTCAGGATCCAGATAAGGCAGAATCACAGGCGTATAAGTACTCAAGTCGGGATGATACATCAGGGACATAGACGATTGATGCTGAAACCCCCGATGTCACTCCACCATCGTCGAACTCTGAGGCGGGATAGATGACGCCGAAGAACAATCCATATGAGCGGAAGTAGATGCAGGCCTTTTGCTACCTTGGTGATCCTACAAAGACATTAAAGCAAGGGCAAATCAGTCATACTAGGCGCGATAATGAAAATACAAGGATGAAACTTGAGTCAATAAAATAGAAGATACCATCAGTCGGCTAGGGGTGAAGGTCAAAGGAGCATCACCCTCAAAATGGTTGTTAATGTTTGGCTTAGGCTCAACAGGAATGGGATCTGTCTCTGGCCATCCAAGTAGCTATAAGTAGAAAAACTCCTCATACCCCTTAATCCACTCCATGAAGGTGCTAGGTAAGCCATCGAAAGCCAAACACACAAAGTTGGGTGAGCTGCGAGGCTAGAAGATCCATCTAGGCACCTTGGGAGGAATATAGTGCGATCTGGGAGGAAGATGCCAATTTTAGATGTGCTCTCCAAGGAACCACTCGAGGGAGAAGGGTGTCTCTATAATCATCTAGGTGTTCACGAATTCCCCAGCTAATCTCGTAACCTCTAGCTAGTGATGCTCAGGCCCCCAAGGCTGTGTCCTGATCTAAAAAATGAAAAGGAAAAAGAAGCTAAGTGTTGATACAATGATTGTAGTAGATATAGTGATTATAGCAAATCAAGTAAGCTATAGAGTATACTTGCTTCGAAGATAGAGTGCAGATGCGAGCGGAAAGAGCAAAATAGGACTCTATCTCCCAACTGCGCCAGTAGTGTGGTAAACGAGGACAGAACAAATAGCTGCCATCTCGCACGAGCTTCGTCCTTAGGAGAATCCCCATCTCAAAAAGCCAGATCTGTGAGCAGTTAAAAGAATTAGAATGCCAAAAGATAGATAAAAATGCTCTCAAAAAAAAGAAGAAAAGGAGTTAAACCCTTACATAGACAATCAGAAGACAAGATTTGAACTTGCCAATCATGTTCCTCATAAATTGATCAAGTGCCCAATACAGATGACCTAGCACGGCTCAACCCTTAGCATACTCACCAAAATGGGTCAGATCAATCAAAGCAGGCAAAATATGGAGATTCACGATCGAACTCCCAGTAGGAAAGCACAACCATGACAAAGTAGCAAGCTCTAGGCAGAAGTCAAGTGCCTCCTATCCCCGATGATCCAAAAGGTCTTAAGTTTCTGGCAAGAAAATCACCCGGGCTTATCCCCAGAATAGCCAATCAAAGCCTCAATGGTCTCCATATTGAAGTTGTCATAAGTAAAGCAAGCATTAAAGTGAATCACATTACCATAGAAGGGAAGACCTATAATAGAGCAGTAATCCACCAGAGTAATAGTGTATTCCCCACACTCGAAGTGGAAAGTGTGGCTAGTAGCGGACTACCTGTTCAAGATATAGGTAGAGGTACCAGCTGGGATGTACGGATACTGACAAGACCTTACGTACTTGCAGTTCCTCACCATACTCCCCATGGACATCCCGTTGATAATGGTTTTACACCAGGAGATAGCACCTAATACCAGTTATGAAAATGGGAAATACTACCGCCCTCATGATCGGTGACCTGCAAAAGTAATGCATATACACTAATCACATGCCAGTCTTCGATAAACCACATGATTATCGAAGGTCATTGTATTCATGCCATAATTAAAGAGCAAATATATATATATATATATATATATATATATATATATATAATAATAAATAATAACGGCACAAATAATAATAATAATAATAATAATAATAATAATAATAATAATAACGATAACATGGTAACAAAAAGCGGCAAAAGTAGTAAGGCTTACCAGAATCCGAGAAAGGTGATAAGAAGGCTTCAACGTAGGCGGAATAAAATCCCCAGGACGGATCTCATGGAACATCCAATTCTATGAAAGCCCGTATAAAGCCTCGGCAGGAACCTCAGATAATTCTACTTGTTGACTATCAATGAGCACGTTTTGAGTAGTCACTTGGACGACTAGGAAATCTAAGTGGTTATTGTAAAGCTTAAACAACATGGAGACCCCGCAAAATCTGAACAGAAGGGGTAAAAAAGGGAAAAATATGAAAGAAATCATCGTTGGAAATAGCTAAGAGGCAAAAATCATCGAAGAAAGAAAGCAAAAGTCGCAAGTAGAATAAAAGAGAAATTGTTGGTATGAAGAAAATGGGAGCCAAGCTCCTATTTTTATAACCCGCAGGTAATTAGCCCGTCGGCTAATTACCTATCTAGCTATCACGTATTGCACGCATTTATGCGTAACGGCTTTACACGTTACCATTATATAGGTAATTAGCCCCTTAGCTAATTACGTATAATTTGAAAATTTTGGCAATTTTGCATGTTTGATCCATTTTCTGCATTGTTTATAAAACAAGCGGACCTAAAAGTTATTTTTACACAGTCATTCATGCATTAAGCACCTAAAAATATTTATTTCGACCCCCGTTCAATTTTATCCTCATGCAACTCATTAATAAATTTTTGATCAAAGGGGACAAATATATTTTGTTTCAAAATTTGTCGATTAAATATATTTAACCTCATTACATTCAACACACGCACTGTTTTGTTTGTTTTGCATACGGCAAAATTTCTACCACGAAATTTACGTATGCGAGGCGCAAACTGTTAGCACAGGTCCATTCGGACTCGATGAGGAATTATGCCTATTTCATTCAACAATTAGACAAAAGAGCCAAAAAGGATTGAATTGCCATCCAAAATCCAAAATTCAAAAATCGACATTCTAGGGAAGCTTCGATTTAGCATTTCCTACTGAAAAATCAAAAAGTCAAAGTTTGGTCAAACATAGGTAATTAGCCCACCGGCTAATTACCCATCTATAGTAAAAAAATCAAATCTTACCGAGATCTGGCAAGGATTTACGGGAGTTAAAGTAAGATCTTGTTCGATAGGTAATTAGCCCACCAGCTAATTACCTACCTTCTATAAATAAGGGCTCACCCCTCCTCATTTCAACAGAAGGAAAATTTCTCAAAAAAGGCTCGCATCCCAAAGTTGTTCTGGGAGTCCCGAGAGCCCCAAAACTCTGTCAAAATACTTCCAAATCTGAGCTTTATCACTTGCATTCGGTATCAGCTCATTTTCCTATCTTTTTGGATCAAGATCTCACAGTGATCTTCGATCTGAAAATGACTCAATTTCCCAAAAATCCAGCATTTTCTATAGTAATAATCCAAGATTAAAGCCATAACTTGGGTTAAACCTATTTTCCAAGCAAACCACACACTTTGACAACTTCGGTCTTGCACCGGCTCTCAAGTCATCCAGGAAAGATGAAAAGGTAAACTGAGGGTAATTGGCTCCAAGGCCAACTTTAAAACTCATTCAAGCTCATTTTATTTTTATTATTATTTATTATAGCACATTGCATTTCATTTCTCTGGTTAAGTGAGCCACTAGGGCCACTTAGTCTATAATGTGTAAATAAGTTTGCAGGTACGGAAAAACATCCAGAATATGAGGAAACTCTATCCGAGTTTCTGGGCCAGAACCCAAACGCTGTCATTACTCTGCCAAAATTTTGGTAGCAAATATCTATTTATTTATGTCGTTATAATGTCCATTTTATTTCTTGAATTTATTTCTTAAATAAAGCCGTTGTAATTACCACATAAAACATAATTCCAAAATTAATCCGAATAATTTGAACAATATGAGTACCTATTATGTCCGAACCCAAAATCTCATTTCCTTTTCGGTATAAAAATCCCATTTTGGATTGGTATGCCATAATTCCCGGTGGAGCTGAACTGGGTGGCGACTTTATTTTATTTTTAAATAAAGTAAAAATGCTTTATTTTAAAAATATCTTTTTTAAATAAGATGTGTAAATATATTTCTCAATATAATTACATTTTTGGCTTATAAAAAGCCATGTTTTTCACATTCAATAAGTTTACATGAAAAATAATAAAAATAACTTTTCTGTTTAATAAAATCTAGTATTTTATTATAAAATAGGCAAATGCATTTAAGCAAACTGGATTTTCTCCAACCAAACCAAACGACGTGGTTTCCTTAAACTGCACTGACCCGCACCCGCACCCCATGCACCACACCCCACATGATCCCATAAATAAAACCTCACCTGCTCACAACAGCATGACATGAGTTTTCTCAAACTTTCAAAATGCCAGAGGAATCAAATCATGTCTACCAACCCTGAACACCCCAAATTAATTTTAGGGGCAAAGTTAGATATATATTCCTCCATCCCTACCAACCATCGAAGTTTGGTACCTATGATGACTATGCTACTCATGGGTAGCTTTTTATGTGAATTAGATAATGGGATTTGTAGTCCATGGTTAGTGTATGTGGTTTAGAAAACTCTAAAAGCACTATCCCCTATGGCCGTTATTCTGGCCAAAACTTTCATTTACATGGACTCCATTCACCTAGGTGAAGATGCAACAGTGGGAGGAAGCAGATTCATCCTTCAGGTATATTAACCACTATTTTCCTTCATTGTTGTCGTGAATCTTTGTTGGTCATGGGTCACTGATTTCACTTTATGGTTGATATGGCTAGTGTAGCGTTTTAAGGTCATTCGGGAACCATCTAAACCACTTGATTCTTATGCCCTGAAGGCTTTTTGGAGTTGATGGATGCATTCTAGGTGATATAGGAATCAATCTTCATACGAATGGTTGTATTTCTAATAGATATTAACTGAAAGGGATATTACGTAGACCTTCCCCTGGTGGAAAATTAATGAGGTGACTGAAGCGATAATATAGTCATCCTTAATTTATGCCCGAGTACGTTCCTGCTTCTCTATCAAAGCCCTGGGGGCTTTTGTTGCTGGACCACATTCACACCAAGTTAGAGAGCCGAACGTTGGTTGCTATGAATTATGAGCTACCTTTCAATGAGTTACTCGATGAAACATACTTGGAGTGGCTTTCTACCATCAAGGTAGCGCCTTCTGGAGCAGCTAGGCTAGCGATTACTCGCCGCTACAGTCACCATGCGACAAGCCCTAGGCACTAGGTTATGTTATGAGTTTTGTAATAAAGCCTTGAATTTACTTCAAACATGAATGTTTCGCTCTAATGTACACTTGCTTCTTTTCAATGCATTTCATTTCATATTAAAGCTTTCATTTTTAGCGTTCATGATGTTATGAAGATACAAATTGTGGGATGATGTCTATATTTTTTTATAACTTTTTGACATGATTTTCCCTTGCCTTGAATTGGTCTTCAAATGTAATACAACTTGAGCTTGTCCGAATTGATGGGATTCGTTAACTCATTTTCGTCCATCTCCATGATTTTTATGGCTCCTTTACTAAGAACACATTTTATCACGTATAGACTTTCCCAATTTGGGACGAATTTACCTCTGGGGTCGGTATGGGTGGTTTTGACCTATTTTAACATGAGGTCACCGACTTTGAGTGGTGTGTCGATTCTCCTCACTTAGTTATTATAGGCTCGAGCCATTCATTGTTGGTACATTCTTAAGCTACCGAGGGCCTGTAGATGCCTTTCATCAATAGTGTTAAGTGCTTTGTAATGAGATCTAACCCATTCATCTTTGTACAATATCAGCTCGAGTGCTATTTCCATTTCATATACTAGAGAGAATGGTGTTTGTCATGTTAAGTCTTGACGCTAGTCTGATAGCTCCAGAGAGTGTAAGGGAGATGATCGGCCCAATCTCGATGGGTAACTACCATTTTGGACAAAATCTTTTTCACAGCTCTATTGGCTGCTTCCACTGCCCCATTGACCTGAGGGTGATATAGCAATGAGTGGTGGTGTTTGATCTTTTCTAATTCTAGTAGATCTAAGGTTTCACCCTGGAATTGTACTCCGTTGTCAGAAATCATGTGATGGGGCACACCGTATCGTACAAAGATATGCCTTTAAATGAACTTTGCCATTTTCTTAGCTGTAATTCCTGTGTAGGATTCAGCCTCAACCTATTTTGAAAAGTAGTTCACGACTACTATGATGAATTTATGGATGTTGGTTGAGGATGGCCTAATTTATCCTATGATGTCGATGCCCTAAGCTAAGAAAGGCCAGGGTGTAGCCAAGTGTTGTAGCTTGACTGGCGGCAGGTGACTGATATCACCATGAATTTAGCACTCATGGTACTTCTTGATTAGGCTCATGCAATCGGCTATCATGGTTATCTAAAAGTAACCCATCCATTGTATTTTCTTGGCCAGAATTACCCCGTTCATATGGGGGTCGCATGTTCCTGCGTGTATCTCCTACATGACTTTATCAGCTTCTTCTTATCCTAAGCACTTGAGAAGGATTCTTTTATAGGATATCCGAAACAATTTCCCCATTATGAGCCTGAACTAAACTGCTAATTTCTATAAGGTGGTTCTGTCAGTGTCCGTAGCCTCTGTAGGGAAGGTACCACCTTTAAGGTATCGAGATGTGTCACTGTACTAGGGTGTTTTCTCAGTAAAGATTTGCATGATCGAGGTGCGATAGTATGGGGTACCCATGACTTCCACTATTATCTATTTTATGGGTTACTATTAGGGTTTCCCCACATAGAGCCCCAAGTGGCCAACGATTCTGCCATTTGATTTTCTTCTCTCAACACATGTTGGAATTTGCATTTCTCAAAAAGAGATGCCTTTGTATAAACGAATTCAAGGTATGGGCGGAGTGACTCCTCTCTCAGCTCCCAGTCACCTACTACTTATCTGATGATAAGGGCAGAGTCTCCAATAACTTCTGCTTCTTCTACCCCTAGTGTGTGCAGTGAACTTAGGTCGAATAGACATTCCTCGTATTCGGCACCATTATTGGTTACTAGGAATTCTAATCTCTTGGAGACAGGGATCAGTACTCCTTCAGGGGATACAATTATGACACCTAAACTGGCTCCCTTGCAGTTTATTGCTCCATCAAAGAACATGGTCCACCTTTGGGGTTTATTTAATATCATAGCTAGCTGCTCATCTGGGAAATCAATGTTCTCGACGTAGTTAGATTCTAAAGGTTGGTTGGCTAGAAATTCCACTATGACATGACCTTTGATTACTTTCCAGGTGACATATTCGATATCAAACTCTGATTAGAGCAACAGCCATTGAGATAATTTCCCAGCCAAAGAGGGTGCTTGACAAAGGTACTTCATGGGGTCTACCTTTGAAACAGCTTGGATCTTATATGATTGAAAGTAGTGTCTGAGCTTTTTTAGCTATAGTGTATCAGGTTTCGTATTCCAAGAGTTTCTTGCTAAGGTAATAAATGGCATGTTCTTTCTTGTCTTCGTGCTCATGTACAAGCATTATCCCTACAAAAGTTTCTTCAATGGCTATGTATAAGGTTAGAGGCTTACCTGACATAGGTGGTTTTAATACTGGTGGGTTGGATAAGTATGCCTTGATTTTATCAAAGGCTTCCTGGCATTATGGGTTCTAGGTGACTGGTTGTTGTTTTCTGAGGAGTTTGAATATGAGTTCGCAGATAGTGGTTAATTTGCCAATGAACCTACTGACGTATTGTAGCGACCCAAGGAAACTTTGGACCCCTTTTTTAGTTTTAGGTGCAGGCATATCGAGGATTGCCTTTATCTTATCAGGATCGATTTTGATGCCTTATTGGCTGATGTCCGAAGGAAACTTCAGACCCCCTTTAGGTTGAGCTATAGATTGTACTTCTCTACCCGGGTGAGGAAGCGATTGAGCACAGATGGGTGATCCTCGGGGGTTAGTGACTTTACCAGCATATTATCCACGTATACTTCAACCTCTTTGTGGATTAGGTTATAAAGTAAAGTGGTGACTACCCTTTGGTAAGTAGCCTCTGTGTTCTTGAGCCCGAATGGCATGACTTTATAGTAGTACACCCCTATTCTGTGATGAAGGCTATTTTGAACTTGTTGATGACATTCATTAATATTTGGTTATATCCTGTGAAGCCATTTATAAAGGAGTACATGGCTGCTCTAGTTGCACTGTCTATTAGTACATCTATTTGGGGTAAGGGAAAGTCATCTTTCAATGAAGCCTTGTTGAGATCTCGGAAATCGAGCCAGACTTGCTGGGTATTCTATGACCTCCAAGAATTTTGCCTTGATTTGTTTGGTTATTTCTTCCTTGACCTTCTCAGCCCATTCAAGCCTTAGTTTCCATAATTTTTATTTGACCGACTAGATTTTGGGATCGTTAAGGATTTAGGTTCCATAATGGTCCTATCAACAGGCATCTCGTCGTAGGACTAAGCAAATAGCCTTATATGTAATCTGAGTACTTCTACCAATTCTGTCTTAAGTTCGGGGCTAAGGTTATTGGAAATTGATATCATTTTAGGGTCATCTTCGGTTCCCAAATTTATTTTTTTTGAAGGAGTATCATGAATACTAAAAATGTTTCATGTATGATGAGATGAATACATGTAATTAAAAGCACCGAACAAATAAGCAAAGTCATACATTTTATTTCCACTGTCAATTTTGTAATACAAGTTATTTAACTCAAAAACATCAAAAACTGAAAGATCATTATCAACTTCTAGAATGGGAGCTTCCTCATTCGAAGTTTCCATCCTACTATTGGCAGTTGTGTCCCCGATCTTTGACTTTCCTTTAATCATGAGCTGAACTAGTTCAAAGATTACCTTGTCCATCCCTTCTTGGGTAGATTCTTTTCCTCATAGCTTCAATTTGGCTTTTCTTTGACTGTCGTGGTGGGCTTGTCGTCTTTTGCCTTTGAGTGGTTTCTTCTTTAGATGAGGCCTTCCTCTTATTAGTTTGCCTCTCATAATTAGCCCACCAAGTGGGGTCCCTGAAATCTGCAACATTGAAGAATATCTCGAAGGCAGGCACCTCTCCCTCTTTAATTTTGATCGGCTTTGGTTCGCCTTGATATAAGACCTCACCAGAATGAACTAAGATCTTGGACATTTGGCATCTTCTGGACCACCCTCTTTATCAGCCCCGGCCCCAATAATCGAGTTCGTAGAGACTATAGGAACCTACCACAAATTTAAACTCGGGAGGACCCTATTCTTGTGCCCCGAGACCGGCCCCTGGGGTCAGGTGTTTGTCCATGTAATTCGTTACCCATTTAGACCACTGGGTTAGTTTCTTATTTTTCCTATAGTGGTTGTGAGGAATCCGACTACGTGTTTTGGGGTGGCTTGTATGGCTGCTACGATAGATTCTTTTTCTACTTCAAGGGTTACTATTCTTCCTTTGTAGGGGATCATCACCTTATGATGCAAGGTGGAGAGTACTCCTCCCAATGCATGGAACCACAGTTTGCCAAGCAGTAGGGAAAATATAACAAGAATGTCAATGATAGTGAAAGTTATGAGGGATTCCACTTCTCCTGCCTTTACTGTCACCTCAAAGATTCCCAAGACGGACCTCTTTGAGTTGTCATATGCTTTAATAACCATCCCAAACCTTTTGAACATGCTTCATTCAGTCCTAGGATTGGTAGGATCTTTCATGGACAGATGTTAAGTGAGGAGCCATCATCTAACATGACACAAGTATCTCAATTTTCAAGTATAATGCCCGATTATGGCATTGTCTGTGATTTGGCAAATCTACAGTGTCAAGGGATTTGGCGAGGGTCCCATGCCCAATTCGAGCGCATACTTCTACTGGTGAGGCCAATGATGGCGCTTCCATTTCCATTAGCTTCTGCATGATAACGCTCCTGTGTGCCGAGGACTATTATAGGAGTTCTCAAACACTCATTCTAATAGGTGTATTTATTAGATGTTCGAACCCATAGGTACTGACTTCTTTTGGTGAATTATCCACTAGCGGAGCACCAGCAGGGTTAGGGTTAACTTGGACCTATGGTTAGTAAACCCTTCTGCTTTGTGTAACATGCTTAATGTGCTTTAGCAAGGTTTTGGTGGTGCCCTAGGGCTTGAATACTGCAAATTCATCAAAATCTTCCTCCAAGGGAATTTTTTTAGCTGTATGGGCTTAGTGGTGTTCGGAGCCAGGGGCTTTGTGCCTCTTGGCTTGCAATGGACGTCTGTTAGTAAAGCTATGGCAGGGTTTACTTTAAGAATCTCATCTATTACATGTTCTTGTGGCCTATTTCCTCTGATTATATGGACAATGTCGGACCAAGCCGATACCAATCCATCTAGTATTTCCACGATCTCCGAGCATGGCACCGTTGTAAAGATTGGATATGCCTACACCGCGGGTCCATCTTTGAGGTATGGTTCCATCCTAGGAGGATCTCCTCTTGGTCCTTCGTTAGGTTCTTCCATGGTAAAGTGATAGAGGAATGCTTGACTAAGAATACCCCAGAAAACGTAACAGCAATGTGTGGTCGGATTATTCCATGTTCGATTATACCATTCCAATGCCCTCCCTTTAAGGGTGGTGCTGAAAATTTCAAGCTAACGATGGTAATGTTCATTCCTTGAATTCATCAACTCTATAAATATGGTGAGGTAGATCCGAGGGTAACTAATCCCATCATATCCGAGTTCTAGTGGTAATTCGAGAAAGAGCATAGTCTTGTGGGTGGTTTCCCAAGCAATTACAGCTTCATTGGCCGTATTGAGCCTTCTATAAAACGTTTGATCATCTTATATGCTTGTGAATGCCATCAGGTTAACAGTAGTGCTACACTGATGTCTCTACTATCATGGGGTCTCTGGTTTTGTTGGTGGATTCTTTGGAAAACCAATCTTTTCGTCAAGCTTCCAATTTTGATTGCATTAAGTTCTATGGGGTTCCCATCCATGATCCCTTGTAATTCTTCTCTTATTAACCGAGAATATGGGGATTTAGGGTCTGGCGATGGTTGGGCATCTGCAATCCCTTTTGGTTATGGATCCCAAAAGAGTACAGGCTCGGGTGCCCATAATTGAGGATTAGCAGGGATCACCCTGACATACTCATTTGATATCTATGCATATTTATTATTGCTTGAATAATTAGGGTTGTTATCCTGTCGCGGTTCTAATGTAGTCGCATAATATGGCACTAGCCTACTAGGGTCAGGGTATATCATGCCTTCCAGTCCTTGGGCTAATTCACTATCACTTGGGATGCTCCCTAATCTCAAACTGACAGACTCTATTTCTTCTGTAGGGTTTGGGGTCGATCGGGTGTGCCCACTTGGAATATGAGCGAACTCATCGTCGCTCAAGTACGTGTGGTCACCTTTAGGTTAAGGACAAGAAAACTGAGGCAGCTCGGGGGGTGCAACTTCTTCATCTGAAGGACCTACTTTGTTGGGACTTTTGCTACTATCCCCCACCTCAAAGTAGGGATTCAAGTGAGGCACGTATTCCTCAAACTTATGTGGGCCTGGCATTTCCTCACATTGCATGAGTGTGGTGATGGTGATGCGATGGATTATGTGCACAATTCCTTCCTCAGGCATGCTTACATATCTCTCATAAATAAGCCCAAAGCGTATACACTCGGGGGAAGGTGGAGGGACCCATGAGTAGGAGCAATCGTTAACCCTTAAAAATGGCATGTGAGGAGCAAACACTGGATGAATTTCTAGCACATTAGTGGCCAATCCCATTGTCAATAGGGGAGTATTCGCAAATACCAGACTTAATCTTGATCGACTAGGAATATAGGAAATAGGGTTGGTACTCATAGGATGTTGATGTCATATAGCTCCAAAGTTTAGAGGAACCACCTCAGGAATTTAATCGGATCAGAGTCTCCTGAAATCTTGATCTCATTCCCATCCCAATCGGCTATATAGTGGAGGCCTCATGACCTAATTTTGTCTTTATAAGCTAACACTCTTTTGATCATATGCAGTTCATCAAATATAGGATTGTCATCGAAGCAAGGGTCCTCATCCTAGTTATCTAATCCCCATTCCCCCTCTTCATCGAGTGAGATGGCATTAATGAATAGAGCCTCTCAGGTTACTGACTCAGCGTCATGCTTCTATCATCGGGACGTAGCCATCCTCTTAATTGCTGACTCTCAGCTTAATACCAATTCTAAAGAGTCGAGTCTTGCAAAGGTACGTGCTAGGCTAGCATTTAATGCTGATAGATCCTAATAATGCTCGATTAGCAGTCCACTATACCAATTGGAAACTTTCTCATCAAGGAATATATCTGGCAAAGCTGGGGCTGTGGTACTATTGAGTTGTTAAAATGAATCAAGGAGGCTAAGCAGGACAAGTCCCACCTTATTCCCCTTATCTTTGATACCTACGAGCCCGACGACCCTTAAGTCTGCCAATCATACCTTGATATTGCTTGATTGCCATCATTTAGGCAAGAGGGCCTCTTCATGCTCGATAAGATATATTGTATGATTTCCTGTGGTGCGGGATTCTTGAAAGATTTTAATCCTATCACTAGGGAAGGTTTTTAAGAATTGGTGGTCTAACTCCGCCCAGTCCCATAACAGGTTGGGCGACAAGGTAAGATACCAGTCCATTGCATCTTCCATAAGAAGTACGGGGAAGGTGGTGGCCATTCTATAGGGTGGAATGTTGTACTTTGTTAGAAGGTTAGAGAAATGATCCAAGAATTGTTTGATATGGTGTATGCCATGGAGCAATTAGGGCGATATATCTTAGTTAGTTAAATTTGTACAAACAAATATAGAGGCATTTCTTTTGTTACATCGCTGACTACGAAAATATATTATGACTGGTTAAGAAAATATTCATTGATATGTTTGCAGAAGTCCTTGACAAAATCATAGCATGTATTGCAAGGTCTTAGTGGGACTATATTGGTGAGAACTGGTTCGCGTGTAATTATGATTTGTCTAAATATCCCTAGTCATAGTATCATCAAGACTGGACATTGATGAATACAGAAAGACTAGCATGTGTCGTCATACCTCTTGAATTTGATTTAGAGTAGCATATCTTTATTGCTAAAGGGTTGTACCTTGGGTTAACATATGGATGTATTATAGGAAATACATTGGAGACCGTAATGAGACAACACTTAATAATCTATTTTATGTGTTGGTTTTTAATTATCTAATTGCAATAGCAATACGAATATCCTTAGTCCTAAGATGCTAGTTACCTTGTTCAGATATTGTTGCACATTGAGTCATACCTAAGCATTCTATAGACTGGGTGATATGGATGATTATGGGTATAGTTGATGTCTATCCATTGGTAAGCTGAGTAGTCAAGATGGAATCTATCGCTCCATTATAGAAATATAAGGGAGATGTACCTTGGCCAATTGTTAGAAGTGACAAACGTAAACCTCTGTAGAGTATGGGTTGATAGGATGAGATCCTAGTTAACATATTAATACGGTTAAGTAGTGTACTTTGGTAGCAAGCATAAACTACTAGGGTAGCTTTTAAGGCTACTAGTGGACTAACACTTAAACCGAGTCTTAGAAACCAGATGGTACTTAACAATTGGTAGAATGAGTAAATTGTATTAGAACTGGAATTAAGTCACATGCATGTGATGTTCTGAATATTGAGGGGTCATATACCCTTTACTAGAGAGCCACTATGACCGATTAAAGTCATCGGAGTCCATAACGGTCTGGAGCTCCGAGCTGGCCAAATTAGTGAAAAGGAATTTGAGCTAAGTCAAACTTTTACGGCTCGATATTACAGGATCCTATAAGGTCACACACTTTGAGTTATGACTGAGCTATATAAAGAACTGTTAGATTAGGTCTAATCTAGAAGAGAAATAAATGGTTAAATAATTTAATTGGTTGGACCAATTTTTACTGGTTAGACCAGTATACCGAGAAATAAATGGTTAGACCATTTTATTGGTTGGACCAATTTTACTGGTTGGACCAATGTAATGAAAATAATGAGAAGGCATAAGAGAAATAGAAAACCGCATAGTGGGGTCTATAGTAAAGTATTATGTGGACTCGCACAAGTGGGTCTGCGCAAGTGCTATCGGACAACACTTACAGTGCGCCTGCGTGTGGTCCTTGCCAATGCGGGGAGCACTGCGTAAGGCCTAAAGGACATGCACATAGCGGGCTACTTGGAGTAGCCTGCGATAGGCCCAGCTCGTAAGCAAAGACCTGCATGCTATGTGTCACGTACCGCCCACAAGGGCTTTGTGTATATTGGGCTCGGCCCATGCACAGGCTTTAGCGCAGGCCCATGCGCGGGCAGCAAGCCCGCACACACTGCAGGCCAAAAGCCATTAGTGTCCCACTTGGACACAGAGTCCGACTTCTGTTCTGTTTCTAATTGCTTAGCATTAATTAAATAAGTTTTAATTATTCTTTAAGTAATTAATCAGTTGTTAAATTAATTGATTGGTTATTAATTAGTGGAATAATCACTTAATAAGAGTGGTAATTCAAATCTAACTTTGTTTCCTATTAAATAGGAATTATTTATTTTATTAATTGAATTGAATTGAATTGATTAATTGAATAGAATAGTAATAAAGGAAGATGAATTTGAATCTAACTCTTTCTTATTTAGTAAATGACTAAAATTTTATGTTTATTTTATTTATGATTGGTTAAGGTTAGGGACTGTATTTTCCTTTCAATATTTCCTAAGCAATATAAATGAAAGCCTCCTCTCTCATTATTCTTCACTCCACTTTTTCGAAAGCCTCTCTCCCTCTCTTATTCTCTTAGTTGCTCTAGTTCCTAAAAGTAATCCGTTGAAAGACTTATGTACTTAGAATAGAAAACTAAGGAAATTTCTTCTAGAATAAAGTAGTAGGGAAGATCTATCTTCCACTTATTTATCGGTACTCCCTTTCTAGAAGTTTTTGGTCGATGGTGCTCGTGTGGATTATTTATAGAGGGCTTCTACTTTAGAGTCTGTGCACGCAGTTGATGGGGTCATTCTGCCGATATCGGGATCTACGCTTCAATTGGTATGTTGTTAAATTATTATTTGGTCCTTTTAATAAGTGTTTATGACCTAAATAATAGTAGACTAGTTTATGTTGTCAATCATTCCGTGCTTAGGAGATCTTGGACTCTAGATTAAATTTTGAATTTCCAATGCGCCTGTTTTACATGTTCAATCCCGTTAATCCAGACCAGCAGTGGTATCATGAGCCTGCCTAATGCGATTGTATGATTGACTAGAAACACGCTAGGTCTAATTTTCTATGAAATATTTTCGAGTATGCTATGCCATGCCTAGGAATTTATTTCTTGCAATAGAAAAATGTTGTGATAACTAGATTAAGTGTTGGTCAAACTTAGTCAGGGTAGTTATCTAAGAATTAACAATGTTTTACTTGAAATTGTAACTGTTTTGATTTTTGAATTAAGTGGAATAATTCTTAAATTAGAAAAGAATGAAATCTTTGATTTTAAATAGTCTATGGTTAAGTAAGTCAGAAGGGCCCGTGTTTATTCTGGCAAGGATTGGACTTGGCGGCTCATTTACTTCAAGAGGGCCTCTCCTATCTAGGAATTTGCATCGGTTCTGGATTCTAAGTACCAAAGGGACTGTTATGAATTAGTTAATTTCTAGTATAATGAATTGGATTCATTATATGGTTTTACAATGAAAGTTTAAATTGTTAAATTAAAACTTATAGACATAGGTGCAAGAACTTGAACAATGAACACCCTTATTTTTGCATGCTATGTAAGTCTTGGCATGATGGAATGATTATGAATTACCAGTTGAGTACGACCCCTAGGTTGGACCTACTAATTCCTTATAGCCTGGAATTAGTTATATTTTCATAATCATCTCCATATATAAGTCCTAGATTAGGCGAGACCTGTTGCACCAATAAATCCCCATTAAAATATTAAGATAAAATTAGCTTTCCTAAAAATCGAAGTGTGATTCTAGGCCGTTTCATTGAATGAATTGCCCACGCACAATGTGCCTTCTTCTTCAACATTGTCTGTTTACATGATTTGAATTAAGGTTAAGTCTTGACCGGACTGGGTTAGTTGTCCATAATATCGGAGCTAATGCCGGGCTGGAGGCTTCATTTGAGGAGTCATATAATTGGTTATGCACGTCCATTGATTGGAACTCAAATGGATTAGCAATTGCATTAGATGCAAATGGACTAGATCCTCCTATAGCTATTTAAGTTAGCTTGACTCAAGATAGCGGGGGTTAGCTTAAATGAGTTATAGATGCTACCTACTAAGGAGAATGGTTAGACCATGTTTCCCGAAAAGACAATAGAAGGGGCTATTATGTTTTCAAATAAACCTTAATAAAATAGTAGGAAAACGTATTTAATTTAAATACCTTAAAAATTAAATGCATGTACAAAACTAAGTCTAGGCTTTTATTCTAATTATTATATCTAGGTTTGGATTTTACTTACATAAATTTTTGCATGTATTGATAATTGTATTTAACTGGCTCTAGCTGCAAAGGTTTTTGTTCAGAATGTGAGGATAGCCCTTAAAGCCTAGGGGTTGACCCATATATGATATGAGCCCAATAATAAACAATATGATGCAAGTATTTCTACCACGAGTAGAAATGCAAAAATTACATGAAGAAAACAATGATACAATACCTTAGAGGTTGTTAAGATCCATGTTACCTTATGTAAGTGGCATGAAGGAAACGAGGATATGACACCTTGGAGGTTGTTAAGATCCATGTTACCTTATGTGAGTAGCTTGAAGGAAACAAAGATAAACATCCAGTTAGATGTTAGGATCTATGTTGCCTTAAGCAATGGAAGCATCAAGAAATCGTGGACTTGGTAGTCTATGTCTTTACATCTTAGAAAGGATTTTGCCAAGGAAGGAAAAATAATTCAAGGGTATTCTAAGGATGTAAAGGGACACGGGTTGTCCAATATAGAAGCAGAAAAGAGCAAAGTTATAAGAAAAATGAACGGATCTTGAGAGCTTTGGAAATAAAGTAATTGTTTCATATGGGATATTGGAAAAACAATCTTCATTTAAATATAGGATTGGCAGGCTTTTGTCTCATAGCATTAGAAGAAGAGCTTTTGGAAACTTCCACTTCAAGGTGTTATAATTGAGAATGTTCTGCATCTCTTGGGGATTCAACATAGATATGGGACATCAAGTGAATCACATATCTATACAAAGGTATAGGTATTGAAGAGAATTAGAGGATTAGCAAAAGGAGAGTTATACTTATGAAATATCATAAGAGGTTGATAGCTGCTATTGATGTAGGAACTTAAAATCTCCATTTGGCTATTCTATAATTAGGACAAAATTATTGTTATACTTCTACGAATATTGTTTCCTACTTCTCAACAGATGGAGTTGATTCCAATTTGATAAAAGGATGTTATCAAAGATTATGAAAAATATTCTAGATAGAAGTGTAATGAAAGATATTTTATGATTACAAAAGCTTATTCTCAATATTAACCATGCTAAGAGAAATTAGATAAAGACAAGTCATCTTACTTATGGCATCGTCGTTTATGCCATGTAAATGAAACCCTCTTACCTAAGTTACACAAAGGTGATAACTTGGCCTGATAGACTGGGAGACTTGTAGGGATTGTAAACCTTGTTTAAAAGTCAAAATAACAAAGAAGCCCTTTAAGGAAAAAGGGGAACGTGCCACTAGTACATTAGAAATAATACACTAAGATGTATGTGGTCCAATTAATGTCTAAACACATGGATGATTTGTTTACTTCTTCACTTTTATCGATGATTACTCATGATATGGGTATTTATACCTTACGAGGCCTAAATCAAATAATTTTGAAAAGTTTAGAGACTAGAGAAATGAAGTTGAGAAATAACTTAGAAACAATATTAAGGCACTATGGTTAGACCGAGATGGAGAATATTTATGCCAAGAGTTTCAAGATTATCTAAGGAATAATGGAAAATTATCCTAGTGGACCCCTCCGTATACTCCTTAGCATAATGGTGTGGTTGAGAGGAGGAATTGAACTTTGTTAGACATAGTTTGGTCCATGATGAGCCAAGAAAATCTTAGTAAATCCTTCTAGAGATATGCACTTGAGAGCATAATTTATATCCTAAATCGGGTGCCATCAAAATCAGTTGAAACTACACCATACAAAAGGTAGTATGGTAAGAAACCAAATCTTTCTCAACTGAGAGTTTGGGGTTGTCCAGCCTATATTAAAAGGACACTGTTAGATAAGCTTGAAGCTAGATCTGATAGGTTCTTGTTAATTGGTTATTCTAAAGATACAATAGGATATACCTTTTATGATCGTAAGGAACAAAGGTATTTATTTCTAGGATCGCTTAGTTCCTTGAGAAGGAACACATGCTTGCAAAAGCTAGTGGGAGTGACCTTAAACTTGGAGTTCAGGTAGGTAAACAAGATGACCAACTGATGATTCCTACGCCTGATAAATAAGAAAGTGTGATCGAGGAACAACCTATTATATAACAGCCATTGCATAGATTATAAGGTTCCCAATGCACCTGAAAGATACAGATTTTTCATCATGGATGATAAGTAAATATTTCTAATGGAGGATGATGACCCTATAGAGAGCTCAAACTCTAATAAATGGTTAAAAGCCATGAAATCAGAAATGGATTCCATGTATGAAAAACAAGTTTCAATTTTGGTTGATGCACCTGATGAGGTTAGACCCATGACCTGCAAATGGGTTTTAAAGAAATAAAATGACATGGATGGTAATGTAATTACCTATAAGGCAAGGTTACTTGTAAAAGGTTATAGTCAGTAAGAAGGCATAAACTATGATAAAACCTTTTCACCAGTAGCCATGCTTAAATCCATTAGGATACTCTTGGCCATTGCTGCTCATTAGGACTATGAGATCTGGTAGATGGGTGTGAAAATCGCTTTCCTTAATGGAAACTTAGATCGAGATGCATGTATGGTATAACCTGAGGGTTTTATATCTCAGAATGGCTCGAAGGTATGCAAATTGCAAAGATCCATTTATGGACTAAAGTAGGCATCCAAGAGTTGGACTATAAGGTTTGATGATATGATCGATGAGTTATATGTTATATCAAACGCTTATGAGCCTTGTATATACAAGAAGGTTAGTGGGAGTGCAGTCATTTTCCTTGTGTTGTATGTAGATGACATACTACTAATATGAAATGACATTTCTCTTCTTCAAATAGTTAAACATGTTTTTCAAGAAATTTCTCCATAAAGGACCTTCAAAAAGTAGCATTTATACTAGGTATAAAGATCTATAGAATAGATCCTAGAGGTTGTCAGGTCTTTCACAAGATACGTACGTAGACAAGGTATTGGCTAGGTTTAACCTTGAGCAATTGAGAAATGGTTACCTTTCAATGTCTCATGGAATTAACCTTTCTAAATCTGAGTGTCTAGGGACACAAGAGGAGAGATTGCGTATGAGTAGAGTACCCTATGCATCTCCAGTAGGATCTATCATCTATGCTATGGTATGTACCCGACTAGATGTCTCATACGCATTGGGGATCATAAACAGATTTTGATCTGACAAAGCACTGGATGACCGTTAAGAAAATCCTTAAGTACTTGAGAAGGACTAAGGAAATATTCTTAGAATATGGAGAAGGGGATCTCTGAATAAAGGATACATTGATGTAAATTTCCAACCTAACAAAGATTACTACAAATCATTGTCAGGATACCTATTTATGTTAAATGGAGTGGTAGTTGTTTGGAAGAGTTCCAAACATGATATGACTGGTAATTCAACCATAGACAATGAGTACGTTGTTGCTTTAGAAGCAATAAAACAAGCTGTCTAGATAATGAGATTTATTGGTGATCTCAACATGGTGTCTAATAGTGAAGATCCAATAGTACTATACTGTGATAATAGGGCTGTTGCTCAGGCATGAGAACCTCGGTTTTTTAGAGAAATGGACATGTACAAAAAAAATATCATATAAGAAGGATAAGGATGTAGTAATGGAATACATTCCCACAGATCAAAATTTAGCAAAGGGTCTGATAAAAGCTGTTAACACATATTAAGTATGACCAGCATGTTAATAGTTATGGCATAAATGCACATGGCTAATTGGCATAAGTGCAAGTGGGAGATTTTTAGATATGGTGTATGCCCTAGAGCAATTAGGGCGATATATCTTAGTTAGTTAAATTTGTACGAACAAATATAGAGGCATTTCTTTTATTAAATCGATGACTGCAAAAATATATTATGACTGGTTGATGTGATTGCAAAAGTTCTTGATAAAATCATAACACGTATTGTAAGGGCAAAGCGGGACTATGTTGGTGAGAACATGTTCGTGTGCACTTATGATTTGTCTAAATACCCCTAGTCATAGTATCATCAAGACTAGACATTAATGAATACGGAAAGACTAGCATGTGTCATCATTCCTCTTGAATTTGATTTAAAATAGCATATCTCCAGTGCTAGAGGGTGGTACTATAGGTTAACACATGGATGTACTCGAGGAAATACATTAGAGACTGCTATGAGACAGCACTCGGTAATCTGTATTATGTGTTGGTGTTTAATCGTCTCATTATAATAACAATACAAATATCCTTATACCTGAGATACTTGTTACCTTTTTCAGATGTTGTTGTACATTGGGTCATACCTAAGCATTCTATATATTAGGTGATACGGATGATTATAGGTATAGTTGATGTCTGTCCGTTGGTAAGCTGAGTAGTCAAGATGGAATCTATCACTCCATTATAGCAATATAAGGGAGTTGTATCTTGACCCCTTGTTAGAAGTGACACACTCATAAACCTCTACAGAGTATGGGTTGATAGTATGAGATCCTAGTCAACACATTAATATGGTTGAGTAGTGTACTTTGGTAGCAAGCATAAACTACTGGGGTAGCCTCTAAGGCTACTAGTGGACTGACTCTTAAACCGAGTCCTAGAAACAAGATGGTGCTTAACAATTGATAGTGAATTTTATTGATACTTTTGCAGAACCAGGATTAAGTCATATGCATGTGACATTCTGAATATTGAAGGGTCATATACCCTTTGCTAGAGAGCTACTATGACTAATAAAAGTCATTGGAGTCCATAATGGTCTGGAGCTCCGAGCCGGTCAAATTCTTGAAAAGGAATTTAAGCTAGGTCAAACTTTAAGAGCTCGATATTACAGGATCCTATAAGGTCACAAACTTTGAGTTACGACCGAGCTATGTAAATAACTGTTAGACTAGGTCTAATCTAGAAGAGAAATAAATGGTTAGACCATTTTAATTGGTTGGACCAATTTTTACTAGTTGGACCAGTATATAGGGAAATAAATGGTTAGACAATTTAATTGGTAGGACCAATTTTACTAGTTGGACCAATGTACCGAAAATAATGAGAAGGCATAAGAGAAACAGAAAACTGCATGGTGGGGTCTATAGCAAAGTATTGTATAGACTCACACAAGTGGGCCTGCGCAATGCTGGGAGCATTGCACAAGGCCCATAGGCCATGCACATAGCGAGCTGCTTGGAGCAGCCTGTGGTAGGCCTAGAACGCAGGCAAAGGCCTGCGCTCTATGTGGCATGAATAGCTTGTAAGGCCTGTGAGCATATTGGCGCAGGCCCATAAGCGAGCAGCAAGCCCACGCACACTGTTGGCTTTGCCAATAGTGTCCTACTTAGACACAGAGTCCGGCTTCTGTTCTGTTTCTAATTGTTTATTATTATTTAAATAAGTTTTAATTATTCTTAAATTAATTAATCAGTTGTTAAATTAATTGATTGATTATTAAATAACAGTTGTAATTCAAGTCTAACTTTGTTTTTTGTTAAATAGGAATTGTTTATTCTATTAATTAATTTATTGGATTAATTAATTGAGTAGAATAATAATAAAGGAAGATGAATTTTATTCTAACTCTTTCTTATTTAGTAAATGACTAAAACATTATGTTTATTTTATTTATGATTGGTTGAGGTTAGGGACTTTATTGTCCTTTGAATATTTCCTAACCACTATAAATAGAAGCCTCCTCTCACTCCACTTTTTTGAAATCCTTTCTCCCTCTCTTATTCTCTTCGTTGTTCTAGTTCCTAAAAGTAATCCGTCGAAATACGTATTTACTTAGAATAGAAAACTAAGGGAATTTCTTATAGAATAAATTAGTAGGGAAGATCTAGCTATCTTTCACTTATTTATCGGTAGTCCCTTTGTGGAAGGTTTTGGTCGGTGGTGCTTGTATGGACTGTTTATAGAGGGCTTCTACTTTGAATTCTATGCATGCAGCTGATGGGGTCATTCTGCCCACATCAGGATTCACGCTTCAATTGGTACATGGTTAAATTATTATTAGATCCTTTTTATAAGTGTTTATGACCTAAATAATAATAGACTAGTTTATGTTGTCAATCATGCCATGCTTAAGAGATCTTGGACTCTAGATTAAATTTTGAATTTCCGTTGTTCCTATTTCACACATTTAATCCCGTTAATCTAGACTAACATGAACGTGACCGCGTCAGTATCCTCTTTGTATCGGAGTCTTTCTATTGCTAAAGCCGTGAGCTTCTCAGATTCTGACAATTCTTTTGCACAGCTGTCCACCCTATCTAGTTCTATGAGTTCTAACTCAATGTCATTTATCACGAAACCAAGATTGAATTGGGCATTATCCCTTACACTATTATCATCTTTGTAGAGAAGGATAACATTGACAGGGGATTCGAAGTTTGGAAGTGGGCTATTTGAGTAGTCGGCTTCCGTTCGGGTTCTTCTAGGTTCCCTTCCTGAATCAATTTTTGGAGGTCCCATGGTAATCAAACACATTCATTAGTTCTATGTCCCTTCACTATATGATATGCGCAAAAATTGTCCCTATCAGCTAGAGATGGGGTACGAAGGGCTTTAAAATTTGCATGCCCCCAAATTTTCTCAGTTTAGTGAATAATAAAGACAGCGATTCGGTCTATGGTGAGATCGATTGAGGAGGTGTTGGCGCAATTGTGGTGGTGATAGCCTTCATTTTCTGTTCTTCCCAAGAAGGTTTCGGCTAACAAGGAAGAATGGTGGTTGGAGCATTGTAAACATAAGGCCAGAGCAGGAGAAATCATTCATTCACAATCATTCACCACCATAGTCTAGTTTAGTTCAGCTCTTTATTCTCCTTATTCTTAGTTTAAAACTCTTTTTATTATTTGCTTTGTTTTCAGTACTCTCTTTAAGTTTAAATTGCAATTTATTTCCATTCTCTTTGATTTCGCTTTTAGTTTCAAGTTCTTTATTTTCAATCGCTATGTATTTTCCAAGTCTATTTTTAATCCGCATAATTTATTGAATGCCTTTTTATATCTATATATGCTTTACTTCAATTATGTCTAGATAATTCTTTTATGACTTCACCAAGTAAGTGTCAAGGCTGAGTTAGTAGTATGAGAACTGAACTAGAATACCACAATCCGCAAGGCGACCTATTTACTAATCTTAGACTTCAACGGTTTTCTAGTAAGAATATCACTAAGTCTCGTTGTTGGCCTAATCATCCATTTGGTAAGTCTTTGTGATTATTGTTAGTTCTTATTCTTTCATCCGTAATTGTGCCTAAAAAGGAATAGAGTAACAACAGTCTCCATCAAGATTGGAGAGATGTAATCTTATCCCTGTTGGGAGTGCTTCACTACCTATGTAAGGGTTTAGGCTTTTCTAGTATTTATTGCAATTCATTAGCAAACTCTTTCGTGCGATGCCAAGAGTCATGGTGAGTAAGAGATAGATCGTGGTGCAAAGTCCAGTCTCCATATACTGTAAGGAAGAGTTTCTAGTATTGTACAGTGTATGAGTACTAGTATAACTAAATCTAGGTCCCGGTACAATTTATATCTTGTTTTATGATCACTAAGATGCTTAGTCTTGCTCTGCTTCGGTCTGGTCATTGTCTTCCATTGATTTTATTTCTGCTAAATTTAGTTTTAATTTATAAATAACCAAAACATTCACTCTTAGGTCATGTTGTTTGTCATCTAATAAAAATAACTTGGTTAAATACTAGTCCTTATGGGATCAACCTCTGCTTGCTACTAACTACTAGTTTGTTTTGTAAAGGGATTTATTTTTGTGGTCTCGACAACCATCAAGAACCTCCCCTGATCCTAATATGAAGTTAGAAAGAAATAAAATTTGGACAAAACCAATGTGGAATGGTTTTCTCCCTATTTTATTACTTCTATACCCTTTCTATTACTTAGAAAAATGCTAGAAAATTATAAAGTATAGTGTAATTTGCATATGAAATCGTTCTCTCTTTATTGAAAGCGAGGCAAAATGCCTCTATTTATAGGAAAATCACATGTCTGAATGCAATAAATCTAATTTATGACTGATTTTAATCACTTATGGTATGATTGCAATCAGTTTAGCCTGATTGGCAAAAATTGGGACCTCATATAATTGGGGTCGACCCGTACAAGTCCAAGTTGAACCCATACGGATCCCTCTAGGGCATGTGGGGTATTATGGCCGTACGGGATAAACCTATGGACCATACCCCTAGGCGCGACCCATACAGGTCCTTAAAGGCAGTCTAGGTCTTCAAACTCTTGCTAAACTCATCTCTGTAGTAGTAGGAACACCTCTAATGGATCACACCTATAAAAGATTGCATTATCTAGCTCTCATGATCATTTTGTGAGAAGGACTATTAAAATCCAGTGCTTACAGACTGCCCCTCGTGGGATCACTCCAGATCTGGATCTATATGATCTCACAATATGAGTGAGAGTTGAGAAATCATACCTTAGGTGATGACATGGGTGGGTTCCTTTCTTGAGGTGAACTTCTTCCTTGGCGTCCTTTTCCTGTGGCGGACAACTTTCCTATATGTTCCTTTCTGGAGGTGAACATCCCTCCTTGTATCCTTTTCTTGAGGCAGATCAACTTTCTTACCAATGGTGTATCCCTTTCCTAAGGTGGATGACTCTCCTGCTGATAATGCATCGCTTTCTTAAGGCGGATGACTTCTCCTCATATCTCTTTCTTATGGCAGATGATTTCTCGTACCAGTGATGTATCCCTTTCCTAAGGTGGATGACTCTCCTGTTGGGGATTTTTAAGCTACTTGTCAAGAGATAATAAAAACATTACGTTAGTTGCCGTCTGAAATGACACGCCTTGATTCTTGATTGACTTCATGGTGAACAAAATTTTTTGCCCCTTCAATCAAGAATGAATGTGTGTGGATGGGGGTTGGCCCCTAAATGAACTATAAATTATGTTTAGAAAAGTTGGGGTTTGGCCTAATTATTTAATGCTAGAATTTCCCCTTGGGGGGTATCCCTAGGATAGATTCGCCTGGGGTTTTGAAAGATGGGGAATGCCCCTTGACTAATTCCTTTGCTGGGGAATTGGGTAAAACCCCTCAGTTAATTTTGTTGCTGGAAAACTGGGGATACCCGTAGGTAGATTTCCCTGCTGGGAAGTGTCTTCTTGGATGACTTGTCTACTAGGGAAATTTTACATGCTTAAGTGAACCTGTACACAAAAATTTTCCATGTTACTAATTGTTTTGAAAATGCTTACCTTGATTCTTGATTGACTTTGTCTAAATAAAAATCTTTGCCCCTTCAATCAAGCATCAAGGTAAGCTAGGGGTTTTTGTCCCTCCTACTACTGAGAAGCTCCACTATGGTTCAAAATATTATCCTAAGATGAAAAAGGGGACCCGTACAAGTGGGTGGGACCCGTACGGGTGATGATTTATCAAGGGAGGACCCGTACAGGTGATAAGGATCCATATGGGTTGAGTCGAGGGGAACCTTTGAAAAGGAGGACTCCTCTTACCACTTCACACAAAATTTCTAAAACATCCTTTTCTCCCCCGATTTCTTCTCCACAATCTGATCAAATATGTTCAAAAAGGTTCCAAAAGCCGGCCGATTTAACATGAAATGCGAGGATTTGCTGAGAGTCAGCAATTTAGAGTTCTAGTGATGCTTGATTTTGATCGAGTACACTTTTTACGAGGGTGACTCATTCCTCCACCTTAACCCTACCTCTGAGGTGCCTTTAATTCATTCTCCCACTACTCATGCTTCCCATTTCTAGGTAATTCGCTCGATTGTCCATTTTTTCCATTTTTTTCATTTTTGAATTTTCTCAATTTAATATGGAATTAGGGTGTTTAGAACTTCGAATAGAGCCTAATGTATGCAAATTTAGTCTAGGGTGCTTTTAGGATAGTTTTGGCTGAGCTTTGGTTGAAAATGGCTTGTTTGGCACTTTTTGGGTGAACAAACTATTTGTAAGGGACCCGTACAGGTGGGGAGGATCCGTACGGGTCCCATTGTACATACGGGTGGACCTTTTAGACCCGTAGGGGTAGGGTGGACCCGTACAAGTCCCTATTCCCAGGACAGAATGTCTGAAATTCTATTTTCTACAACTTTTTTTTTTATTTTTGACTTATCCATTGTATTCTAACCCTATTAAACTACTGTTTTGCCTTTTCAGTTCTTGTACAAGACTGTGGCGGCTTTGAGCTTCTATAGAAATTGGTATGAGGAGATTCAGACTATAAAGGACACTGAGCTACTGGCTTGCATCAACTCATTTAGGTTTGTCAATATTATCCAGGCGGCCATTCCCCAAGCATTCAAGACACTTGCCCTTGGCGCTATATCGACCTTGACTAAGAGGTGGTCTGAGATGACTCACACATTCCACTTGCTGATTGGGGAGGTCACCGTCATTCCTTCTGATATGTACCTGCTCACATGGTTGAGTTAGGGAGGATCAGTCCTCTATTTCGATGTCTATATCAATCGATGGCACACCCAGCCAAAGGTGAAGGCATATATGGAGAGGCTGATTGGGCTTCATCCATGAGGTAAGGACAAGCTCAAGTATGGAGAGCTTCATGACTACCAGGTCGGGTAGCAGAGCCCTACTGCTGAGGGGAGGAGGGATCAGTACGCCCAATCCTTCTTGCTGACCTTCCTATCCAACATGTTCTTCTCGGTGTACTAGAGTGGTGAGGTGCCTTCATTCAGAGTTCACTTTCCAGGATTCATAACTTTTAGAGTGAATGAAGTCCGTCCCTTTTACTTAACTATTAGAGTAAAGGAATAGAGTTCTGCGACTCACGAGCTTAAGAGAGTAGAGCCACTGAGGTCTACTAGAATTGGGCAATGATATTTTTTATACCCCCATTAGGCGCTTAACAATAATTTTTGGATACAAGTAATGTAATTTCACCATCACGGTCCAGGCAAATTTGAATTCCTGTTGGTGATAAAGCGTACTTTTAGGAGCCTTTCGGACTAGAACAAGCAGTTTTCTAGCAATTTTGTAAGAGAAGAAAAGAGTTTTTCAAAAGAAATAATGAATTTCTACTACGGGGTGTAAGTAATTATAACTGTATAAGCATAAGATAGCATGGTAACATAAACCGGTGAGAACTTTCTCCGTCGGTGACTAGAGGCATAAGAAGTTCATACGAAGAGTGAAACACAGCTTTAACCAGGTAAACTAAGTTCAGACAAAGAGCTTGAGTACTTTTTCACTGTGCACCAGGTCAAACTTCCCCTGTCGGCCATCTTTAGTATGTTGAGGGCTCTTAGCCTTCTCTAGAGTGTCAAGCCCTATGTTTCACCCAAGCCTGAGGATAGGGATCAATTCTGTGCTTATCATATTAGAAAGGGTCATTGTACTGGTGCTTGTAGGGATCTACTTGAGGCTATTCATGGCTAATTAGAGAAAATAAGATCTAAGAACCCGAGCTTAAGCCAAGCACCATGAATAACCCCCTGCCCAATTTTGAGATGCAGGTTGCGGCCATTGAGCTAGGAATGCCTTCCTAGCATGTCTTTAATATAATCACGCAAGCTAACCTGATGGTCCACTCAGAATTGGCATTGACCGATGAACCTGTCCTTATTGATACTGATGGATACAAGCTAGAGGGTGCTTATGATGAAGAAGCTATGTTAGTTCAACCTGAACTAATTGATATTGATGCTTATCTATTAGAAAATGAGGACCTTGAAGGGCCAACTTTGTTGGGAGAAACCCCTGGGGGAAGAAGCTATATGAAGGATGGGGTGTTACATGTTACTCGAAGTGGGAGGGTCGCCCCTAATGCCCTACCAAAAAGAAGAAGAGGTAGCTAGAGAATTTATCCATACCAAGAACCTTATGGTAAGTGAGCAAGGCACCATCCATCAACTTTACGATCATCTCGGGGAGACTTAGTCGATCTTTCAACAAAACTTGGGTGGCCATCCACCTTTCAAAATAGGGCTTGAACTTCTCGTTGGGGGCTTACTTGATAGCCGCCAAATTTTGTATAGTAGTTCTGATAGTGGCGTTGAAATAATACTGCTCAATGAAAGCCTCAAATAAGGCCTTCGAATTTCTAGTCACTTCATCGGATAAAGTATTATACCACTCAATAGCAGGGCCTTCGAAAGTGCGCGGGGAACTTTTCGACGAGGACTTTATCACTTAACTTCCTTATCCTTATAACCCTCTGATAGGTGGTGATATGAGACTGCGGCGGACTAGTTCCCTTATACTTCGCTATTCTAGGCATACTAAAGTTTTCAGGGACCCAATCCTCCTCCCTAGTGGCTTGTACTGATAGTTTTGATGGCTGAATGCTGGGATTAGTAGCAAGCAACTGCTGTATTAGATCACGTAATTCCACAGACAAAGATTGTCCATCTAACTGAGTAATTGCACCCAAGGGTAAGCCTATTAATTGAGGAAAGGTTGTCCCCTTAGGTGTGACTACAAAGTTTGGGGTTGGGCTAGATGCCCCAAACTGAAATACTGGTGGTATGAACCCCTAGCTAGGCTAAACAAACTGACCTATGGCTGGCGGAACCACTGTACCCACTGACTGAAATGGCTTGCTAACTGAACCAAACCTGAACCCATCAGACCAAACTAACTGGAGGATTCTTCGCGAATTTGAAGAGGTGGCAACTAAGACTGGGTGAGCGGATTGTACATAACCCTTAAAAGGGGAGGCTGCTCACTAACCACTGCGTTAACTGCTGAGGCTTTAATAGGTGCACCCTGAGAAGCATTGACCTGTCTTTCTTCAGCCAAGATTGCGTTGATGGAAGCTAGCATCTAATTATTCATTCAGTCAAGGAACTAATCACTTCTTAGATACTATAAGATGGCATCTGCAATCTGTGGCCTAATCTCAGCCCTCAACACATTTTCCTTCTCACCAGTAACAACATCCTAAACCTCAACATCTATCTAGCCCTCTAAAATCAGGATATGAGACATTTCTTCGCGCTGGTGAGTAGTATCAAGATCAAATGAACCAAACTAACTACCTAATGAATCACTTAGAGATAGAGGTGAGTAACCCTTAATTGAACCAGAGGAGGGGGTGGTGGTGGGATAGGAATTCGAATTAAACAGACTCGAGATTGTTGCTAAGCTTTAACTCTTTGAACTTTGGCTGAGGTAGTAACCAAAAGATCAATACATGCATGGTATGGTGTATGCATGCATAAATTACAATGATGCATGGTGGGTTAATTACAAGGTCATTACAACATATAACATGTGAAACATGTCCTCCAACCTTATTCCTCCCGTCAAATTTGAAGGTATTTTCCTTTGATTACCATGAGGATAATAAAGGGCAACCTAGTCTAATCTCACCTGAAAAAGGTACCTAGAAGGGTAAAATTCTAAGGCTTTCAATAAGAATGTGTAGGGACGTAACGGAAGTTGATGTAGTAGGTTCCCATCACACCAAGCCTCTTTTAGAGGGAGATGAAAATGAGTGCTCCACCCACTCGAGTGTCCCCAATTCCTAGAGGGCATGGGTAACACCTTCGTGAGTTTTGTGAAAAAACAAGGCACCTTAACCTAGCACTAGAAGAAGAGTGCATCCTAATATTAATCTTTCCTAAATAGAGTGCAATAATTTGCAAGTTAAAAGACTATACTCCCTAACATAGTCGCCACTGTAAGGTGTCAGTGATGTATGGATCTCCCTTGGTGCCTACTAGGGTTTTGTTTGATTTATTTAGGCGTGATGAAACCATTTAGTTCAACTTTGCACATTTTAACCAATTTTACGAATAAAAGAATTGAGACCCAAGTCTTGATACAAATGATAGAGTCGCCACACAAGTTGTCTACTTGGGAAAGAGTTTTGGTACGGTTCCCATTGGGTGGGAGACTCGTACCTTTGGATCAGAGATTCGAGTATCGGACGAGTCACTTATTTCTCATTTAGTTATATCAAAATTACATTCGTCGTGTAAAACCATTTTATTTTCACCATTTGGGGAATTATTACAAAAATCCTATTTTTCTACACTCTTTTACACTCGATTCATGCATTTACAATTTACAATAAAAGTACAACCAATAACTAGGGGGAAAAAAAATTACAACTGGGGGAAAATGGGGTAATTTCGAAAGAACCTATACATTTGTTCTAAGTTATAAAACAAAATAAGATAAACTCCCCTGCAGCCATAAAGATTAGCACAGTTTATAGAATGTCATAAGTCAACATTTTGATGGGAAAATGTGGTTATGTTAGCATGGCGATTTTGTGATCAATAGTGCCCAGACGGCTTCTAGGATCTGAGAGAAATAACGGGTCTTTAGCGTATTTTGTTGTGAATTTTTGTGGGTTGATTTACTAGATTATTACTGAAAATGATCACATGGTAAATGGTGATATCATATTGATTTTATAGGTTAAAACAAGGAATTTTGGGTTCTACCTGGGGGTCAATACCCATACGGGTGAGTGGGACCTGTACGAGTATAGGGAGACTTGTATGGGTCCTGTCTGGCTCAGACAGAACCTTAGTTTAACAATAGGCAGAAGATTGTATGATGGAGCAGAATACGAGAAATAATGATAGAATAAATGAGATGTGAGTCTCTTCAAAACTCAAGAGCGTACCTTTACGACGTGAATCCACTTTGAAGCGATTCATGTGTTGAGAGAGAGAGTCTAACTAAAGTAGATGATGAAATGGTGGTTTTAGGACTGTTTAGGCAAGTATTTGTGTGAACAGAGCCTCCTCCTAATCCTAATAAACAAAGCTAGAAATGAATAAAATGTGGAGAAAACCTCAAGGGATGGGTTTTCTCCCTATTTTATACCTTCTATACCTCAACTATATCCTTTGTATTCTTATAAAAAGAATTTCATTAACTATATGCTATACTATCTTGTATGTGTTGTCCCTTTGAAATGAGGTGAAACCCTCAATTTATAGGGAGGAAATCAATCCCGAACGCAATAAATTGCATTCATGACTTGATTTCTCTCAAAATGGTCATGATCTGCATGCCATAAAGCCTGTTTAGGAAAATATGGGACCCATATGGGTTCAGGGGGACCCGTATGGGTCCCTCCTAGGCATATGGAGGACTTGACCTATACGGGTCCATTGGAGGATCTGTACCACCAAGCATGACTCGGACGAGTCCCTAAGGGCAGATTAGGTCTCTGGTCTTTGCCAAACTCAACTTTGCAGTAATAGGAACACCTCTAATGGATAATTCCTATAAAAGATTGCATCATTTAGCTCTCATCATCATTTTGTGAGAAGGACTGTTGAAATACAGTGCTTAGAACAAGTATGATGGGTTCTACCATGCCCTGAAGATCCTTCCCAAGCCCTTTTCCTTTAATGTAGCCCTGCTTCATCATGATCTTCTCAATCTTAAGAGATATGTTCCCCCTAACTGTACATTTTATATCCTGGTGGGATATGACCACTCTCAATTCCTTCTCTTTGGCTTCCATAGTCGCCTCAAATGATGGCTCATCGGCCTCAATGGTCATAAGCTTGCCATTATAAATGAGCTTGACCTTCTGGTGGACCGTGGAAGGGACGACCCATAATGCATTAAGCCAAGAACAACCAAGCAATAATGAGTAAGTGACAGGAATATCAAGGACGGTGAACAAGACTTTGGACTTTACCTCACCAACTGTGACTTTAGCCTCAAACACCCTAATCACACCCCTCTTCATGCCATCATATGCCCTTATAATAGTATTGGAATTCTCCAACATAGACTCATCTAGCCCCAAGTGAGGAAGGATCTTGGAAGGACAAAGGTTAATGGTAGAACCATCATCCACTATAACACATGGGATAGAGCAATCAAAAATTTGCACCTTGATGAAAAGTGCCCTATTATGCATGTTCCCTTCGGCTGGAAGGTTGGATGGGTGGAATATAATGGGTTCAACATAGTTAGGTGGAGATCCCCCAATGACTGAAAATACATCAACCAAGGAAGTGGATGTTGTAGCCTCCAAAAGCATCAATTCCTTGATTAAACTCTTGTGATGGTCCTTGGAATGAATAAAAAGTTTCCAAATACTGTACTTGGCTTAGGTAGCTTGCAACTGCTGGACAAGAAGGTTAATCATCAAATCCACCTTCTCGCTGCTAGGTGGGATTTGAGTTTCAACGATAGGCGTAGTGACCATATTGTCGATGATCGGGCTTTAGTTTATACTCAAAATAACATGGATGTTAATATCTCTATCCCTTCTTCTCCATAGAAGGATATTAGGAGCTACCCTCCCACTACCGGTAATATGTAACACCCCATCCTTCATATACCTCCTTCCCTTAGAGGTTTTTACTAACAAGGCTGGCTCTTTCATGTTGTCTTCTTCCAACACAAAAGCATCGATATCGATTGGCTCGAGTTGAACCATTATGGCTTTCTCATCATAGGTTTCCTCTAACTCATACACAACAATATCAATAGGGGTAGGATCCTTGGGTAGAAACACTAATGAATGAACCACATGATTGGCTTGCATGATCATACTAAAGACATGGTTGAAAGGTAATCCTGACTCAACAACTGCATCATGCTTCACAAAATTCAACAAGGGGTTATTCATAGTGCTTGGTTTGAGCTTGGGTTCATGAATATTCTTCGCTTAGGCCACGGATAGCCTTAAGTAAATCCCTACAAGCACCAGTGTGGTGACCTTTGCTAACATGATAAGCACAAAACTGATCCCATTCTTTGGGCTTGGGTAAATAAGGCTTGACACCTTGAAAAACGATAAGTGCCCTTAAATAGCTAAAGATGTCAGGCAAGGGTGCCTTCCCAAGAGAAATGCCATTCTTAAAGGTATGGACTGTAGCAACATCCTCTTGTACTACTATGGTTTTGGGTACCAAACTAGATCTCGGCTTAAGGGCCAAAGTCGGCGCTATGGATGACGAGTCATTTTTCTTGAACCAAGGTTTGTCCGGCACAGTAGCCTTCTCCAATTTTTTTATCCTTTCCCATTTTTCATTCTTCTCAAAGACCTCAACATAGCTAGAGAAACTATCCATGCCAAGAACCTTGTGATATACGGGCAAAGCGACATCCATCAACTTCATAATCATCTCGGGGAGACTAAGGTGGTCCTTCAACAAGATTTGGGTGGCCATCCACCACTCAAAGTAAGGCTTGAACTTCTCATTGGGGGCTTGTTTGATAGCCTACAAGTTCTGTATAGTGGTCTTGATAGTGGCGTTGAACCCATACTACTCAATGAAAGCCTCAAAGGAGGCCTTCCAATTTCTTGTCACCTTATCGGATAGAGCATTGTACCATTCGATAGCAAGGCCTTCCAAACTGCAAGGGAACATCTCGGCGAGGATCTTATCACTTAGATTCCCTACCCTCATCACCCTTTGGTAGGTAGTAATGTGTGATTAAGGTGGACCGGTTCCCTTATACTTTGCTATGCTAAATACTAAAATTTTTAGGGACCCAATCATCCTCCCTAGCGGCTTGAACAGACGCCATAGGTGGTTTAACACTTGGATTGGTGGCAAGAAGCTTTTGTAAAAAATCACTCAGTTCTACAGACAAGGACGAGTTATTGGGCTAAGCAGTCGTACCCAAGGGTAAACCCATTGATTGAGAAAGGATTGTCCCCTTAGGTGTGGCTACAAAATTAGGGCTTGGCTGGGTGCCCCCATACTAAATTACCGGTGGCACAAACTCGTGGCTAGGTTAAGCAAACTAACTGATGGCTGGCAGAACTATTATACCCACTAACTAAAATGACTGACTGAGTCAACCAATAAACCAACTGAACCCATTTGACCATAGTGACTAGAAGATCCTCCTTTAGCTTAAAAGGGAGGAACTTGAGGCTAATCGTTAAATAATGAGTTGTGAGCAACCCTTGAAGGGGTAGGCTTCTCACTAACCACTATTTAGATTGTAGGAGCTCTAACAAGCGTACCTTGAGAAACATTGTCCATCCTTTCTTCGGCTAAGATAGCCCTAATGGAAGCCATCATCTTGTCATTTAAACATCGAGGAACTAATCACTCCCTAAATACTGTGAGATGACATTTGCAATCTCCGGCCTAATATCAGCCCTCGATGCATTTGCCTCCTCATCAAGACTAGCATCCTTAACCTTAACATCTATCTGGCTATCATGAGTTAAAATGCAAGACATTTCTTCAAGCTGGTGAGTAGTATCGTGATCAAATGGACCAAACTGATTGCTCGATGAACTGCTCAGAAATGGAGGCAGAGTTCCAACCCTTTACTAAACTGCAGGAGGTGGAGGTAGAACTGGAATGCAAACCAAACAAACTTGAGATCGATGCTAATCTTTGACTCTAGCTAAGGTAGTAGCTAAAATATTGGATACAAAAATGCATGGTGAGGTGAATACATAAGGAAATACAATACACACATGTGAAGTATTTTCTTCCAACCTTATTCCTTATGCCGATTTTGAAGGTATTTTCCTTTGATTACCACGAGGATAATAAAGGGCCATCTAGTCGAATCTTATAGGAAGAAGATACCTAGAGGGATAAAATTCTAAGGACATTGATAAGAAGGGTGTAGGGACATAATAGAAGTTGATGTAGTAGGTTCCCATTGCACCAAGCCTCCTTAGAGGGAGATGACAATGAGTGTTCCACCCACTAGGGTATCCCCAGTTCCTGGCGGGCATGGGTGACACCTTCTCAAGTTTTGTGAAAAAATAGGGCACCTTAACCCAGTGCTAGAGGAAGAGCGCATCTAGCTAGAGAGAAGGAGGTGAGGAGAAAGAGTGTAATAATTTTCCCAAATGATGAAAATGAAAGCTGGTTGAATTAACTAAATTATTTTTAGTGCTCATCTTAATATTTTAAGGTTTTAAAAAACAAACCAAAATTTTTCAAGTAAAAAGATTAATTTCCCCAGCAGAGTTGCCACTGTGAAGTGTCGTGGTCGAAAATATATGGATTTCCCTTGGTGCCTTACGGCGGGGTCCACTGGGAGTTGATTGATTTCAGCATGATAAAACCTATTTAGTTTAAGTTTGCATATTTTAACCAATTTTAATGAATAAAAGAATCGTGAACCAAATCTTGATACAAATGATAGAGTCGCCACCCAAGTTGTCTACTTGGGAAAGAGTTTTGGTTAGTTTCCATTAGGCGGGAGACTCATACCTTTTGGATTAGAGATCTGGGTATCGGATGAGTCACTTATTTCTCATTCAGTTAATTCAAAATTACATTCACCGTGTAAAACCATTTTCTTTTCACCATTTGGGCTATTTTTTCACACTCTTTCACACTTGATACATGCATTCAACAATTTATAATAAGGCATAAACAGTAAATGGGGAATAAAAATTACAAACGGGGAAAAATGGGGAAATTGCAATGAAACCTAAACATTTGTTATAAATTATAAAAAAAAATAAATTCGCTTGCATCCGCAAAGATTAGCACAATTTATGGCACATCATAAGTTATCATTTTATTAGGAAAAAATGTGATTATGTTAGCATGGCGGTTTTGTGATCGATAGTGCTCGGGCGGCTTCTAGGATCGAAAAGAAATAACTGGTGTTTAACGTATTTTCTTATGAAAATGCATTTTAACTTTTCATGGGTTGGTTTACAAGATTATTAGTGAAATTGATCGCATGGCAAATGGTGATGTTAGGGTCATTTTACAATTTCATTGAGAAAATGACCCTGCCTAGGGGGCCAGTAACCGTAGGGATGGGGGATGCCCGTACCGCTACTGGGGGGAACCCGTACGGGTATAGGGGACACCTCTAATGGATCATACCTATAAAATATTACATTATATAGCTCTTATCATTGTTTTATGAGAAGGACGGTCAAAATCCAATGCTCACAGTTAGTGTAAGATTCATCTTCTACCCACTTAGAAAAGTAATCCACTACAACTATTATAAACCGATGCCCGTTCATGGATGAAGGTCATATTTCTCCAATGATGTCAATGCCCCAGGATGAGAAAGGCCAAGGTGTAGTTAAGGCTTGCAGCTCCACTGGTGGAAGATGACTGACATTGCCATGTATTTGACATTCATGACAAGTTCTGGCTTCTTGGATGTAGTCGGCAAGCATGGTAGACCAAAAGTATCCCATTCATTGAATATTTTTGGCTAACATAGATCCATTCATGTGGGGACTACATTCTCCAGAATGCACCTACTTATTCATTGTGCTTTGTGCTTTCGATTGTGACAGATATTATAACAATAGACCATCTATGGATCTTTTGAACAACTGTCCATCCAATAGCAGGAATTGCACTGTAATGTTCTTAGTGTGTTTCTGTATCAGTTAGTCTCTCCTGTAGGGTATGCCCCTTCTTCCAAGTATCTAACCAGGGTTCTTCACTATCTTCTTCTGAGATTTCTATTGTAGAGAGATAATACGGTTTCTTTGTGGTTTCTATGTTAAGAGGCTTAATGGGTTGACTATCGGGTCTTTCCTATATAGATACCAGGGTAGGCAAACCGTCTGCCATCTAATTATCATCCCGTGGGATGTAATAAAATTTGCAGTGATCGAATACTATTGCCACCTTTAATATCACTTCTATGTAAGGTCTTATGGATTCTTTCATCCATTCCTAATCACATGTGACTTGCTTAGTGACTAAATCAAAATCACCGATGATTTTGACTTGGTTAGCTTTCATTATCAAGAGGGTTGATATCCCAATCAAGCAAGCTTCTCACTCAGCTCTAATTTTTGGTTGTGTCGAATTCTAATCGCTTGGATAAGAGAATGATTTCACCATCTGGTATGATGATAATGGCTCTAAGTCCTTCTCCTTTCTTGTTCACTACTCCATTAAAGAACATTTTCCATTTCTTGAATTGTGCGGACACTGATGCTAGTTATTCATCAGGAAACTCTAGGCTTTCCAAATGATCTAAGTCTAGCGGTTGACTTGCCAAACACTACTCGTCCCTTGATGACCTTCTTGGTGACATATCCGATGTCGAATTCTGAGAGTAATAGTAGCCATCTAGACAACTTTCCTGTGAGTTAAGGAGTTTGACAAAGGTACTTCAAAGGGTCAACTTTTGCTATGGCTTGTACGCTGTAAGACTAAAAGTAATGCTTGAGCTTCTTGGTTAGCCAGACCATTGTCGCACATGTCTTTTCTACTATAGTGTAACGGGTCTCATATTCTAGTAACTTCTTGCTAAGATAGCAGATCACGCGTTCTTTCTTATCTTCATGTTCTTGGATAAGCATTGCTCCTACATATGCTTCTTTAATCGCCAAGTATGGGATCAAGGGTTTCCTAGATACTGGTGGCTTTGTACTTATAGATTAGCAAGATACGCCTTGGTTTTGTTAAAGGCTTCCTAACATTTCTCATTCCATGCTACCGGTTGTTGTTTCCTCAATAGCTTAAAGATTGGTTTGGATATTGTGGTCAATCATGTGATGACTCGACTAGCATATTGCAAGTATCCAAGAAAACTTCTTATTCCTTCTTAGTTTGTGGCACTAGTATGTCTATGATAGCTCTTTGGTTAACTATATGACTTAGTAGCTTTCCAGCGTCACTCCAAATACACACTTCTTTGGATTGAGACGAAGGTTGCACTTCTCTATCCTTGTGAGGAATCTGTCAAGAATTATTGGATGTTCTTCTGGAGTTGTTGACTTTACAAGCAGGTCATCTACATAGACTTATGTTTCTTTGTGAATCATGTCATGTAACATTGTAGTGACTCCTCGCTGGCAGGTTGCCCTAACGTTCTTAAACCAAAAGGCATCACTTTGTAACAATAAGTGCCCATTCCATAATGAAAGCAATTTTAATTCTTTCATTTACGTTCGTGAGGATTTGATTGTATCCTAAAAATCCTTCCATAAAGGAGTACATAGTGGCTCTGGCGGCAGTATTCACAAGGACATCGATGTGTGGAAGTGCGAAGTCATCTTTCGGAGTTGCTTTGTTAAGATCCCAAAAATCAACGCATACCCTAACTCTTCCATCTTTTTTAGGAATTGGAACTACGTTTGCCAGCCAAGTGAGATACTTCACAACCTCTAGGAAACCGGCTTCAAAGTAACTAGTTACTACTTCTTTCACCTTTTCAGCCTATTTAGGTCGCATTCTTCTCAGAATCTGCTTTACTGGATGAATCTTTGGATATGTTGGGATCTTATGCTCGACAATGTGGCGGTCGACACCTAGCATATCTTTATAGGACCAAACAAGTGCTGAAACTTGCCTTTTTAATGTTTTTACAAATTCTCTCTCTTGTTCAATGGACAACTCTCCAGAAATGAGTACTATTTTTTGATTTTCTTATGTGTTTAAGTTTATTTTCTTTGTTATAGCATCATTAATATTGAAAATGCAAGATATATTCTGGAATGGATGCATGAAATCATTATTGGAAACATACAGTGAGCAAGCAAAGTTCTTCATTTTATTTTAAGATTCATACATTACATTATTAATATCAAAGATATTAGATATAGATACAAAAGACTCATCTTTTTCAAAGTAGGTCTCTTCACCTTTTAACTGGTTGTATGCTTTAGTTGGGATAGATTCATCATGTATCTTAGCGTTCCCTTTTATTAGCCTAGCCATCTCTATCTTCACTTGGTTCAGTAGTTCTTCTTTCGTGCTAGATTCCTCTATCTTCAAGTGAACTCATAGCACTCTGAGCAGTTTGTCAAAAAGCGTGCTAGAGTCTTCTTTCTTCAATTTCGGTTCTACAAGTATCTCCTTCTGAGGGATAGTGATTTCCCTTGGTTCTTGTTTAGTCTTGAGCATGTTGACAACTGGTCCATTTCTAAACTTGATGTAGTCTACCATGTTAGAGAAAATCTCAAACCCAAGTATTGTCTTTCCTTGGTGCTAAATTGCCTCAGGAATCCCATTGTATGGCTTTTCCTATGCTCGCACAAAGTTTATCTTTCTTGACTTAGATCTGGCATTAGTTCCTTTATAGCCAAGTCCTATCAGTTTTAGAGTTCCCATATCAGTGTTGAAAGTCGTCATCCCTTGGCCTTGTGCCTCATATCCAGTACCAGGAGTGTGATGTCACTCTATGTACTTTGGAATCCATGGCCTCCAATGTTCTGACGATTCTCCCGTCTTTCCTTTTACTATCGCCACTGAAAATCCCCAAAGGCTACTCTTTTTGGCTTCAAGTATAGCTATAGTGGATGCCTCATCTGCTTCTAAAGTTATGACTTTCCCTCAGAACGGTATTTTTACTTTCTGGCGCAAGGTGGGCAAAACTCCTCCTAATCCATAGAACCATCGGTTTCCAAGAAAAAGAGAGAATGTCATAGGAATATCAATAACAGTTAAAACCACTATTGATGATATCTATCTGGTAATTACTTCTGCTTCAAATGTGCCAATAACAGTTCATTTAGAATCATTGCAGGACTTAATGATGGTGGTGGATTTCTTCAAAGCTTCTTCATTGAGTCCTAGGATGGGTAACACCTTTCTTGGAAAGACGTTGAGTGCAGATCCATCATCAACCATCACACACGGCATGATACGTCTAAATACTTTGGCCTTCAGATAAAGGGCCATATTGTGATTAGTACCGATGTCTACTAAGTCTAAGCCAGTGAACGTTATATCATGAATAACTATCACTTATTGATTGCCAATCTGAGAGCATACTTGGTTAGATAAAGTATAGGGGATGTTTCTATATCCATGAGCTTTTTAGCAATAGCCGCTATGTGGTCTTGTGAGGTGAGAAGCAATTCCCAAATGGACATCTTAGTTAATGTTGCATTAAGTTGATCAATCAAAGGGTCCTCTATATGCAGGCTTGGCCTGCAAATTGGCTTATTTCTGGGGATAACTGATTCATTTGCCCTAGTAATCTTTCCTCCTCTTGTAATTAGGAAGACAAGGCATTTAAAGATCACAAACTTATTAAAGTTATCCTCTAAAGGAATGTATACGAAATTGACATATTTCTCATTTGTTGCAGCAATGAGTAAGCCACTAGTGGTGAATGGCCACTATATAAATGGAATAGATCCCCTTATTGGATCGGCATTCACGACTTCTAAATAAATAGGATCACTGTTACTCTCATGACAAATCATATGAATGCCGAAGGTGGACCCTTTGAATGTATCAATGTACAGTGCTTTAATGGCATCATCTATGAAAGATTCTTGATCTGGTATATACAAAGGATATAACCGTGTAACCCTTTCTCCCATAGGATAAGTCAAGGAAAGTATGGATAGGGAAACACGTGTCCTTTCTGAAGGTGCTACTACTGTAAAATGGTGAAGGAATACCAAGCCAAACAAATCCAAAACCATTATATGGTGATGAGGCAAGTCTAAATACCACTTCCATGCCCTTCCTTTCAATGTGTCAACAAAGAGTAAGCCCAATAGTGATATTGTACTTTTGCAAAATTCATGAAATTGGTGTAGTGGGCTAAATGAAGTCGAGGATGATATTTTCCATCATATACAAACTGAGGAGGGATTTAAGGAAATTCTTCCTCTTCCCAAGTGAATGCCAACTCTGTTTCATAATTACCTTGCTCTTGGACTTCTTCTTCATAAGAATTAGGGCTACTAAGCACATTCACTACTTCTGGATGCTTTGAATCAGGTATACTACCCATCACAGAATGTAATGTGTCATCAAGCTGATTCTCATGCTTAATCTTCTTCCATATATAGCTCTCTATTAGGGTTTTATAATGGATTGCATTGGTCTCCATGGTATTGGGACATGGCATCACCTTTCTTATAGCTTGTACGAATTCTATCTCTGAGAATCACTCTAGAAACATTTTAACTAGAAAGTTCAAGTGCATACACTGCGATAAGGGTAGATTCTTGGTCCATTTCATGGATTTTCCTTGGAGAGTCCTGACAAAAAATGTAGGCCAATGATGGAAGGGAATTCATGCTCCGTACATCAGTTTTAGAAACTGTTCTATATGAGTGTATGGACATCATATGTTGTAGTATAAGAGAGTTGGCGGTAGCTGGAGGAGAGGGTTAAACTCATGCCTCTTTTGCGATTCTAGTGCTGAACATCGCTCTTCCTCTATTTATTGCCAGATTTGAGTCTCTTTAGGGTATTGTTCGACTATTCGTGCTTGTCAAAGGTTGGACCTATTGTCATCACCTTATTTGCACTTTTGAGTGATTCCTTTGGCTAGGCTACTCCTATTGATCATGTTGATGTGAAACGATCGGGATGATGATGATTCCCCAGGCATGGACTTCCTTCCACCTGGCATGTCAAGGTCTTTGTTATCATGAATTGGCAATAGAGTGATTTCTCCATTCCCTCCATCGATTCTCGTGATGCACCAAGGATATTCTTTAGACATTTTATAGCTTGTAGGACATAAATGCTTGGTCATTTCCCAGTTCAATATAGGATAGGATTGCCCTTTTCATCTCTTTCTAGAGGTAGATCATCCGAGGGATCTATCCATATGAAATAATTGATGAAGTAATCACATAACTCATTCCAGAAAGCCTTCTAGTGACGCTTTAGTCCTCCAAACCAAACTAGGCTATGTCTAGGAGAGTTACCCAAAATATCTGAGGCTAAAAGGAGTAGTGTATACAACTCTTGTTCATCATTCCCATGAATCAATACAAGTGAGTCCTTGGGCCCGTAACACCACTGTATAGCATTGGGCGGTCATCTTTTTCAGATTCTTTGAATTACTTACTGAGGAGAAAAAGTTCACTCGATCCTTATTCTTGCTCAAATGTATTCTTCGGACGGTTCTTGCGCTTGGATCCTAAGCATATAGATACATCTATTTATTATGGCTTCATCATCCTCACTAGTTATGTCTCTAGAGTCTTGACTTCCAACTGGCCCAATTGAGTCTGAATTAGTCTCATTAATATCCCATAGTCAATTTCTCTGAGATTATTGACTTTACCTTTGATCGATGAGTTCCATTCAAAATCTCCATTTATTTCCTCTTTAGATGAATCATCTAGCACGAAAAAAGACTTCATTTGGATCTTCCTCTTCTGAATCTTCTTTCAGATCTTCCTTGGGATCTTTTACTAAGAGTGCATCAGAGAACTCTTATAGTGTGCCATCTATCATTAAGTCATTGAAGTTCATCTGGTGATAACCCATGTTGTTGGAGCAGTCTTAGGGACTCTAAAGCCTTGGTGGTTCTTCAAAGATCAAATCCATATTGGGCACTTTAGGATCAAGATGTATTGATTGACATATCTGAAGGTTTACCAACAGGTCTCTGGATTGTATTGATCGCCATCATGGGTTACAGCTCGGATCGCATTGTTGGATTGTCCCTGTCTAAGAGTTCCTTCGATCAAAGGAGCTTTTTGTCTTATCTCTTTAGCATGCATATCATCCCACTCCTAGTCGAAAGTGAATAAGATAAGCTCCGGTTGTGAATTCAATCTGGCATGGTTTTGTGATTGCCGCCAACATCTAGTTCCAAAGTGATAATAAACCTGGAATGAGTAGTATTCTACAAAGAACACTTGTAAGAAATCCTTGTCCCAATTACGTTAGTAAGAGAGGCCATAATACCAATTCAGCATAAGTCCTCCTAAAAATCATGGTAACTGAGATGGAAATCTGAGTGGGTGAATTCTTTGTTTATACATATCTTTGCAGAAGGTATCTATGAATTGTTGAGGATTGGAATTGCCCCAATAAATTATGTCGGGTTGGACTTCATATGTATCCAAATTATCACACCTAATCAAGCGATTGTATTCTTTGACATTATGGACTATCACGTGCTCATCATTGGTTTGAATTGCCCCAGAGTTGGGATTCACTAAGATACTCTATTCAGGGACATCTCCTCCTTCTTGGGAATTGATCACATTAGCAGTTGGTTGGAAGTTGGGCAATGGATAAGTCTGTGTACTTGGCTCTCTCTCAGGCTCTTCAATCTTCATGTCCTTAATGAGTTGTTATATACCTTCCATCAATTTCTGACAATTACAGGTTCTATGCCCCTTTGTAACATGATAGGAACAAAATTTGTCACGATCTTCAGTCAATTGAGCTTTAAATTCCTTTAGACTATCAAGTATCTTGGGCCTTCGTAACTTTGTGAAAATTTTGGACACTGATTCTACCCATGGCATCACTAGTTGAGTTGCTTGAACTTGTGCTACTGCTACTATAGGTTTTTCTGCAGTCAGATTTGACTTTGAATACTTTGGAGCACTCGGTTTGAAATAACCTCCTTTCTGCTGAGAATTAGCCTTATTAAAGGCTTCAAGCTCTTCGTTTTTTGTTGATCTTCTTCGGCATACTTTTCTGTTCTCTTGGCGTAATCGACAACGTTATTAAATGACTCAAACTTCTTCATCTTCATCACATCTTAGTACTTTTGACTCGAACCTTTCACTATCTTAATAATTAGCGAATCAAGCTTAGGGGCACCGTCAACAAGTACTTAGACTGCCATCCATCGCAAATAATACTCTTGAAAGGACTCATTTGGCTTTTGCTTACCTAGCTCAAGATCCTGAAGAGTAGTCTCAACTTCTAAATTAAAGGCAAAGTTGTCAAGGAATGCCTCACTCAACTTTTCCCAATTTCCTTTCACTTTCGGGGTCATTCTCATATACTAATTGGTCACTGCATCTCATAAAGTAGATTGGAATAGATTAATGACATGGGCTTCAGGAACACTCACACTATTAATGATTCTAAGATTAGTCTCTAAGTGAGCTTATGGTGAGATCGTTCCTTTGTACGGGGCAATATAGGGCATAACAAAATTTGCAGGTAGCACTTGAGAATCTTTAAGAGAAAAGCTGTTGACACTGAGGTATTTCATTTGGGAAGACTAGTTAGCTTCTCAATCTTCTGGAACAAAGCGTCAATGTTGGCCATCATTGCTTTCAACTCGACTACTTCTAGGCTTTTCCATCGGAGGTGGAAGTTCTAAAAATCTCGTAGCTTTCCCGCATTGCTTGAAAGAATTCGGGAGAGTTCATGAACTCTCTCATATCATTAGTTGCGGCTTGTTATTCTGCCATGGTATGTTCAACTTTGGACTTAGACGACTCTTTTGGTGAAGGAATTCATCTCAATCGTTCTTTTCTACATTTCTAACTACATTTCAAACTTGAAAATGCATTCTCAAGGAGATTAGCATGAGGTTTGAACCCTTTTAAGCTCTCTTTTTTGTTATCTTTTGTTATAATGAGTTAACGCATGAATGCATGAGATAATGCATGATTATATGCATGGTATTATTTTGTTGTTGTTATTTTTAGACTAATATTAGACTCATTACATGCTCACAAAATATGGCTGCATAAAAATATAGTTAGTGTCATACAAGATGATGTTTATGAATGGATTATGTAAGTTGCCCAAGGAATAAATGGTTAGCTCGTGCCTTCCGACCTTATTTCTCGTTGACGAGGTTACTTCACTTTTTGTCAACCGGGGACTAACAAAGTCTACTCACATATCACGTAAGTTTAGGGAACCTAGTAGATAGTTGCTATGGTTCACCCATATGCGATCTCGGGTATCGCGAGGGGGGTTTAGGGATTAGCTTGTGCCTCAATGTATTAAGATCCAATTGCCCTAAAACGAACCAAGAGATCATTTCTAAATCTTTATCCTAGAACAATGACCCTAAGCGAGTCAAAGATAGAAAGTAAACGTCACAAGTGGTGTCATCAGTCCTGCACCCTCAAACCCCAATACGAGGAGGAATAGTTCACTGAAAGAGACCGAGGGTGTTTAGGGTAGTCTAAATGCAAATACTCATGCAATCCTAGTAAAATATGATGATATTATCAAATTTGCAATAGTCTTCAAACAAAGTGTGAGTTCATTATTTTATCAAAAAGAAAAAGCAAAATGTGAAAATTTTTATAAAAATAAAAATTAAAACAAAGCTTTTTGAAAAGTCCCTAGCAGAGTTGCCATTGTGGAGGAGGCGTTTTTTTGTGAATGGAAGGGGGTTTAATGTAGAAAGCGTTAAGTTTAGGGAAATGAGTTCAAGAAAATGTGATAATTTAACTTTATAAATAGAAAGATAAAAAAATCACTAAAATAGTTAAGATTTTTCTGAGTCCGGATTCTAAAAATAATGCAATTATATTGCAAAATATAATTATATAAATAATAATAATAATAATAATAATAATAACGTTCATTTTGAGAAAATAGAAATATATTTACTCCTTCCTAATAAAAATAGAGTCGCCATCCAGTTTAGCTCCATCGGGAATTATGGTATATCGATCCAAATTTGGATTTTAATACCAAAAAGATGAGATTATAGGTTCGCACAAAGTAGTTACTAGTCACACTTTTTATTTGAAGACTAAATTAAATTTGATAAATGCATCATGAGTTTAATTGAAATAAAGTAAATAGGAAAAGATGAGGATACTTTACAGCACGAGTTTATAAGCTTTAATATTATCGGCGTAACCTTGCTTACTTTCTTGCAAGCTTGATGTTTATGTTATTGCAATTTAATGTAAATGTACAAATAAACATACTAAAATTAAAATAATAGAAAGAAAGTGAAACCTGAGAATGAATTTTACCGGTATTTCGGCTTTAATTCAATATTATGAATATTGAAAATCTGAGAATGGATTTTGACAGAATTTTGGCTTTAATTTGATATGTCAAAAACCCAAGAACGGATTTTGGAAAATTCTCCAGAGATCTGAGGGGGCACTAAGTTCGGGGAACCGAAGTGTCAGTTCCCTTGTAGAGTTTCGAGGAATACCTAGTTCAAGGAACTGAAGTATTAATTTTCTGGGCAAATCTCAAGTGGCTTGAATGATTCCAAAAGAGTTTCAAGATATTTAAGGAATTTCTATACCGAGTATGGATAAGTTATAGACAAAAAAGGGTGAAGGGCTTAAAGGCCTTCTTTCTCTTGCTAGCTTGAATTTCTCTTTCTATGAACTTCTAGATATGACAAAAGTAAAGATTTTGTGCATTGTTTGAAATGGTGAGGCAAGATGCCTGTTTATAGGCTGTAGAAAATTCCCGATCGGTTGCTTTCTACCCGATTGGATGATTTTTGCCTAATCTGATTATCCAAAATAGTGAATTTGGAAAATACCCAATCGGATGATTTTCAAGGAAAATACACGATCATTTAAATTTATGCCTAATCCTAAATAATGCTTGTAAATTACTCGAATGGATATTTACCATTAGAGGGAAACTACCCGATCTGATAGTTTCTACAGTTGACATTTTTATAGCAATGAAAACCCTAAAGTTAGAGATGGAAGCTTCTGAACTTAGCTTTACTGAATTTTTTAGTTTCAGTGGAATATTTGAACTCTTTGAGACATCTCGGGGATTCTTGGTACTAATGAAATCTCTGTGTTGGGAAGATATTCAAGAATCTTAGGATCTAGGACATCATATTCAAGGAATATAAGAGATCTTTAGAGCTAGGGGAAAAAATTTCTAACTATGGTTCTGTCTCAAGCTCTTGGTCTGATCGCTGTAACGAATAAGGTTTATATCATCATCAGGTTGAAACGTACTATGCTAACAGGTTTTAGAGCGAGTGGAGCAACCGCTTAGGGCCCTGAGCTGTATCTCACTAGTAGTGGAGTGACCGCTCAAGGCCCCAAGCTCTCACTGCTTGTGAATGGAAACTCGGAGTATAACATATCTCATTTCAATGATATTCTTAATTTTATATAGAGAACTTGGACATGGTTGATGATATTATAGAGCTATTAGAAGTATTTTCTATTTTTTGCCAACTTGTCTAAATTATGAGAAGTGAAAACGCAATTTTATGGTGTCTTTGGTCGAGTTCAATAGACTAGTGGTTAAATTTGTTAGACCACTGGTCAAATGACTTATCATATTTCAGGCAAAAAAGTGGATGGCTAATTTGATTGTGCCACTAGACAAACTCATACGGTGAACTCATTGTTGGAACAATTTTGTTGGATCAATTTGTGAATAGCACATGTAATGCCACCGTTAGGTTAATTCGTTGGCGAAAAGATAAGAAGTCATTCGGCGAATCCTTTAGGGAATAAGCGAATGGCCATTGTCATGCCTCCGCTGGGCAAAATCATTAGGAAATAGGCGAATAATCAATGTCATGCCACTATTGAGCGAATTTGTTAGAGTAAGGCGAGTAGCAGATGTTAGGGTTTTATTGCATAATCCATTGGATAAAATAGGTGATGCCACCATTAGGAAAATTCATTAGTGAATAGGCAAATGGCCAATGTCATGCCTTCATTGGGCAAACATGATGGGGACGATAAATGAACCCATAGGGAAAATTCAATGTTGGAACAATGTTGTTGGACCCAATAGGTCAATAACCCATGTCATGCCACCATTCATTGAACTCATTAGAGATAAGACAAATAAACAATAGTAGGATATTGTTAAGGGAATTCGTTGGACCAATAGGCAATGTCATAGTTGGGAAATTTTGTTAGGGTATAGGTAAATGGCCAATGTCATGCCTCTGTTCGATGAATCCTTAAGGGAATTGAAAAATAGCTAATGTCATGCCACCTATTGAACCCGTCACAAGGTTGAACTGGCTCAGTGGATGACTCAGCAGTGCTTAAAGTTTTGATCATAGCAATTAAGATCAGTTTAAGTTAGTTAAATCAATAATGACGTTAAATCAGTTAGATTATGGTTCATGGCAGAGTATTTTAATTTAAGGGTAGAATTAAAGATCTTCGCTGACTTAGTTCTATGATTTAACTCTGAGTTGTCTTTGAGTTGAACTGTGTTCTTAGTCTGCTGACTAAGTACTGTTCACTCAGCACTCAATATTTAGATTTTGTTTCAGCTGTACTTATAAGTATATATCTTCGTTGAGTTATCTTGATTAATCAATTGCGCTGATTTTTCCATTTAAGGAAAAAGGGAATCTTGCCTTTTGGTCTAACACTTTTACAAACATTAATGAAAGACGTCATACAAAAGACAAAAAGAATTAATGATGTGACAAAGACAAAAAGCACAGCGCTGATGAAGACAAAGTTTGTTCGGAGAAAAGCTGTAAGAAGACAAAGTCAAATTCGATTGTTGCAGCGCGTATCTCCTGCAAATGTGTGACTCTGCAAGTTCATTAGATTATCAGAAGGAATAGGAAGATGACATGCATAAATTTAGAGCATATTCTCTCTAATGGATTTCCGGCATCAAAGACACAAGAAGTCAAATTTGAAGCTTTATTCAATCTATCTCACAGCGAATTGATTTCTATCTCACATGCATGATTCTATCTCCCAATGGATCAATTTGAAGAAGCAATGGGTGGATACCTGAGTTATTAAACTGCAAAACATGCCAAAGTAAGTTCAATGGCTACATTGTTTATTTCAACTATAAGAGGAGCTAGAAGGCAAGCGTTAGAACTTGGTGAATACATCTGAATTTACACTAAGCTGAATCTCTGTCAAAATCACAGCACGTAATGATATTCAATAAAGAAACCAACTACTCAGCGAGAATCTGCTTAGTATAAGAGAGAATTTATTAGATCATTTCCATTATAAAATATGATTATTATAACTAAATCAAGGTTTTTATAAGTTGAATCCAGCTCTCATTTAACTCTATTGAGTTGCTGATAGAAGAGGGTATTCTAGTCAGCGGGTGCGCAATTATAGTGAGGAGGGTACTCAGTTGTAATTGGGAAATTTTGTGAAAGGGTTCTCTGCCTAGGGTAAAGGAGTTGAGATTAGTGGTTTAAGCTAAGACACTCTCTTGTAATTGGATCTAAGCACAGGTTGCCTAACCAGTATAAAATCTTTGTGTTCTTTACTTTGGAGTTAATTTTTTCTTTGTCTGTACTTAGTCGGCTCACCTAGTCAGCGAAGAATCCCTTTATCGCGAAAAAGTGTATTGTATTGACCTAGCAAGTCATTCACCCCCCTCTGATTCATTGAGTTATACACATAGGGACCAACAAGTGGTATCAGAGTAAGTTCTCAATCTAAAATATTTCACAATCTTGAGATAATGACTATGGCATATAATGGAGGAGAATCTAGTGGAAGAGCTCAGCCTTTCATTCTTCCTAAAGGAATGTCTGTTACCAGGCCTCCAATGTTCAATAGAGAGCACTATACTTACTAGAAGAACGGAATGAAAAATTTCATTCAGTCTTAAAGTATATTCACCTGGATGGCCATTATTGATGGGCCATATATTCACACTATTATTAAAAGTGGAGTTGAGGTTGATAAGTATCCTCATGAATGGGATAATAATGATTTGATTAGACTCAAGGAGAATGTAGTTGCTATCAACTATCTTTATTATGCTCTTGATGCAACTTAGTTCAACTAAATCTTAGGGTGTGAAACTGGTCAGGAGATCTGGAAGGTGTTGGAGGTGACTTATGAAGGGACTGATAAAGTCAGGGAGCCAAAGATTGACATACGGATAAGGTATTATGAGATGTTCTAGATGCAATGCAAGGAAGGAATTTCTAACATGAACACTAGATTCATAAACATCATCAATGAGCTGAAAAGATTTGGCAAGAACTTCATTGAGGAAGAAATTGTCAAGAATATCTTAAGGTGTCTTACTTCAGAGTGGTAATCCAAGGAGAGTGCTATTGAAGAAGCTCATGAGCTTACAAGTTTGATGAGCTCATTGGAACTCAACTAACTCTTAAGATGTCTCTTAAATAATATAAAGATGAGTCAAAGAGGTTCAAGCACAAGGAGAAAGAAAGTAGCAGTAGGGCTATTGTTCTTAAAGCTGATGATTCCTCGGAGGAAGAATATCCAGAGAAGATAAAAGAAAATGTGGTGGTGATCACCAGGAAATTCAAAATATTCTTCAAGAAGGATGGAAATTATCAGAAGTTCACCAGTAAGAAGCCCGGCCAGTACAAGAAGGGTGCTGATTAAAGACCACGCAAGGAACATAACAAGGAAATCAAGTGCTTTGAGTGTGGTGAGAAAGGGCATATTCAGTCCAGCTCTCCCAAAGCCAAGAAGGACAGGTTCAAGAAGAAGAGAGACAAGAAAGCTCTTGCTGCTAATTGGAGTGATTCTGAGCAGGAGTCATCTTGTTCTGATGAATATCCCCATGAATAAGCCAATGTACATCTTCTGGCTATTAATGATTGGCCTAGTTAGAATGAAGGGTTAGTTGACCAACCAACTACTTTCATTGTAAACCAGTCAGCTAGTAGGAGTAAAGACAAATGAAAGCAACCTAAGGTAAATCGTGAGCCCCCTTTGTCAATAGATGAACTTGTTGTAGTACTTAATGATGTTATCAACATGACTAAGAAGCCAGCCTAGTGCATCAAAGTACTCTAGAGGAGGTGTGATGAATTAGAGGGCTATAATTCCTCTATGTCACTTGACATCATATACCTTATGGAAAAAGCTGAGTACCATGATGGATATAATAGCAAGCTTACTAAACAGATGAATGAGTTAGCTACAAAATTAACAGCTTTAAAAAAGGTGCGGGTTCCTCCTCGAACTAATATGAATACTCAAAGTAACCAAATTCACCACTCTAAGAAGGTTTCTCAAAAGAGTAAAGTGAGAAGGCCTACTTCTAAGGCCGCATGTAACTTTTATGGAAAAGCTGGACATGCTACTGTCATGTATAGACTCAAAAAAGGTTACTATGATGAGTATGACTGGTTTAGGATGACCACCACTAACAAGGGAGGACCCAACCAACGAAAGGCATGGGTACCTAAGAAAACTTAATTATTTTGCAGGTGAGCCTGAGATCCACTAATGATAGAAGAATGTGGTATTTGGATACTGGATGCTTGAGGCAAATGATAGGTGATGAAAGTCAATTCATCACATTGGAGCGCAAAAGGAATGGAAGTGTCAGTTTTGGAGACAACTAAAAAGGGAAAATTATTGGCAATTGCGCTGTAGGAGTCAAGCATTCAATTGAGAATGTGTCTCTGGTAAAAGGCCTAAAGTTCAACTTGCTAAGCATTGCTCAACTATATGACAAAGGTAGGAAAGTGATATTTGACTCAGCGGGCTACTCAGTCATTGATGGTAACTCTGACCAAACTATTCTTTATGCTCCTAGAATTAATAATTTTTGTATGATTGATTTATCCCCTAGCTCAAATGATATATGCTTAGTTTCTAAGGAGGAAAATTCATGGCTATGGCATAGAAGGTTAGGACATATCAATATGACTAATCTATCCAAATTAGCCAGAAAGGAACTTGTTGAGGGATTACCCTATTTAGCCTTTGATAAAGATAGACTCTACTCAGCATGCCAACTTGGGAAACAATTTAGGAAGACCTTTAGTTCATTAACTGATATATCTTCTTCTCATCCCCTTGATCTTCTAGACATGGATTTGTTTGGGCCTATTTCTCCAACAAGTCGTGGTGGTATGAAATACACCCTAGTTGTTGTAGATGATCGAATCATGTACACTAGGGTTATCTTGCTAGCAAGCAAAGATGAAAAATTTGAATCATTCTTTAGGTTGGCTACCCGGATTATGTCTGAAAAACGACTTAAAATCAATAGAATCTGCAGTGAACACGGATGTGAATTCAAAAATAGGCAGTTTGAGGAATTCTATTCTAAGCATGGTATTGACCACAATTTTTCTGCCCCTCACACACCTCAGCAAAATGGGGTTGTTGAGAGAAAGAATCACACTATTGCGTAGATAAGTCATTCTATGCTGAGTGATAACAACCTACCAAAGTATTTCTGGGGAGAAGCTGCTAATACATCTTGTTACATTCGAAATAGGATTTTAATTTGCCTAGTTTTAAAGAAAACTCCTTATGAACTTTGGAAGGGGCTTAAGCCTAAGGTTGGTCATCTCAAGGCCTTTGGTTGTAGATGCTTCATATTAAATACTAAAGACCAATTGGCTAAATTTAATCATAAGGCTGATGAAGGAATATTTTTGGGTTACTCAACACACAGTAGGTCATATAGATTATATGTCAAGAGAACTAGCAACTTAGGGGAGTCCATGCTTATAGATTTCGATGAAACTAATAATGTAGGTAGAGAAGCCAATGATGATGAACAAGAACAAGCTCCAGTCAGCAGATCAGTAAGTCTGCCTATAGTAATACCATATCCAACCCCAATGAAGGATGATTGTAAAGCTGACCTGGATCCATCTATCAACTTTGGTGATGATGATGATGCTCAACCCATGATGGTAGCTCAGTGAGTTGATCTTCATCTACCTAAAGAAGTCAGAGCAATAAGAGAACACCCAATTGACAAGATTCTGGATAATGTGAAAATCCACTACTGACCAGAGGTTAGCTGAACCAAATGATGAGTCGTTCAACATTTGTCTCATTGATTGAACCCAAGAAGTTTGAAGAGGATAAATTTGATGACAACTGGATGATTCCCATGCAAGAATAGCTAGGCCAATTCAGGAGAAATTAAGTATGGGATTCGGTGGAGAAACCAAAGGGCAAGTCAATCATTTGCACCAAAATGGGTTTTCAAGAACAAGCTAGATGAAGCTCGTAATGTTGTCTGAAACAAAGCCAGGCTTGTTGCTTAATGCTACAATCAATAAGAAGGCATTGACTATAGAGAAACCTTTGCACCAGTAGCAAGAATTGAAGCTATAAGAATTCTGTGTGTTTTTGCATCTCATATGAACTTCAAATTGTTTCAAATGGATGCTAAGAGTGCATTTTTTAATGGTTATATTCAAGAGGAAGTCCATGTTAGGCAGGCCCCAGGCTTTAAAGATCCAAAGTTCCCAGATCATGTCTTCAAGTTGAAGATGGCTCTTTATGGATTAAAGTAAGCTCCAAGAGCATGGTGTGAGAGACTGACCAACTTTTTACTCAATAAAGGTTATCAGAGGAAAGGCAGACACAACCCTTTTCATCAAAAGAAAGCCTGAAGATGTCTTATTAGTCCAAATATTTGTTGATGAAATTATTTTTGGGGCAACTAAGTAGAAGCTATGCAAAGATTTCAGCCAATAGATTAAGAAAGAATTTGAAATTTCAATGATGGGAGAGCTTAATTCTTTCTTGGTCTACAAATCAAGCAAGGTGATGATGGGATTTTCATCAGCCAAGCCAAGTATGCCAAGGAAGAACTCAAGAAGTTTGACATGGATAAAGCAAAGCCAATGTCAACACACAAGGCCAGTGACACCATTTTCAGTAAAGATAGGGAAGGTAAACCTGTAGAGAGTAAGCTCTAGAGAGGTAACATTGGTTCTCTACTTTACCTAATTGCTAGTAGGCCTGACATTTAATATGTTGTATGGTATTGTGCAAGATATCAACTAATCCCAGAGAATCTCACTTAGCAACTGTTAAGAGAATTCTTTGGTATTTGCTAGGCTCTTGTGAGGTGTTGATGACATGTGGGTCTCACTTGGCGCCTGTGTGAGAGGCGGGGCCCATTGAGGGTTTGGTTGGATCTAGGCGTGACAAAACATTTTTTAGTTAAAGTTTGCATAATATGCCAATTTTAATGAATAAAAGAATCGAGACCCAAATCTCGATACAATTGATAAAGTCACCACCCAAGTTGTCTACTTGGGAAAGAGTTTAGGTATGATTCCCTCTGGGCAGGAGACTCATACCTATTGGATCAAAGATTTTGGTATCGAATGAGTCACTTATTTCTCACTTAGTTGATTCAAAATTACATTCACCGCCTAAAACTGTTTTAGTTTTCATCATTTAGGGAATTAGCACAGAAATCCTATTTCTACACTCTTTCGCACTCATTACATGCATTCACATATTACAATAAAGCATAAACAATAAATGGGAGAATAAAAATTATAACTCGGGGAAATCGGGGAAAGTGCTAAGAGTACCTATACATTTGTTCTAAGTTATAAAAAAATGAAAATAAATTCCCCTCCATCCACAGACGTTAGCACAGTTTATAGCACATCATAATCAGTCTTTTGGCGTATTTTGTGGTAAAAACACATTTTAACTTTTGTGGGTTTATTTGCCAGATTATTAGTGAAAATGATCGCATGGCAAATGGTGAGTTGGATTGATTTTTAACCAGTTAAAAATGAGTTCTCGAATTTGCCTGGGGCTGGTACTAGTACGGGTGGGTGGGACCCATATGGCTATTAGGGAGGACCAGTACGGGTATGGTGTACACGTACGGGTCCTATCTGGTCCAGTCAGAAACTCTGTTTAGTTCAGTTTATAGATTAATAGCTTAATAGATTGGTGATTCCCTTCCGTATGAGTACGGCAAATCGAATTGATATCTTTTGGGATATATGGTGCCAACAAGGCTCATACGGGTTAGGTCTAGACCCGAAACAAGAAATGAAAGGAACAAATATAATAGAAGTAATATGCAATAATAATAAGGAAATAACTGAGATGTGAGTCTCTTTGAAACTCAGGAGCGTTACCTTAGCGGCGTGAATCCACTTTAAGGTGATCCCTTTATTTTTAAGAGAGCCCAGCCAAAGTAGATGGTGAAATAGGACTATTTAGATGGGTATTTGTGTGGATAGAATCTCCCCTAAATCCTAATAAAAGAAGCTAGGAATGAATAAACTATAGAAAAAACCTCAAGGAATGGGTTTTCTCCCTATTTTATACTTCCCATACCCCCACTATACCTTTTCTATACCTATAGAAATTGCTAGAGTTTTAGTATGATTTTCATATGAGATGTGTCTGTGTGTCAAATGTGAAGAGAAGTGCCCTATTTATAGGGGAGAGGAGGTCTGAATGCAATAAAGAATTCCCTGCCTTTCTAAGGTGGATAACCTTCCTTTTGCTACCGCGTATCTATTTCTAAGGCGGATGACCTTCCTTTTACTACCGTGCATATCCTTTTCCTGAGGCGGATGACTATCCTTGCCTATATGTATCCCTTTCTTGAGGCAGGTGACTTCCCTTTTGCTACCGTACGTATCCCTAGTGACTTAATTAGGGAGGGTGTGTGTATCCCTTTCTTAAGGCGGATCAAATTTCCTGGCGGATGGTGTACCCCTTTCCTAAGACGGATGACTCTCTTTTCGCTGATTACTTCTTTGGGGAAGATATGTGTATCCCTTTCTTAAGGTGGGTTGACTTTCCTGACTGGTGTATCCCTTTCCTAAGGCGGATTGACTTTCCTGACTGGTGTATCCCTTTCCTAAGCGGATTGACTTCACTGTCTGATGGTGTATCCCTTTCCCAAGGCGGATCAACTTTCCTAACTGATGTTTCCCTTTCCTAAGGCGGATGACTCTCCTATTATTAGGGAATTTGAATAACCTGAAAAGAGACACCAATCAAACACCGAGTTAGTCATTGCCTATGTAGATACCTCTTTATTCTTAATTGACTTTTATGGAAACAAAAATATTTTTGGCCCTTCAATTAAGAATAAAGATGTGTGGATAAGATAAGCTGAAGATTCTGTGCAGGAAATGTCGGGTTTGGCCCGGTTGCTCTAAAATGAAGTGCCCCTTGGAGGGGTGCCTCTCAAAGAATTCCCTTAGGAAGGCTGGACTATAGGGGGATGCCCCTAGATCTGATGGGGGGATGCCCTTAGATCTGATTCCACTATGGAAAGTGGTGGATGCTCCTAGATCTGATGGGGGGATGCCCTGGGACATGATGATTCTGCTTCTCAGAAGTGGGGGATGCCCCTAGATTTGATTTTGCTACTAGGATGCCCCTGGATCTGATTTCGCTACTGGGATGCCCCTAGATCTGATGGGGGGATGCCCCCTAGGACATGATGATTCTACTACTAGGCAGTGGAGGGATGCCCCTAGGTATACAGATGGATGTCCCTGGGACCTGGATTTTCTACTGGGGAATGACCCTAGGGTAAGGTGCCCCTAGAATTTTTGATAATAGGAGTATGCCCCTTGAGCGATCCCTCAGTTGGGGGGGGGGGGAAGTGATATCTTTTGAGTAAAGCCTCTTCTGCTGGGGAGGCCCCTTTCTTGTAAAACTCATTTGCTGGGGAAGAACTCTTGTGCTAGGCGGGACCTGTACAAAAAAAAATTTCTGATTAGTGTTTAATTAAAAAATCGCTTACCTTGATTCTTGATTGAATTTTATGGAAACAAAAAAATACGTTTACCCCTTTGATCAAGGATCAAGGTGAGAAAATATAACTAAAATATGGGTGTGAAGAAGAGCAGGGTTGGCCCCGAGCTTGGCCTAGATGAATTTTTAGTGCTTGCTAAAATATAGATATAAAAATCTGTCCCTGGATGGCAAGAAGGGGCCCATACGGGTGGGCCAAACTCGTATGAGAAGGATCCATGGAAGCTGGGATCTATACAGGTAGGGTGGGACCCGTACAGGTCCTTGATAGGGGTTTCAAATGGCAGATAAGTCCCCTCATATCCGTCTTATACCAGAATTTCCTATTTCGTTATTTCGGTAATTTTCTTCCAAAAATCAACTGAAGATGTATAAAAAGATCCCACAAGCCGGCCGTTTCTACCTTAGACTTGAGGACTTGCCCCCAGTGGATGATTCGGGCCTTTGAGAATGCTTGGTTTCCATCGGGTATTCATTTTACGGAGGAGACTCATTCTTGGGGCTTACTCCTGCCTCTGAAGTGCCACTAATCCCTTCTCTTGAGACCCACGCTTCAAAACTCCAGGTAATTTTGCTTGATTCTTCATTTCTAAATTTTGCGGTTTTGGCAATTTCTTGAATTTTGGCATGAATTAGGGTGTTTTAGACCTTGGAATAGAGCCTAATGCATGTAACTTTAGCCTAGGATGCTTTTAGGATAATTTTGGATGAGCTTTGGTTGAGATTGGATGATTTTGGATTTTTGGGAGTTTGCTCGCATAGGGACTACTTGCAGGGGACATATACGGGTGAGAGGGGACCCGTACGGGTTCCTTTTTTATACGGGCATTCTTTGTGGATCTGTACAAGTGTACGGGGTCCTTCTTCTTAGGACAGAATGCATAAAACCTGGATTTCTACAATCCTTTTCCAATTTTAGACTTTTTTTGTTGTATTTTAACCTTGTTGAATTGTGATTTTGTCTTTAAAGTACCAATATAAGACTATAGGGGCCTTGAGCTTCTATAGGAAATGGTATGAGGAGATTCATGTCGCGGGGGATATGTAGCAACTGTTCTGCATTGATTCCTTTAGTTTTAGGGATATTATTAGGGCTATCCCTTAGGCCCCTAGGGCCATTTCAGATTTAATTGAGAGGTGGTTGGAGACGACCCATACTTTCCACTTGCCTATCAGGGAGGTCACCATCACTCCCTCGGATGTGTGCGCTATGATGGGCCTAGTGTAGAGTGGGGATGTGGTCCACTTTGATGTTTATACCGACTGGTAGCATTCTCGGCCTGAGGTGAAGGCCTATATTGCTAGATAACTTGGGCTTCATCCGGGTAATACAAACAAGCTTAAGTACGTAGACTTACATGCTCACTGGATTGCACAGCTATTATTGCTGATAGGAGGGACCAGTATACCCGGTCTTTCTTGCTAACATTTTTTACCACCATCTGCTTCCCTGTCTACTCGAGCAACCTCAACTATGTTTTGGACGTAGGGGTCCGGGGTGAGCAGTTAGAGCTCAAGATAGGCCATTTAATACTACTAGTAAATCCCGAACTGATCTCCTACTTTAACCTTTTATTTGGATTGTACTGCAACTAATCCTTACTTTGTCTTGCAGATTTGGGCTTTCGAGCATCGCTTGATTCCCAGACCAGGCTTGCCAATTCAGCCTAAGACGACATATCATATCTAGATGGATGGGGCTTTGGCAGAATCAGCCCTTGATCATGGCGCAGTATCGAGAGTTCTTACGCCAATTGTGCTCAGATCGGGCAATCCTGCATTTTACACTTCAACAAACCATTAGTAGAAACTGTACTTACTAGGTCATGATACTCACAGTGCATTCATTTTATACAGGTCATTCAAGATCCGTGGGAGAGATTGGTCACCTATGGAGCTATAAAGCGGACGCGGTCCGGCGTGGACTATCATCGCTTTGTCCTAGAGTCACCATTCTCTTATGAGTGGTATTTCGACAAGCTGGTCTGAGAGTGGCAGACCAGTGCCATGGTGGAGAGATTGATTCCTTCCCCAATGCCAGCAGGCATCTTCTGGCCTCATCTCATGCTGTGGACCGATCAGGGGCTATACTTACTAGGCGAGGGAGCTCGCATGCTGTCTATTGAGGGCCTTTATGCTGAGTTTGTTGACTCCTCTCTCCTTCCTCCCTACGACAGGATTCACCCTGAGGATGAGCCCCTGGAGTTTTACTAGAGCAATAGTGAGGATGATGATGACGATGATGATGATGAGGAGGGAGGACTAAGGGGTGACCGTAGGGGTCCATCTATAGTTTAGAGCAACAAGGGCTCGGCTAGGTCTGCTGCCCCTTCTTCTCAGATATGCCTCTAACTTGACCTTTGTGAATTCTTTGTTGCTTTCTAATATCGACTATAAACTTGAGTTTGATTTTTTATTGCTACAGCCTCCCGATTCCATGCGAAAGAGATCTGCCGTTGCTGCTGCTATTGCCCCTAAGTCACTGGCGAAGCGGTCTCGGGCTTCTAGGCCTATTAGGGAGGGCGTCCTCCGAACTGAGTTGGATACTTTCTTCCAGCTACTCGACCATTCAGGGAATCGGGATGTCAAGAAGCTCGAGGAGTCGGTCTAGCCTATTTGTTTCACTCCTTCCAGCTCTACTCATGTAAGGAATCCTTTACCTTTGCCTTTGTCTATTACTGTAATTGCTTAAGATATCTTGTCCTAACGTGTCCCTTTTCTTTTAGGTGGCCATTTCTGTGGCTAAGAGGATATCCGGGGGTTATTTTTCTATTCGGGATCTGCTGTTGGCCCAGGATGCTTTAGCTTCAGTAAGTTTCTTTTACCCGCAAATTTTCAACAAACCATGCATGATGCATGCTATGACATTTATATATGTGTACTAATTTCATAGATTCTATTGTAAACTTTGCTAGCCATGGAGCTGAGCAAGTCTGCCCAGGATTTGGACGCTTTTGAGGAGAGAGATAGATTTTTAGAGGAGCAGTTGCCGGCAGCCACGACTGAAGCTGATTAGGCTAGAGCCGAGACTGCCCGCGCATGGGCCATGATTGAGATATTGAGGGATCAGCTAGCGAGGATGACTGAAGATAGGCAGACGCTGGCTCCTTCTGATGATGAGTACGAGGATGATCTTTCAGAGGGGTGTAGATCAACATGCTGAGGGAGTTGATGCTGCTAGGACTGCCGTGAGGACTTTAGAGATTAGGGACCCCACCCAGCCAGCTATTGGTACTGGTAACACCGATGGCCATATGACCATAGATATAGACTATCTATTGGCAGACACTTAGGATCAGACTAAAGAGGGTCACCAGGGACAGGATCCCCCGACAGCTTAGGTTATTATTATCTTCTGAGCTGTTTGATACTGTTTTGGGGCCCTATGTGGCTTATTTTGGTTGTGAACTTTTGGATTGCTACTTTTGATATTTGACTATTACACATGTTGACTTTTCTTGAACTGAGATTGTCACGCATTGTTGCCTTGTGAACCCGTATTTTGTCCAGTGATTTTATGGCGAGGGGATTAAGTGACGTTCTAACTTTTCCATTGGCCACTCAATGTGAGGGGACCTATCGAACATTTATTTTTGTTTTCTTTTCCTTTTATCCTAATTTTTGCCTAAGCTGTCCTTGACGGCTTAGCCCAGCGGACCTTTTCTTTTTTTAGCTTTAACTTTTGCCTACATCGCCCTTTTGGGTTTTCAACCTAGCAAGCTTTTCTCTTTCTTTTTGCCTTAATTTTTGCCGAGACTGCCCTTTCAGGTTTTCAATCCCACAGGCTGTCTTAATTTTTGCCTGAGTTGTTCTTGACGGCTCAACCCAGCAGACTTTTCTTTTTGCCTTAACTTTTGCCCGGATCGCCCTTTTGGGTTTTCAATCCAGCAGGCTTTTCTGAATACTGCAAATGTGGGGTAAAGATGAATACAATGATGAATAACACATAGAGAAAAATTGATGTTCACATACCAGCAATTATTTTACCTAAAAACATGCATGCATTCATAAGACCAAGATTCTTAGCAAAACCATAACATGTTCATTAATGAGATTAATTTGAGTACATAGGCAATGGTAACAATTTCCAATGGTTAACCCCTACTGCCTACTTGTCTTTTACATACTTTCCAGAAAGCAACTGACATTTTTCTCTCTATGCCATAACTTTTGCCTAAGCCATCCTTTTTGGGTTTTAGCTTAGCGGGCTTTATTTGCATTGGAGTGCCCTAATTTTTGCCTGACTGTTTTACACAATATCGATCAGTGGGCTGCACCCTAATTTTTGCCCGAGTAGTAGAGGACCGCTCGCTAGGTGTTTTATTCTTTATTTCTTTTATTATTTATGCTGCTTCTTTATGATTTAATTCTTTTGACCTAGACATGATAACGCTTGAGCCTATCTTGATTCACTGGATTCACGAATTCATTTCCATCCATGTTCATAAGCTTGATTCCCCCTTTACCAAGGACTTTCTTCATGACAAATGGTTCTTCCCAATTAGGCTTGAACTTGCCCCTAGCGTCAGTGTTGACTTGGCGTAGTTGTTTAAGGACCAAATAACCCGCTCTGAGAGGTTGTTTCGGGTATATGATTCTACTATTATAAGCTCGAGCCATGCGATGTTGGTATATCTGGATATGGTTAAGTGCCTTGAGCCGCTTTTCATCTATCGCATTCAACAATTCATACCTAGCTCTAACCCAGTTTGATTCTTTTAACTACAATTCAAGTGGCACTCTTAGAGATCTTACTTCTGTTTCAATAGGTAACACGACTTCTATTCCATATACCAAGGAGAAAGGTGTCTGATCAGTAGGAGTTCTTACACTAGTTTTATACCCCCAAACTTCAAATGGAAGCTTATCAGCCCAATTTTTGCAGGTAGCCATTATCTTTGATAGAATAATCTTGATTGACTTATTGGCAGCCTCAACTACCCCGTTAGCTTGTGGCCCATATGGAGAAGATCTATGATGCTCGATGTTGTACTTTTTGAATAATTCAGCCATGGCCCCTTGAAATTAAACTCCATTGTCATAAACTACATGGTGTGGAATTCCATATCTTGCAAAAATATGCACCTCTATGAACTTGGCCATTTTCTTGGCAGTAATGTTGGTGTAGGATTTGGCCTCTACCCATTTTAAAAAATAATCAACTGCGACTATGATGAATCAATGACCATTGGTTGATGACGGCCAAATTTCACTGATTATATCTATCCCCCACACCGAGAAAGGCCAAGGAGTAGGCAAATTGTGAAGTTCAGATGAGGGGAGATGTTGTATGTCCCCGTGAAGCTGATATTCATATCATTTCCTAACCTTGTTGATGCAGTCGGCGTTCGTTATAGTCTATTAGTATCCCATTCTCTGAATCTTTCTAGCTAAAGCCATCCCATTCATATGCGGACCACAATCTCCTGAATGTACCCAAGTCATTACCCTTTCCGCTTATCCTTCTGCCAAACACCTCGACAGTAAACCTTCAGTTGTCCTTTTGAAGAGATCTTCTCTAACTAGTCTAAACTGGGTTGCTAATCTTTTAAGAGTTAGACAGTCAGAACCTAATGACCCTTCGGGGCACTTCCCTTCTTTCAGAATCCTTTTAATGTCATCATACCAATAGACCTTTTGCTCCTCCGCAACCCTAACCTGAATCTTCTCATGAAATGGAGAATGAGCCATTTCTACTATAAGTAGACGGATGGGTTGAGCCTCTTCTCCCTCCCACATCAAAGTTAGGGTAGCCAAGGAATCAGCCATCTGATTCTCACCCCTCAGTATATACTAGAGGCGGCATTGGCTGAACTGCTGATAAATCCCAAACTGCTTCCACATATGGCCGGAGTGACTCTTTCCTGATTTCCCACTCTCCCACGACATACTTTATCAATAACGCAGAATCCCCCATCGCCCTAACTTCCCTTGCCCCTATTTTTAAGAGGGCATTAAGACTAAAGAGACAAGCTTCATACTTAGCCCCATTATTGGTGACAGAAAATTCCAACTGTTTGCTTAGAGGGATAACTTCACCTTGCAGTGTGATGATGATTACCCGAAGACCTGCGCCTTTTTAATTTATAGCCCCATCAAAATACATTATCCATTCAGCCTTCCCTACCTTTATCGCTGCTAACTGCTCATCAGGGAAATCTAGATTTTCAACATAATCAGACTCTATAGGTTGACTTGCCAAGAATTTAGCCACTGCTCTCCCCTTAATGACCTTCTTTGTGATATACTTGATATCAAACTCAGATAGTAATAGAAGCCAATGAGAGAGTTTCCATGCCAACGTGGGGGATTGACAAAGATACTTCATCGGATCAACCTTTGCAACTGCTTGAATTTTATAGGACTAAAAGTAGTACCTCAACTTCTTAGTCAACCCCACCATCGTTGTATAGGTCTTTTCCACTATCATGTATTTTCTCTCATATTCCAATAACTTCTTGCTTAAATAATAGATGGCATGCTTGCTCTTATCCTCTTATTCCTGGACCAACATTACCCCTACAGACGACTCTTCTATGGCTAAATGGAGAATCAATGGCTTATCCGGCTTTGGAGCTTCAAAACTGGGGGCCTCATGAGATAAGCCTTTATCTTGTCAAATGCTATCTGGCATTGCTCATTCCATTCTATGGGTTGCTTCCTTCTCAACAACTTAAAGATTAGCTCACACACGGCCTTTAACTTGGCAATGAAATGACTCATATACTGGATCCAAGGAATGACCTGACTTCCTTTTAGTCCTAAGAATAGGCATTTCTTGAATAGCTCTAACCTTATCAGGATTGACCCTGATTCCCCTCGGACTAACGATGTATCCGAAGAGTTTTCCCGATGTAACTCCAAACATACACTTCTTCAGATTCAAGCGCGGATTGTACTTCTTGATTTTAGTCAAGAACCTTCCCAAAGTCTCAGGGTGCTCTTCCCTTATATTAGAATTCACTAGCATGTTGTCTACATAAACCTCGGCCTCTTTATGGATCATGTTATGCAATAAGGCTGTCACTGCTCTCTGATAAGTCACCCCTATATTCTTCAGCCCAAAAGGCATTACCTTGTAACAATACACTCCCTATTTTATGATGAAGGCCATCTTGACCTCATCGATGATGTCCATCAAGATCTAATTATACCCAGAGAACCCATCTAAGAATGAGTACATTAAGGTCCTAGCAGCGCTGTCCACCAATACATCAATGTGTAGTAATGGAAAGTTGTCTTTAGGGGATGCCTTGTTCAAATTATAAAACTCGGCACACATTCTAACCTTTCCATCTTGCTTAGGGACTGGGACAACATTTGCTAACCATGTCGGGTACTCAATTACTTCAATGAACTCAGCTTCTAGTAACCTAGCAACTTCAGGTTTAATTTTATTAGCCCATTCAAGACACAACCGTCTTAACTTTTGTTTGACTAGTTTGAATCGAGGATCGGTTACGATGCAATGCTCGGCGATTTAGCGATCTACCCCGGGCATGTCTTCATAGGACAAAGTGAAAGCATTAACATGTTTTCTAAGCACTTTTATCATCTCTCTTTTTTCGATAGGGGTCAAACCATTGGATATTGTTACCATTTTTGGATTTTCCTTAGTACCCAAATTAATGTTATGCGATGAAGCCTCATGAATGCTTAAAATGTTATGCGTATGGTTAGATGAATGCATGGTGCCATTAAGCAAAACATCAAACAAGTAAGAAAAATCATTATAATTAGGATGCCCGAAGGCTAAAAAATCATTATAATTAGGATGCCCGAAGGCTACATCATTTTTATTACATATAATTGCATTGTCATCCTCCACAGGCAGAGGGCCTTCATGGTCATTCATCAGAATGTGAGTCAGGGCATGATCTAGGTCTTGCAACTATTTCTCAGTCAATACATCATCCATAGCTTCCCTTGTAGCTTGGGCCAGGTTTCTCAAGCCTTTCTGAATCAGTGTCTTCTTCTTATCCCCCAAGCATACGATAGTGTATATAGAAGTGGTAAGGGTATCAATGGCTTTATCTATTTCAATCTTTGATGGGTCACCGCCTTCCATTTGTTTGGCATATTTTTCTGCTTCTATAGCTACCTCATAGCTCTTACGGATAGTTTTGTATGTACTAAAAAATGTTATCTTACGGAGGTGAGGAGATAACCTGAAGATGAACCGGTCAGCTAATTCCTTCTCCTGAGGTTTCCTTTTAAGGGATACCACGATCATTAACCACCTTTGAAAGTAGTCATGGACAGGTTCCCCACTCCATTATCTGGTAGCTATACTTGCTTTCTCAGTTTCCATGATGTGTTTCCATACCTCACTTTCTTCTAATCTCGAGTTAATCATGGCTACTTTATCCCCTCTCCTTTAGGGCTCCCAGACTTTCCCTTTGTTGATTAGTGTTGTGATGGCTTTGAGGAGATCCTCACATGTCCTAGTTGGATGATCAAGACTGACATGATATATATAGAAGTTTCCCCTCTCCTCAGGCTTTGGTGGAACATACAGTCGGAGATGATCAATTAATTGGTATTTCTTTAGCTTCTTGAAAAGGCTCAATAGAGGAGTACCCCAAGGTGAGATATCATCAAGAGTCATAGGATGAACTACTTGGTCGTGGGTCATGCCATAGGTAAAAAACCCATGAAATAAGGGAGGATTATCCCCTTTGGCATAACCATAAAGTCTGGCAGCTGACTCAAATTGTTGCTATAGTGAAACTACAAAATAGCCTCTTGACTAAGTGAATGAGTCCCACTACTGACTATATGGAGTGTTAGGTTCGCTAGTTAAACTGAATGACCAAGCTGAGCCGTGATAGGGACTGGTATGAGTAATGGGTGGGATTGCCGATTTCTATCTAGAACTGTGGCAGTAACCAAGAGATCAGTACATGCATGGGATGTGATATGCATGCATCAATTACAACTATTCCTGGTGGGGTTAGTCACAAGGGTATGTAACACAACACATGTGAAGCGATCGATTTCATCCTTATTTCTCCCACTGAGTCTGAGGGTATTCTTCCTTTATCTAATCTCATATAAAAATTAGGGTACCTAGAGGGTAAAATTCTATGGGTTTCGATAAGAATGGTGTAGGGACATATCGAAAGTTGATGTAGAAGGTTCCCATCGCATCAAGCCTCTTTTGGAGGGAGATAGCAATGAGTGCTCCACCCACTAAGGTATCTCCAATATCCCTAGCAGTCATGGGTATCACCATCGCAAGTGTCATGGAATAATAGGGCACCCTGTCCTAGTGCTAGAAGAAGAGCGCATCTAACTAAAGAGAAGGAGATGAGAAGATAGATTGTAATAATTTTCCCAAATGATGAAAACAAAAGTGGGTTGAATTAAGTAAATGATTTTAGGTGCTCATCTTAATCTTTTAAGCTTTTAAAACAAACCAAAATTTTGCAAGTTAATAGATTAATTCCCCAGCAGAGTCACCACTATGAGGTGTGGATGACGTATGGGTCTCCCTTAGTGCCTGCGTGAGAGGCGGGGCCCACTGGGGGTTTTGTTGGATTTAGGCGTGACAAATAATTTTTTAGTTAAAGTTTGCACAATAAGCCAATTTTAATGAATAAAAGAATCGAGACCCAAATATCGATACAATTGATAGAGTCGCCACCCAGGTTGTCTACTTGGGAAAGAGTTTTGGTGTGGTTCCCTCTAGGCGGGAGACTCATACCTATTGGATCAGAGATTCGGGTATCGGATGAGTCACTTATTTCTCATTCAATTGATTCAAATTTACATTCACCGCAAAAAACCGTTTTAGTTTTCATGATTTATGGAATTATCACAGAAATCCTATTTCTACACTCTTTCATACTCATTACATGCGTTTACATATTACAATAAAGCACAAACAATAAAAGGGGGAATAAAAATTACAACCGGGGGAAATAGGGGGAAGTGCAAAGAGAACCTATACATTTTTTCTAAGTTATAAAACAAAATGAAAATAAATTCCCCTGCATCTATAGACGTTAGGACAGTTTATAGCACATCATAAATCAACATTTCACTATATTTTATGGTGAAAACACATTTTAACTTTTGTGGGTTTATTTACCAAATTATTAGTGAAAATGATCGCATGGCAAATGATGAGTTGGATTGATTTTTAACCTATTAAATATGAGTTCTAGAATCCGCCTAGAGCTGGTCCCCGTACGGGTGGGTGGGATGCTTACGGCTACTAGGGAGGATCGATATAGGTATGGTGTACCCATATGGGTCCTATCTGGTCCAAGAAGAAACTCTTTTCAGTTTAGTTTATAGATTAACAGCTTAACATATTGGTGGCAGAAAAATAAAATAAAAATGGATTTCCTTCTGTATGAGTATGGCGCACTGTATTCATATCTTTAGGGATATATGGTGCCAATAAGGCTCATGTGGGTTAGGACTAGACCCAAAATAAGAAATGAAAGGAATAAATATAATGGAAGGAACAAGCAACAATAATAAGGAAATAACTGAGATTTGAGTCACTTTGAAACTTAGGAGCGTTACCTTTGCAGCGTGAATCCTTTTTGAGGTGATACCTTTATTGTTGAGAGAGCCCGACCAAAGTAGATTGAGAAATAGGACTATTTAGGTGGGTATTTGTTTGGACAAAATCTCCCCTAAATCCGAATAAAAGAAGCTAGGAATGAATAAAATGTGGATAAAACATCAAGGAATGGGTTTTCTCCCCATTTTATACTTCCTATACCTTTTCTATACCTATAGAAATTGCTAGAGTTTTAGTATGATTTTCATATGAGATGTGTCTGTGTGTTAAATGTGAAGAGAAAGGCCCAATTTATAGGGGAGAGAAGGTCTGAATGTAATAAATCGTGTTCATTACCTACCTTTTCCTGAAATAGGAAAGGATTCCCTTCCAAAAGAGCCTGTTTAGGCAATAAGAGGACCCTGTACGGGTCCCTCCCCAAGCGTATGGAAGGGATGACCTATACGGGTCCTTCGGTGGATCTGTACCACTAGGCAGCACCCGTACGGGTTCCTAAGGGCAGACTAGGTCTCCAAACTTTGACCAAACTCAACTCTGCAGTAGTAGGAATACCTCTGATGGACAACACCTGAAAGATATTGCATCATATAGCTCTCATCATAGTTTCACGAGAACGATTGTTAAAATCTAGTGCTCATAGCTCTGTTGATGCAGGTTTATGGTATCCAAGTAATGCAGATTCACTCTGAGAGGATACACTAATGCTGACTATGGAAGAGACAAGCTAGAAAGGAAAAGCACCACTGGTGGATGTCATGTCCTTTGTGATTGTCTTGTAATATGGTGCAACAAGAAGCCAACTTTTATGGCGTTGAGTACGGCTGAGGCTGAGTATATGGCTAGAGGAAGTTGTGTAGCATAACTGCTATGAATTAAGCAGTAATTGGAAGATTATAGTATAAAGTCTAAGTGCCTTGAAGTCATGTATGACAATAAGAGTGCAATTTACCTATCCAAAAATCCAATTCAACAAAGGAGGATAAAGCATGTCAACATTAGACATCACTTCTGTTAGCACGGTCCGCTCCAGCCTGATGATGATATAACCCTTATTCATCACAGTGATCAAACAAATAGCCGAAAATGGAACCAAAATTGTAAAATCTTCCTTAGGTCTAAAAATCTCTTATATTCCCTGAATATGATCATAAGATTCTTGAAAGTCTTCATTGTATGGAAATTTCATAAATTTTAAAGTATCGAGAATCCCCGAGATGTCTCAAAAAGCTCAAATATCCCAATGACACAAAAAAATTCGGCTAAGCTAAACTCAAAGGCTTTCATCTTTGACTTTAGGGTTTTCATTGCCCTAAAAAATGTAAACTGTGGAAACTACCCAATCGGGTAGTTTCTCTCTAGTGGTAATTATCCATTCGGGTAATTTACGAATAATGTTTCGGATTAGGCAGGAATTAACCGACCTAATAGTTTTCTTGAAATTCAACCGATCAGGTATTTTCCCAATTCACTATTTTAGATAAACGGATTAGGCAGAAGTTATTCGACCGGTATTTACCCAAGGAAATACCCGATCAAGTATTTTCCATAGTCTATAAATAGACACTTAGCCTCCTTATTTAAGACAACACACAAGACATCCTTTTCATTTTCATATAGGAGCTCAAATATATAGAGAAAATACAAGTTTAGAGAGAGAGAATGCATTTAATCCCTTTACTTATCCTTTGTTTGTACCTTGTCCATTGAGCATTTTGTCTCACCATCGAGTTAGGCACTATCAGCCACCGTTGAGCATTTTTCCAGACCATCTAGTTGGGCACTATCTCGCCACCATTGAGCAGTTTGTCTCACCATCAAGTTGGGCAGTATTAGCCACCATTGAGCAGTTTTCCTCACCATCAAATTAGGCACTGTCTTACCACCGTTGAGTAGTTTGTCTCACCATCGAGTTGGGCACTATCAGCCAATGTTGAGCAGTTTATCTCAACATCAAGTAGGGCACTGTCAACCACTATTGAGCAGTTTATCTCACCTTCAAGTTGGACACTATCAGCCACTGTTCAGTAGTTTACCTAACCATTGAGTTGGGCACTGTTAGCCACCGTTGAGCAGTTTGCCTCACCATTGAGTTAGGCACTGTCAGCCATTGTTGTGTATTTTTTCTCACCATTGAGTTAGGCACTGTCTCACCACCGATGAGCACTTTATCTCACCATCGAGTTGGACACTGTCAGCCACCATTAAGCAGTTTGTCTCACCATTGAGTTTGGCATTGTTAGCCACCGTTGAGCAGTTTTCCTCACCATCGAGTTAGGCACTTTCTTGCCACCATTGAGCAGTTTGTCTCTGCATCGAGTTAGGCACTATCAGCCACCATTGAGTTATTTGTCTCACCATCGATTAAGGCACTGTCAGCCACCATCAAGCAGTTTATCTCACCATCGAGTTAGGCACTGTTAGCCACCGTTGAGGATTTTTCCTCACCATCGAGTAGGGCACTGTCAGCCACCATTGAGTAGTTTGTCTCACCATCACATTGGGCACTGTTAGCCACCGTTGAGTAGTTTATCTCGCCATTGAGTTGGGCACTATTGGCCACCATTGAGCAGTTTATCTCAACATCAAGTAGGGCACTATCAATAACCATTGAGCAGTTTATCTCACCATCAAGTTGGACACTATCAGCCACCGTTCAGTAGTTTGCCTAACCATTGAGTTAGGCACTGTTAGCCACCATTGAGCGGTTTGCCTCACCATTGAGTTAGGCACTGCCAGCCGCTGTTGTGTAGTTTTTCTCACCATTGAGTTGGGCACTGTCTCGCCACCGATGAGCACTTTATCTTACCATCGAGTTGGGCACTGTCAGCCACCATTAAGCAGTTTGTCTCACCATTGAGTTTGGCATTGTTAGCCACCGTTGAGCAGTTTTCCTCACCATCAAGTTGGGTACTGTCTTGCCACCATTGAGCAGTTTGTCTCAGCATCGAGTTAGGCACTATCAGCCACTATTGAGTTATTTTTCTCACCATCGATTAAGGCACTGTCAGCCACCATCGAGCAGTTTGTCTCACCATTGAGTTGGGCACTATTAGCCACTCTTATGCAGTTTGTCTCACCATCAAGTGGGGCACTGTCAGCCACCATTGAGCGGTCTATCTCACCATCAAGTAAGGTACTGTCAGCCACCGATGAGTAGTTTATCTCACAATCGAGTTAGGCACTGCCAGCCAGCATTGAGTAGTTTGTCTCACCATCGAGTGTGGCACTATCAGCCACCGTTGAGCTGCTATTGTAATTTCTTGCAAAATACAAGCTGACATGGCACAGCATGTCACAAGCACATTACATGACACTACAAAACTTAATACTAATTGACTTGACATGGCGTTGCATGTTATTAAAATAAATCAACATGACACCACATGTCATCAATATAAATTGTGAAGATCTCGCTAGATCTAAGTTTAGCTATAATGTGTCGGGCTAAAGATCTCACAGGATCTAAGGTTCGGCTATAATATGCCAGGGTAAAGATCTCACTGGATCAAAGGTTTGATTATGCTGTGTATGGGTAAAGATCTCACTATATCATAGGTTCGGCTATGATGTGCCTGTAGTTTAATTTTGAACCATTCTTATTTAATGATGCATATGATGTAGTACATTTACTGATGTATGATGAGTTGTGCAAGTGCATGATGCATTAAGTTGGCATTTGCCCTTAGTCAAATTCGGAGGATGCATCACTCAGTAGCTTTTCACTGTTGAGGAAATGTCAAATGTGGTGATCAGCCTTCTCATTTGGGAGGAAGTACTGTCGAATAGGGTTATCAGTTCTCTCTATTAGGAGGAGAACTATTAGATTTGGTAATCAGTTCTCTATGCTCGGAGGAAAACTATCGAATTTGGTGATCAATTCTCTCTATTGGGAGGAGAACTATTGAATTTGGTGATCAATTCTCTCTTTTGAGAATTGTTGAATTTGTCTTGAATGATTGATTTGTTATCTATGTCATTCGGTAGCCAATATTTTGGTGACTTTGGTATCTAGCACTACTGTGTTTTGATGTTGAAGCATTTTCTCATATGCCTCTTGATCTTAAAAAGCATTTGAGCTGAATTTGCATTATGTTGCATTTGGTGGAGACTAACAATGTCTACTTGGAGACTTATTGCCTTTGCATATGTAAATATGTAATATGCATGTAATGCGTAGTGCAAGTTATGTTCATGCAATGCAGTTTGTTCTTGTAAGATAAAATTGTGCAGCTGCTAGATGGCGCCTGCTTGCTTGGCTCTCAACAGTATTCTTTTGCACTATTAGCTTCTTGGTTTCTATCATTCTCAATGATGATGAAAATTTAATTTTGGGTTGGATTCCTGAATTTAGGCTTCATAGCTTCAAGGGATGAGCTTATCGTTCTCATTGTAGTTGTGTGTGCTTTACATCCATTTCACTCTAGTTGTTGGGCTAGCTTTGTACTTAACTATTTGACCAAGGCAAGCTTTCAGGTCCTTCTCATATCCAATCAATTCCCAAGTTGTAAAACTTTTACCCCTGGTGGAATATAGCATAAGCCTAAGCAGGTAAACTCTAGTTGCTTGGACTGACGAAGATTAGCTTTTATTCTTTTGACTTACCGTGCAGATAAAATGGCATGCATCAATAGTTCTCAAAATTCTTGTGTAGTTGAGTGCAAGAAGATTATCTTCTCACATTTTAGAGATGTGGGAGATTCATACACTCGTGTTGATGAAGAATATTACTCCTTTATGAAGGCTTTGGATTGAGTGACTGTGCTTATTATCATTTGGTGAGTCATTACAATAAATGACTTTAATTATGCTTGCATACAAAGATTATGCCCTAATTTTTGCCTGAACCGAAGCACAGTGGGCCCTTTTTTCTTTGTTTTTAACCCTAATTTTTGCATAAACTGCCTTTTCAAGTTTTTGATTTATCGGGTTGCCTTAACTTTTGCTTGGACCGCCCGTTTGGGTTTCCAATCTAGTAGGCTCTATTTTTTTCTTTTTGAATTTTTTTTGCATGCGTTGTATGAACAAGAGCATTTACATGAATTTTGTTTTAACAATTATGTGTATTCATTAAGTGCAAACATTTAACAATTCAGCAAAATGACACAATAGTCAAAGAAATATTTTTAGGCACAATAGTTTGGTATCTATTCCCAAGAACTTTCTCATGTTATCAACGGTCCTTTTCAGGTTTTATCAGTTGATTTCTCTCTTTCTTTTGTCTTTATTTTTTCCTAAAAGCCCTCACTAGCTTCTAGCAGGCTCACTTTTTTTAGTTTTTGTGGTATTTCCTTAGCCTATTCTTGTTTTAGGGGTTCATGAACTCGTTTCCTTTGATGTCCCTGATGTGTAGCATTCCCTTGATGAGAACTTGTTTCACCATGTAAGGTCTCTTACGTGGAATTTTCCCCTAGCGTTATCATGCACTAATTTCATTTACTTTAGGAAAAATTCCCTTGATTTTGAACTTGTCAGTTATTTTTGTTGTCCTGGTCATCCTTTGTTTACGCACCTTTGCAAGAATTGACTTTGACATATTTGTTTGGTTCATGAAGGTTCTCTTTGGTAATGGAAGGATGTGTCATTTCAATGATGTCATACCCCAGGTTGAGACATTTTCATACAACTATTTGGAGACATCCCATTTGCTAGATGTTTTTGGCTGATTTGACTTTGTTAATGTGTGTTCTGTAAGATACTTATCGACTTCTATGCTTCTTTTTTGAGTAGCACGTCATTAGGAAAAGCAAATCTCTAGGGATTAGTCTCATTAGATTTGTTGGTTTGGTTTTCATTATGGTTGTGTTGTTGATGAGGTCCTCTTTACATCATGCTAGAGTTGCTTGGGAGTCTGCGATTTGATTCTTTCTCGTGTGGCACAGAGTAGATTTCATCTTGATTGCTTTGAGGCATGGTTCAAGAGATTTTCTCTCGATTCCTTTTGGTGATTTATCTGTTGACTTGAGCAGATTCTCTGATGATCTTTTCTTCATTTGCCCCTACGAGTAGTAAGGACATTTTATTGATTGGACGTGCTTGGTTGAGCCAGGCAAAGGCAACCACATGATTTTATTATTTTCTTTTTTTTCTCTCTCTTTTGCAGGAGTCAGGTTATTTGAAATAGATGCCATTTGTGGGCTTGCCAAATGTGCCTAAATTTATTTCCTTAATTGGAACATCATGAATGTTGAATATGTCTAATGTATGCTGGAATGAATCCATAGAATCTTTATCAGAAACATTGCATATGTAAGTGAATTTATTCGTAATATTGTTTATTACAATGTTTATTTCAAAAGCACTAGAGATAAAAACAGAAGAGCAATCTTCATTATTTAGCGTAGCTCCCACTTCTTCTGAGTAGCTGCTACCTATTCCCAATTTGAGATTTCATCTCATTCTTTGATACTCGAACTTGGAGCCCAAATATCAACGTATCCATTACGTCATGCTCCTGTTGTAGTTCTTTTTGTATGTCATAGTCATCCGGTATGCTCTCTTTTTAATCCTGAAGCCATAGACTATCTTCCGCCTCTTCTTCATCAACCTTTCTTTGACTAGCCCAGGAAACTTGTGTTGTTTCCATTTCTAGTGGCCTGATTGGGATTAAGATTCCAATTGCTTTTCCCTTTGCTTTACTTGACGCCTTTTCTTTCTTAGCTTTGGCATTGTGGACCTATTTTGAAAGTGGGGCTTGTCTTAAACACGGTTGTTTCATCTTTCCTTCAAATATCAATTGTTTGATATCATGAAGTAGGCGGCTACAATCATTAGTTTGGTGCCCCTTGACGACATGATAGGTGCAGAAGTTATCCTCATACATTTTATTTGGCTTCTTGTAAGGTTTCAAGCTTTAAAGTAGACCAGCAGTTCTACACTTGGAAAATAACTTTGCCAATGATTCTTTCCATGGGGATATCCCACGTATGATTGGTTGATTAGGAACAACTTTAAGTTTTTTTTGGAACATCATCCCCAATAGGCATATCATTTTTGTTTTAGCTTTGATTTGATAGAGGTATGCTGTAGATGGTCGATCGTCCAATATTTTCCATATTTTGACTCTTCATCTGGTTGACATGGTGAGGTTGGATATGTTTCCTCGCCGAATTATGGGCATTAGGTATCATGGAAAGCATTTTTGCTATTACATCATCAATCATTTCCAAGAATGTATCTGACTCCAGAAAGTCTTTCATAACTTTGGATATTGCTTCTCCAATGATTTTCTCTTGGTCATGACTATCCATTTTGTTCATAGAGAAAATGTTGACCAACTCAATTTTTCTTTGAAGAAAGGTCGTTCTATGTAAACCATAAAACCCAATGATACAATGTCAATAACAAACTACCTTGGCTAACCATCTTGAGTGATAATGTTTTAGCTAAAGTTAGTAATAAATTTTTTTAGGAGTGATGCATGTAAAACATTAGGCACATATGATATGGCATGGTTTAACTGATGATATGGATTATCTTTACATGTTTAGGTATTAGATGAATGATATAAGGGAAAGAGTGATTGGTCAGATGTGATGAATGAATTCACAAGAATGAGCTTTTGATGCGTGAATGTAATGTGTGCATGCATTTGTATATGGTGAATAAAGAGAAGTTAGATATATGAGGGCGGTCTCCCTCTCTCATTTAGGCCAAGTCCAACTGGGATAAACACAAGACTATGGTTAACATCCTAGAGATGCTAACACTGTGTATATTTTGGGTAGCTATAGGATCGGGGCTAGCATCCTAATAAGCATAACATAGTATAACATGACACTGCATGTCATAAGCATAACACAAGATGACATGATGTTGCATGTCAAAGCATGGCATGGCAAATCAAAATATGACGCAACACTGCAAGAGCATAACTAAACCTGACATGACACTTCATGTTAAAATAGAAATATAGCGTGACATGACACTGCATGTCAAAATAAAAAAATAACATGACAAAACACTGCATGTCAAAATGGAAATATAATGTAACACTACATGTCAAAGCATGACATGGCACTACATGTCATAAGCTCAGGGTTTACATGGCATTGTATATTATACACATGGATACATGGCACTACATGTTATAAGTACAAAGTTATATGGCACTACATGTTATATTTATAGAATGCATGTTATAGACTAAACTTAATATAGTACAACATGTTGGGTCATGGCCATAACCCTAATGAATGAATATTTGTGATTGTGTGGGATCTTAGAGGTACTAAAAAGGGCGCCAAACATTCATGGATCATTTAACTAGAGAGTGGTTTTAACATTCATGGAGTATTTGACAATGGTCTAGTATCCGGAGATACTGAATAGGGTTATGAATCTTGAAATTCAAGGAATATCAAATGAGATCGGGTGGTCATATATAGTGATAGGGCCCAATTGGGTTTTTTTCCATACTCATGAAATGCACAAATTCGAGTGTCTTTCAGGGAAAGTACAACTTAGGGAAGCGCCATTTACTAATGCGTTGAGATTGGGATCATCTAGGATGCCCTTAGGGTAGGACTCATTTTGGTCATTCAAGGAATGCGAAAAAGGTTGTGTCTCACTGGTCATTGATTCGACAATCACAATGTTACCTTGGCGTTGGTAAAGTTTTAGTCATTCGGGGAACACCAAAAAGGTTTGTACCTTGATGGGTATTATTTTAGCAATCATTGGGTTACCTAAAGGCCAAATATTTATAGAATATTTGATGAAAGTTGAGCATTTGAGAAATACATAACAAAAAGGGGCAAGTCTCTAATACTCGTGGAACAACAAGCTTGGTAAAGCGATCACTTTAAGTGTCAAGGTTTGGTCGAGTTTTCTTTCATGGAAAGTATATCTCAAAATTGTGTCATTCTATGAATCCACAAAAGTCAGGGTCATATAGAATGCCCCTTGGAATTTCTGTCAAGTCATTACAGGAATGTCTTAGCTATTATATCTCGCTGGACATCAATTGGCAGTCACTATGTTGCCTTAATTCTTTGAAAAACCTTAGTCATTCAGGGAATGCCAAACAAGTCTATGGTACTTAATTCGGCGATCATGGGGTTGCCTTGGTTTTAGTCATTCGGGGAATGCCAAAAGGTTTGGGCTTTACAGTTGGGTTTAAGACCACTCGGTGGTCGGGATCAGATGACTCGCTGGTCAGGATTAGATGACTCACTGGTCGGGGCTTGATGACTTACTAGTCTAATTTTTGTCAAATCATTGCTCCAGTTTGAATTGGCTCGGGGATTGAAGGTGACTTTATTAGTCAGGTGACTCACTAGTCGAATTAACTCATTAGTCGATGATGATTTAAGTATTCAGGTGACTCAATGGTCTGGGGTGACTTTAGTAGTTGGGTGACTCACTAGTTAGGTTTTAGAATGACTTTAATAGTTAGGTGACTCACTGGTCAGTTTTTAAGATGATTCCAATAGTCGGGTGACTCACTGATCAGGTTCAGTCAATCTGGATGACTGAGTGAGTTTACCCGGTTGTCACTCAGGGATTGGCTCAGTGATCAAGGGTGAGTTGACTCGCTAGTCAGTCAAGGGTTGACTCGATGGTCAAAGGTGAGTTGACTCTATAGTCAAAGGTGAGTCAACTCGCTGGTCACTCGGGGTTGACTCGGTGGTCGAAGGTGAGTTGACTCTATAGTCACTCGAAAGGTTTTGACTCATTAGTCCAAAGGGTGAGCTGACTCTAGGGTCACTCGAAAGGTTGACTCATTGGTCCAAGGGTGAGCTGACTCTAGGATCACTCAAAGGGTTGACTCATTAGTCCAAGGGTGAACTGACACTAGAGTCACTTAGATGGTTTTGACTCATTGGTCCAAGGGGTGAGCTAACACTAGGGTCACTCAGAGGGTTTTGACTCATTGGTCCAAGGCGTGAGCTAACACTAAGGTCACTCAAAGGGTTTTAACTCATTGGTCCAAGGGTTGAGCTGACACTAGGGTCACTCAGAGGGTTTTAACTCATTGGACCAAGGGGTGAGCTGACACTAGGGTCACTCAAAGGGTTTTAACTCATTGGTCCAAGGGGTGAGCTGACACTAGGGTCACTCAAAGGGTTTTGACTCATTGGTCCAAGGGGTGAGTAACACTAGGGTCACTCAAAGGGTTTTGACTCATTGGTCCAAGGGGGAGCTGACACTAGGGTCACTCAGAGGGTGACTCATTGGTCTAAGGGGTGAGCAAACACTAGGGTCACTTAAAGGGTTTTGACTCATTGGTCCAAGGGTTGAGCTAACACTAGGGTCACTCAAAGGGTTTGCCTTATTGGACTAAGGGTTGAGCTGACACTAGGGTCACTCAAAGGGTTTATGTCTTTCGACTCATGGGTTGAGCCTAGGTTGATTTACTAGTCTTGATTATTTTAACTCATGGGTTGAGCCTAGGTGGACTCTTAGTCTCAGTTCATTTCGGCTCATGGGCTAAACCTACGTGGACTCACTAGTCTTGGTTAATGAAATGGCATGTCACACGTTAATGTAGTGGCTGCACAAAGATGTGGTTAGTTTTCACACAATATTGATGTTTATGATGTCCGTTTTTAGTTTATTTACTACCCTTTTAACTCCATTTGGGTTACTTCGCTTTAAAGCCAACGGGGGACTAAGCGAAGCCTGCTCGCGTGCACTAAAGGTTTTCAGGGTAAACCTATGAGGAAGTGTCTATGGTTCATCTATATGTGGATTTTGGTCTCAGGATTGGGTGCAATTTGGGGTACCCTGTGCCATTGTGTACCGAGTCCCAGAGGCCTTAAGCGAACCGAAGGAAACTCTTCCATATATAACATACATAGGTAGTCTTGCCCTTAAGCGAACAAGGTCCTCGTACGTTATGCAAGGGGTGTGATCAGATCCATATCCCTCAAGCCCTAAGCAAACTTGGAGATGCTTCACCAAAAGACACCTAAATTATTTTAGGGGTAAAGAATGCATATGCTATGTAGTCCTAAAATTTGCGTAATGTAGAAATTATCACAAATTCCGTAATTCCAAAATTTAATTTGAACAATATTTCAATTATTATGTCAAAAAAGAATTTTTATAAAAATCAAGTTTTTATAAAAATAATTTCCACATCAGAGTTGCCACTGTGAACGGGTGGACGGGTTTTGAATGGGTTAGCACGTGTAGTGCAGCGCGCGGGCGCGATCAGTTCGTTTGGTGCAGTTTGAGGAAACCGCGGTGTTTGATTTGGTTTGAGAAAATCTAGTTTGCTTAAATGCAATGGCTTTCTAAGCCAAAAATGTAATTATATTGAGAAATATATTTGCACATTTTTTTGAGAAAAGATATTTTTGAAATAAAGCATTTTTACTTTATATAAAAATAAAACGGAGTCGCCGCCCCAGTTCAACTCCATCGGGAATTGTGGTACACTAATCCTCAAGGGGATTTTTATACCGAAGAGAAAATGAGATTCTAAGTTCGGACATAATAGTTACTCATATTGTTCAAATTGTTTAGGTTAATTTGTGAATTTGTGGTGATTTCTACATTACAACGACTTTATTTAAGAATTAAATTCCAGAAATAAAACGGGCATTATAACGGCTTAATAAATGGACATTTTCTACCAAATTTTTGGTAGAGTGACGGCAGCACTGCGGTCTAGGCCCGGAAACTCGGATAGATTTTCCTCACATTTTGGATATTTGTCCATACCAGCGAGCTTATTTACACATATTATAATTTAAGTGGCACCAGTGGCTCACTTGACCAGAGAAATGGAATGCAATATGCAATAACAAAAGTAATAAAAATGGATTTCAAAGTTGGGCTTAGAGCCAATTACCCTCAGTTACCTTTTCGTCTGTTTAGGATAACTTTAAGAGCCGGGGCGGGACCAAACTTGTGAAGAGAAAAATATGGTTTGGTTGGAAAGTAGATTTAACCCAAGTTATGACTACAATCTCGGATTATTTCTATAGAAAATAAGTGACTTTTTAAGAGATTGAGTTGTTTTTAGACCAAAGATCACTATGAGATCTTGATTAAAAAGACCAGAAAATGTGCTTATACTAAATGTCGGTGATAAAGCTCGGATTTGGAAGTGTTTTGGCAGAGTTTTGGGACTTTTAGGACTCCCGGAATGATTTTAGCACGAAATAGGTTTTTAGTGTGTTTGAGATTTGTGAAAATGGGGGGGCACCCTTATTTATAGATGGGCAGTAATTAGCCGGTGGGCTAATTAAATAGGTAATTAGCCGGCGGGCTAATTACCTATCTGACAAAATCTTGCTTTAAATCCCGCGAATCCTACAAATCTCAGTCAGATACGATTTTTTTACTGTAGATAGGTAATTACCCACCGGCTAATTACCTATTTGCCCATGTTTGACTAAAACGTCTCAACGAGCAAAACTAGTGGCCTTAGGCCTCCAGCCCTACCTAATTTTGGCCAAATTCGATTCTTTATGCCCTTAAAATGGCTTTTTTTGTGGTTTCAGGACAGTTTTACTGTTTGACAGTTCGACTGTTTTGATTATTTGGTAATGGATTTCAAGCATTTCAAGGATGTAACTTGGAATATTATGACGAATGGGAATTTTCAGAAATTTTTTATGACAATTTGGTCCTTCTTGGCTCCCTTGTCTAATCGTTGATTGAAATTGGTATAAATCCTCATCGGGTCGAGCGGACTATACTAACAGCTGCTAAAGCTAAGGCTGACATGGAGGCAGCCTTTGAAAGGGCTAAGATTACCCTGCCTGAAAATTTGGTTGCTGAAGCTATGAATGAGATGATTGGTGCTCTAGAAGTGATTGAAAGTGATGAAGAGCAGGAGGGAAATGTAGAAGAACGGACTATTGTTAGCACGGTCCGCTCGGCCCGATGAACAATTATGCCTATTTCGTTTAGCGGTTAGACAAAAAAGCCAAAAAGGGACCGAATTGTCATCCAAAATTCGAAATTCAAAAATCCACATTCTAGGGAAGCTTCGATTTAGTATTTCCTACTAAAAAATCAAAAAGTCAAAGTTTGATCAAATATAGGTAATTAGCCCGCCGGCTAATTACCCTATTACTGTAAAAAAATCAAATCTTACCGAGATCTGGGAAGATTTTATGGGATTTAAAGTAAAATCTTATTAGATAGGTAACTAGCCCGTCGACTAATTACCTACCTTCTATAAATAAGGGCTCACCCCCCCCCCCCCCCTCTCTCATTTCAATAGAGACGAAAAACGGGAAAAATCCAAAAATCCCTATTTCGTCCCCTTTTGTTCCAGGAGTCCCAAAAGACCCAAAAGTCTGTCAAAACACTCCCAAATCTGAGCTTTATCACTGGCATTCGGTATAAGTTCACTCTCTTGTCTTTTTAGATCAAGATCTCACAGTGATCTTCAGTCTAAAAACGACCCAATCTTTCAAAAAGTCTCATATTTTCTATAGAAATAATCCAAGATTATAGCCATAACTTGGGTTAAACTTATTTTCCAACCAAATCACATTTTTCTCTCGACAACTTCGGTCCCGCATCGGCACTCAAGTCATCCTGGACAAACAAAAAGGTAAACTGAGGGTAATTGACTCCAAGCCCAAATTTAAAACTCATTCAAGCTCATTTTATTATTATTTATTATTGCACATTGCATTTCATTTCCTCTGGTTAAGTGAGCCACCGTGGCCAGTTAAACTATAATATGTGTAAATAAGCTCGCAGGTATAGATAAACATCACGAATGTGAGGAAACTCTATCCAAGTTTTCGAGCTAGAACCCAAAATATGCCGTTACTCTGCCGAAATTTCGGTAGCAAATATTTATTTATTTATGCCGTTATAATGCCTATTTTATTTCTTGAATTTAATTCTTAAATAAAGCATTTGTAATGCAAAAATTACCACACATTCCAAAATTTTAAAATTAATCTAAACAATTTGAACAATATGAGTACCTATTGTGTTCGAACTCAGAATCTCATTTTCTTTTTGGTATAAAAATCCCATTTTGGGTCAGTATACCACAACTCCCGGTGGAGCTGAACTGGGTAGCGACTCTATTTTATTTTTAAATAAAGTAAAAATGATTTATTTGAAAAATACCTTTTCTAAATAAAATATGTCAATAAATTTCTCAATATTATCACATTTTTTACTTATAAAAAGCCATGTTTTTAAATTCAATAAGTTTGCGGGAAAAATAATAAAAATAACTTTTCTCTTTAATAAAATATAACATTTTATTACAAAAGAGGCACACGCATTTAAGCGAACCGGATTTTCTCAATCCAAACTAAATGCCACGGTTTCCTCAAACTGCACTCGCGCCCCGCGCCCCAGACTCCGCATGCATTCCCTAATGAAACCCTTCGCCCGCTCACAGTGGGGACTCTGCTGGGGATAAATTGTTTTTATAAAAACCCAGTTTTTATAAAGAATCTTTTTTGACATAATAATTAAAATATTGTTGAAATTAAATTTTGGAATTATGGAATATGTGGTAATTTCAGCATTACACAAATTTTATGATTGCATAACATCTGCATTCTTTACCCCAAAACTAATTTAGGTGTCTTTTGATGCAGTATCTCCAAGTTTGCTTAAGGTTTGAGGGGTATGGATCTGATCACACCCCTTGCGTAACGTACGATGGCCTTGTTCGCTTAAGGGCAAGACTACCAGAGTATATTATATGTGGCAAAGTTTCCTTTGATTCTCTTAGGGCCACTGAGACTCGGTACACAAAGGCGCAGGGTACCCAATCGTACCCAATCTTGAGACTGAAACCCGCACATAGATGAACCATAGACACTTCCCTATAGGTTTACCCAAAAACCTTGAGTGCACGCGAGTAGACTTCACTAAGTCCCCCGTTGGCTCTAAATAAAAGTAACCAATTGGAATTAAAAGGGCGGTAGGCGCGATCTAATAGTTTGCTACATGTGCAGGTTTATTAAATATAAATAAACCTAAAAACTAAATATGGACATAATGAGCATCACGATTGTGTGAAAACTAACCACATCTTTATGCAGCCATAACATTGATGTGTGACATACCATTCTATTTCCTTAGCTATGGAACCTAAGATAAACCAAGACCAGTGAGTCAATTTAAGCTCAACAATGAGTTGAAATAATCGAGACCAGTGATTCCACCTGGGCTCAGTCCATGAGCAGCTCACCTTGGACCATAGAGTTAATCCTAGAGTGACCAGCGAGTCAGCTCACCTTGTACTATTGAGTCAACCTTCGAGTGACCAGTGCGTCCACTCACCTTCGACCACCGAGTCAACCTCTAAGTGACCAGCGAGTCAACTCACCCTCGGCGATCGAGTCAACCCTTGAGTGACCAGCGAGTCAACTCACCTCTGACCATCGAGTCAACCCTCGAGTGACCAACGAGTTAACTCACCCTTGACCGCTGAGTCAAGCCCGAGTGATCCATGAGTCAACTCACCTTTGACCATAGAGTCACCCTCTAAGTGATAATCGAGTCAGCTGACTCAATTATCTAGATTGACAAAACCCAGCTAGTAAGCTACCCGAAAATTAAAGTCATCTTAAATCCAACCCTGAGTGACCATCGAGTCAACTCACCTTCGACCGTAGAGTCAGCCATTGAGTGACCAGTGAGTCAACTCACCTTTCACCACCAAGTCAACCATCGAGTGACTAGCGAGTCAACTCACCTTTGACCATAGAGTCAACCCTCAAGTGATCAATGAGTCAACTAACCTCTAACTAGTGAGTCAACCCTATCGTGTTACTAGTGAGTCAACTCACCTTTAAATATCGAGTCAACCTTTCAGTGACCAGCGAGTTAACTCACCTTTGACCACCGAGTCAACTAACGAGTGACCAGCGAGTCAACTCACCTTTGACCATAGAGTCAACCCTTGAGTGACCAATGAGTCAACTCACCTCTGACTAGTGAGTTAACCCTATCGAGTGATTAGTGAGTCAACTCACCTTTGACCACTGAGTTAGCCCTCAAGTTACCAATGAGTCAACTCACCTTTGACCACCGAGTGAACCTTCGAGTGACCGACGAGTCAGCTCACCTTTGACCACCGAGTTAGCCCTCGAATGACCAGTAAGTTGATTCACTCTCAACCACCGAGTTAACCCTTGAGTGACCAGGGAGTTAACTCACCTTGGACCAGTGAGTTGACCTTCGGGTGACCGACGAGTTAACCCACCTGATCGTAAAGTCATTTTAAAACCTGACTACTAAGTCATTCGACTATTAAAGTCATTTTAAAACTTGACCAGTGAGTGACCCGACTGTTAAAGTCATTTTAAAAACCTGACAAGTGAGTCAAGTCGACAAAAAAAATCAGACCAGTGAGTCACCTGACTATCAAAGCCAATCCCAAACTGATAAGCGAGTCAAGTCAACCAACAAAGAATATTACCATCAAGTCATCCAACTATTAAAGTCACCCCTGACTAGTGAGTTACCTGACTACCTAAGTCATCATCGACCAACGAGTTAATTCGACTAATGAGTCAACTAACTAATAAAGTTACCTTCAACCCCCAACTCAATTTAAACTCAAGCAATGAGTTACCAAAAATTGGACCAGCGAGTCATCTAATCCGAACCAATGAGTCATCTAATCTCGACCAATAAGTCATCTTTGACCAATGAGTCAACCCAGTCTCGACCAATGCATCGAGTCATCAAATCCCAACCACCGAGTCATTTTAAACTCGACTACAAGGCCCAAACCTTGTGGAATTCTTGGAATAACCAAGGATTTTCCAATAATTAAGGTGACATTGTAGTTCCAAATTAATATCCAACGAGACACAATAGCTATACCACTCCTATAATGTCTTGGCTGAAATACCTAGGGGAATTCTCCATGACTGTAACTTTTATGTGTTCCTAGAATGACTCAATTTTGAGTTATGCTTTCCACGTAAAAAAAACTCAACCAAAACTTGAGACTTAAAGTGATCACTTGTCCAGGCTTGATATTCTACGAGTATCAAAGACTTACCCCTTTTGTTACGCATTTCTCGAATTCTCAGCTGTTATCATTGATTGCTGAAATGATACCCATCAAGGTACATCCCTTGTTGGCATTCCCTAAATGACCAAATCTTATCCAGAACCAAGGCAACATTGTGATTGCCGAATCGATGTCCAGTAAGACACAACCTTTTTGGCATTCCCTAAATGACCAAAACTTTCCCAACTCTAAGGCAACATAGCAATTACCGAATCAAATTCTAGTGAGACATAACCTTTTTGGCATTCCTTGAATGGCCAAATTAAGTCCTACCCCAGGGGCATTCTAGATGATCCCAATCTTAGCGCATTCCTAAAATGACATTTCCTTGAGTTGTACTTTCCCTGTAAGACACTCGAATTTATGCATTTCATGAATGTGGCAAATAACCCAATTAGGCCCCGTCACTATATGTAACCGCCCGATCTCATTTGATAGTCCTTAAATATCGAGATTTACAACCCTGTTCGATATCCCTAAATACATGGCCATTGTCAAGTACTCCTCGAATGATAAAACCACACTCTAGCTAAATGATCCATGGAATTTTGGTGCCCTTTTCTGGTACCTCTAAGATCATACATAATCACATATATTCATTTATTAGGGTTATAGCTATAATCCGACATGTTGTGCTTGTTAAGTTTAGTCTATAACATGCATTCTATAAATATAACATGTAGTTCTATGTATCCATGTGCATGACATACAATGCCATGTAAACCTTAAGCTTATGACATGTAGTTCCATCTCATGCTCTGATATATAGAGTCATGTCAAGTCACGTCATATTTTCATTTTGACATGTAGTGTCATGTCACGTTATATTTTTATTTTCACATGCAGTGTCATGTCACATTTCCATTTTGACATGTAGTGTCGTGTCACATTATATTTTTGTTTTGAAATGCAGTGTCATGTCACGTTACATTTCCATTTTGACATACAGTGTCATGTCACATTACATTTCTGTTTTGAAATGCAGTGGCATGTTACATTATATTTCTGTTTTGACATGCAGTGTCATGTCACATTATATTTCCTTTTCAACATGCAATGTCATGTCACATTACATTTCCATTTTGACATGCAGTGTCATGTCATATTATATTTCCATTTTGACATGCAGTGTCATGTCACATTATATTACCATTTTGAAATGCAATGTTATGTCGCATTTCCATTTTGACATGCAGTGTCATGCCACGTTATATTTCCATTTTAACATGAAGTGGCATGTCAGGTTATATTACTGTTTTGACATGTAGTGTCATGTCATACTATGTTTCTGTTTTGATATGCAGTGTTATATCACGCTATATTTTCATTTTAACATGCAGTGTCATGTCAGGTTTAGTCATGCTCTTGACATGCAGTGTCGTGTCATATTTTGATTTGCCATTCCATGCTTTGACATGCAACGTCATGTCATCTTGTGTTATGCTTACGATATGCAGCATCATGTTATGCTATGTTATGCTTATTAGGGTGCTAGCCCCGATCATGTAGGTACCTGAAATACATACAACGTTAGCATCTCTATGATGTTAACCATAGTCTTACATTTATCCCGATTAGACTTGGCCTAAAGGGGAGAGAGCGAGAGAGAGAGAGAGAGAGAGAGAGACCACCCTCGAATATCTAACTTCTCTTTAATTCACCATACATAAATGCATGCATACATTACATTCATTCATCGAAAGCTCATTCTTGTGAATTCGTTCATCACATCTAACCAATCACTATTTCACTCATATCATTAATCTCATACCTAAACATGTAAACATAATTCATAATCATCAGTTAAACCATCCCGCGTCATATGTGCCTAATGTTTTACATGCATCACTCTTAAAAAAATTGTGACTAACTTTAGCTAAAAAAATTTATCACTCAAGATGGTTAGCCAAAGTAGTTTGTTATTCGTATTGTATCATTGGGTTTTGTGGTTCACATAGAATGACATTTCTTCAACGAACAATTGAGTTGATCAACATTTTCTCTATGAATAGAATGAATGATCACAACCAAGATGAAATCAATGCAAAAGAAGTATCCAAAGCCGTGATTAACTTTTTGGAATCAGATACATTCTCAAAAATTATTGATGATGCAATAAAAAAAAGACTTTCCATGATACCAAAGGCCTATACTTTGAAAAGGAAATATGTGTAACCTCACCATGTTGATCAGATAATGAGTAAGAGTATGAAAATCTTTGAACACTCAACCATGTACAACAGACCTATGAGTACTGAATTTTAACGATCCTTCCCATGAAATGATGATGAGAGCCATATGATGCAATGCCTTTCAGGTGTTGTCTATTAGAGGAGTTCCTACTACTACAGAGTTAAGTTTGGCCAAACTTAGGAGACCTAGTTTGCCCTTAGGGACCCATACGGGTGCTTCTTGGTGGTACAAATCCATTGGCAGACCCTGTATGAGTCATCCCTTCCATATGCTTGGGGGGGACCCGTACGGGTACTCTTATTGCCTAAACAGGCTCTTTTGGAAGGGAATCCTTTCCTATTTCAGGAAAAGTCAGGTCATGAACGTGGTTTATTGCTTTCAGACCTCCTTTCCCCTATAAATAGGGCCCTTCTCTTCACATTTTGAACACACACATTTTATACAAAAATTATACTAAAATTCTAGTAGTTTTGATAGGTATAGAAAAGTTATAGTAGAGGTATAAGAGGTATAAAATAGGGAGAAAACCAATCCAACTCATTTTCGATTGGTTAAAAATCAATCCAACTCACCATATACCATGCGACCATTTTCACTAATAATCCGATAAATCAACCCACAAGAGTTAAGATGTGTTTTCACAACAAAATGCGTTGAAGTGTTGATTTATGGTGTGCTATAAACTGTGCTAGCATTTGTGGATGCAGGGGAATTTATTTTCATATTTGTTTTATAACTTAGAACAAATGTATAGGTTCTCTTTGCAATTTCCCCCATTTTTCCACGGTTGTAATTTTTTATCCCCCATTTATTCATGTGCTTTATTCTAATTTGTAAACACATGTAATGAGTGTGAAAGAGTGTATAAATAGGATTTCTGTGATAATTCCCTAAATGATGAAAAATAAAATGGTTTTACACGGTGAATGTAATTTTGAATCAATTAAATAAGAAATAAGTGACTCATCCGATACCCGAATCTCTGATCCAATAGGTATGAGTCTCCCGCCTATAGGGAACCATACCAAAACTCTATCCCAAGTAGACAACTTGGGTGGTGACTCTATCAATTGTATCGAGATCTAGGTCTCGATTCTTTTATTTAGTAAAATTGGCTTATTATGCAAACTTTAGCTAAAAATGTTTTGTCATGCCTAAATCCAACCAAACCCCCAGTAGGCCCCGCCTCTCTCAAGCAGCCGCCAAGGGAGACCTACATATCATTGACACCTCACAATGGCGACTCTGCTGAGGAATGAATCTTTTAACTTGCAAAATGTTGGTTTATTTTAAAAGCTTGAAAGATTAAAATGAGTACCGAAAATCATTTAATTGATTCAACCCACTTTTATTTTCATCATTTAGGAAAATTATCACACTCTATCTTCTCATCTCCTTCTCTCTTTAGTTAGATGTGCTCTCCTTCTAGCACTAGGATAGGGTGCCTTATTATTTCTGTGACACTCATAATAGTGATACCTATGACTGCTAGGGATATTGGGTACACCTTAGTGGGTGGAGCACTCATTGCCTTCTACATCAACTTCTGATATGTCCCTACACCATTCTTATTGAAAGCTATAGAATTTTACCCTTTAGGTACACTAATTTTTGTATGAGATTAGACTAAGGAAGAATACCCTCAGCCTCAGCAGGAGAAATAAGGACAGAATCAATCGCTTCACATGTGTTGTGATTTACCCCCCCCCCCCCATGCATCGTTGTAATTTATGCATGTATACCACATCTCATGCATGTACTGATCTCTTGGTTATCACCTCAGCTAAAACCAAACCTCAAAGGTAAAAAGATTGGAGGTGATCTCAGGGCCATTTGACTCGTATCCCAGCTCATAAAGTGTAGTTAAGGGTTAATCTACATTAGTCTTCGGGTATTTCGTCTAGTAGTCAGTTTAGTTTGATTGATCTTTCTGCCTATTGTCCTGAGGAGATGTCTTGCATCCTGACACCAGATGACCAGATTGATGTTGAGGTTGAAAATGTTGCTACTAAGGAGGAGGCAAATGCATTGAGCATCGAGATTAGGTCAGAGATCGCAAATACCGTCTCACAGTACTTGGGAAGTGATTAGTTCTTGGACTGAATGAATGATAAGATGTTAGCCGTCATCAGGGAAAACATGACTGTGAAGAGAATGGCCAATACTCCTATCAGTGCTCCAATAGTGAATGCAGTAATTAGTGAGCTGGTATTGGGAATTACTCATAATCCGTTCACTCAGTTTCGATTGCCCCTAGTGCAGACTCATGGGGATTCTTCTAGTCAGTTTGGTCAGTTTGGTTCTGTAGGTCCATTCGGTTCAGCTAGCTTGCCATTCTAGTCAGTCGCTATAATGGCCCCTCTAATTATCAGTCAGTTTACTCAACCTAGTTAGGGGTTTGTGCCTCCGCCATTTCAGTTTAGGGCATCTAGTCCGATTCTAAATTTTATGTTCGCACCTAAGGGAAAAACCTTTCCTCAATCTATGGGTTTACCCTTGGGTGCAATCACTCAGTCAGAGGGGTCATCTTTATCCTCAGAATTGCGTGACTGACTTTAGAAATTGCTTGCTGTTAATCCTAGCTCCCAACCATCCGTCCAAGCAGCTAGAGAGGAGGATTGGGTCTCTGAAAACTTTAGCATGCCTAGCATAGCAATGTATAAGGGAACCAGTCCACCTCAATCTCACAACACCACCTATCAGAGGGTTATGAGAATTAGGAAGTTAAGTGACAAGGTCCAGCTATTGAATGGTACAACACTCTATCAGACGAAGTGACCAGAAACTGGAAAGCTTTATCGAAGGCTTTCATCGAGTAGTATAGTTTTAATACCACCATTAAAACCACTATACAGAATTTGGAGGCTATTAAGCAGGCCCCAATGAGAAGTTCAAACCCTACTTCGAAAGGTGGATGGCCACTAAAGTTCTATTGAAGGATAGGCTAAGTCTCTTAGAGATGATCATAAAATTGATGGATGGTGCCCTACCTGCTTATTGTAAGGTTCTTAGTATGGATAAATTCTCTAGCTACATTGAGGTTTTTGAAAAAGCTGAGAATTGGGAAAGGATCGAGGAAATAGAAAGGGCGAGTCTACCGGCCAAACCTTGGTTCAAAAAGAATGATCCTTCAGCCCCAGCCCAGGCTTCCAAGTTAAAATCTGATTCTAATCCAAAAACAGCGGTAGTACAAGAAGAAGTTGCCACAGTCTGTACCATCGAAGATAGGATTTCCTCCTAGAAAGCATCCCTGCCTGCCATCTTCACTAAGTTGAGGGCACTTGGCCTTATTTTGAGTATCAAGCCCTATGTCCCACCCAAACCTAAAGATAAGGATCAGTTTTATGCTTATCACATCAGTAAGGAGAATTGCATCGGTGCCTCTAGGGATCTGCTTGAGGCTATTTGTGATCTAATTAGGGATAAGAAGATTCAGGAACTTGAGCTTAAACCCAGTACCATGAATAATCCCCTACCAAATTTTGAGAAACAAGTTGCAGCTGTCGAATCAGGCCTAACCTCCTATCATGTCTTTAATATGATCCCATAAGCTAATCCTATAGTTCACTCAGTAGTGGCCTTGCCTAATGAACCAATCCCCATACATCAATGCATTCGAGTTAGTTAGAGTACATGACGAGGAGGCTATATTGGTGCAACCTGTACCAATTGATATCGATGCTTATGTATCGGAGAATGAGGAGCTTGAAGGACCAGCCTTAGTGGTAGAAACTTTCAAAGGGGGAAGTTATATGAAAGAGGGAGTGTTTTATGTCACTCGAAGTGGAAAGATTCCTCCTTATCCTCTCCCAAGAAGAAGAAGGGGCAGAGATGTAGATATCCGGGTCATTCCAAGTATCAATCAGGGTCCGGTCTTCACACCTGCGATTGAAATAAAAACTTTAGCCAGTAATAAGAAGAAAGATTCAAAAGTCACCCCTCTTATCTAGTAATTACAAGTTACACCTGCTAAGTATAGCATCGTGCAGCTTCTCATTGACTCTGAGGATCATCGCAAGGGTCTGATAGAAAATTGGTTGAGTATGGAAGCTACACCGTCCTCTACTCTGGTTGAGTTATTCTTAGTTATCGGGGGTCTCCTCCTGATCAGATTGAACCCGTCAAGTTCTATCCATCAGACCTCTCTACCGAAGGAAACAAGCATAGTAAGGCACTCTTCATTAGGATGTAAATCTTTGATTGTTCTATCTCGTGTGTTATGGTGGATGATGGTTCTGCCCTCATTCTCTGCCCTGCCAAGATTCTTCCTCACTTAGGGCTGCACGAATCCATGTTGGAGAAGTCTAATACTATTATGAGGGCATATGATGATACAAAGAGGAGTGTCATTGGGATCTTCGAAGCTGAAGTTATAGCTGGGGAAGTGAAGTCCAAGGTCTTGTTCACTGTTCTCTATATTCCCGTCAACTACTCATTACTATTGGGTAGACCTTGGCTCGATATGTTAGGGGTTGTCCCTTCCATAGTTTATTAGAAAGTTAAGCTCATCAACAATGGCAAGCTGATGACCATTGATGCAGATGAATTGTCCATCATAGCAGCCATGGAAGCTGAGGAAAAAGAATCAAGGGTTGCTGTAGCTCACCAAGGCACGAAATTTTTGGTTAAGGGGTACATATCATGCAAGTTCGAGAAAATTATAATGAAGCAAGGCTACGCAAAGGGTAGAGGACTTGGAAAGAATTTACACGGAATGTTGGAACCCATGTTACCTCTTCCATGGCCATCCAGACTTGGTTTAGGGAACCGCCCATGTGCTAAAAAATCCAAGCTTCAGTCCTGCCTCATGATAGGAGCTGAAATCATGCAAGGCGAGTTCACATGTGAAGAGCAACCTGTCAAAGTTAGTAGTAAGAGGGTCCCTGGTTTTGAGATCTTCAATGATATATATTATTTCAAGAAAGGCTTCCTGATTGAAACCTTAATTTCTATGGAAGTATGTGGGAATGCTGAAATGAATGAGGCAATCGAAGTCCATCACCAAAGCACTAGCAGTACTTATGAGGAAGAATTGGAAAAGAAATGAAAAAGGGAATCCCATCAGTAAGGTTGTTGTGAGCACTGGATTTTAATGATCCTTCTCATGAAACTATGATAAGAGCAATACAATACAATATCTTTCAGGTGTTGTCCATCCAAGGTGTTCCTGCTACTACAGAGTTTAGTTTGGCCATAGCACAATGACCCAGACTGACCATAGGTACCCGTACGGATGCTGCATCGTGGTACAGATCCACCTGTAGGCCTATATGGGTGATGACATGCCGAATGCATGGGGGACCTGTATGGTCCCCAAGTACTGGTACAGGTGGGGCCCTACCCATACGGGTATGGTTATTTCCTATTTAGGCTTTTTTAGAAGTAGTCTCTTACCATTTTCGGGAAAAGGCAGTCTTAAATGTGATTTATTGCATTCAGACCTCCTCTCTCCTATAAAAAGAGGTCTTCCCTTCACATTTCAAACACACTCATTTTTTCATATGAAAATTATACTAAAACTCTAGCAATTTTTATAGGCATAGAAACGGGATAGTGGGAGTATAAGAGGTATCAAATAGGGAGAAAACCATTCTTTTGAGGCTTTGTCCACATTTTATTCATTCCTAACTTCGTTCATTAGGATTTAGAGGAGATTCTGTCCATACAAATACTCACCTAAATAGTCCTATTCCATCTACTTTGGCCAGGCTCTCTCAACAGTAAAGGGATCACCTCAAAGTGGATTCACGTCGAAAAGGTAATGTTCCTAAGTTTCAAAGAGACTCACATCTCAATTATTTCGTTATAATTATTGTTTGTTGCTTCCATTATATATGTTGCTTTCGTTTCTTGTCTTGGGTCTGGTCCTCACCCATATGAGCCCTGTTGGCACCATATATCCCCAAGGATATCAATTTAGTGTGCCACACTCATACAGAAGGAAATCCCTTTTTTTTATTATTTTACCTTTTCAGCCACCAATCTACTGATCTATAATCTATAACTTAACTGTACCAAGTTTCTGCCTGGGACCACATAGGACCCATACGGGTGCTCTACACCCATACCGATCCTTCCTAGTACCCATACGGGTGCCCCCCATCCGTACGGGTACTGGTCCCCCTGGCAGAATCCAGAATCCATATTTTAAATCGGTCAAAATAAATCCAACTCACCATTATCAATGCGATCATTTTCACTAATAATCCGGTAAATCAACACACAAAATTTAAATTGTGTTTTTATAATGAAATATGTTAAATTATTGATTTGTGGTGTGCCATAAACTATGCTAATGCCTGTGGATGTAGGGGAATTTATTTTCATTTGATTTTATAACTAAGAACAAATGTATAGGTTCTCTTTGCAATTCCCCCATTTTCCCCGATTGTAATTTATATTTCCCCATTTATTGTTTGTGCTTTATATATGTAAACACATGTAATGAGTGTGAAAGAGTGTAGAAAAAGGATTTCTGTGATAATTCCCTAAACGATGAAAACTAAAATGGTTTTACGCGATGAATGTAATTTTGAATCAACTAATTGAGAAATAAGTGACTCATCTAATACCCAAATCTCCGATCCAATAGGTATGAGTCTCCCGCCCAGAGGAAACCCTACCAAAACTCTTTCCCAAGTAGACAACTTGGGTGGCGACTCTATCAATTGTATCGGGATTTGGGTCTCGATTCTTTTATTCATTAAAATTGGCTTATTGTGCAAACTTTAACTAAAAATGTTTTGTCACGCTAAAATCCAACCAAACCCCCAGTAGGCCTCTCCTCTCTCACAAAGGCGCTAAGGAAGACCCACACATCATCGACACCTCATAGTGGCAACGCTGCTGGGGAGATAATCTTTTAACTTGTAAAATGTTGGTCTGTTTTAAAAGCTTAAAAGATTAAGATGAGCACCGAAAATCATTTACTTGATTCAACCCATTTTTTTTTTCATCATTTGGGAAAATTATCACACTCTATCTTCTCATCTCTTTCTCTCGTTATTTAGATGCTCTCTTCTTCTAGAGCTAGGATAGGGTGCCCTATTATTTCCATGACACTCGTAATGGTGATACCTATGACCGCCAGGGATATTGGGTACACCTTAGTGGGTGGAGCACTTATTGCTATCTCCCTCCAAAAGAGGCTTGATGCGATGGGAACCTTCAATATCAACTTCACCTATGTCCCTACACCATTCTTATTGAAAGCTATAGTATTTTACCTTCTAGGTACCCTAATTTCTGTGTGAGATTAGACTAAGGAAGAGTACCCTCAAACTCGGCGGGAGAAATAAGGACGGAATTGATTGATTCGCATATGTTGTGTATCCTTATAATTAACCTAGCCATGTATCATTGTAATTTGCGCATGCATAAATTGAACCCATGCATGTATTGATCATTTAGTTCTCACCTGAGAAAGAATCGAAGTTTGGCAACCGTCTCAAGTTTATTTGGTCCACATTCGAGTTTCTACTCAATCAAATTTAGTTCAGTTAAGGGATAAATCTCCACCTCTGTCTTCCATCATCCAGTCAGTTTGGATATTGGGGTTCAGTTGGTCCATATGATTTAGGGGATACGATAGTTCTGCCAGCCGTCAGTCGGTCTATTCAGCCTAACGAAGGATTTATGGTTTTAATATTTCAGTTTGGGGCATCTAGCTAGGGTCCCAACCGCGTAGCCATGCCTAAGGGGACAACCTTCCATCATCCAACAAGTCTACCCTTTTGTGCTACTACAAGTGCTCAACGATCTTCTCCTTCAGTCCAAACCATGAAGAAGATTAGTGCTAAGAAAAGTAGAAGCTTAGAATCAGGAGATTACCGATTCATCGATGGATCCTACCAGGATCGGAAAAAAAAACCCTCCACATCTAGGGGCTGACTTCAAGGATGAGGTAACCTTTTAACGTTGCTAGTGTTTTGATGCAAAATGATACCACTTATAAAGCATGTCATGAATAATTGATACATTCACATTATGTTTGAGCGTTTCACTCTTAAAGATATCATACACTCATAAAATCAATGTTATTAAAAATTGCATCATGTTTATTAAAGAAATTGAATTTGAGTATATCGCAATGGCATAAGGTTCTAATGGTTAAAACTTACCACTAAAAAAAGAGAGTTAATAAAAAGTGCTTAGCAACATGATAGCCTTGGATCATAGCTCATCTTTTCCATAAAGGGGAGAAGATACACATCAAAAAAGGGGAGGATGATAGACTGCACATCAAAAGCACCGTTGAAGGTAAAAATCAATGCAAGCATAAATCCAATGCTCTTCCAAAACCTTCAAAAGGGTAAACCGTCACATCCAACAAATGGGCATTTCTTATCAATGTAGGTACCCCCTTGGGCCTATATTCTCATCAAAATATCCCTAAAAAATGCTTTTCCCATTTGCTTAAAAGAAACAAGACCTCTCACCCTACATAATGATCCAAAACCTTCCCCACAATAACATGACCACCTTTCACAAAAGCGAAGAACATGTTCATTCCAACACTAAATAGCCCAAGCTTACCCAAAGCAACCCCTCAAGGTAGGTGATCTGGTTCTCAAGCAGCTACGCTCCAACAACACTGATACTAGGGGAAAATTCAAGCCTAATTGGGAAAGGCCGTCCAAGATTATAAAAGTGCCTTGTAAAGGAGGAATCAAGCTTACGGACATGAATGGAAATGAGTTCATGAATCCAGTGAATCAAGACAGGCTTAAGCACTATCATGTTTAGGTTAAAAGAAATAAATCATAAAAAAGCAGCACAAAGAATAAAAGAAATAAAGAATAAATCACCCGACAAGTGGTCCTCTACTGCTTAGGAAAAAATTAGGGTGTAACCCACTGATCGTATTCCATAAACCGGTCGGGAAAAAGTTAGGGTACTCCAAATAAAGCCCGCTAAGTTGAAAACCTGAAAAGGGCATCTTAGGCAAAAGTTAGGGCATCGAGAGAAAAACATCAGTTGCTTTCTAGAAAATCTATGAAGGACTAGAAAACGGGTAAGGGTTAACCATTGGAAACTAATGCCATTGCCTATGCACTCAAATTTAATTTCATCGATAAACATGATATGATTTGCTAAGAATCTGGGTCTTATGAATGCATGCATGTCTTTAAGGTGAAATGATCACAAGTATGTGAACATCAGTTTCTTCTCTATATCTTGTACTCTTTGGTATTATATGTACTACGCGTATCATTCAACATAAGATAAAATGCCGATAAGCCACAAAAAGAAAAACATAAAAAAAAATAATAAGGCTTATGCAAAAGTCGAAAAAAATCTGCTGAACTGAGCCACCAAGGATAGTTCAGGCAAAAGTTAAGACAAAAGAAAAATACAAAATTAGTTCGATAGATCACATCACATCAAGCGGTCTATACAAAAGTTAGAACTCAATTCAAAAACGCCAGTATTTTGTACTTACTTTTGTTCTTCAAGCATCATTTGCAATAGCAACATTTCACAGTTGGGATCCCTCCAGTTTAGTTTTTCCACTATGAAGCTACTTGATAGCACACATCATCCGAAGTGCTAAGTGTTTCCACTTGCATCATCCAGATTGCACCGTGTTACGGTGTGGACACCTCGAAGGCACATTCCCATAATGTGCAAAGAATGAATCTCATCCAATCAAGTTGCCAGTACGAAGAAGTATAGGCGTCCATACAAGCCTGTATGAGTCTACAACGGCCATATGAATCTCATCCAAAATCTTTATAATACTCATCGGTCTCAATCGAGCCAGTCTCTTAATAATCTAAAGCTTCAAAACTTTGGTTACTAGTCGAATTCACCAGCAAATTAAACCTTTATCGAAGAAGGACAAGACAACAATATCCTTGAGGCAAGGGATCAATCAAAGGCTCAGACAAGTAAGAAAAAGCTTGCTAGATTGAAAACCCAAAAGGGCTGTCCAGGCAAAAGTTAAAGAAAAGAAAAGAAAAGTCCGCTGAGCTGAGCGGTCAAGGACAGTTCAGGCAAAAATTATGACAAATAAAAGTTTGATAGGTCATCTCACACCAAATGGCCTATGAAAAAATTAGAACATCATTCATAGAAGGAAAAGTTCAGCATACATAAAAGTAAAATGATAGAAGTGTGAATCCAAGCACACAACAAAAGTACGCCACACAGGACCCAAAAGTGTCAAACATCCAAAAAATGAAAGTATATCATGGTCTAAGTTACTGGGGGATCCTACTCGAGCGCCCCTCTAAAGTATAGCCCAGCGAGTCCACTAGCAGGTCATCCATGTTGATCATCACATGGTCATCAGTTCCCATGGCACCCCTAGCGACAACATCAGCTACCCCAGCACACTGATCCACCTCTTGCTCGGCTCCACCCCTTTGGGTTAAGGCTAGTGCCACTCAGTATGCAGAAAGGTCCTCCTCGAACACAAGATCAGGTGGCTCAGGTGTTTGTCTATCGTCAGTCATCCATGCCAACTGACACCACAACATCTCAATCTCATCCCTCGCTTGAGCAGTCTCAGCCCTAGCCTAATCAGCCTCAGCAGTCATGGCCCGCAGCTGCTCCTCCAAGAATTTAGCCCTCTCCTCGATAGCCTCCAAGGCCTAAGCGGACCTACCATGCTCCATGGCCAGCAGACTCTACAATGGAAATCATAAAAACGTATATAAATGTCATTGCTGCATAGTTTGTTATATTTTACAGGTAGAAGAAACTTACGGAGGCTAGTCCATCCTGAGCTAACAGCAAGTCCCAGACGAACAAGAACAACCCCGGGTTAGGTTCCGGCATTAGATGCAATTAAAAGACTCCTACTAGGATCGGGGGGAGGGACCGGTCTCTCTACTACAACAGTGGTCCTCCACCCTTGGACCCATTCGCCGGAATACCACTCAAAGGGAGGTGGTGACTCCAGCACAAAGCGGTGGTCTTCTACGCCACCCCGCATCCACTCAATGTCCCCACATGTATCCAACCTCTCCCACGGGTCTCAAATGACCTGCACAAAATAAATGCACTGTGAGTATTGTTGGGAACTGACAGTCAAATTGAACATGCATAAGAGGCATATCGGAAATTCAAAATTTTGTCCCTATCCCCAGGAACTCCTATTAGTTGCATATAAATTAAATAAAGCCTTAACTAAATAATTCTCTTCCTAGGTTAGCATGCTAAAGGACTAGGCATACCATAATTCCAGATTATATCCTAGCACATTTATTTTATAGTAAGCATGTTATAACTCTAAGCTATAACCTAAGCATAAAGATAAACTAAGCATGCAAAATAACCTAAGCATAATTATTAAGTCTAAAAACACTTAAAGAAAAAGACTTAATAATTAAAAGAGAAAGAAAAAGGACTTACCAGTTGAAGCGTGCTTTTGCAGAACCTTCTTGCACAAGCCTCCAATTGTAGGATAGCCTCTATCAGTATCCACACGAACCCTACCAGCCAAAACCTCCCTAGGAGGAAGAACTAAGAAGCCTCGAGTAGTTGCTAGACCACTCTAGAAGCCTCACCCAAAAATATAAACTAGAGGTGCCCGAATAAATTCAGGCTCCTCAAAAATAACTTGCTCAATTACCTGAGAGATTAATTATCTCGCTTAGGTTTTATACTTTGAGCTTGGTGCAATTTGAAATGAAAGGGGACAGCCTCTTTATAGGCTTGGGGGAGCATTTTGCTCCCCCTGTGAGCGAAGTGGGATGGGAGTAATTACTCCCATCCCATGTGCACACAGCGTGCATAACACACAATGTGCTGTAAGGTAAAGCCCTTGTGGGCTTTGCCTTGCTTGTGGGCTGCGCATGTGCGGCCCATTTTCATGGGCTGGTGCGAGCAATGCCCAGCATTGCTCGCACACCTTATGCTGTACTCCCGCGCACTCGAGCCTGTACAAAATACCTTTGTACTCTCGGTCCAATTAAACTCGCCAATGCAAAATTCCCCTTTTAAGTCTTTTTCAAATATTTATTTTCTGACCCTAATAAATTAGTCACCAGTCAAAATAAATTTCTTGGTCCAACCAAAATTGATCTAATCAATTATAATTTATTTGTGACTCTAATTAATTAGTTACCGATCAAAATAAATACTTTGGTTTATCAAAAATTGATCTAATCAATTTTAACCAATCAAATAATAATTCAGTTATTATTTAAGTTATATTTTTATAATAGAATAAATCTATTAGTTCTTTACTTAGTCCGATGAAGGTCCAATGTGTGTGACCTTATAGGATCCCGAATTATTGAGCTGTTAAGGCTTAACCAACCCTCGTTCTAATGGAACCATTGGCTCGATGCTCTAGACCGTGAATAGAACTCGATTACCTTAAATGACTGTAGTACACCTCTAGCAAGGGTCTAACATCCCCCATTACTCGAAACGTCATTTATGCTTATGACTTAATCCCGATTAATGCAATAGTTATCCAGTGCGATAAATTCCTTCCATTCTCTAATATTAGTACCATCTGGTTCATTGGGTTTGGTTAAAGTGTTAACCCACTAATAGCGAGGTTGCTCCAAGCTATCCCAGTTATTTTCTTGTTACTGAAGTATATTGCCTTTTACTATAGTGTGTTTGACAAGAAACCATTTCTATCAAACACATACTCTAATCAGAGGTTTATTGCAATCATCACTTCAACAAGTGGCCAGGTACAACTCCTTAATATATCAGGAGCGATGGATTCTTTTCGACTACTCAGCTTTCCAACGTGCTATCATTACTATACCCATAATCACCCGTAGCACCTTAAACAAATTAGTGTATAGTAATGACCCAAAGTATAGCAATAGTACCACACAAGGCAACTAGCATCTCAAGTATGAGGACATTCGCCAAGCTTATTGCATAAAGATAAACACTAACACATTGATATTTTTACCAAGTGTTTATCTTGCTGCAGTCTCCAATATAGCTCCCAGGTATATCCATGTGTCAAGCTTAAGGCACCACCTTCAGTCTTTAGGAGATTAACTACTTGGACCCTTTCCAAGAAAGTTGACCACATGCTAGTCTTTTCGTTTTATCAATATCCTTTCTTGATGAAACTATGACTAGGAATAGTTTAGACATAATCATAATTGCACATGAAGCAGGTTCCACCAAATATAGTCCAACTATAATTTCTCTGACTTCATGCTATGATATGTCAAGGACTTTTGTATACATACATCAATGAATATATTTTAATATATATATATATATATATATATATATATATATATATATATATATATATAAACACATTGATATAAACAAAAGAACAAATGCCTTTTTTGATTAAATAAATTATTCGTACTATTACATAATTAAGATATATCGCCCTAATTGCCTTAAGGGCAAACATCATATCCAACAAGTATCGCATCCTAGTAAATACGGTTTTGACTAATGGTTTGTTGAAATGTAAAACGTAGGTTTACTAGAGAAGAAGTTTACCCGATCTGAGCGCAGCTAGCGAACGAACTCCCTGTACTAGGGCCTGACCCTACCAAGTCCCTAGAAATGGTGTGAGGTATCTCTAGTTTACCGAGCAAACCTAGCCTGATGAATTGCTCTGACGATATCAGTGAACTTGAATGGGCTAATATGGGCCAATAGCTCAGCATCCCCGATAGCTCGAATATCCTCGTTCCTCTTTATGCAAAAGGTCAAGTCTCCCACAGTCTTATACAGGAACTGCAAAGGGAAAACAATAGTTTAACAAGGTTAGGATATAGTGGACTAGTCAAAAATTAGAAAAAGATCCCATAAAACCCAGTTTTAGACATTATGTCCCTAAAGGAGGGACCCATACGGGTCCATCCCACCCGTATGTGTCCCACCTCAGCAAAACTCCACTTGTACGGGTACCCTCGGGGCAATTTTTCAAATGGGAGTAGGATTCCTCAAATAGCAGGCGCAAGCATCCCATCCAACAGCTTCTTCAGCCAGACGGGTCAGTATTAGGCGTACGGCTCCTACCTAGCCATACGGGTCCTCCCTCCTATTTCAGAATAGTTTTCTAAGAGAAACCAGAACACCTCAGCGGCAAGGGGACATCAGATCCCAATTGGGGCAAACCCCACTTTGCAAACCCCAACCTTTTAGCTAATTAGGGGCTAAACCCCTAGCTCACCTTGATCATTGATTGAAAGGGAAAATATTTTTATCCACACAAAGTCAATCAAGAATCAAGGTAAGCCATGTCAAAGAAATTGCTAATGTGAATACCTTTTCTCGTGTAGGTTCATTCAATGGGAGGATCCCTAAGCTGTCAAAATATCAAGGGGCAACGATCCCCATAAGACAAGAAATTCTTACCTGAACCAAGGAAATGTTATCCTAGAAGAAATCCCTAGCAGAAGAATCATCTAGGAAGACACCTCCCCAGTAAAGTAGTAAATCAAGAGGCATCCCTCCATTCCTCAATAGTGGATACCATCAAGGGGCATCCCCCTATCAACTAACGCCCTGGGGAAAATTCTGAATCGGTGTCTCATAAAAGTGAAGAAAGCTTCACAGTACAAGTACTAGCAAAAGGAACCCTGTCCGAGGGGCACCTTTCCCGAAGAAGTGTCTCCAAAGATCACTCCATCAGGAATATCTATTTCTCAAGGGATCAAATCCAGGGGTATCCCCCCACTTCCCAGTAACGGGATGAAATCCAAGGGCATCCCCTCCACTTCTCAGTAGCAGGATCAAATCCAGGGGTATCCCCTACTTCCTAGTAGCGGGATCAAATCTAGGGGCATCCCCCCACCTCCTAATAGTGGGATCAAATCCAGTGGAATCCCCCTACCTCCCAGTAGCGGGATCAAATCTAGGGGCATCCCCCCATCTCCCAATAGCGGGATCAAATCAAGGGGCATCCCCTCACTTCCCAGTAACAAGATCAAATCCAGGGGCATCCCCCCACTTTTCAGTAGTGGGATCAAGTCCAGGGGTATCCCCCTACTTCCTAGTAGTGGGATCAAATCCAGGGGAATCCCCCTAACTTTCCACTAGCGGGATTAAATCCAAGGGCATCCCCCTACCTCTCAATAGCGGGATCAAATCCAGGGGCATCCCCCCACCTCCTAGTAGCAGGATCAAATCCAAGGGTATCCCCCCACTTCCTAGTATCGGGATTAAATCCAGGGGCATCCCTCCACTTTCCAGTATAGGGATTAAATCCAGGGGTATCCCCCCACTTACCAGTAGTGGGATCAAGTCCAGGGCATCCCCCCACTTCCTAGTAGCAAAATCAAATCCAGGGGCATCCCTCCACTTCCCAGTACCAGGATCAAATCGAAGGGCATCCCCCCACGTCCTAGTAGCGGGATCAAATCCAAAGGCATCCCCCCACCTCCTAGTAATGAGATTAAATCCAGGGGCATCCCCCAACTTACCATTAACGGGCTGAAATCCAAGGGCATCCCCCCACCAGTAGCGGGATCAAATCTAGAGGAATCCCCCACTTCCTAGTAGTAGGATCAAATCCAGAGGCATCCCCTCACCTCCCAGTAGCGGGATCAAATCCAGGGGCATCCCCCACCTCCCAGTAGCGAGATCAAATCTAGGGGCACTCTCCCACTTCCCAGTAATGGGATCAAATCCAGGGGAAGCCCCCAACTTCTCAGTAGCGAGATCAAATCCAAGGGCATCCCCCCACTTCCTAGTAATGGGAATAAATCTAAGGGCATCCCCCCACCTCCTAGTAGCGGGATCAAATCTAGGGGTATCCCCCCACTTCCCAATAATGAGATCAAATCCAGGGGCATCCCCCCACTTCCCAATAAGGGGAACAAATCTAGGGGCATCCCCCCACTTCCTAGTAATGGGATCAAATCCAGGGGCATCCCCCCACTTCCTAGTAATGAGAACAAATCCAGCGGTATCCCCCCATTTCCTAGTAACGGGATCAAATCCAAGGGCACCCCCTACTTCCCAATAACGGGAATAAATCCAGGGGCATCTCCCACTTCCTAGTAATGGGAAAAAATCCATGGGCATCCCCCACTTCCCAGTAATGGGTTCAAATCCAAGGGCATCCCCCCACTTCCTAGTAAAGGGAATAAATCTAGGGGCAGCCCCCCACCTCCCAGTAGTGGGATAAAATCTAGGGGCATCCCCCTACCTCCTAGTAGCAGGATCATATCCAGAGGCATCCCCTCATTATTCCAAGAGCATCCACCAACCAACCTTAGGGCACTCACTTAAGGGGTATTCCCCAGCAGCAAAATAAGCGATGAACGGGCCAACCCGGCATTTCCCACACATGATTTTTGATCCACACCTCTTTATTCTTAATTGAAGGAGTAAAAATATTTTTGTTTCCCCAAAAGTCAATTAAGAATAAAAAGGCGTCTGCTTAGACAACAACTGATTGAGTGTTTGATTATTATTCTTTTTTTAGGTCATTCAAAATTCCCCAGTAGGAGAGTTATCCACCTTAAGAAAGGGATACACACTTTCCCTAAGCAGAGTCATTAGGAATATATACAGTAATAAAAGGAAAGTCATCTGCCTTAAAAATAGGATATGCATTCCTTCCCCAGTAGAGTTGTGAGGGGTACGCATCAGCAAAGGAAAGAAGTTCACCTCAAAAGAGCTAGCCTATGTCATCACCTCAGGTATGATTTCTAAACCCCCATACATATTTTGAGATCATACAGATCCGTATCTGCAATGATCCCATGTGGGGCAGTCTGTGAGCACTGGATTTTAATGATCCTTCTCACAAAACTATGATGAGAGCTATATGATGCAATATCTTTTAGGTGTTGTCCATCCAAGGTGTTCCTACTACTACAGAGTTGAGTTTGGCCATAGCACGGTGACCTAGACTAACCTTAGGTACCCGTACGAGTGCTGTATAGTGGTGCAGATCCACCCGCAGGCCCGTATAGGTGACTACCTACTATACGCCTGGGGTGGACCCGTACGGGTCCCCTAGTACTGGTACAGGTGGGGCCCCACCTATATAGGTATGATTGTTTCCTATTCAGGCTTTTTCGAAAGTAGTCTCTTACCATTTTTGGGAAAAGGCAAGTCTTAAATGTGATTTATTGTATCCAGACCTCTTCTCCCCTATAAAAGGGGTCTTCCCTTCACATTTCAAACACACTCATTTTTTCATATGAAAATTATACTAAAACTCTAGCAATTTCTATAGGTATAGAAAATGGATATTGAGGGTATAGGAGGTATAAAATAGGGAGAAAACCCTTCTTTTGAGGTTTTGTCCACATTTTATTCATTCCCAACTTCGTTCATTAGGATTTAGGGGAGATTATGTCCACACAAATACTCACCTAAATAGTCCTATTCCATCTACTTTAGCCAGGCTCTCTCAACAGTAAAGGGATCACCTCAAAGTGGATTCACGTCGAAAAGGTAACGCTCCTAAGTTTCAAAGAGACTCACATCTCAATTATTTCGTTATAATTATTGTTTGTTGCTTCCATTATATCTATTGCTTTCATTTCTTGTCTCGGGTCTAATCCTCACCCGTATAAGCCTTGTTGGCACCATATATCCCCAAGGATATCAATTTAGTGTGCCATACTCATACGGAAGGAAATCCCATTTTTTATTATTTTACCTTTTCTGCCACTAATCTACTGATCTATAATTTGTAACTTAACTGAACCAAGTTTCTGTCTGGGACCAGACAGGACCCGTACGGGTGCTCCACACCCTTAGCGATCCTCCCTGGTACCTATACGATTGCTCCCCATCCGTGCGTGTACTGGCCCCCCAGGCAGAATCCAGAATCCATATTTTAAATCGGTTAAAATCAATCCAACTCACCATTTGCCATGCAATCATTTTCACTAATAATCCGATAAATCAACCCAAAAATTTAAATTGTGTTTTTACAACAAAATACGTTAAATTGTTGATTTATGGTGTGATATAAACTGTGCTAACGCCTGTGGATGCAGGGGAATTTATTTTCATTTTATTTTATATCTTAAAACAAATGTATAGGTACTCTTTATAATTCCCCCATTTTCCCCAGTTGTAATTTTTATTCTCCCATTTATTATTTATGCTTTATTGTAATATATAAATGCATGTAATGAGTATGAAAGAGTGTAGAAATAGGATTTCTGTGATAATTCCCTAAGTGATGAAAACTAAAACGGTTTTACGCGTTGAATGCAATTTTGAATCAACTAAATGAGAAATAAGTGACTCATCCGATGCCCGAATCTCTGATCCTAGGTATGAGTCTCCCACCCAGAGGGAACTGTACCAAAACTCTTTCCCAAGTAGACAACTTGGGTGGCGACTCTATCAATTATATCAGGATTTGGGTCTTAATTCTTTTATTCATTAAAATTGGGTTATTGTACAAACTTTAACTAAAAATGTTTTTTGACGCCTAAATCCAACCATACCCCCGATGGGCCCCGCCTCTCTAACAAAGGCGCCAAGGGGGAACCATACGTCATTGACACCTCATAGCTGTCAAAAACCTAGTAGGAGCGGTGGCTGAAGAAACACAAGAAGGCTTACATGGCAGGGCTACCGGTTGAGCTGTCAATCATCAAGGCCCTCCGCCTGTGGAGGATGATTCAAATCATGTAATTTTTAATGTTGCAAACATTTTTTATGCAAACAATGCCGCTTATAAGGTATATTATCAATAAGTTGTAAGCATCATCATCTTTATTTTTAACATGTTATGAGTAAATTGATGCATCTATTTCACTCGAGTATTTCATTCTAAGTACACCATGCACTCATAACAACAACATTCTCAAAAATATCATCATATTCATTAATGTAGATTACCTTGAGTATAATGCAATGGTATAAATGTCCAATGGTTAAAACCTATCTTAAATAGAGGGATAAAGAAAAGTGCTTAGCAAATATGATAACAATTAGCCTAGTTCCTCTTTCTTTATGAGGGGGAGAGTATAAAAGCACACATTATCAAGAAAGAAGACCAAGAAGACTCATAAAAACAACAACAATGGACTGGCTTTGAAAAGATAGAGAGTACATATTGGGGCACAAAATGCCCAAGTCCTTCAGAAGCTCTAAAGGGAAGATGATCATAAGTCAATCAAAAAGATTTTGTCAAAGACGGTAGCTACCTACAAAGATTGGGCTGATAAACTTCCATTTGCAGTTTGGGGGTATAGAAATAGAGTAAGGACTCCTACCCATCAAACACTCTCTCCTTGGTATATGGAATGTAAGCCATATTACTGGTTGAAACAAATGTAAGATCTCTAAGAGTGACACTTGAACCACAGTTAATAGAATCAGATCAGGCATGAGCTAGGCATGAACAATTGGATGCAATAGATGAAAAGCTGCTCAGGGCACTTGACCATCTCCAGATGTACCAACAGTGCATGGCATGAGCTTATAACAACAAAATCAAATACCTGAAATAACCTCTCAGAGCGGGTGATCTGGTTCTCAAGCAATTGCGCCAGTTTAACACTGATGCTAGGGGCAAGTTCAGGCCTAATTGGGAAGGAACATTCAACGTGAAGAAAGTCCTTGGTAAAGGAGGAATCAAGCTTATGGATATGGATGGAAATGAGTTCGTGAATCTAGTAAATCAAGATAGGCTCAAGCGTTATCATGTCTAGCTAAAAAGAATTAAATCATAAAAAAGCAGTACAAAGAATAAAAGAAATAAAGAATAAAACACCCAGCGAGCGGCTCTCTACTGCTCGGGCAAAAATTAGGGTGCAACTCTCTGATTGGTATCCTACAAATTGGTTAGGCTAAAATTAGGGCACTTTAATAAAGCCCGCTAAGATGAAAACCCGAAAAGGGTGGCTTAGGAAAAAGTTAGGGCATAGAGAGAAAAATGCTAGTTACTTTCTAGAAAATCTGTAAAAGACCAGTAGACAGTAGGGGTTAACCATTGGAAATTGTTACCATTACCTATGTACTCAAATTAATCTCATCAATGAACATTTATGATTTTGCTAAGAATATTGGTCTTATGAATGCATGGATGTCTTTAGGTGAAATAATCGCTGGTATGTGTACATCAATTTTTCTGTACGTGTTATGCATCATTGTATTCATCTTTATCACATATTTGCAATACTCAGAAAAAGTTTGTTGGATTGAAAACCCGAAAGGGTGGTCCAGCAAAAAGTTAAGGCAAAAAGAAAAGTCTGCCAGATTGAGCCGTCAAGGACAATTCAGGTAAAAATTAAGACAGCCTGCGGGATTGAAAACTTGAAAGGACGGTCTCAACAAAAATTAAGGCAAAAGCTTGCTAGGTTGAAAACCCAAAAGGGCGATCTAGGCAAAAGTTAAAGCTAAAAAGAAAAAGGTCTGCTGGGCTAAGCCATCAAGGATAGCTCTGGTAAAAGCTAGGAAAAAATGAAAACAAAAATAAAATGTTTGATAGGTCCCCTCACATCGAGTGGCCTATGCAAAAGTTAGAACATCACCCAATCCCCTCACTATAAGATCACTGAATAAAATGCGGGTTCTCAAACCAACAACATTCAACAGTCTCAATTCATGAAAATCCACATGCATAAAAGAAATATCAAAAGTACCAATTCGAAAGTTGACAATCAAAACAAGCCACGCAGGGCTGGAAAAGTACTAATCGTTCAGAAAAGTAATTATAAACTAAGCCGCCGAGGGATCCTGTCCCTGATGACCCTCCTGAGTTTGATCCTGGGTATCCACCAACAGATCATCCATGTCTATAGTCATTTGGTCCTCAGCCTCCCTGATCCCTACAGCCGGCTGGGCAGTCCCAGCAGCATCACTTCCTTCAACATACTGATCCATGCCTCTCTGAGTCACTAGATATGTGAAAAGATCATCCTCAGACTCGCAGTCAGAGGGAACTGACGTATATCTATCCATGGTCATCCCTGCTAGCTGACCCTCAGTGTCTCAATCTCAACCCTCGCCCAAGAAGTCTCGGCCCTAACCTGATCAGCCTCAGCAGTGGCTGCCTATAGATGCTCCTTTGAAAACAAGGCTCTCTCCTCTAAAGCATCCAAATCCTGGGTGGAACTGCCCTGGTTTATGGCCAAAAAAGTCTACAATGGAAATCATAAGATCTGTACACATATACAAATGCCATGGCATGCATGCATAGTTTGTTAAAATTTTGCAGTTAAAAGAAACTTACCGAGGGTAAAGCATCCTGGGCCAATAGCAGATCCCGCACTGAAAAATAACCTTGGGCTATCCTCTCGGCCTATGAAATGGTTACCTAAAAAGAAAGGGTCATATCAAAATAAGACATCTTAAGCAGTAATGGACAAAGGCCAAGTTAAAGGATTCCCTATATAGGTGGAGCTAGAAGGAGTGAAACCAATAGGTTGGACCGACACCTCGAGCTTCTTGACATCTCGATTCCTCGAATCGTCAAGGAACTGGCAGAAAGTATCCAACTCAACTCAGAGGATGCCCTTCTTCACAGATCCAGAGGCTTGAGACCGCTTCTCCGACGGCTCAAGAGTGGTAGTAGCAGCGGCAGCAGTGGACCTCTTTTGTGTAGAAATGAGAGGCTTTGAGTAATAAACAATCAGACTCCATATCACAGTCAATTATATAAAGTAGTAAGGTATTCACAAGGTCCAAGTTAGAAGTGTACCTAAGAAGAAGGAGTAGTTGACCTAGTCGAACCTTGGGCACCCCCGACTATAGATGGACCCCCACGATCACATCTCGGTCCACCCTTCTCCTCCTTCTCATCATCATCATCCTCACTAACGCTCCACTAAAACTCTAAGGGCTCATCCTCATAATAGATCCTGTTATAGGGTGACAGGATGGAGGAATCAATAAACTCAGCATAAGGGCCCTCAATAAACAGCACAGGAGCTCCCTTGCCCAGCTTGATCGGTCCTTGGCATGAGATGAGGTCAGAAGACACCCATTGGGATCAAAGGAGGGATCGATTTCTCCACCATAGCACTGGTCCTCCACCCTCAAACCCGCTCACCAAAATACCACTCATAGAAGAATGGTGACTCTAAGACAAAGCAATGGTGGTCCACACGGGCCCGCATCTACTCGATGGCTCTGTAGGTGGCCAATCTCTCCCACGGGTCTCGGATAACCTGCATAGAATGAATGCACTGAGAGTATCACATCCCAATAAATACAATTTTTACTAATGGTTTGTCGAAATGTTAAATGCATGTTCAATAGGGAAGAAGCTTACCCGATCTGAGCGTAACTGGCGTAAGAACTCTCGACATTGCGCCATAGTCAAGGGTTGATTTTGCTAAAGCCCCATCCATCTAGATATCATGTGCGGCATCTCAGGCTGCATGGTCAATCCTGGCCTAGGAATCAACCGGTGCTCAAAAGCCCAAATCTGCAAGATAAAGGAAGGATTAGTTGCAACACAATTTAGATAAAAGGATTAAATGCAAGATATCAGTTGGGGATTTACTAGTAGTATAAGATGGCAGATCTTGAACTCAGACTGCTCACCCTAAACCCCTACGTCCAATCCATAGTACAGCTATGCCAGGATGGCCAGGCACCAGTTTTTATGAGGCACAGCCACAAGATCCTCCATAGTAGAGAGGAAACGATAGTTGAGGTTGCTCGAGTAGACAGGAAAGAAGATGGTGGCAAGGAATGTCAGTAAGAAAGACCGGTATATCGGTCCCTCCTACCAACTGCAATAGGACTCGATAGCCCAATCTAGTTAGCATGCAGGTCCCCATACTTGAGCTTACTCATCTCGCCCGGATGAAGCCCAAGTAATCTGAAAATGTAGGCCTTCACCTCAGGCCGAGAATGCCACCGATCGACATAAATGTCAAAGTGGACCATGTCCCTGCTCCACTCCAAGCCTGTGGTGGCGCACACATTTAAAGGAGAAATGGTGACCTCCCCTATAGGTAAATGAAATGTATGGGTTATCTCCAACCATCTCTCTGTCAGAGCTGAAACGGCACCAGAGGCCAATGTCTTAGGTGCCTGAGGGATGGCCCTGATAATATCGCTAAACCCAAAGGAATTAATGCAGGTCAGCAGTTCCGTGTCTCCTGCGGCACAAATTTCCTCATACCATTTCCCGCAGTAGCTCAGAGCCCCCACAGTCTTATATTAGAACTATAAGAATAGAATTATAGATTAATAGGGTTAGAATACAGCGGACAAGCTAGAAATCAAAAAAAGGTTGTAGAAATCAGGAAAAAAATAATATTATGTCCCTGAGGACAGGATCCATATTAGTAGGACCCACCCGTATGAGTCCCTGAGTGGAACTCGTATAAAAAATAGGACCCATATGGGTCCCCCCTCACCCATAGGGGTCCCCTACAAACATTCCCTATACGGGCGAACTCCCCAAAAATCCAAAATCGCACAATCTCAACCAAACTTCATCCGAAACTATCCTAAAAGTATCCTAGGCTAAAGTTACAAGCATGAGGCTCTATTCTAATGTCTAAAACACCCTAAATCATGCCAAAATCCAAGGAATCGCCAAAATTACGAAATTAGAAAATGGAGAATCAAATGAAATTACCTAGAATTTTGAGGCATAGGTCTCAGGAAAAGGGATTAGTGGCACTTCAAAAGTGGGAGTAAGTCCCAAAAATGAGTCTCCCCCGTGAAACGCATAACCGACGGAAATTGGGCATTCCCGAAGCCCCGAATCATCCACCAAGGGTAAATCCTCCAGCCTAAGGAAGAAACAATCGGTCTTTGGGATCTTTTTATACATGTTAGATTGATATTAGGAGAAAAATCTCCAGAAAATGCAAAATAGGAAATTTTGGTGTGAGGTGGGATGTGAAGTGGCTAATCTGCCTTTTAAAACCCCCGTCGAGGACCCGTACGAGTCCCACCCCACCCATACAGGTCCCCTTTTCTGAGAACCCTACCTGTACTGGTCTGGCCCACCCGTACAGGCCCTCTCTCGCCATTCAGGGATAGATTTTTGCATCAGTGTTTCAACAAGCACCAGGAGTTCATCCAGTTCAAGCTCGGGGCAACCCCACTCCCTCTCAACCTTATATTTCCGTTATATTTGGGATAAGTCCCTAAGCTCACCTTGATCCTTGATTGAAGGGGCAAAAATCTTTTTGTTTTCACAAAAGTCAATCAAGAATCAAGGTAAGCCATTTTTAAATTGATCATTAACAGGGATGATTTTTATATACAGGTTCATCCTAGCACAGGAATTATTCCCTAGCAAACAAATCTTATTAGGAAATTCTTCCCCAGCAGAAGAGGTTTTTCTAAAAGAATTACTCCACTTTCCAATATCGGAATCAGATCCAGGGGCACCCCCCACTTCCCAGCAATGGAATCATTAAGTCTTAGGGGCATCCCCCCACTTCCCAACAGCAGATTTGGTAGACCCTAGGTCCACTCACCCTAGGAGCATTCCCCAAGCAGCAGAATAAGCATAGAATCAATAGGGCCAAACCTGACATTTCCCACACAAATTTTCAGTTTATCGCATCCACACTTATTTATTCTTAATTGAAGGGGCAAAAATATTTTTTGCTCTCACAAAAGTCAATTAAGAATAAAAAGGTGTCTACTTAGATAATGAATAACTCGGTGTTTGATTGTTATCTCTTTTTAGGTTATTCAAAATCCCCAATAGGAGAGTCATCCACCTTAGGAAAGGGATACACCACTAGTCAGAAGAGTCATCTGCCTTAGGAAAGGGATACACCATCAGTCAGGAGAGTCATCCACCTTAAGAAAGGGATACACATATCTTCCCTAAAAAAATCATCAGTCAGGAAAGTTGAACCATCTTAGGAAAGGGATACAAGGAGAAGTCATCCGCCTTAAGAAAGAGATACATCATCATCAGTCAGGAAAGTCAATCCGCCTTAAGAAAGGGATACACACCTTCCCCAAGCAGAGTCAATAGGGATATGTAATAGCAAATGGAAAGTCATCCGCCTTAGGAAAGGGATATGCATTGGTAAGGAAAGTTGATCTGCCTTAGGAAAGGGATACACCAGTCAGGAAAGTCATCCGCCTCAAGAAAGGGATACGCATCCGCAAAGCAAAATTGTCCGCTTTAGGAAAGGGACCCCTGAGAAAGGAGTTCACCTCAAGAAAAGAACTTGTACATGCCATCACCTCAGGTATAATTTCTAAACCCTTGCTCACATCGTGAGATCATACAAATCTGTATCTGTAGTGATCCCATAAGGGGCAGTCTGTGAGCACTGGATTTTAGCAATCCTTCTTACGAAAAAATGATGATAGCTATATGATGCAATGTATTTCAGGTGTTGTCCATCAGAGGTGTTCCTACTACTGTAGAGTTGAGTTTGGCCGAAGTTAGGAGACCTAGTCTACCCTTAGGGACCGTACGGGTGCTGCTTGGTGGTACGCATCTAATGGAAGACCTATACGGGTCATCCCTTCCATACGCTAGGGGGGACCTGTACGGGTGGGACCCTACCCCGTACAGATACTCTTATTACCTAAATAGGCTCTTTTAGAAGGGAATCCTTTCCTATTTGGAGAAAATGCAGGTCAAGAACTCGATTTATTGCATTCAGACCTCCTTTCCCCTATAAATAGGGCCCTTTATTTCACATTTTTAACACATATTTCATACAAAAATTATACTAAAATTCTAGCAGTTTCTATAGGTATAGAAAAGTTATAGTAGAGGTATAGGAGATATTGAATAGGGAGAAAACTCATCCTTTGAAGTTTTGTCCACATTTTATTCATTCCTAACTTCATTCACTAGGATTTATGGGAGGTTCTATCCACACGAATACTCACCTAAATAGTCCTATTCCATCTACTTTGGTCGGCCTCTCTCAACAGTAAAGGGATCCCCTCAAAGTGGATTCACGTCGTAAAGGTAACGATCCTGAGTTTTAAAGAGACTCACAACTTAGTTATTTCATTATTGTTATTGCCTGTGACTTCTTTTATATCTGTCGCTTTCATTTCTTATTTCGGGTCTGGTCCTAATCTGTATGACCATTATTAGCACCATATATCCCCAAGGATATTAATTTGGTGCGCCATACTCATACGGAAGGAAATACCTTTTTATTTTTCTGCCACCAATCTATTAATCTGTAATCTATAACTTAACTAAACTGAGTTTCTATCTAGGACCAGACAGGACCCGTAAGGGTACACCATACCCGTACTGGTCCTCCCTGGTACCTATACGGGTACCCCACATCCGTACTGGTACCAGCCCCTAGACAGAACCCAAAACTCATTTTCAATTGTTTAAAAATCAATCCAACTCACCATATGCCATACGATCATTTTCACTAATAATCCGATAAATCAACCCACAAGAGTGAAGATGTGTTTTTAGAATAAAATGTGCTGAAGTGCGGATTTATGGTGTGCTATAAAATATGCTAAGATCTGTGGATGAAAGGGAATATATTTTCATTTCTGTTTTATAACTTAGAATAAATGTATAGGTTCTCTTTGCAATTTCCCCCATTTTCCCCAGTTATAATTTTTTTATCCCCCCATTTATTGCATGTGCTTTACTGTAATTTGTAAATGCATGTAACGAGTGTGAAAGAGTGTAGAAATGGGATTTCCATGATAATTCCCCAAATGATGAAAATTAAAATGGTTTTACACGGTGAATGTAATTTTGAATCAATTAAATGAGAAATAAGTGACTCATCCGATACCCGAATCACTAATCCAATAGGTATGAGTCTTCCGCCCAGAAGGAGCCGTACCAAAACTCTTTCCCAAGTAGACAACTTGGGTGGCGACTCTATCAATTGTATCGAGATATGGGTCTTGATTCTTTTATTCAGTAAAATTGGCTTATTGTGTAAACTTTGACTAAAAATGTTTTATCACACCTAAATCCAACCAAACCCCCAGTGGGACCCACCTCTCTCACGCAGGCACCAAGGGAAACCACCACGTCATCGACATCTCATAATACCTTTATCCAATTGAAGCCAAAATGAAAACAAACTTCCTATTGAGGACGGTGTTATGAAAATGATTGAGGTAGTTAATAACCAACCAATCACCTTTGGCATATCCCTATAGGAAGAATCATTGGCAGAGTTATTCTCCAAATGTAGAACTGCTAGTCTACTCCAGAGCTTGAAACCCTACAAGAAGCCAAATGAAATGTATAAGGATAACTTATGTTCCTATCATGTCACCAAGGGGCACCAAACTAGTGAATGTAGTCACCTACTGCATAATGTCAAACAATTGATAGACGAAGGAAAGATGGAAGAACTGTGTAGACTCAACTCTTCATCAAGTTCAAGATAAGTTTTGCTTTTAAAAGAGCCCCATTATGCCCGAGCTGAGAAAGAAAAGGCATCAAGCAAAGTAAAGGGAAAAGCAATTCAAATCTCAATCCCAGTCAGGCCACTAGAAATGGGAACAACACAAGTTTCCTGGGCTAGTCAGTGCAAGGTTGATGAACAAGAGGCGAAAGATAGTTTATGGCTTCAGGATTAAAAAGAGAGAATAACCGACGACTGTGACATACAAAAAGAACTGTAATAGGAACGTGGAGTAATGGACAGGTTGATGTTTGGGCTTTAAGTTTGAGTATCGTTTAGATGAAAACTCTGGAAGACTAAAATGAAAGGCCAAATTGGGAATAGTATAGCCAACAGCAGCTACTCGGAAGAAGTGGTAGCTACACTAAATAATGAAGATTGCTCTTTTGCTTTTATCTCTAGTGCTTTCAAAATAAACAATGTAACAAATAACATTATGAATAAATCTCCTTACATATGCAATGTTTCTGATAATGGTTCCATGTATTTATTCCAGCATACATTTGACATATTCAACATTCATGATGCTCCAATTAAGGAAATAAATTTATGCACGTTTGACAAACCCAAAATGGTATCTATTTCAATTAACTTGACTCCTGAAAAAGAGAGAGAGAAAATAATAATAAAATTATATGGCTGCCTTTGATTGGTTCAATCAATCATGTCCAAACAATAAAATGTTCTTACTACTCGCGGGGGCAAATGAAGAAAAGATCATCAGAGAATCTACTCAAGCCAACAGACAATTAACCCAACAGAATCGAGAAAGAAAATCACTCAAACCATGCCTCGAAGCAATCTAGACAAAATTTACTTTGTGCCACTCGAGAAAGATTCAGATGGCAGACTCCCAAGCAACTCTGGCATGATGAAAAAAAGACCTCATCAACAATACAATCATAGTGATAACAAAAACAACAAATCTGACGAGACTAATCTTAAGATATTTCCTTTTCCTAATGGCGTGCTACTCAAACAAGAAGCATGAAAGTCGATAAGGATCTTATAGAACACACATGAATAAAGAAAAATCAGCCAGTAACATCTAGCAAAGGGAATGTCTCCAAACAGTTGTACGAAAATGTCTCAACCTTGGGCATGACATCATTCAGATGACATATCCTTCCTCTACCAAAGAGAAACATCGTGAACGAAACAAATAGGTCAAAGTCGAGTCATGTAAAGGTGCATGAACGAAGGATAACAAGGACAACAAAAATAGCTGACAAAGTTAAAATCAAGGGAATTGTTCCAAATTTAAATGAAATCAGTGCATGTTGATGCTTGGGGAAAATGCCACCCAAGAGACCCAACATGGTGAAACAGATTCTCATCAAGGGAATGCTACACATCTGGGTCATGAAAGGAAACAAGTTCATGAACCCCTCGAATAAGAACAGGCTCAGGCAATATCACATAAACTAAAAAAATGTGTCTGTAAAAGCTGGTGAGGGCTTTTGAAAAAATAAAGACAAAAGTAAGAGAGAAATCAACCGATAAAACCTAAAAAGGACCATTGATATCAGGTTCTTAGGAATAGATACCAAACTTTTGTGCCTAAAAACATTTCTTTGATTGATGTGTCATTTTGCTGAATTGTTAAATGTCTGCACTTAATGAATACACGTAATTGTTAAAAGAAACATCAATGTAAGCACTCTTATTTATGATAGTGCATGCACACAAAAAAAAAAAGAGAACCTGCTGGATTGAAAACCCAAAAGGGCAGTCAAAGCAAAAGTAAAGGCAACTCAAAAAATCGAAAACCTGAAAGGGCGGTTTATGCAAAAGTCAGGGTTAAAAAAAGAGAAAGAAAAATAAAAAAAACCCACTGCGCTTCAATTCAGGCAAAAATTAGGGCATAACCTCTTCATGCAAGTACAATTAAAGTCACTCATCGCGATGACTCACCAAATGACATCAAGCATAATCACTCAATCCAAAGCCTTCGTTAAGGAGCAATATTCTTCATCAACACGAGCGTATGAGTCTCCTACACCTCCAAAATGTGAGAAAAGAATCTTCTTGCACTCAGCTACACAAGAATTTTGAGAACTATTGATGCATGCCATACTATCTGCACGGTCAGTCAAAAGAATAAAACCTAACCTCGGTCAGTCCAAGCAATTGGAATTTACCTGCTCAGTCTCATGCTAAATGCCACAAGGGGCAAAAAATTTTCAACTCTAGAATTTATTGGAGCTGAGAAGGACCCAAAAGCTTTCCTTGTTCAATTAGTCAAGTGCACGGCCAGGTTAATGACTAGAGTGAAATGGATGCATAGTGCACACAACTACAATGTAAACGATAAGCTCATCCCTTGAAGCTATGAAGCCTACATCTAGGACTCCAACCCAAAATCAAATTTTCATCAAAACTAAAAAATACAGGAACCAAGAAGCCAATGGTACAATAGAATACTATTGATAGCCAAGCAGGCCTTATCTTACAGTTGCACGATTCCATCCTGTGACGATAAAATGGATTGCACAAACATCACATATCATGCATTATGCAACACATTCATATTTACAAGTGCAAAGGCAATAAATCGCCAAGTAGACATTGTTAGTCACCAACAAATGCAACATAATGCAAAATCAGCTCAGACGCTTTCTAAGATTAAGAGGCATTATAGAAAATGCTTCAACAATCAAAATATAGTAGTACTAGACTCCAAAGTCACCAAAATATTGGCTTCCCAATGGCATAGACAACAAACCAATCATCCAAGACAAATTCAAAAGTTCTTAAAAGAGAGAATTGATCACCAGATTCGATAGTTATGCTCCCAGTAGAGAGAACTGATCATAAAATTTGATAGTTCTCCTCTCAGTAGAGAGAAATGATCGCCAAATTTGATAGTTCTCCTCCCAGTAGAGAGAACTGATCACCAAATTCAATAGTTCTTCTCCTAGTAGAAAGAACTGATCACCAAATTTGATAGTTCTCCTCCCAGTAGAGAGAATTGATTACCAAATTTAACAGTTCTCCTCCTAGTAGAGAAAACTGATCACTAAATTCAAAAGTTCTTCTCCCAGTAGAAAGAACTGATCACCAAATTCAATAGTTCTTCTCCCAATAGGAAGAATTGATCACCAAATTTGATAGTTCTCCTCCCAGTAGAGAGAATTGATCACCAAATTCAATAGTTCTCCTCCTAATAGAGAGAATCAGTCACCAAATTCAATAATTCTCCTCCCAAAAGAGAGAACTAATCACCCTATTTGATAGTACTTCCTCCCAGATGAGAAGGCTGATCACCACATTTAACATTTCCTCAACAGGGAAAAGCTACTGAGTGATGCATCCTCTGAATTTGACTATGGGCAAATGCCAACTAAATGCATCATGTGCTTGTATAACTTATCATATATCAATAGATGTACTACATCACATGAATTATGAAACAAGAATGCATAAAACCCTTCCAAAATACTAAGCTTCATCATCCTGGTCCAGCGAGATCTTTACCCGGCATATCATAGCCAAACCTTTGATCCAGCATGATCTATACTTAGGCACATCATAGCCGAACCTTTGATCTAGTGAGATTTTTACCTTGGCACATCTTAACCAAACCTTAGATCTAACGAGATCTATACATAGGCACATTATGAGCACTGGATTCCAACGATCCATCTCATGAAACGATGATGAGAGCTAGATAACGCATTCTTTTATAGGTGTTATCCATCAGAGGTGTTTGCACTACTACATATTTGAGTTTGGCCATAACACGGAGACCTAGACTTACCTTAGGTACCCATATGGGTGCTGCCAAGTGGTACAGATCCACTGGCAAACCTGTATGGGTGATTACCTTCCGTATGGGTACGCTTGTTTCTTGTTCAGGCTCTTTCAGAAGTGGTCTCTTACTATTTTTGGGAAAAGGCAGGTTATGAATGCGGGATCACCGAATTTTGACCTAATTTCACCCTATAAAAAGGGGGCCTTCTCCTCTCATTTCAATAGATTCATAACACAACATTAGATATACAACAAAATAATACAAAGAAATGGTAGTAAAGGTTCTAGCAATCTCTATAGGTATAGTTGAGGTATAGGAGGTATAAAATAAGGAGAAAACCCATTCTTTGAGGTTTTGTCCACATTTTATTCATTCCTAACTTCGTTTATTAGGATTAGGGGAGATTCTATCCATACAAATACTCACCCAAATAGTTCTAATTAAGCATATACTTTGGTCAGACTCTCTCTACGGTAAAGGGATCGCCTCAAAGTGGATTCACATCGTAAAGGTAACACTCCTAAGTTTTAAAGAGACTCACATCTCCATTATATTGTTATTGTTAGTTTATTATGTATCGACTGTTATTTCAATTCTCATTTTGGGTCTGATACCCGAATCTCTAATCCAAAAGGTATGAGTCTCCCACCCAATAGGAACCATGCCAAAAACTCTTTCCCAAGAAGACAACTTGGGTGGCAACTCTATCATTTGTATGTAGATTTGGGTCTCGATTCTCTTATTCATTAAAATTGGCTTATTATGTAAACCTGAACTAAAAGGGTTTTATCATGCTTAAATAAGAAAACAACCCCGAGTGGCCCCCGCTGAAAGGCACGGGGATTTTCGTCCCCTTACAGTGGCGACTCCGCTAGGGACATAACTTTTAACTTGCAAAATTTTGGTTTGATTTTGAAAAGCTTAAAAGATTAAGATGAGCACCGAAAATCATTTAGTTAATTCAACACGTTTCTTTTTTCATCATTTGGGAAAATTATTACACTCTACCTTTGAACCTTAACCTCACCATCATTTTTATACATGCCTCATACATAATTGAACCCATGCATGTATTGACCATTTGGTTCCTACGTGAGCAAAAGTCAAAGCTTGTCAACAACCTCAAGTTCATTTGGTCCACATTCCGGTTTTCTATACGACCAAATTCAATTCAATTAAGGGATGAATTGCCGCCTCTGTCTCTTAGTGATCCATCATCCAGTCAGTACGGATAGTGGGTCTATTCATCCTAGCCAAGGATGTATGTCTTAGTTCAGGGGATAGCCAAGGTCTCAACTGCATAGCACATTTAAGGGGATGACCTTCCGCCATCTAACAGGTTTACCCTTTGGCGTGACTACAAGAACTCAACTATCTTCTCCTTCGGTCCAAGTCACAAAGAGGACTGGTGCCAAGATAAGTTGAAGCTTAGAATTGGGAGACTACCGATTCACCGATAGATCCTACTAAGATCATATATACTCTCCACATCTAGGGGCTAACTTCAAGGATGAGGTAACCTTTTAACGTTGCTAGTGTTTTGATGCAAAACGATGCCACTTATAAAGCATGTCATGGATAAATTAATGCATTCACATTGTGTTTGAGCATTTCACTCTTAAACATATCGTACACTCATAAAATCAACATTCTTAAAAATTGCATCATATTTATTGAAGAAATTGCATTTGAGTACATCGCAATGGCATAAGGTTCCAATGGTTAAAACTTATCACAAAAAAAGAGAGATGAAAAGTGCTTAGAAAACATGATAGCCTTGGGTCATAGCTCATCTTTTCTATATAGGGGAAAAGATACACATCAATAAAAGGGGAGGAGGATACTACTACACATCAAAAGCACCATTGAAGGTAAAAATCAATGCAAGCTTAAATCTAGTGCCCCTCAAAAAAGCCTTTTTAAGGGTAAACCGTCACATCCGATAAATGGGCATTTCTTATCAATGTAGGTACCCCCCCTTAGACCTATATTCCCCTTAAAATGTCCCTCTAAAAATGCTTTCTCCATTTGTTCAAAAGAAAGAAGATCCCTCACCCTACATAATGATCAAAAGCCTCCATAACAACATGACCCCCTTATTTAACAAAAGAGAAGGACATGTTCATTCCAATACTAAATAGCCTAAGCTTACTTAAAGCAAACCATCAAGGCAGGTAATCTGGTTCTCATATAGCTACGCCCCAGTCAGCACTGATACTAGGGGCAAATTCAGGCCTAATTGGGAAGGACCGTCCAATATTATAAAAGTGCTTTGTAAAGGAGGAACCAAGCTTATGGACGTGGATGGAAATGACTTCATGAATCCAGTGAATTAAGACAGGCTTAAGCGTTATCATGTTTAGGTTAAAAGAAATAACTCACAAAAAAGGAACACAAAGAATAAAATAAATAAAGAATAAATCACCTGACAAGTGGTTATCTACTGCTTAGGCAAAAATTAGGGTGAAACCCGCTGATCAATATTTCACAAACCAGTCAGGAAAATGTTAGGGAACTCAAAATAAAGCCCGCTAAGTTAAAAACCTAAAAAAGGCGGCTTAGGAAAAAGTTAGGGTATCGAGAGAAAACACATCAATTGCTTTCTAGAAAATCTGTGAAATGGCTAGAAAGCGGGCAAGGGTCAACCATTGGAAACTAATGCAATTGCCTATGCACTCAAATTTAATTTCATCGATAAACATGATATGATTTGCTAAGAATCTGGGTCTTATGAATGCATGCATGTCTTTAAGATGAAATGATCATAAGTATGTGAACATCAGAATCTCTACATTTTATACTCTTTGTTATTATCTATACTGCGCATATCATTCAACTAAAGACAAAATACCGATAAGCCACAATAAAGAAAAAAATAATAAAATAATAAGGCTTATGTAAAAGTCGAAAAAAGTCTATTGAACTCAGCCACCAAGGATAGTCCAGGCAAAAGTTAAGATAAAAGAAAAATACAAAATCAGTTCGATAGATCGCATCACATCAAGCGGTCTATGCAAAAGTTAGAACTCAATTCAAAAACGCCAGTATTTTGTTCTTCAACCATCATTTGTAATAATAACATTTATCAGTTAGGATCCCTCCAGTTTAGTTTTCCCCTGTGAAGCTACTTGATAGCACACATCATCTGAAGTGCTAAGTGTTTCCACTAGCATCAGCCAGCATTGTACCATGTTACGGTTTGGACACCTCGAAGGCACATTCCCGTAATGTGTAAAGAATGAATCTCATCCAATCAAGTCACCATTACAAAGAAGTATAGGCATCCATACAAGCTGTATGAGTCTACAACAGGAATATGGATCTCATCCAAAATCTTGGTAATACTCATCGATCTTAATCGGCCCAGTCTCTCAATAATCTAAAGCTTCAAAAGTTTGGTTACTAGTTGAATTCACCAGTAAATTAAACCTTTATCAAAGAAGGACAAGACAGTAATGTCCTCAAGGCAAAGGATCAATCAAAGGCTCAGACAAGTAAGAAAAAGTTTGTTGGATTGAAAACCCGAAAGGGCGGTCTAGGTAAAAGTTAAAGAAAAGAAAAGAAAAGTTCGCTGAGTTGAGCTATCAAGGACAGTTCAGGCAAAAATTAGGACAAATAAAAGTTCAACAGGTCATCTCCCACCAAATGGCCTATGCAAAAATTAGAACATCGTTCAGAGAAGGAAAAGTTCAGCATACAATCCAAGTCCACAACAAAATAAGCCACCTGAAAGTATGAAGGTTCTGAAGGCAATCTAGACTACTAGGGGATCCTATCCTTGGCAATCCCTAGAATCTGGTCCTATGCATCCGCCAGTAGATAGTCTATTATCTAGCACCAATAGCTGGCTGAACAGGGGCTCTGGTCTCTAAAGCCCCTGTGATGGCCCTAATAGTACCAGCTACCCCAATGCACTGATCCACCTCCTACTCAGCTCTACCTTACTAGGTAACAGCCAACGCCACTCGTTATAGAATTTGATGGCTCTAGTGGCTGTCTATCCTCGGTCATCCATGCTAACTGACCCCGTAGTATCGCAATCTTGGCCCTCGCCCGAGTAGTCACAACCCTAGCCTGATCAGCCTCAGCAGTTGTGGCCTGCAACTACTCCTCCAAGAACATAGCCTTCTCCTCAGCAGCATCCAGGTCCTGAGCGGACCTATCACTCTCCATATCCAGCTGAGTCTGTAATGGAAATCACGAGATCGGTATACATATAGATATCATGGCAGGCATTATGCATAGTTTGTTGAGTTTTATAGGTAAAAAGAACATATCAAGGCTAGTACATCTCGAAACCCCCCATCGACATCACTCGGGCCCTCCTCATCCAATGGGCATAGCCCCTGGACCATCTCAGGCACCAGGTGTGGCCAAAAGAATCCCTCCGAAATAAGAGGAGGGATCGGTCTCTCCACTACAGCACTGGTCCTCCACCCTCAGACCCTCTCACCGAAGTACCACTCTTAGGAAAAAGGTGACTCCAAGACAAACACGCCTGGTCGCACCCTCTCGATGTCCTCATAGATGACCAACCTCTCCCACAAGTCTTGGATGACCTGCATGAAGTAAATGCATAGTAAGTATCACTACCTCATAAATACAGTTTTTACTAATGTTTAGTGGAAAGGTGAGATACAGGTTTGGCATGAAAGATATTTACCCGATCAAATTGTAGTTGACAGAGGAACTCTCGATACTCCGCTATAATTAAGGCCCGACACTGCCTGAGCTCTGTCCATCAGAAAAAAAGGTTATAGAAAACCTAGTTTTGGACATTCTGTCCCTAAAGAAAGAACCCGTACGGGTCCATCCCCATCCATACGGGTCCCACCTCGATAAAGCTCTACTTATACGGGTCCCACTTCACCCCTACGGGTCCCCTCCTCACACCTTAGGATAATTTTGCAAGTAGGAGTAGGATTCCTCAAACAGCAGGCACAGGTAGAGGAACATGCCTCTCCACTATGAGGCTCATCCACCAGTTGTGAACCCACTAGCCTAGGTACCACTCAAAGGAGAGTGGTGATTGCAGAGCGAACTAGCGGTCATCCACCCCATGCCGCTTATCCTCAATCTCATTATGGATAACCATATTCTTTCAGGGATCACAAATAATCTGCATAAAATAAATGCACTGTAAGCATCCTAACTTTATACAGTTTCTACTGATGGTTTGTTGAAATGTAAATACAGGTTTAGCATGGAAGAAATCTACCCGGTTAAGGCATACATGTCGGAAGAAGCCACGGTAACCTCCTCTATTGTTCGATGGAAGGTATGCATCATCTCCAACCACCTCCCTATCAAAGCTCAGACAGCACCGGGTACAAGAATCTCCATCCCCTGCGAAATGACCCTGATGATATTAGTGAACTCGAATGGGTCAATATAGGCCAGCAGCTTAGTATTCCTGGTATCTCGAATCTCCTTGTGCTACTTTCTGCAAAAGCTCAGGGCTCTCATAGTCTTATATAGGAACTGCAAAGGTAAAACATAGTCCAATAGGGTTAAGATACAGTAGAATAGTTAAAGATCAGAAATAGTTGCAAAAAATCAAGTTCTAGACATTCTGTCCCTAAAATAGGGACCCATACTGGTCAGCCCCACCCATACAGGTTCCCAGGTCTCATCGATATGGAAAATGGGACCCGTACGGTCCCCCCGCACTCGTATGGGTCCCCTGTAAGCAATAGCATCATGAAGAAAATTCTTAGGAACCCAAGCTCAACCGATTTTAACCAAAATTCATCCAAATCAGTTCCTAAAGCACCCTAGGCTAAAGTTACAGGCATCAGGCTCTAATTCGATATCTAAAACACCCTAAATCATGACAAGAATCAAGAAACTCTAAAAAACTCAAATGGGAAAATCGGGAAAATACCTAGAGTTTGGAAGCATAAGTGCCAAGGAAAGGAGTCAGGGGCCCTTTAGAAGTAGGAGTGAGGCATAGAAATGAGTCCCTCTCATAGAAAGCTTACCCGATAGAAACCGTGCATCCCCGAAACTCCGAATTGCCCACTCGAGGCAAGTTCTCGCGCCTAAGAGAGAAAAGACCAGTCTTAAGATCCTTTTTAGACATCTGATCAATTTTTTAGAAGAAAATTACAGGAATTCAGTAAAAGAGGAAGTTTTGGTGTGAGACAAGGTATTAAGGGTCTAATCATTTTTTTAACATCCCAATCGAGGACCCATATGGGTCCCGCCTCACCTGTATGGGGTCCCTTTTTTCAGATTTATCACTCATATGGGTCCAGGCCACCCGTACGGGTCCCTTCTTGGCACCAAGAGGTAGTTTTCAAGTCAGAGCATCACCGACATGCTCAGTCCAAATTAGAGGACCAACCTCACTTCTCTTAAACTCTATACTCCACTTAAATATAGGGGCAAAACCCCTAGCTCACCTTGATTCTTGATTGAAAGGAATAATTATCCTTGTCTCCTCTAAATCTTTTGAGAATCAAAGTAAGCTATTTTTGAATTAGTCACTAACCAAGGCGATCTTCATGTGTTAGTCTTTTTCCCAGTAGGCAAGCCTTTCAAAGAAAAGCCTCTCCAATAGCAAGGAGCCTACCTAAGGACATTGACCCATTCCCCAGAAGTGGAATAAGCTAGGGGACACTCTCTAGGTTAGTCGCCAAGGGGCACCTTTTGCATCTCCAATAGAGCACCTACGTCATAATAGCTCATTTCCCAGTAGCAAAACCAAATCAAAGGGCATCCCCTCTATTTCCCTGTAGTAGGATCATTCAGCTAGGGTCCCCCCTAAAAGACACCATCAAGGGGGTACCCCACCCCCGGATAATTGGGACCAACCCAACATCTCTCCACTCAATCTTTACACCGGTACATCTTAGGTCATATTCTAATAAAACTTGTTTTTCCCCTACAGGTTAGTTAATACAAAACCTGAGCGCCAACTAAAGAGGCAGCACTTCCCATCAAAGCATCCACATCTGGATATTTCATTCCTAGTAGTCGGAACATTCAAGGGGCATCCCCCCTATCTCCATAAGAGGCCAATCTAAATCCCCGATGATCGGATGGTTGAAGGAACCATTCCCCCAGTCAGAGGAGTGTCGAAGGGGCACCCCCTAACTAGTTAAGCTTGCTCGAGATGGTTTTGAAGGATACACCCCAGCAGCTAGGACATCCCACGAAAACCTTCCTCTACACAATTAGAATTTCCCTCAAGCAGTTTCTCCCCAGCAGTCCAAAAGGACTAGCCATTCCAAGGCTATCTCCTCAGCAGTCAACTCCCCTAGAGGCACCTCCAAGGGGCATTCTAGCTCAAGACAGTTAGGACCAGCCTAATGCTTCTAAACTCAGTCTTTTCAATTTGCTAGGGACACACCCCCAATACGTATTGCTAGAATATGCACTAATACAACTTACTTTACCCCTAGAAGTCAGATGAAGGAAGTTAAAAGCACCAGCAAAGAGGCACCATCCGAGGGGCATCTTCCCCAAAGAAGTATCCCTAATAATCAACACCATCAGAAGGATCTACTCCTCAATAATCGAATCATCCAAGGGGCATGCCCCCCACCAATTAAGCCACTCAAAGGCAATACCAAGGGGCACCCCCCCACTAGTTAAATCATCTGAGGGGTACACCTTGGTAATCCAAAATCATTTCAGGGATGACACTCCCTAAAATTAGGCTACTTGAAAGCTATCATCCTTAATAGATGAACCCCCCAGGGGCACACCAATCCATGTTGAGGACAAACCCAACATATCTAAACTCAATTTGTATTTTGGGGACCAATCCCTATTTCACACATCTTCATTCTTGATTGAAAGGGCAAAAATATTTTTTCATTACAGAGTCAATCAAGAATTAAGATATGTTATTTCAGATAGTAACTAACTCATTGTTTTTATTGTCTCTTAACAGGTTATTCAAATACACCTACAGGAGAGTCATCCACCTTAGGAAAGGGATACGTCAGCCAGGAGAGTCATTCGCCTTAAGAAAGGGATATGCAGGATAAAAGAAGGTGATTCGCCTAGACAAAAGAGCACAAAGGAAGGTCATCCACCTCTAGGAAAGAACACCAACATCGGATACATATAGGGGCACCCCCCCCCCACTTCTTAATAGTGGAATCATTTAGGGGCATCCCCCCACTTCCCAGTAGCGAGATCATCCAAGGGCATCCCCCCACTTCCTAGTAGGGAAATCAATCTAGGGGCATCTCCCCATTTCCTAGTAGTGAAATCAATCTAGGGGAATCCCCGCCATTCCTCAACAACATAATCATTTACAGCAATGGAATCATTTAGAGGCATCCCCCCACTTCCTAGTAGCAAAATCAACCTAGGGGCATCCCCCATAGTTTAGCCCTGCTAGGGGCATTCTTTGAGAGGCACCCTCCCAAGGGGCACTTCATTCCAAAGCAGTTGGACCTCACCCAACATTTCTCAAGCTCAATTTACATTTCATTCAGGCACTAATTCCTACTCGCACGTCTTCATCCTTGATTGAAGGGTAAAATATTTTGTTCAAAAATAAGTCAATCAAGAATTAAGACGCATTGTCCTAGGCGGTAACTAACTCGGTGCTTTAATTGTCTCTTGACAGGTTATTCAGATTCATCACCTGGAGAGTGATCCACCTTAGGAAAGGGATACATTAGTTACGAAAGTCGATCCACCTTAGGAAAGGGATACACCATCAGGAGAGTCATCCGCCTCAGGAAAAGGATACACCATATCAGCCAGAAGAGTTGATTCACATCTTCCCCAGTAAAGTCACTAAGGGATAAACTATCAGAAAGGGAAGTCATCCACATCAGAAAAGGATACGCACTGGCAAGAAAAAAGCCACACACCTCTGGAAAAAGGCACCACCTAGGTAAAGAGTTAGCCTAGAGAAAGAAACCCATTCAAATTACCACCACCACCTCAGGTATAACTCTTAAACCATCGCTCATGTCATGAGAACACACAGATCTATATCTGTATTGATTCCACGAGGAGTAGCCTATGAGCATTGGATTCCAACAATCCATCTCGCAAAATGATGATGAGAGCTAGATAATGCATTCTTTTACAGGTGTAATCCATCAGAGGTGTTCCCACTACTACAGGGTTGAGTTTAGCCATAATACGGAGACCTAGATTGGCCTTAGGTACCCATACGAGTGTTACCAAGAGGTATAGATCCACTAAAAGACCCATACGGGTGACTACCTTCTATACGGGTACACTTGTTTCCTATTCAGGCTCTTTTGGAAGTAGTCTCCTACCATTTTTGGGAAAAGCCAGGTTATGAATGCAGAATTACTGAATTCTGACCTAATTTCGCCCTATAAAAAGGGGGCCTTCTCTTCTCATTTCAACAGATTCACATCACAAAATTAGATATACAATAAAATACTACAAAGAAATGGTAGTAAAGGTTCTAGCAATCTCTATAGGAATAGTTGAGCTATAAGAGGTATAAAATAGGGAGAAAACCCATTCTTTGAGGTTTTGTCCACATTTTATTCATTCCTAACTTCGTTTATTTAGATTTGGGGAGACTGTGTCCACAAAAATACTCACCTAAATAGTTCTAATTAAGCATATACTTTGGCTAGACTCTCTCTACAGCAAAGGGATGGCCTCAAAGTGGATTCACATCGTAAAGGTAACACTCATGTGTTTCAAAGAGACTCACATCTCCATTATATTGTTATTGTCATTTTATTCTGTATCAACTGATATTTCAATTCTCATTTTGGGTCTGATCCTGATTAATACGGGCTTTGTTGGTACCTAATATATCATTTCGATGATTGTACCGGTGCACCAGACTCATAAAAAAGGGAATTCCTGCTTCTATTTTAACTCTTCTATACTCAATCTGATTAAAATAAATTAAACACAGGTTCTGTCGAATTCAATAGGACCCATACGGGTCCCCCATACCTATACGGGTCCTCCCCGATAGCCGTACGTGTCCCACCCACCCGTACGGGTACCGGCCTACGGACAGAGTCCAAATTTCAGTTTTCATTGAATAAAAATAAACCAACTCACCATTTTTCCATGCGGTCATTTTCACTAATAATCCAGTAAATCAACCCACAAAAGTTAAAATATAGCATTACCACATCAATCTCATTTTTCTTAATAAAATGTTGATTCATGGTAAGCTACAGACTGTGCTAACATTTGTGGATGCAGGTGAATTTATTTATATTTTTTTATTACTTAACAAATGTATAGGTTCCTTTACAATTCCTCCATTTTCCCCGGTTGTAATATTGTTCCCTTTTTTATTATTTATGCTTTGTTATAAACTGATAAACACATGCATTTTATACGAAAGAGTGTAGAAATAAGATTGATGTGATAATTCCCTAAATGATGAAAATAATGCGGTTTTACGTGGTGAATGTAATTTTAAATTAACTAAATGAGCGAATATCTAATCCTCGATTCTCATATTCATTAAAATAGGCTTATTGTGCAAACCTGAACTAAAATGGTTTTATCACGCTTAAATAAGAAAATAACCCTGAGTAGACCCCATCGCAAGGCGCGGTAATTTCCATCCCCTCACACACATCATAGCTGAACCTTTGATCTAGTGAGATCTTTGCCCTGGCACATCATAGCCGATCCTTGGATCTAGTGAGAGCTTTACCTATGTACATCATACCTGAACCTTAGATCCAGTGAGTTCTTTACCCTGGCACATCTTAGCCAAATCTTAGATCTAGCGAGATCTTCATAACTTACATTATAGCCAAACCTCAGATCTATGACATGTAGTGCCATGTCAAATTATTCGATGACATGCAGTGTCATATCGAGTTATGTTGATGACATGCAGTGTCATGTCAATTTATTTCAATAACATGCAGCACCATGTTAAGTCAAGTAGTATTAAGTTTTGTAGTGTCATGTATTATGCTAGTGACATGCAGTGCCATGTCAGCTTGTATTTTACAGGAAATCTCAATTACAAGTCCATGGTGGGTGACAGTGCCACACTCCTTGATGAGATAAACTAGTCAGTGGTGGCAGACAATGCCTAACTCCCTGGTGAGATAAACTGATCAATGGTATTAGACAGTGCCTAACTCCTTGATGAGACAACCCCCTAGTGAGATAAATGTTAGGAAATAATGATCCAGAATACAAACAATCTAGATTTAGGTTTGAAGTAAACAAAAAACCTAATTATAAAAAGACTTAAGTCACATATCCAGACTCATAGCCAAAACATCCAAAGTCTAAGATGAGTAACGACAAATACCTAAGCATAAATGGAAGCATCTGGTTAAAGTTTGAAAAGAAAACAAAATTTGAACAGTCCAAAATAGCATCCGAAAGAACTGATTACAGAAGCATCCGAAAGAAGACAAATCCAGATATATTAAGTCTGAAGACATCCAGAAGACTTAATTATCTAGACAAAGGGAATGATTCAAAAATTCCATTCCCTCCATTCTTTTGGTCTCCATGTAGCACTTTTCAAAAAAAGGACAAAGGACTGACATCGGACAGAGAAAAAGGTAACAACCTTTTTCACCTAGACCAATAAGAAGGCATGTGGAGCTCACACCCAAAAGCTACCGGTATAAAAGCCGGTATATCACTAAAATACAAGGAAAACAATCACTGATAACTTTTCAACCTCAATCCCAAGGATTCAAAAGGGTCAAAATCTCTGTCTAACAGATTGATCAACGGTGAAGATTTAATTAAAGCTCACCAAACCACAACGGCTACATTTATGATCAAAGCCTATAAAAGGGAAGCTTCACATGTTGAGAAGGTGTTGGTTGATTTGAGAAAGAAATTAACAAGAGAATTCGTAAAAGAAATCAGAAAACACATCCCTCCAAGAATCAGACATTTCCAAATCAGTTATAAGGGTTCCCAAGTGAGTTATAAACTTGAGCAAGTCCAAAACCCAAACCTTTGAGAAAACAAGAGGACTCAGCTAGGAGTTGGTGCTTTGAGTGGGATCTCCCTGTAGGACTTAGTTTAAGTTTGGGTAGAAATCTAAGTGGTATATCCTACTAAAGACAAGAGGACTATGCTAGGAGTTAGTGCTTCTAGTGGTATATCCTACATCTGGAAGAGGGTACCATCCGGAGACAATTCGTAAGGCTTGATTCCTGCCAGTTAGAAAGGAATCCACTAGTGGAAAAGCTGAAAGGAAGGAAAATCCGAGGACTGAACGTAGGCGGGGCTGAACTAGTATAAATCCTTGTGTTTGATTTTCTAACTTTATCTTTATTGCATTATATTATCATATCTATATCATCCGGATCTATACCCCAGATCATAATTAAACACGCTACACTAAGACTTTTTACAGTCAATTAATTTAGTAAAAAAAGGTCATTCACCCCCCTCTGACCAAACCTAGACCCTCATTGGGGCCTAATAAGTGGTATTAGAGCAAGTGCTCAATCTAGAGATCTAACAATCTTGAGCTAAAGGTCTATATATTTTGATTCAAGAATTAAAATGAGTTTCCAAAACTCACAGCTCCTTCTGGAGGGTATGTCTATTACCCGACCTCCACTCTTCACCGGTGAACACTACACGTTCTAGAAAAATCGGATGAAGAATTTCATTTAGGCTCAAAGCATGATGGGATGGATGAAGATGGTCCATATGAGCCTACTCATGAGGTAGATGTTTTAACCACCTAGAAGCCCTCAAGCTTATGGGATGAGAATGATTATAAAAGATTACATGAAAACACAAATGCTATTAACATGCTTCATTGTGCTCTTAGTGTTGTAAAATTCAATAGAATATCTGGATGTGAGACTCCATAGGAGATTTGGCAGAAGCTGGAAGTGACCTATGAAGGAACAAATAAGGTTAAGAAAGGCAAAATAGATCTACTTCAGCTAAAGATTGAATCTTTCAAGATGGAGCCCAAAGAATCTATCAGCATCATGAATGATGGATACACTAATCTAGTAAATGAATTGAAGAGGCTAGGGAAGGAAATCTCAGAAGTTGAAATGGTTAAGAAAATACTCCGGAGTTTCACCAAGGAATGGGAAAACAAGAAGACTGCCATTGAGGAAGCTCATGACTTTAACTTCTACAATTTTCATGAGCTCATTGGCAATCTCTTCACTCAAGAACTATCCCTAAAAAGATATAACCAACAAGAAAGAAGGATGGAAGAAAAGAAGAAGGCCATTGTACTTAAGCCAGAATCCACCGGATCAGCTTCATCTAGAGAAGAAAAGCAAATCTAGGAGTCTCAAAGTAACAAAGAGCAAATGGCTCTACTCATCAAAAAATTTGGTAGATTTTTTCAGAAGAAAGAAAGAAGGAACTCTAGATAATATGAATCTAAAAGAATAAGAGAAGGCATATCTAGAATAGACAGGCCTAGAAAGAATCCAGAAGAAAAGAGGGATCCGGAAAAGGAAGCTGCCTGCTTTGAATGTGGCGATAAAGGCCACTTTAGAACCAAATGCTCTAAGCTTAAAAGAAGTAAGAAGCACAAGATAAAAGCAATTGTGGCCACCTAGAGCAATAGTGAGGAGAGCAGTAGCTCATCTTTAACATAAGAAGAAGAGGAAACTGCTAATTGTCCATTCATGGCACTAACTGATCCGAAAGCATAGCAATCCAGAAGAAATGCCTCTAAGCAAGATACAGTGTAAATCAAAGAATCAGAATAAAAAATAGCCAGTACTGAGATGATGAGAAGGCCTTCATCACACTAACCTGGAAGAAGGGACCCAAAGTAACCTTTAGAGATAATCAGAAGGGTCAGATCATTGGACATGGAACCATTGGATCTAAATTAAAGATAGAAGATGTCTCCCTAGTTGATGGGCTAAAGTTTAACTTGCTAAGTGTAGCCTAACTCTGCGACAAAGGAAGAAAAGTCACCTTTGATTCCTGAGGCTACTCAATCTATGATAGTAAGTCTAATCAACTCATTCTTTATACACCTAGAGTAAATAATGTCTATTCTGTTAACATTAAAAATGAGAAAAAGAATATATGCTTGGTGTCTAAACAAGAAGAATCATCGCTATGGCATCGGAGGTTGGGACATATTAGCATGAACCTCCAGTCCAAATTAGCCAAAAAGGAATTGGTTGTGGGTTTTCCTAAGGTTGCTTTTGATAAGGATCACCTATGCACTGCATGTCAATTAGGTAAACAACATAAGAAAAGTTTCCCTTCCATCTCCTACATTCCTTAATAAGAGTACTTGAACTCTTGCATATTGGTCTCTACGGTCCTATCAAACCACTGAGTTTAGGTAGAAGAGAATACACCACGGTCATTGTGGATGATTATTCTCATTATACCTGGGTTCTCTTTCTAGCAAGCAAAGATGAAGCCTTTGACCAATTCTCAAAAACATTCATCCCGATAGAAGTAGAACAGGGCATAGGCATTGCACGCATCCCGAGTTATAATGGTGGTGAGTTTAAAAATAAGCATTTTGCTAAATTTTATGACTCCAAGGGCATTGAACATAACTTCTCTACCCCTCACACTCCTCAATGGAATGAAGTTGTTGAGAGAAAGAATAGGACCATAGTTGAGATGGCAAAAACAATGCTAAGTGAGAATTATTTGCCAAAATATTTCTAGGGTAAGGCCGTAAACACAGCATGTTATATTTTGAATAGAGCTCTCATCAGAAAGACCTTAGAAAAAAACCCCTATAAAATCTAGAAGGGAAGGAAACCCAAAATTGGGTATTTCAAAACCTTTGGATGTAAGTGCTACATCCTGAATGATAGAGAGCAATTAAGAAAATTTGATCCCAAATCTGATGAAGCAATTTTCCTTGGCCACTCAACACATAGCAAGGCTTATAGAGTCTTTAACAAATGAACCCAAACTGTGGTAGAGTCAATATATGTAGATTTTAATGAGACTAAACTTGTAGGAAAAAGAAGTTCCACTCTGGAAGATCCCATTCCGGAAGCTAAAAACCTTGGAGAAAAGAAGGAAGTCCAAATTCCTGATTCCTTCCAAATCAAGAAGTACAAAGAAGAAGATAAAGGAATATCCTTCGATCCAGAAGTACAACAAGTTGATCTCAACCCACATGAGATAAACTTCAATGAAGACCAAGAAGGAGAAGTCAAGGCAGAAGTGGAACAAGCTCTAATTCAACATGAAGACCTACCAAGGGAAGTTCAGACTCACAGAGATCATCCAGTTATAGCCATTTTGGATGATGTCTAAAATTCAGTCAGAACCAGAGGACAACTCAATAGGATGAAGAGTTATGCTGCTTTTATCTCTCTTATTGAGCCAAAGAAATTCCAAGATGTAAAAGGAGATAAAAGTTGGATGGTGGCAATGTAAGAAGAACTAGATATATTCACCAGGAATGATGTGTGGGATCTAGTGGCACCTCCAAAAGGAAAGTCAATTATTGGCACCAAATGGGTATTCCGGAACAAGTTGGATGAATTCGGAGTAATGGTGAGAAACAAGGCAAGACTGGTTATCCAAGGCTACAATCAATAAGAAGGGATTGACTATGAAGAAACATTTGCCCATATAGCAAGATTGGAGGCAATCCGGATCCTATGTGCTTTTACATCATTTATAGGATTCACATTGTTCCAAATGCATGTCAAAAGTGCATTTCTCAATGTAATTATCTATCAAGAAGTCTATGTGAAGCAGCCACCTAGATTTAAAGACTCAAAACATCCGAATTATGTCTATAAACTGAAGAAAGCCCTCTATTGAATGAAGCAAGTACCAAGAGCTTGGTATGAGAGACTCACTTCCTTTCCCATATCCAAGGGGCAAAGTAGATACAACTCTTTTCATCAAGAAAAAGAAGATCATAGTCCAAATATATATGGATGACATCATATTTAGGGAAACAGATGAGAAGATGTGTGAGGAATTCAGCTCTCAGATGCAGAAGGAATTTGAGATGTCCTTGATGGGAGAACTAAATTTCTTCCTTGGTTTAAAAATCAAGCAAAGTCTGAATGGGATTTTCATTAATCAATCTAAGTAAACCAAGGAAATTTTGAAGAAGTTTGAAATGGACAAGAGCAAACCAATGTCCACTCCAATAGGTTCAAATACAGTCCTATCCAAGGATTATGAAGGAAAAGATGTTGATCATAAGCTATATAGAGGAATGATTGGATCACTTCCATACTTGACAGCTAGCAGACTTGACATACACTATACAGTCTGCTATTATGCAAGATATCAAGCCAATCCTAAGGATTCACATCTGAAGGCAGTTAAAAGGATCATTAGACACCTACTAGGTACCACATAAGTGGGGTTATGGTATCCTAGTAATGGAGAATTCACACTTCAAGGCTATACTAATGTAGGCTATGGCAGAGATACTCTTGAAAGAAAGAGTGCCTCTGGAGGTTGCCATTTCCTTAGAGATTTCCTAGTATCGTGGCACAACAAGAAGTAAACTTTAATTGCTTTATTAACCACAGAAGTAGAATATATGGGAGCTGGAAGTTGTGTGGCTCAACTCCTTTAGATCAAGCAACAACTAGAAGATTATAGAGTTCAATCTGGATGTGTGGATGTTATATGTGAAAACAAAAGTGTCATTGATGTGTCAAAGAATCTAGTACTTCATAGCAGGATGAAACATCTTAACATAAGGTATCACTTCATCCGGGATCGTGTGATGAAAAAGGATGTTACATTGGTGTACATTCCAACCAATGAACAAAGAGCAGACATCTTTACTAAGCCATTGAGTAAAGATCAATTTGGCAAGCTAAAGGAGTCAATTAGGATATCTAATCCAATTTGAAAAAAATCCGGAAGACAGTCCAAAGCAAATTTAGATCCTTGGCAAGACAAGGAATCCCGAAGAGAAGAAGAATTGAAGGAACAACTCCAGAAGGAATATTGCTACATCAGCAGATAGAAAGGATACATGGCAGTAAAGGCGCTGAAAAGTAACTATTCCTTTTTGAATTTCAAATGTCTATTGGGAGTTACACGAGCAGTATATTCAACAGCTGGAATTTAAAATAAACCGTTCCTATTCTCCGGTTAAATAGAATTTACCTCTCTCCTAAAACATGGCTGCCATGTCATCAATCCAGCCAAATTAATGGCATCCAGATTACCAAAATACCTTTGCTTTGAAAATCCTGTAAATACCCCCCCAAAAACCCTATCTTCTTCACGCGAGCAACAATTCTCTACAGTTACTCTGTAATTTTCAAAACCGGAACCGTAATCTCTTCAAAATTCTAAAATGGCTGCCATCATGACTAGTGAAGGCATTAAAATGCTTCCCCAAAAGAACTTCGTTGAAGAATCTGCTCTCAACGATAAATATTTCACCCCTATAAATTTTATCCCCTCTGACTTTTTAATCCCCACAGACTATCTAAGAGATAACTTCCTATTTGAAATCGATCCTTACTCCAAACTCATGGAAGATCAACACTTGACTGATTTTCTTAAGATCAAATGCCCAACCTATCTGGATCTAGTAAGGGAATTCTATTCAAATCTCAGAGTACACTCCTTCCATGACTCTTTGAGAACTCAAGTTCAGGGAAAGGTGATTACGATTACTCCAGAATTCTTCAAAAAATTCTTGAATATGAAAAATGATGGGATCCAACTGAGAGTTGATGGGGATGAACAGCAACTGAAATACGAACCATAGATATGGCTGCAACTTAACTACTTTGGAGACAAATGTTCAACCTACTTTTCGGAAGTGCCAAGGTATCTCTAGCATGCATTTGCTAAACTAGTTCTAATCTGTAAGGGCTCTCTTACTACAATGTCATCCTTCTAGCACTATGTATTACAACACTGGGTGGAGAGTAGAGTAGTTAACATACTGGTGCTGATCAACCACTACTGAAGACAACACAAAAATTCCCACGGTGCACTTATCACCTAGATTCTAAATGTAAATGAGGTGAATGTATCTGGGTTCCAGGCTGTCAATGAAAAGGAAATCCTAGAGAAAAATTTTCAGAAGCTGAGCTTCGCAAAAACATGGAATGAAGAAAAGGCTAAGAAGCTGAGGGATGAGAAGAAGACCAGGGCCAGGAAGGCTGTGGATCTTGTAGAAAGGGCTTTGATTCCTAAAAAGGCCAGATTCAACAATCCATAGGCGCAAAAATAGCTTGCTTTGGTTCCGATAGAGGAAGCTGATGAGGATACCCAAACACTCACTCAGCTATTAAAGAAGAGTCCAAAAAATCCCAAGCAAAGGGGGAGATTGATTAAAGCTGCTGACAAAAAGAGGAAGTCTAAAAAAGCTCTTAAAATTGTGATAGATGATAAGGAAACAGGGATGAAGCCTCAGTACCTAGGAAGCAATTCACCCGAAAGGGGTGCACTTTTGATTAGGCAGTAAAAGCCCAAAAAGCTCAGAAAAAGAAAGCTAAGAAGCCTGTGGGCATTGAGATTGATGAGGAAGCTACAAAAGGGCACAAGAAGTTGAATTGGCCAAAGCCAAACAATCAAAGGGCAAGCATGTACGCGGATCCACTGTAGAAGTTCATCCAGATGACCTCCACTACGATATAATGAAGGAAGCTACGAAAGATAATGATAGGATCAATAAGCTCAAAATTGAAGGACCCGGAGACTTTTTCGGAGCTCAAACTATTTTCATTGATCCTGTAGACATGGCAACAATCACCCGAGATCTGGAAGCTGATAATTTCCCATTCCTACCTAGATCCGGACCACTTTTAGACAATCTGCTTAATCCAAATGCTGAGAACCAAATAAATGTAAGTCCTATAGAGGCAACTGGAGAGGGCATTGAGGACACTACCAATGCACCTGGGGGAGAGATTAAAAGTCCTAAAAAGCCATCAGTAGGGGTGACTAAGAACATTTCCAGTCATCCGAGGGTTATGGAGGTTAATGATGAAAGAAGAATGGAGGTTGTTGCTCAAGATCAAACACCAATCACTGAGTTAATCCCTGACACAATTTCATTTGATGTTAACATTATTTCTTGTACTCCTGCTATTGAAACAGCAGATAATGCTGAGGATAACTTAGATACAGAAACTCCTAGTGTATCTAAGGAATAGGAGTCCATCCCAGAAGACACCATTCTAAAGGAGGGACACAGTCAAAGATCCAATTAGAACACTCCTAGAGTGGACTAAAGGAGTGAGGCTAGTCCGGGGGAACGGTTGGAAAAAGAGAAGGAAGATAAAGTAGAGGAATCAGTTGAAATAGAATCATCTAAATCTGATGAGACCGAAAGCAGATTTGAATCTGAAACTCCTCTTGCAAGCCTAATAAGAATACCGTCCTCTAGCACAAATCTAGCAAGAGCTAAAAAGATCTCAACCATGCTAAAGATCCTTCAAGAAGCTACTTATGAGGAACATGAGGAGAGCTATATTAAAGAAGGATTGTGGAATATATGCAAACATCTCAAATCTGTGGAGAAAGTACTCCTTGCACAATTCTCACCTCTAGACTTAAAAGATGAAATCAGGGAGATAAAAGAGAGCATTAAGAAAATAGATGAAAATGTGGAGGACTTTCCCACTATCGACTGGTTGCAGAAGTCTCCCTTGCCAAGGTAAAGCCTATTTTAGAACAAATAAACACCAGCTTTGCCGAAGCTAACAGATCTGCAGATCAAGCTAATACCGTAGCCACAAATAACTGTGGTACAATTATGGATAAAATTACTTCTTCCTCTACTGATTTATCCATAGAGCTCAAGGAGTATATTGATACCAAGTTTGAAAACTTGTCAAAATTCATCATAGAAAAAAGAAGAAAAGGCAGCTCTCCCCAAACTCAATGAAAACCATCAAGCAATTCTAAATAAGCTAACCAAGTTCATAAAGGAAGATCTACCAAAGCTACTAGTCAAACAAATAGCAAATATTGTAAAAGAACTTGCTGGACAGTTTAATGGCCAGGATTCAGTCATTGAAAGAATAAGGGATGATCTTCGAAAGGACCTAAGCACAGCTAACTCAAGCATCCATAATATCCGCCAGGATCTGGGTAAAGACCTTGAAAAATTACAGTCCGAACTATCAAATTTATCTATCTCCAGATCCTCCTCTTCTCTTCAATCTCAGGAAGCCAACTACTTCCAGTTATCTAAGACCTGGTCCAGCACATTGGGGATACAGGATTCTTTGGACATAAAGCCATCATTACCCTTCTCAAAGCACTCTTCCCATATTTCGATGAGAAGGATAGGAAATATGTGCTAAAGATACATCCCTACATCACCGGATCTTATACCTAGCTACGGAACCTCTTCTGTCCTCTGCATCTATCTCCGGTAATGGTAGATCACATCCTAGAGCAGAGAAGGCAAGGAAACTCAGACTACTCCATCTAATCAAAAGCCTAGCAAGAAAAGTGGGACAGAAAGACATCTATGGTGATCAATCCCCCTGCTGGAAACAAAAAGGGGGAGAAAGGTATAAAGATAGAAAAAGGCAAAGAAAAGGAAGGAGGAGCATCTGGAAGAAATTAAACTAGCTATATATCTTATAAAATTCTTGTAATAGCTAGATTCACTTATATATTTCTGTATCTTGTAATTCAAAAACTTATTGATGTTAACTATTGTTAATAGCAGAAGTATATAGTGAATATCTAATTTCTTAAAAAATTGCTTCTGAAGTACAATCTGCTATTGTATTACAAAATTATTAGAAGCTAGAATTAAAAACTGTTGGGGGGAGTTAAGGGATACTAGAATTATAGGGGAGTAAAAATTGTAAATGATTAAGTATCAAGAATCATACTTAGATCATAAAAACCCCTTTTCCTTATGCTTAGACATCTTAGGTTTTGGTTTCCATCAAATGGGGGAGATTATTGGGAAACAATGATCCGGAACACAAATAATCTGGATCAAGTTTGAAGTAAACAGAAAATAGAAGTATAAAAAGACTTAAGTCACTTATTTGGACTCATATCCAAAACATTCATATCCAAGACAAGTAAAGACAAATGCCTAAGCATAAGTGGAAGCATCCAGTTGATGTTTGGAAAGAAAACAAACTTTGAACCGTCCAAAATAACATCCGAAAGAACTAATTGCAGAAGCATCCGGAAGAAGACAAATTCGGATATATTAAGTCTGAAGATATCCGGAAGACTTAATTATCTAGATAAAGGGAATGATTCAAAAATTTCATTCCCTCCATTCTTTTGGTCTCCAAGTCAAGGATCATTTTCCCTAAAGCAAGACAAAAGTGGCAGCTAGCACTTTTTAGAAAAAGGACAAAGGACTGATACCGGACAGAGAAAAAGGTAACAACCATTTTCACCTAGACTAATAAGAAGACCCATGGAGCTCACACTAAAAATCTACCGATATAAAAGTTGGTGTATCACTAAAATACAAGGAAAATGATCATTGACAACTTTTCAGCCTCAATCCCAAGGAATTAAATGGGTCAAAGTCTCTATCTAACAGATTGAACAATGGCTCTGGAAGCTCCACATCTTACCTGATCAACGGTGAAGATTTAATTACAGCTCACCAACCCACAACAGCTACATTTATGATCAAAGCCTATAAAAGGGAAGCTTCACATATTGAGAAGGTGTTGGTTGATTTGAGAAAGCAATTAATAAGAGAATTCGCAAAAGCAATCAGAAAACACATCCTTCCAAGAATCAGACATTTCTAAATCAGTTGTAAGGATTCCCAAGTGAGTTATAAACTTCAGGACGTCCAAAGCCAAAACCTTTAAGGAAAAAAGTGTAAATATCTCCAACTTAGGTGAGTTTTGAGATTGGGTATAGCTTAAAGTCACTGCTTTGAGTGAGATCACCCTGTATGACTTAACTTAGGTTTGGGTAGAAATCTAAGTGGTATATCATGTTAAAGACAAGAGGACTCAGCTAGGAGTTGATGCTTCTAGTGGTATACCCTACATCCTAAAGGAGGTACCATCCATAGACAATTTGTATGGCTTTATTCCTACCAGTTGGAAAGGAATCCACTAGTGGAAAAGCTCGGACGAAGGAAACTCTGGGGACTGGATGTAGGTGGGTCCGAACCAGTATAAATTCTTGTGTTTGATTTTCTAACTTTTTCTTTATTATATTATATTATCATATCTACATCATTCAGATCCATCCCCTGGATCATAATCAAACATGCTACACTAAGACTTTTTATAGTCTGTTAATTCAATTAAAAAGGTCATTCACACTCCTCTGACCAAACTTAGACCCTCATAGGGACCAACAACAAACTAGTGAATGGTGACAGACAGTGCCCAACTTCCTAGTAAGACAAACTGATCGACTGTGGTAGACAGTGCCTAACTCCTTGATAAGACAAATTGGTCAATGGTTGCAGACAATGCCCAACTCCCTGATGAGAAAAACTAGTCAATGGTGGTAAACAGTACCCAACTCCTTGATGAGAAAAACTAGTCAATCGCGGTAAATAATTCCCAACTCCCTATGAGACAAGCTGGTCAACGATGGCAAACAAGGCCCAACTCCATATGAGATAAATTGCTTAATGGTGGCAGATAATGCCCAACTCCTTGGTGAGACAAACTTATCAATAGTGGCAGACAGTGCCCAACTCCTTGATGAGATAAACTTGTCAATAGTGGCAGACAGTGCCCAACTCCTTGATGAGATAAACTGGTCAGTGATGGTAGATAGTGCCCAACTCCTTGATGAGGCAAACTAGTCAATGGTGGCAGGCAGTGCCCAACTCCTTGATGAGACAAACTAATCAACGGTGGCTGACAATGCTACACTCCCTAAGGAGAATACTGCTCGATGATAGCCGAAAATACTTCTCCTAGATAAGAGATTGATCACCAAATCTGACAATACTTCCTCCATATAAGAAGGTTGATCACCATATTTGACATTTCCTCAGTAGAGAAAACTGATCAAGGCGTGGCTGATAGTGCCATTTTCCCGGAAGAGAAAACTGATCAACGGATTCAACAGTGCAGGTAAGTATGATCCTTCACTTATCCTCTATATCATGTAAAATCATGTTTTAAAATGGGTGGACCAAAATTTTCTATGCACCATTAAGGACATGAAGTTTTTCCAACCTATCCTTTCTTATATCCCCAACATCTTTTCTTTTTACATTTACTCCCTAGCGGATTTTTGTTTAAAGATTTTCATCAACATTCTTTATCGAAGGGGAAAATTTTTGTTTTTCAAAATTATCGATTAAGAAATGTTAGTTCTTTCTAAAAAGGTTTTTCACATCCTTATCACACAAGAACATTGGTCTTGACAGTAGCGCTTTCATCTACGTACGTGCAATTTTACCTCTATGATAAAAGTTTTGTACGCAAGGGGCAAACCATTAGCACAACCCGCTTAGGCCCGATGAGGAATTATGCCTATTTTGTTCAGCAATCAAACAGAAGAGCCAAAACGGGACCGAATTGTCATCTAAAATCCGAAATTCAAAAATTCACATTCCCGGGAAGCTTCGATTTAGCATTTCCTACCGAAAAATCAAAAAGTCAAAGTTTGGCCAAACATAGGTAATTAGCCCGCTAGCTAATTACCTATCTACAGTTAAAAAATTCAAATTTTATCGAGATCTGGCAAAATTTTACGGGATTTAAAGTAAAATCTTGTCGGATAGGTAACTAGCCCGCTAGCTAATTATCTACCTTCTATAAATGAGGGCTCCCCCCCCCCCCCCCCCTCTCATTTCAACAAAGACAAAAAACGAGAAAATCCCAAAATCCCAAATTCGTGTCCTTTTGTTCCAGGAGTCTCAAAAGCCCCGAAATCCTATTAAAATGCTCCCAAATCTGAGCTTTATCGATGCATCCGGTATAAGTTCAGTCTCCTATCTTTTTAGAGCAAGATCTCATAGTGATCTTCGGTCTAAAAATGACTCAATATCTCAAAAAGTCTTGTATTTTCTATAGGAATAATCTAAGCTTATAGCCATAACTTGGGTTAAAACTATTTTCCAACCAAATCACATTTTTCTCTCGATAACTTCAGTCCCGCACCGGCTCTCAAGTCATCCTGGACAGAGGAAAAGGTAAACCGAGGGTAATTGGCTCCAAGCCCTACTTTAAAACTCATTCAAGCTCATTTTATTATTATTTATTATTGCACATTGCATTTCTTTTCTCTGGTTAAGTGAGCCACTGGGGCCACATAAACTATAATATGTATAAGTAAGCTCATAGGTACGTATAGACATCCAGAATCTGAGGAAACTCTATCCGAGTTTCCGTGCTAGAACCCAAATGCTACTATTACTCTATAGAAATTTCGGTAGCAAATATTTATTTATTTGTGCCACTATAATGCATGTTTTATTTCTTGAATTTAATTCCTAAATAAAGCCTTTGTAATTTAGAAATTACCACACATTCCAAAATTCTAAAATTAATCTAAACAATTTGAATAATGTGAGTACCTATTATGTCCGAACTCAGAATCTCATTTTCTTTTTGATATAAAAATCTTATTTCGGGTCAGTATACCACAATTTCTGGTGGAGCTGAACCGGGTGGTGACTCTATTTTATTTTTAAATAAAGTAAAAATGCTTTATTTTAAAAATATCTTTTCTAAATAAAATGTGTAAATATATTTTTTTAAATAATCACATTTTTGGCTTATAAAAAGCCATATTTTTTACATTCAATAAGTTTACGTGAAAAATAATAAAAATAACTTTTCTCTTTAATAAAATCCGGCATTTTATTACAAAAGAAGCACACGCATTAAGCGAATTGGGTTTTCTCAATCCAAACCAAATGACACGGTTTCCTAAAACTACACCGAATCATGCCCTGCTCACCGCACCCCGCGTGCATTCCCTAATGAAACCCTTCATCTGCTCATAACTATTAACACAGTCGATTTTTCTATTGATGTGTAAAGAGAAGAATACTAGCAGGTTGTAGAGATAACTATTGAGGAAGCTTAAGGAGGAGAGGAGAGAAAACAAGAGAAGAATCTCCAAAAGGATGAAGGTTGCGGCGGATGACGAAGAAGGAGACCTGGAGGATAAGGAACAGAAGGATATTGAAGGAGAAGTTGAGTAGGGAGCTTAGCTAGATGAGAAAGCTATAGCTCAGTCCAGTGAGCAAGATGTTGAAGGTTATAAGAAAGTGGCTGCGAAGGATCTAGAAGAGTCATTCTTTTTCCCCACTTCTTCAACCCAAACACCTCTTTCACCTAAACCCATTTCCATTCAACCACTACTCATTCCTGACCAAACACATTCACAATCTACCTCTCACTCTGACCAACCAAGCACCTCCACCTATGACCAAATAACCATCCTTGAAATCATCCCCATGCTATAGCTAGTTGGATCTCCTATTCGCACACCTCTTCTATTGGAAGCGCCACCTTACAAGGGTCTAACCATAAAAGAGATCCATATCGAGAAACAGCAACCATCACCACAACAACCTCAACCCTAATTCAACCCCCATGTGAGTTACTCATAGAGATAAGGAGGCTAGGAAGGGAGAAGTTTCCAACGCTTAGGATAGAGAAAGAGATTGACTCAGCAATTTCCAAGTCTCTCCTGTCTAAGTAGGTGTTGAGGGGACTTGCAAGGGCTAATGAGCCATTGCAAGGGTTTATAAATGTTGTAGAGGAAGTGAAGGAGCATACGAAGTATATACTTACTGCATTTTTGCTAACCAAAGATATTGTATCATATGTGATGCCAATCTTGAATGTTGTAGGTAGGAAGGCTGATTACTTGAAGATGGAAGTCTTTGAGCTAAAAGATCAGATGATAAAGATCTATGAGAAGCAGAATAAATTTTTCAATGATGAAAGAGAATTCAAAAACTCGATGATTGACAAGTTTAATACAGTTCCTCTAGGCTTACAGGCTATCCTTGATGGATACAACATTTTGAGCAAGGAGAATGAAGGTAACTCAGATAAGCTGGAGTTGCTGGTAAAAGCTGTAGATGATCTGATCTATGCTATTTATCAAAATCAAGGCAACTCTAAAGAGCTCAGTCAGCTGATGGATGAGGTGTCAGAGGGAGTTAAGGTCTCTGAAGATGGAATTTTAAAGGCATTAAAGAGAATGAATATTTCTGATGCGTTGGAGAGTGACATTATGATGTTAGACGCTAAGCAAGAGCCTTCTTTGTACAATAAGCTTGGTCACATTCATGATCAAATCAACTCTTCTCACGCTAATCTTCTCAATGATGGAAAGGCACTTGATCTGATTTATAAGCAAGTGTCATCCAACATGCGGAATTCCAATATGCTTGAGAAGCTTTAAGAGAGAACAACTAGTTGAGTGCGCTATCGAGCTTAACTTAGATCTCAAGAGATGGACTAGGTACTCAGTTTAAAGTCAACCATTCTTAGTCCACGGCAATTGTGGCCTTGTTTTCTTTTCTTAGGAATCAGGACTTTCTATCTGATGAGATTTATTAGAATTTGGTCGAGAATTTTGAAGCTCGAATCTTTGGTCATTTGACCACTTTTGAGAAGACTCTAGAATCATTTGATCTTTAAAACTAAGCCATTTTAGAGTCAATGGAATACGAGAAGAGAGAGAAGTAGGAGAAAGATCGTGCAGTCGGATGGCTGAGGCAAGTTTTGAGATTTTTAGAGAGCTGGAACAGATTGAAAGAGATTTCAATAAGCTAAGAAGGAAGAAGGGCAAGGATCCAGTCATTGCTAAACCAAGGAAGTCTGGATGGGATGAGAAAGAATTTCAAAGAAAGGCCTCATCTCTACAAGGACCTATTTTGCCTCATAAGTTTTGATTAGAATAGAACTTATGTAATTCTTAATGCTGATTTGTAAACTTAGTATAGGTTAACTATCTGTTGATCTGTACTTAAGTTATTCATATATGAAAAAATTACAAGTTTTGTTCTAAGTTAAGATCTTCTTAACTTCTTATATTGTCTGCAATATATGTTTATCGCTGACCTTGTAGAAATATATGAGAAGATATGATGAATGTTGATTTAAAGAGAAGTCAACCATTATGGGGGAGCAAGCATCTATCTTGAGGTAACTCTAATCTAAATATCTTATTGGTTTAATTTATCGATCACTTAATTGCCATTGATCAAAATGGGGGAGATTGTTGAACCCAGAACAAGGTTGGACTGACTCGGTAATGCTTAAAGTTATTATCATAACAATTAAGCTTAGTTTAAGTTAATTAAATAGATAATTATGTTAAATCAGTTAGACTATGGTCCATGGCTGAGTATTTTAATTCAAGGGTAGAATTAAAGATCTTCGCTGACTTAGTTCTATGATTTAACTCTGAGTTATCTTTGAGTTAAACTGTGTTCTTAGTCTGCTGACTAAGTATTATTCACTCAGTATAAGATATTTAGATTTTGTTTCAGTTGTGCTAATAAGTATATATCTTTGCTGAGTTATCTTGATTAGTCAACTGCATTGAACTTTTGATTTAAAAAAAATGGAATCTTACTTTTTGGTCTAACACTTCTATAGACATTAATGAAAGATGTCATACAAAAGACAAAAGAATGAATGACGCAATAAATACAAAAAGCACAACTGTGAGCGGACGACGATTCGCGCGGCTGTGGCCCGGGTTCGGTTTCGATCGGGTCGGCCGGTTTTGGCGTGTCGGGGAGATGAGTGTGATGTGGTTAAAAAAAATAATGATTTTGCACATTTTAATACTTAAAAGATACGAGATCGAAATCCCGTACTTAGAATAGAGTCGCCGCCCGGTTTAGCTTAACCGGGAAATTTTCGGTACGGTTTTCCCACCGTGTGGTTGGACCATACCTTAAGTAGAGATTCCGAGTTTGGATGATGTTATCTACTTTTCATTAGGCCAAGTTAGGATACTTCATTCTTTCTAAATCTGTTTAATCCGCCCTATTTTTTTGTATTTTTAGTTATTTTGTTATTTTCACATTTGTCAAGCAATTGAAGCGATGAATAAAATATTTACAATTGTAAAAGAGAAGTAAGTGCGGAAAGTAAAATTATTACAAGGTTTTCAAGTCTTGTGCATTTTTTACACAACAAATGAAATACCCGAATGTCCGGTATACATCTACCTGCAGAGGTTGGTTGACACGAATATGGCATATTTGATTTATAATATCATAAAGCCCGATTGGATGGCTAAAATGAGGTTTGAATGGCGTTTGCGGGGAAATTCCATTTTTATCCAAATTTCAAATTCGATCGTTGCTTTAATCGGATTACAGGTGAATATACCACTCATCGTAAGGCAGGTCTATTTTTAGGAGGTTTCAAACCTCCATCGTTACACTATTGGTCCTAGCTTTTAGAAAATATATTAGTTTGGAAACAAACGAAAACAATACTGCTGTCTAGAAAGCCATACCGCCATTGGGCATCTGATGCCGTCGAAGACATAGTTTATGTCACTGGCGGCATGGATGATGCCGCCGCCGACATAGATTGTGTCACGGGCGACATCAGCATGCAGACAGGCACAGGGCTTTCTGAGTATCGTAAAGAAAGGGTCCCACAAGAAAGCGAGGTCTCTGGGGAATACGACGGTAACGGCGGTATCAACAATGTCTCTCGCGACATGGGTGATATAGCCGGCAACATCACATGTCTCTAACGACTTCAATGTCTTGCAGCAGCAGCGGTTTGCAGTCAAAGTGACCGAAAACTCAAAAATGAACACAAATCAACGAAAATTAGTGCAAACCAATAATAATAATGCCAAAGAGCTTATGAGACTCAGTATTTTCACCTCAGGGTAGTGAATCCGACTCTTCGTGAACTGAACAATAACACCTCCAAGGAGCTTGCAACGATAATTTGATTGTTAATTTAAAGGTTTTAGGTCTCTAAATTCTATCACGTTGATTTAACCCAAAGACCCACTGATTTAAGCTCACAATCAGAGAGTTTGAAGAAGAAAAATCGGGAAAAATAGATTAGAATCCTTTTTCCTGCTTTTTCTAGTTCTTATCTCACTAAAATCTATTCTCTCAATTTCAGCCTCTTAATTGCCCAATTTTAGCTCCTTCCCTCTATAATTTCAGTCCCCCCCCTTCTTTTTGTAGTTTTAGGTGCCTTTTATAGGCAAATTGGGGTGTTTTTCGAGACCTTTTTGACTTATTCCGCCGAAAGTGGCCGAAAGGCTGTCTGTGGAGGGACCCATTTTAGGCCATGCCGCCGGCGACATTTTGATATCGCCGTCGATAAGGCTGATGCCGCCGGCGGTATGGATGATGTCGGTGGCGACATCATTCTCCAGCATACCGACAACCAACGAGTCAAAAAGCTTAAAAAGTCAGGAAAAGTGGTTTAATAATGGGTGGAAAGGTATCTTTTTAAATTTTAATAATATTTTAATGGGTATTATTTAATTTGGGTGTAAATCATCGGTTCAAGCTCCTACCGAATGCGTTATCGGCCATGCCGAACTGGATTCTACCAATTATAAAATTCAGGAATATTATTTTGGTAATAAAAATTCTAAAGAGAACTTACGCTTTGTCGATTGTTTGCCCCTTGGTCGGACTTATGCTTTGTCGTTTGTTTGTCCTGTGGTCGGACACACGCTTTGTCATTTGTTTATCCCTTGGTCGGACTTACGCTTTGTCGTTTATTTATCCCTTGGTCGAACTCACGCTTTATTGATCGTTCGTCCCTTGGTCGGACTTACGCTTTGTAGATTGGTCGTCCCTTGGTCGGACTCACGCTCCGTCGACTGTTTATCCCTTAGTTGGACTTACGCTTTATCAACTATTTGTCCCTTAGTCGGACTTATGCTTTGTTGATTGCTCATCCCTTGGTCGGACTTACGCTTTGTCGACTTGTTGCCCCTTGGTCAGACTTACACTTTATCGACTATTCGTCCCTTGGTCGGACTTACGCTTTATCGACTATTTATCCCTTAGTCAGACTTACACTTTGTCGACTGTTTGTCCCTTGGTCGGACTTATGCTTTGTCAACTATTCGTCCCTTGGTCGGACTTGCGCTTTATAGATTGGTCATTCCTTAGTCGGACTCACGCTCCATCGACTGTTGGTCCCATGGTTAGACTTACGCTTTATCGACTGTTTATCCCTTGGTAGGACTTATGCTTTATTGATTGTTCGTCCCTTGGTTAGACTTACGCTTTATCGACTAGTTGCCCCTTGGTCGGACTTACGCTTTGTCGACTGTTCATCCCTTGGTCGGACTTACGCTTTGTCGACTGTTTGTCCCTTGGTCGGACTATTCTTTATCGACTGTTTGTCCCTTGGTCAGACTTACGCTTTGTCAACTGTTCGTCCCTTGGTCGGACTTACGCTTTATCGACTGTTTATCCCTTGGTTGGACTTACGCTTTGTCAATTATTTGTCCCTTAGTTGGACTTATGCTTTGTGGAGAATTTATCCCTTGGTCGGACTTATGCTTTATGGAGAATTTGTCCTTTGGTCGGACTTTTGCTTTAAAGAGATCGCCCTTCGGTTGGGCTCACTTGGAAGAGATCGCCCTTCGGGTGGGCTCTTTTAAAGAGATCGCCCTTCAGTTGGGCTTGGTTTTGTACAGTGATTGTCCTTTGGTCAGACTTTCATTTTGACGAGGTCGCACTTTAGTCAGGCTCGTTTTGAAGAGATTGCCCTTCGATTGGGCCCGTTTTAAAGAGGTCGCCCTTCTGGTGGGCTTTTGTATTCTGATATAGTGATTATCCTTTGGTCGGACACTCACTTTGAAGAGATCGCCCTTCGGTTGGGCTTACTTTGAATGAGGAGATCGCCTTTCCGATGGGCTCACTTTGAAGAGATTACCCTTCGGTTGGGCTTAAGTTTTATACAGTGATTGTCCTTTGGTCGGACTTTCGCTTTAAAGAGATCGCCCTTCGGTTAGGCTCACTTTGAATGAGGAGATCGCCCTTCGGATGGGCCCACTTTGAAGAGATCGCCCTTCGGTTGGGCTTAAGTTTTATGCAGTGATTGTCCTTTGGTCGGACTTTTACTTTGAAGAGATCGCCCTTTAGTTGGGCTTGAATGAGGAGATCGCCCTTCGGATGGGCCTACTTTGAAGAGATCGCCCTTCGGTTGGGCTTAAGTTTTATGCAGTGATTGTCCTTTGGTTGGACTTTCACTTTAAAGAGATCGCCCTTCGGTTGGGCTCACTTTGAATGAGGAGATCGCCCTTCGGATGGGCCCACTTTGAAGAGATTGCCCTTCGGTTGGGCTTAAGTTTTATGCAGTGATTGTCCTTTGGTCGGACTTTTACTTTGAAGAGATCGCCCTTTGGTTGGGCTTGAATGAGGAGATCGCCCTTCAGATGGGCTCACTTTGAAGAGATTGCCCTTCGGTTGGGCTTAAGTTTTATACAGTGATTGTCCTTTGGTCGGACTTTCACTTTGAAGAGATCGCCCTTCGGTTGGGCTCACTTTGAATGAGGAGATCGCCCTTCGGATGGGCCCACTTTGAAGAGATTGCCCTTCAGTTGGGCTTAAGTTTTATACAGTGATTGTCCTTTGGTCGGACTTTCACTTTAAAGAGATTGCCCTTCGGTTGGGCTCACTTTGAATGAGGAGATCGCCCTTCGGATGGGCTCACTTTGTGAGGAGATTGCCCTTTGATCGCGCTTGCATTTTGTACAGTAATTGTCCTTGGGTCGGACTTTTACTTTGATAATGATGAGATCGCCCTTCGGTCGGGCTTGTTTTGAAGAGATCGCCCTTCGATTGGGCTTTTGTTTGGTATAGTGATTGTCCTTTGGTTGGACTTTCACTTTGAAGAGATCGCCCTTCGGTTGGGCTTGTAAAAATCTGATTTGGAGGGGCAATGTCGCCGGTGGCATGACTGATATCGCCGGCGGCATGGGTTAATATCGCTGGCGGGATGGATGCCACGTGGCAGTTTTGACTGGTCAGATAATTTCAAAATTTGAACTAAATGAGGCGATGTCGCCGGCGATATGACTGATATCGCCGGCGATATGGGTTGATATCACCGACGGCATGGATGCCACATGGCAGCTTTAACTGGTCAGATAATTTCAAAATTTGGACTAAAAAAGCCGATATCGCCGGCGACATGAGTTATATCGCCGGCGGCGTGGGTTGATATCACCGGCATCATGGGTTGATATCGCCGGCGGCATGGGTGCCACGTGGCAGCTTTGACTGGTCAAATAATTTCAAAATTTGAACTAAAAAAGCCGATGTCGCTGGCGGCATGAGTGATGTTGTGGGCGATATGGATTGATGCCGCCTACAGTATGAATGGATAGTTTTAGATAAATTAAAACTCCTCGAATTCCGCACGACAGTTTAAAAAGGGATGGAACTTCCCTTCTCCCTCACTATTCAGAAACCGCATCCCCTCTCTTCTCCTCTAAAGCTTTTTGATTTCTTCCTCTGTTTTTGAAATCATGAAGAGAATCAGCAAGGCTTTCAGGGGTAAATCCAAGGCTAGGGAGAGCCTGCCCGATTCTTCCATTGAGGGATTGAAAATCCTTTCCGTTCCTACTACATATGGCCTGAAGGAGACAGCCAAAATGTATGGCTATGGCATTAGCTCTCCTATCACCAATCTGACTCTGGAGAAGGAGAAACACCTCTGTTATGTACAGGTAATCTCACAAAAACCCGAATTACTTCTTTTTGAATTCAATTTGATTTTGCTTTAGATTTGAAAACATGTCATGATAGGGGTTTAAAATGTGGAATAGATCAGTCACATTGCATGCTTTAGGATCGATTTCTACCTTTTTGGGCTTGTTGTTCGATTGATTATGATTTTTGTGATTTTTGGCACGATGGGTGCGATTTAGGGAGAAAACTGGTTCTGCTCGTAAATAGTGATATCGCTGGCGGCATGAGTGATGCCGCTGGCGACATCAGTGTTATTGCTGGCGGCATCAGTCCTTGTAAAAGGCTTTGTGGGAGTCTGATGTCACTTTTGTTTAAGGTGATGTCACCGGCGACATGAACCATGCCGCTGGCGGTATGGGTTTATGCCGCCGGTGATATCACTTTCAACAGAGGCGATATCAGTAGCTTTTCTAATAAAAATAAGCAGAACTGATCCGTTTTATTTTCAACCTTACAGCCATATGAACTAACTTACACAGGGGGGATGGGCACCATCGGTGGATGGTGGCACCATATCTCAGAGAACGATCCTGAGCTCGCGCTTGTAATTAACGAGACAGGGTTTAGGGATTTGGCGTGGATCATGCCTATATTGATGCCTAAGCTTCCTCATTCTACAGTAACGGCCCTGACTGAAAGGTGGTCCGAGACTACCCATATCTTTCATTTCTCCTTTGAGGAAGCTACAATTACCCATTCTGATGTGGTAGCCATGACTGGCCTCCCTTGGACGGATAAGGTCATACATTTTAATGCCTACATGGACAAGTACCATGTTGAGAGGCCCGTGGTGAGGCGGGTAGGAGTTGTTAGGTCTGAAGCCTATTTCTGGGCGGCTGTCCTATGGTGAGTTGTACCGTCATTGGACCCGGGTGAATGTGGTGCCTGAGGAGGAGAGGGAGGCTTGCGTCCGTTCCTTTGTGATCTCACTACTCACTGTGCTGTTCTTCCTAATCTCGGGGAGTAAGATCAACTACGTGCTTATAACCGCAGTGGAAGATGTGCCGGGAATCAGGAGGAAGAATTGGTCGAGGGCCATCTTGGCCCAGTTGTACCACGGCCTGGATGTGGGAGCCCGGAAGAAGGAGAAAGCCCTTTGCCTTTGCCACTTGCTACTCCGGGTATAGCTTTTCGGAAATATTTCCCTTGATAACGTGCGTTCTTGCATGACGTCCTTTGAATTGATCGGTTGCCATTTGTGCAGGCCTGGGCCTTTGAGCATCAGATCCTCCCGCCGGTGGAGTTTAAGAAGGTTGTGCCGCCGGGCTCTCACTTCCTTGATCGCTGGTGTGGGGGCATTGGTGGAAAGTCCAAGTACCCTACGCAGTATAGGGAGGTCCTAAGGAGCGTGCGGTTGAGCTCGGTATGCAATTTTTTTTATGGACTTATGTTGGTTGTTTTGACGTAGCTCGTCTTGGACCCGTTCGATGGGGTGGAGAACTTAGCTGAGGTTGCAAGGGTCCGGAGGGAGGTGGATGACCGCCAGTTTGTGATCAAGTGCCCCATGTCCCAGTAGTGGTATCTGGGCGAGCGCATTCGGGGCTGGAGGTCCCTTCCGGTTGCTGCTAGACCGGCGCCAGCTGATCCTCCTAGGGGCTTATAGTGGCCTCATTTGGTGATCTCTACGGAGGCCGATAAAGCTGATTATATTGAAGGGAATGGCAGAGTGATCCCTAGCATTCCTGGCCTCTATGAGCAGCTTCTTCAGCGCCTACTCCCCATGTGTCCTCGCATTCATGGAAACGATACAATTGAGTATCATAACGAGCAACGGTTGGAGGACGAGAAGAGGCGCCTCAAAGTTGTTGTGGAAGTTGATGAGGAGGATGATGATGAGGATGAAGCACTTGAAGGGGACGTTGCGGTCGACCCTGAGGGGGAGGATGAGGTGGGTGCGGACGTAGCTGGTGGGAGCGTGCCGATGTCCTAAGGGGAGCAACGTTCTTTCGAGGTATGATTGTGTTTGTGTGTATGATTTTGAAATTGTTTAGGGATGTTGTTGACATGTGGCTTTCATGTTTTGCAGGAACCTGTGAGAAAGAGGAGCCAGGATAACCAAAGTAGGACCCGACATTATGGCGTGCCAAAGGGCATAAACTTCGTGGAGGGGAGATTGGTCAATCCATTGGAAACCACCTTCCTGTTGATGAACTCCTGAGGAGACTTCTCTAATAGGAATATTGGCTTGAGCCGGCAAGCCCCGATTTTCATGCCCGAAGATACTACCTACGTAAGGCCTAATAATTATTTTCTTTTTCAAGCCCTGGATGTAGTTGTCTGAGGATTTGCCTTTTGGATTTTCCAGGTGGTGCGGAGTCACGTGGAGCAACTTGCGGAGAATAATTTTGTTCTCCGGGATACCCTTATTGGGCAGTCGCTCCTCGTTCAGGTATTTTATGCATATGTTAAGATAGGATATATGTATGGATTTTATGCACGACATGCAATGCTGATATTTTCTCCGGTTTACAGGATTTCTTGGCCCTTTCTTTATCTGATGCTGATGTAGCCCGGCGGCGGTATGAGGAGGAGACTACGGTCTTACATCGTCACGTGAGTGATCTCGAGGGTCAGCTAGCAGCCACCACTCAGGAACAGAGAAGTAAGCAAAACTTGGACCGCGCGCACCCTGGAGGCACTAGTCGTATGGGGATTAAGATGTCCGCTGGCTGACGTGCGTTTACTATAGCTGAGGAGTCCAGTAGTGTCCCTATGACAGAGGAAAAGGAGGAAGACGAGGATGACGTTGACGACTAGTTTGCAGGTCCCGATGACATTTCATCTCGCCCAGCCGGTAGTGGCGGGCATGCTTAGTTTTATTTTTCATTTTCATTTTACCTTTGAGTTCTTGGTTTGTACCCCCGATACATTGGGGTTTGAATAATTTGATTTTGTTGTGGGCTAGATGTTTTGGTACAATTTGAGCAACTTGCGCCTCCGGGCTTTTATTTGAATGCGAAAATGAATTGCTGTTTGATAAGGCATTAGAAATATAGCATAGGATTGTTTACAGGTTTTGTATAGGTCTGAAATGGAAGAAATGATTCTAATGCCGCCCAAAAAATTAACTCCATGCCGCTGGCGGCATCACCCATATCGCCTAATTGATCCTATATCACCGGCGGCATCAATTACATCGCCGGCGATATCACTATATCGCCGGCGGTATCACTTACATCGCCGGCGGTTTTAATCTTCCAGCAACCTGATTTCGACCATTCCATCCGTTTCTATAATGGCAACCCATAATCAAAAGCTACGGGGTTTTCTATAGAGCCTGAGGAACACAGATTTTAGGCTCTAACTTAACACTGTTGTTTGCATAGACTGTCCTTTTGGGTTTTTGCCATAACAGACTTATTCCGACCTTTGAGCACGTAGCGTCTTCGATTAAGCTTACTTGTGATGTTTCCATCCTTCGATCGCCAGCCATTCATACAATCACAAACACATATGTTTTAGCATGAAAGACACTTTTATCGAGTGAATCTAAATTGAGTACAAGATGTTGGCAATCATTTCCATTAATGGAACCCCTGGTGTTAACCAGCCTTTACAGGTTTTCGAGTTAACATCTCACCATTTTTTCTCTCGTGCCCTAATTTTTGTCTGAACCGCCCTTTTAGGTTTTTAGTTCAACAGGTGTTATTGACTTATCCCCTAATTTTTATACAGCTAGTTTGCAGGATACCGACCGTCGGGTGTAACCCTAATTTTTACCCAGTCAGTAGAAGACCAACAGGCGGGCGATTATTGTATATTTTTTTTTAGTGTGTCACTTTTTATAATTTATTTCTTTTGTTTAGACATGATAATGCTTAAGCCTGTTCTGGTCTACTAGATCGATGGACTCACCCTTGACTATGCTTATGACTTCGGAACCATCCTTAGCTATATGACAGCCTTCTCAATCTAGTCTCGACTTTTCACTGGTATTGGAGGTCTTCGGATGCTTCAGCGCCAGGCCTGACTCTCGATAAGGGCGTTGAGTATCTAATTCACTGTTATTTGCCTGGTTGTGCCTTTACAGATATTCTTGGTGTCCACTCGATTTTTTCCTGGATCATCCAATTCATTCTATCTTGTTTTGATTTTGGTTAACCTTATTGCAAGCTGTTTAGGTTGCAGGAGTTTTCAGCGCTTACCCAGAGCTTCATCGATTGGTTTGATTGTCATCCTGATCGCTATTTTGATTGCTCCTTCAGTCTGTGGTCCGCAGAGCCCTTCTTGTTTAATCCTGAATTTGCATTCTGTATTAGTGGTGATGGGTTTTGAACAAGTGATGTTCAGTTTGAGGACCTCTTGTTTGGTGCTTTTGAAGTGGTTGTTTGCTTTGTTGGTTTATTTGGCAAGCCGATTGGATATTGGTTGCGCGATCGTCTTCATGGCTTGTGGGATGAAGGTGCTTGCCTTTAGACTTGGTGTTCTTGGAAGTGGTTGCCCCCTGACCTTTATTAGTTGAAGGGTTTGATGGGGTTGATTTGTACCGGGTTAAGATGTGTTTCTCTTTAAATTTGGTCATGTTCTTGGTGGTGACATTGGTCTGAGATTTGGCTACAATGTTATTTGATGGAGGTCGAGTTCCGTTGGGTGTAAGCCTTGATTCTCTATTTCAGGGGACCGTTTGATACTTCTTCGGTGGCTTGGAGGTGTACCATTGCAGGGTTGTTGAGTTAATTCTAAAAGAGACCCATGGCATTTCAATAATCTGATTATTGAGCTGAGCAAAAGCATTATCATGGTCTTTAAGCACTTTATTATCTCACATGTGTTTGACAGGGTTTAAATTATTAGATTTGATTACCACATAATGTACTCAATTTAATTTCATTCAATAAAAAATATCTTAAATACTGAAAGCATCGTACGTGTGCTCATATGAAGACGCTGATCAAAGGATACAGACATGACATAGGTAAGAAAAATGGAAGTTGCTCATGGAGCTAAAATGTCTGAACTCTAAGGATTGCAAATCGAGATTCTTCGTCCTCACCGTCAGAGCGTGATTTTCCCCCACCATTTGAGTAGATGGCCTTGATGAGATCTCGAGGAGCATTCCGTTGTTTGGAAAAGCCAGGATTAATCGTCCGTGTCTGGTTGCCAGACTCTGGCAAGGGGCAGGATACCCTTTCAGGGTCGGTAATCTTCTTATCATCCACCAGATGTTGAATGGTACGGACCAAAGCTTTACAATGATTGGTGTTGTGACCCGATAACATATGATATCTGCAAAAGCCTTTTCCTTCTTCTCTCCTGGGGGGATTGAATTCTTGAAGAGGTTTAAGAATGCCAGCTTCTTTTAATCCGGTGAAGATTATAATAAGTGGCAGTTTCCACAGATTTATTCTATGCTTAAGACCGTCATTTGGCTGAATAATGGCAGCTGGTGCCGATTTCTGATAGGTCTCTTAGTCCACCATGATTTGAGGTGGGGTGTGGGTGATTCAGTGTTTTGAAAGAACTGGTCTTTCTCTGATTGGACCCTTCCCTCTTTCTGATAGCAGCCTACTGTCATCAATTGACGTGAGAAGTCTTCAACTTTGTGTTGCATGACTTTGTCGTATTGAGGAAGCATCGGGGCAGCGGGGATCTTAAATTATGATGGGGTGACCAAAGTTGGTGGTAAGGTGTTAAAGAATGGTGGAAGAATTGGACTCTGGGCTCCTTCTCTTTGTCCAGGGTAAGTGGTTGGCGGTGATTGCTAGAGAGTATTACCATCGGGTGTCATGCCCGGAGATCGCATGACCTGGTCAAAGCCCTGACTTCCTAGGGCCTTTTTGACGGACACACACACTAACTCCTGAATGATGTTTCGGAACTAATCGGAGTTTAGAAACTGAATGATAGTAGCGGGGATCTCCGATCCAAGAGACGGCGGGTGAGCTGTTGCCCCTACGGTGGGGGAAAGGCTAGCCTATCCTCTGGATGAGGTATGGTTGTCATTGTAAGGAAGAGATATGGCTGGTTGTGAAGGTCTCGGTTCAAGAGGAAGACTATTTAGGATCATGAGCCGTGGGTCAGACCATGAATGGGTTGTAAATGGTATGGATGGTATGTATGTATGCCTCTTCTTTTCTTGTTTTTGTTGTTTTTTTGTTTTTGTTTTTTTTTTATTATTTTTTTTAGAACCGATGCGTGATATGTATGGCTGCACGTAGACGTGGTTAGAGATAATGTGTTGGCTTATCCCTTCAACATACATGGGACGTTTGTATCTCACGTCTTACATAGCGATATGTGGGGACGCAATAGAGGCACAAGAGAAGTCCTACGTATGTTGCTAAACCTCTTCCATGGGTGGAAGTGATAAGGGTAAGTTGATTTATTTTTAGCTCTTAAAGCCGATTCATAGGGGTGTATGATTATAAAGCACATAGCATGCGAATCAGCCCTGTTCCAACCTTATGACTCCCACATAACACCTCTTTGGTAGGATGGAGTTTGGCTGCTTCACCGGTAATGGCAAAAGAAGCGCGTCCCAATTATTTTATTTATTTTGGGTAATCCTTAAGGGGAATGATGTGCTAAGGCCTTTTTTTTTAACGCGGCTTTGGTATAGGGTCGTTGATGTAGAAGGTTCTCGTTTACCTTGATTCCACGTTACTCAACCACTACCCAAATGCGCGTGATTATAGGAGTTTACGTGTTGGTTAAAATGAGTGATCAACCCACTAGGCATCCTCAATTCCAACAGGGCATGAGTGATACTTTGTGAGCTTCTCGGGTGAAATAGGGTACCTAAAATTACCGAACTATCTACACGTGTAAGGACAAGTCATCATAAGAAAAGAATGAAGTTTTAATTTGGCCAATGATTTCAATACATCATCAAAATATTTTAAACTATGAAAGAAGATTCCAGTTTTAAAGAATTTCCCCAGAAGAGTCGCCACTGTGAGCGGACGACGATTCGCGCGGCTGCAGTGGGGGTTCGGTTTTGGTCAAGTCAGCCCGTTTTGGCGTGTCGGGGAGATGAGTGTGATGTGGTTGAAAAAAAATAATGATTTTGCATATTTTAATGCTTAAAAGATACGAGATCGAAATCCCGTACTTAGAATAGAGTCGCCACCCGTTCAGCTCAATCGGGAAATTTTCGGTACGATTTTCCCACCGGGTGGTTGGACCATACCTTAAGTAGAGATTCCGAGTTCGGATGATGTTATCTACTTTTCATTAGGCCAAGTTAGGATACTTCATTCTTTCTTAATCGGTTTAATCCGCCCTATTTATTTGTATTTTTAGTTATTTTGTTGTTTTCGCATTTGTCAAGCAATTGAAGCGATGAATAAAATATTTACAATTGTAAAAGAGAAGTAAGTGCAGAAAGTAAAATTATTACAAGGTTTTCAAGTCTTGTGCATTTTCTACATAACAAATGAAATACCCGAATGTCCGATATACATCTACCTGTAGAGGATGGTTGACACGAATATGGCATATTTTATTTACAATATCATAAAGCCCAATTGGATGGCTAAAATGAGGTTCGAATGGCGTTTACGGGGAAATTCCATTTTTATCCAAATTTCATATTCGATCGTTGCTTTAATCGGATTACAGGTGAATATACCACTCGTCGTGGGGCGGGTCTGTTTTTAGGAGGTTTCGAACCTCCATCGTTACACTATAGGTCCTAGCTTTTCGAAAATGAATTAGTTTGGAAACAAACGAAAACAATACTGGTGACTAGAAAGCCATGCCGCTATTGGGCATCTGATGCCACCGAAGACATAGTTTATGTCGCTGGTGGCATGGATAATGCCGCCAGCGATATAGATTATATCACGGGCGACATCAGCATGCAGACAGGCACAGGGCTTTCTGAGTACCGCAAAGAAAGGGTCCCGCAAGAAAGCAAGGTCTATGGGGAATGCGACGGTAACGGCAGTATCAACAATGTCTCTTGCGATATGGGTGATATAGCCGGCAACATCGCATGTCTCCGGCGACTTCAATTTCTTGCAGCAGCAGTGGTTTGCAGTCAAAGTGACCGAAAACTCAAAAATGAACACAAATCAACAAAAATTAGTGCAAACCAATAATAATAATGCCAAAGAGCTTATGAGACTCAGGGTTTTCACCTCGGGGTAGTGAATCCGACTCTTCGTGAACTGAACAATAACACCTCCGGGGAGCTTACAACGATAATTTGATTGTTAATTTAAAGGTTTTAGGTCTCTAAATTCTATCAAGTTGATTTAACCCAAAGACCCACTGATTTAAGCTCACAATCAGAGAGTTCGAAGAAGAAAAATCGGGAAAAATAGATTAGAATCCTTTTTCCTGCTTTTTCTAGTTCTTATCTCACTAAAATCTATTCTCTCGATTTCAGCCTCTCAATTGCCCAATTTTTAGCTCCTTCCCTCTATAATTTCAGTCCCCCCCCCCTTCTTTTTGCAGTTTTAGGTGCCTTTTATAGGCAAATTGGGGTGTTTTTTGAGACCTTTTTGACTTATTCCGCCGAAAGTGGCCGAAAGGCTGTCTGTGGAGGGACCCATACCGCCGGCGGCATGGATGATGTCGGTGGCGACATCATTCTCCAGTATACCGACAACCAACGGGTCAAAAAGCCTAAAAAGTCGGAAAAAGTGGTTTAATAGTGCGTGGAAAGGTATCTTTTTGAATTTTAATTATATTTTAATAGGTATTATTTAATTTAGGTGTAAATCATCGGTTCAAGCTCCTACCAAACGCATTATCGTCCACACCGAACTGGATTCTACCAATTATAAAATTCACAAGGAATATTATTTTGGTAATAAAAATTCTAAAGAGAACTTTTATTTTGAGGTATTAAAATCGGGTACACGTCATCATCGTCTCGTGAGAGGGACTGTAAAATCCCGTGCTCACAACAGCTGATGAAGATAAAGTTTTTTCGGAGAAAAGCTGCAAGAAGACAAAGTTGAATTGGATTGTTGCAATGTGTATCTCCTACAAATGCGTGACTCTGCAAGTTCGTCAGATTACTAGAAGGAATGGGAGATAAAACGTAGCAAGTCAGTGCAGATTCTCTCTAACAAATTTCTAGCATCAAAGAGATAAGAATTTAAATTTGAAGCTCTGATTCAATCTACTTCACAATGAATTGATTTATATCTCACAACGATGTGATTCTATCTCCTAACGGATTGATTGGAAGAAGCAATGGACGGATAACTAAGCTATCAAATTATAGAAGATGCCAAAGTAAGTTAAACGGCTATATTCTTGATTTCAACTATAAAAGTGCAAGAAGGAAAGCATTAGAACTTGGTGAATACACCTTAATTTCTGCTAAGCTAAATCCCTATTAAAATCATAGCACTTAAAGAAATTCAACAAAGAAAGCAACTACTTAGCGAGAATCTACTTTAGCATAAGAGAGAATAGATTAGATCATTTCCATTGTAAAATTTGATTATTGTAATTGGATCAACGTTTCTATCAGCTGAATCCAGCTCTTGTTTAACTCTATTGTGTTACTGATAGAAGAGGGTATTCTAGTTAGCGGGTGAGCAAGTACAGTGAGGAGGGTACTCCAGTGTAATTAGGAAATTCTACTTCTCCGTTTGGAGTAAAGGAGTTGGGATTAGTGGATTAAAGCCAAGACACTCTCTTAGGACTGGATGTAAGCACAGGTTATAGAATTAGTATAAAATCTTTGTGTTCTTTACTTTGGAGTTAAGTTTTTTTGTGTCTTTACTCAGCCAGCTGACCTAATCAGCGGAGAATCCCATTATCGTAAAAAACTTTAATGTATTAACTTAGTGAGTCACTCACCCCCCTCTGACTCGTTGAGTTATACATATAGGGACCAACACCACTATTGGGTGAAATCATTGGGGAAAGGCTAATTGACAATGTCATGCCTCGTTAGACGAATAAGATAGGGAATAAGTGAATAGGAAATACCAATTTTTTAAATATACAATTTTTCATCTAAATGGGGTGTTATGTCCATCTTATACTCTTCATCTTTGGGTCAAATATGGGTGCTAAGCCTAATTCCCAAAATATTCACTTTACATTGGATAAGGATACTACGCTCAATTCTTTTAACCTTCAATTAATGTTAGATGAGTGTTATGCCCAAGTTTTTTAACCTTCAAGCATTGTTGGAAGGGTGTTTTTCCCAATTGTTTTAATCTTCAATGCTTGTTGGAATGATGTTATGAAAATTATTAGAATTTTTGTTCGATGAGTGTTGTGTTGGGAACTGACAGTCACTTTGAACATGCATAACATGCATGGTAGAAATTTAAAATTTTGTCCCTTATCCCTAGGAGCTCCTACTAGTTGCATATAATTAATTAAAGCCTTAACTAAATAAATTCTCTACCTAGGTTATCATGCATAGGCTAGGCATACCATAATTCTAAGTTAATTCCTAGCATAAATATTTTACACATAGCATGTTGTAACTCTTAGCTATAACCTAAGCATAAAATAAACTAAGAATGCAAATATTAACCTAAGCATAATTATTAAGTCTAAAAACGCTTAAAGAAAAATACCTAATAATTAAAAGAGAAACTTACCAGTTGAAGCATGCTTTAGCAGAACCTTCTTACATAAGCCTCCAAGTGTAGGATAACCTCTATATGTATCCACACGAACCCCACCAACCGAAACTTACCACGAGGAAGAACCGCAGAGTTTTGAGTAGCTTCTAGACCACTCCAAAACCTACCCAAAAATATTAACGAAAGGGACTCCTTAAATAATTAGGAATCCCAAATTTGTTCTTCTAAGTTGACTTGGGAAAACACGTTAGAAGCTCAAGTTAGAGCTCAAAGGAAGAACTGGTGCATTTGAAAAAGGGGAAGGAAGGCCTCCTTTATAGGAGGAGGGGAGCAAAAGAGCTCCCCACTTTTTAATGTGGGATAGAGTGAAAACCTATCCCACACGCGGGTCAACCTGCAGGTCCTATAGGATCCGGATGTTGGCCTGCTCATAGAGCGTGCAATGCATACTATGTGTACCGTGCAAGGCAAGCCCTTGCGGGCTTGCCTTGATTGTAAGCTAGGCCTCGCAACCCATATCGCGAGCCCAGCTCACGGCGTGCCATTAGGCTATGCATGTGTAACCCATTTTTATAGGCTGTCGCGAGCACTGCCCAGCAGTGCTCACACACCCAAGCCTGTACAAAATATATTTTTTACACTCGATCCAATTTAACTCGTCAAGGAAAAATTTCCCTCTAATCCTTTTTAAATAAGTATTTTATTTATAACCCTACCACCCAAAATAAAATCTCTGGTCTAATCAGGTTATGGTCTAACCATGCTTCATTTAATATTCTCGTAATATACTAGGTCTATTAATTCTTTAATCAGTACGATGAAAGTTTTATATGTATGACCTTATAGGATCCTGAAGTATTGAGTTGTTAAGGCTTAACCAATACTTGTTCTATAGGAACAATTGGCTTGAGGTTCTAGACTGTAATGAGTACTCGATTGCCTCAAAAGACTGTAGTACGACTCTAGCAATGGTCCACCATCCGTTATTACTCAAAATATCATTTGTGCTTATGACTTAATCCTAGTAAAAGCAATAGTTGCTCAATTTGATGAACTCCTTACATTCTTTAATATTAGTACATCTGGTTTATTAGGGTCAGTTAAAGTGTAAACCCACTAATAGCAAGGTTGCTCCAAGCTATCCCAGTTATTTACTTGTTACCAAAGTATATTGCCTTTTACTATAATGTGTTTGACTAGAAACTGTTTCTATCGTACATACTTTGATTAGAGGTTTACAGCAATCATCACTTTAACAAGTAGCTAGGTACAACTCCTAAATATATCCAGAGCAATAGATTCTTTCCGACTATATATCTTACCAACGTGTTGTCATTACTATACTCGTAATCACCCGTGGCACCCTAAATTAATGAGTGAATAGGTATGACCCTAAGTATAGTGATAGTACCACACAAGGTAACTAGTATCTCAAGTATGAGGATATTCGCAAAGCTACTGCATAAAGATAAACACTAACACTTTGATATATATACTAAGTGTTTGTCATATTACGGTCTTTAATACATCTACTAGATATATCCATGTATCAATATTAAGGCACCACCTTTAGGTATAGGAGATTAACTGCTTAGACCCATTCCAAGAAAGTTGATCACATGCTAGTCTTACTACTTCATCAATATCCTTTCTTAATGAAACTATGACTAGGGATAGTTTAGATATAATCATAATTGTATATGAAGCAGATCTCACTAAACGTAGTCCAACTATGATCTCCCTTCATGCTATGATATGTCAAGGACTTCTGTACACATATATTAGTTAATATATTTTAACTAGTTATAAGATATATGAACACATAGACATAAACAAAAGATAAAATGCCTTTATTAATTAAGCAAATTGTTCATACTAAGACATAATTAAGGTATATCGCCCTATTTTCTTAAGGGCATACATCATATCTAACAATTTCCCACTTGCACTGAGGCCAATTAGCCATATGTCTTATTCCATATGCTTTTACATGCTAGTAATGTTTGACTTGAGTCAATGGCTTTGTCAGACCATCAGCGAGGTTCTGATCAGTGGGGACATATTCTAGTCTTATCATCTTAGCATCAACCATCTCCCTGATTATATTATACTTTCTAAGTACATGTCTATTTTTCTAGTGAGACTGTGGTTCTTTTATCTGAGCAATAGCACCATTATTTATACAAAGTAATTGGATTAACAATCTCAGGCACCACATAGAGATCACCAATAAATCCCTTTAACCAGACAGCTTCTTTTGCTGCTTCACACGCAGCAATGTACTCAGATTTCATAGTTGAATCAGCAGTAGTTTCTTACTTGGAACTTTTCCAGCATACTACCCCTTCATTAAATACATACACAAAACCTGAATGGGACTTGAAATCATCCTTATCATATTGGAAACTCATATCCGTGTAACCTCTAATTGTGAGGTCACCTTCTCCATATATCAAGAACTCATCTTTAGTCCTTCTTAAGTACTTAGGAATTTCCTTGACGGCCATCTAGTGCATTTCACCCAGATCTGATTGATATCTACTTGTAAAGCTCAAAGCTTGAGAGATATCTAGCCTAGTGTGAGGTGTCGATGATGTGTGGATCTCCCTTGGTGCCTTAGTGAGAGGCGAGGCCCACTGGGGGTTGGTTGGATTTAGGAGTGATGAAACCTTTTTAGTTCAAGTTTTCACATTTTAGCCAATTTTATGAATAAAAGAATCGAGACTCAAATCTCGATACAAATGATATAGTCGCCACCCAAGTTATCTACTTGGGAAAGAGTTTTGGTATGGTTCTCATTCGGCGGGAGACTCATACCTTTTGGATCAGAGATTCGGGTATCAGATGAGTCACTTATTTCTCAGTTAGTTAATTCAAAATTACATTCGCCGCGTAAAACTGTTTTATTTTCATCATTTGGGGAATTATCGCAGAAATCCATTTATCTACACTCTTTCATGCATGATATAGTTTATAATAAAGCACAAGCAACAAATGGGGGAATAAAATTACAATCGAGGGAAAAATGGGGGATTGCGAGAGAACCTATACATTTGTTCTTAGTTATAAAAAAAATAAGATAAATTTCCCTGCATCCACAAAGATTAGCATAGTTTAACACATCATAAGTCAACATTTTAGTGGGAAAAATGTGATTATGCTAGCATGGCAGTTTTACGATCGATAGTGCCCAGACGGCTTCTACGATCAGAGAGAAATAACGAGTCTTCAACGTATTTTATTGTAAAAAAACATTTTTAACTTTTGTGGGTTGATTTACCGGATTATTAGTGAAAGTGATTGCATGGCAAATGGTGAGTTGATTGATTTAACAAGTTTAAAATGAATTTTGGGTTCTTCCTGGGGGCCGGTACCTGTACGAGTGTGTGGGCCCGTATGGCTATTGGAGAGGACCGATACGGGTATGGGAGACCCATATGGGTCTTCTCTGGTGTCGGGCAGAAACTTTATTTAATCTAATAATTAGATTAATGGACAAGAAATGAAATAAAAATGGGATTTCCTTTCGTATGAGTATGGCGCACAAGTTTAATATCCCTAAGGACGTAAGGTGCCAACAAGGCTCATATGGGTTAGGGCCAGACCCAAAACAAGAATAAGAGAACAGATAGAATTGAAGAGGCAGAGAATAATGATAAAATAACTGAGATGTGAGTCTCTTTGAAACCCAGGAGCATACCTTTACGTTGTGAATCCACTTAGAGCGATTCCAATGCCGAATGGAAACTTTGTCAAAGTAGATGATGAAATGATGGATTTATAATTGTTTCAGGTGAGTGTTTATGTGGACAGAACCTCCCCCAGACCTAAATATAAAGCTAGAAAGGAATAAAATGTGGGCAAAACCAATGTGGAATGGTTTTCCCCCTATTTTATAACTTATATACCTCTTCTATACCCTTTCTATAACCTCAAAAACTTACTAGAATCATATTCTTATTTTAGTATTTTATTATAATATTTTCCTCTGTGTTTTTCTGTTATGAATCCTATTTTTATAGGTGGGAAAATAGGTCTGAACGTATTAAATGGTTGATTTTATGCGTTTATGACAGATTATATTCTTTTACGTCAAATTATATTCTTCTATAGCAAATTATATTCGCTTATGGTAAATTATATTCGCTTATGGTAAATTATATTCGCTTATGGCAAACTATATTCGCTTATGGCAAACTATATTCGTTTATGGCAGATTTGGGGGATTATTTTGGGCGTCTGAGGGACCGGTACAGGTGGCCTACACTCGTACAGGTCCCATTACTACCAAATTGGGCAATTCAGGAAGTTTCTGGCCCGATACAGATTGGGTGGACCCATAATGGTCCGAGGGACCTGTACGGGTCTAATTGGTCGACCCGTACGGATCTGGGTCGACCTATATGGATTTGTACGGATCAATACAGGTTTAAGTTGACTTGTACAGATCCATACAGACTGGTACAGGTCTAGGTCAACCAATATGAATCCATACGGATTGGTATAGAGCAATCTGATCAGTTTTTCCCAAAACTTCCCAATAGGGTGGTTGTTGTTATTGTGGTTGTTTAGGAATCTCCTTAATGATTGGAAGCCCTCTGACTGGTGGAGGTCCTTCCAAGAGTAAATGTTCACGCACTGGAGATCCTAAGGGTGAAAGATATGGGAAGATGGTTGTTTGGTCAGAGGTTTGGTCATTTGGGTCAGAGGCTTGGTTTGAATTTGATGTGGATAGTGTTTGGCTTTCAGGTAGGGGTAAGGCAAAGATTGGTGTAGGTGAGAGAGGTGTTTGGGTGGAGGTGTTTAGGAAAATAAATAATTCTTCAGGTTCCTTCTCCTTCTCCTCCACATCACCTTTAACGACAGACTCGCTGACCTGAGTTGGAGAATCCTCAATTAGCTGAGCTCCATGCTCTACTACATCTACTTCCTCTTCCTTGTCTTCCAGGTCTCCCTCATCCTCATCAGTCATAATCTTCATTCTCTTTAACAAGCCCCTCTTTCTCTCCTTCTTAGCGTCTTTGACTTCCTCAACAGTCAAAGTGACCTGCTGGTTAGAGTTCAGCACATCAAATTCTACAGCTTCAACTTCTACCACATCATCTTCCTCCTTCTGCTCCTCTTGATTATTAGTTCCATCTAGAGCTCCAATAATCTCATCAACAACTTCTAGCACTTCTCTCTCAGCCAACCTAGCTACGATCTTTTACAAGATTTACTCAGTGCTAGCCTTAGCCTTAGCTACTGTTGCTGCTTCCTCAGCCTTTCTCCTTATAGTGGCTTTAATTTCCTCTTGCTTTTTCTTAATTCTCTCTTCCTTATCAGCCCTTATTCTCTCAGCTTCTTCTACATCTTGGACAACTCTTGTCCTTCTCTTCACCATTAACTTTTTCTTGGGCTGACCTACTTGGGGGACAGGAACTGATGTAGCTTCCTTTCCCTTTGTAGTCACCTCATCCAGCTGAGCGGCATCTACCTTCCTCTTTCTCTCCCTTTTCAAAGGCATCTTCTCTCTCAATTCTTCTTCAGCTCTCTTTTCTTCCTCAATCTCCTGAAGAGTCAGCTCCCTTTTCTTATCTTCTTTAACTTCCTTAGAGGATCTTGTCTTCTTTGGGACAACAGCTAGAACTGAGCTCGCTGACCTCCCTTGCTTTCCTTTCTTAGAGTCTTTCCTGACCTCCTTCTTACTCCCTTTCATTCTTTCTTCTCCTTTTTCAGCTCTGAGCTTGGTAATCCTCTCAAGCTCCTTAGCTACAAAAGCATTTAAGGTCAGATCCTCCTTATGAGGCTGGATAGGCTTCATGTCCATTATGGCCTTGAGGTCCTTTACTCTGACTTCCCCTTTTTTTAGCTTTATGTACTTTGTGTTGGATGGCCTCTCATTAGCTCTAAGTCTATGAAAATGAGCATTGCTCAAGATTCTGGACTCAATTACTTTCATCTGAATGTTGCTTTTAGCAGCCCATCGTTCCATGTCTATCTCATAAGCTCTGCAAATCTCTATCACCAACTACCCATACACCATATTCTTATTTACCTTTAAAAATCTGTGAAAAATCACCATTGGCCAATTAATGCTCATCCTATGGGTCAGAGCATAAATGAATACCCCCTCAAATTTGGAACAACTTCCAATTGAGCCAGTCTTGGGCAGTAATACTTTGGTCACAAGCTCATGAGCTTGTTTACCTTCCTTAGTGAACATAGAAGCGATAAGTTCACCAGCTTTATAGTCATGAGGAACTTCATAATTGATAGGAATATCAACATGATCTTTATCATTGATAACTCACAACTTTAGCCCTAATTCCTTCATTCCCAGAAGTCTAGCAATTAGCTTGGGGGTGGCATAAACTTTCCCCTTCATCATAGTGGTAACAAAATGATCCTTCGGACCTTCCACCGTGTGAATTCCATTATAAAATCTATCCATAATCTCCTTATAGGATCCATTATCCTCTCAAGTGGTGCTGATGCACCCACTTCGCAAACTTCTAGTCACTGTAGAAACTCAGCATGTCTACGGTGGTTGGCTTTTCTACTTTTGTTTTCTCCATAAAACACCACTTGGTCAAAATATACTTGGTCAAAATAGAGCTTTCTTCAGCTTGAAGACACAATTTGGAAATTTGGGGTCTTTAAAGCCTGGGGCTATCTGACATAGACTTCTTCTTGAATATAACCATTCAGAAATGTGCTCTTTATGTCCATTTGAAATAGTTTGAAGTTCATATGGGTTGCAAAAGCATAGAGAATTCTTATAGCTTCAAGTCTTGCTACTAGTGCAAATGTTTCTCCATAATTAATGCCTTCTTGTTAATTATAGCCTTGAGCAACTAGTCTGGCTTTGTTTCTGACAAAATTACCAGCTTCATCTAGGTTATTCTTGAAAACCCATTTGGTGCCTATAATTGACTTTCCTTTGGGTTTCTCCACCAAATCCCAAACTTTATTTCTTCTAAATTGGTCTAGCTCTTCTTGCATTATAATCATCCAGTTGTCATCAAACTCAGCATCTTCAAACTTCTTTAGCTCAATCAATTATACAAATGCTGATTGCTCATCATTCTATTCAGCTGACCTCTAGTCAGCACTGGATTTTGCACACTATCGAGAATCTTATCAACTGGGTGATCTCTCCTTATTCTGACTTCTTTTGGTAGATCAGGATCAACTCGCTGAGCTATAGTCATTGGTTGAGCATCCACATCATCACCAAAGTTGATTGATTGGTCCAAGTCAACTTCATTTTCTTATTTCTCTTGTACTGGATCAGGAATAATTATGGGTTGACTGACTGATCCGCTGACTTGTTCTTTTTCTCTTTCATCATCACTGGCTTATCTACCTGCATTATTAGTTTCATTGAAATCTACATGCATGGACTCCTCTAAGATGCCAGTTCTCTTAACATACACTTTGTATGCCCTGTTGTGTGTTGAGTAACCCAGAAAGATTCCTTCATCAGCCTTGGGGTTAAATTTAGCCAATTGGTCTTTAGTGTTTAATATGAATCATCTACAACCAAAGGCCTTGAGAAGACTAACCTTGGGCTTGCACCCCTTCCAAAGTTCATAAGGAGTTTTATTCAAAACTGGGCTAATTAAAACCCTCTTCAGAATGTAACAAGCTATCTTAATAGCCTCTCCTTAGAAATTGTTTGGTAGATTGTTATCACTTAGCATAGAATGACCCATCTCCGTAGTAGTGCAATTCTTTCTCTCAACAACCCCATTCTGCTGAGGTGTATGAAGGGCAAAAAAATTATGGTCAATACCATACTTGGAACAGAATTCCTCAAACTACCTATTTTTAAAATCCCTTCCATGGTCACTGTGGATTTTATTAATTTTAAGGTCTTTTTCATTCATGATCCGATTAGCCAGCCTAGAGAATGATTCAAATGTCTCATCTTTTCTAGCTAGCAAGACAATCCAACTGAACCTGGTCAGATCATCTACAACCATAAGGGTGTATTTCCTTCCACCTAGACTTACTGGCACAACAGGCCCAAATAAATCCATGTATAGAAGATCAAGGGGACGAGAAGAAGATATATCAGCTATGGATCTAAAGGTCTTCCTAAATTGTTTCCCAAGTTGGCATGCTGAGCAGAGTCTATCTTTTTCAAAGGCTAGATTGGGTAAACCCTCACCAAGTTTATTTCTGGCTAATTTGGACATATTGGTCATATTGATATTTCCTAACCTTATATGCCATAGCCATGAATTTTCCTCCTTAAAAACTAAGCATATATCATTAGAGCCGAGGGATAAATCAAACATATAAACACTATTAATTCTAGGAGCATAAAGAATAGTTTGGATAGAGTTACCATCAATGACTGAGCAGCCCACTTAGTCAAATATCACTTTTCTGCCTTTATCACACAACTGAGCAACACTTAGCAAGTTGAACTTTAGGCCTTTCACCAGAGACACATTATCAATTGAAGGCTTCACTCCTATAGTGTAATTGCCAATAATCTTTCCTTTCTTGTTGTCTCCAAAACTGACACTTCCATTTCTTCTTCGTTCCAATGTAATGAATTGCTTTTCATCACCTTTCATATGCCTTGAGCATCCACTATCCAAATACCACATTCTACTATCATTAGTGGATCTTAGGCTCACCTGCAAAATAGTTAAGTTTTCTCAGGTACTCATGCCTTTTTCTGGCTGGGTCCTCCCTTGTTAGTGGTGGTCATCCTTGACCAGTCATACTCATCATAATAACCATTTTTGTGCCTACACATGACTATAGCATGTCCTGGCTTACCACAAAAGCTACAAGCGGCCTTAGGATTAGGCCTGCTCAATTTACTCTTTTGAGAAACCTTCTCAGAGTGGTGAGTGTGGTTACTCTGAGTATTCCTACTAGGTTGAGGAGGGACCTGCACTTTTTTTAAAGCTATTAATTCAGTAGCTAGCTCATCCAATCTTTTAGTGAGTTTACTGTTATATCCATTTTGGTACTCAGCTTTGTCCATCAGGTATAGGATATCAAGTGAGGTAGAAGAATTAACATCTTCTAGATCATCACACCTCCTCTGAAGTACTTTAATGTATTTAGTTGACTTCTTAGTCACATTAATAACATCACTAAGTACTATGGCAAGCTCATCAGAAGATAAAAGGGGGTTCAGAATTTACCTCAAAGTTTTTTCCTTTGTCTTTGGTTTGGTCAGCTGATTGCCTGGCAGCGGAAGTTGCTGGTTGGTCAGCTGACTCTAAGTGAACTAGATCATCCTTAGCCATGAGACATACATTGGCAGAATCATATGCCTCTTCATCTGAGGATGATGACTCTTGTTCAGAGTCACTCCAGGAAGTAGCAAGGGCCTTCTTACTCTTCTTCTTCTTGAATATGTCCTTCTTAGCCTTAGGACAGCTCGACTGAATACGCCCCTTCTCACCACATTCAAAGCATTTGTTGTTTTTGTTATGCTCTTTGTTGAATTCCTTTTGTGGTCTATCACATGCTCCTTTTTTGTACTTGCTTATCTTTCTAAACTTTTGAAAGTTCTAATCTTTACCTAGATATCTCCTGAAATTCTTGGTCATTAGAGCTATCTCTTCTTTTCTGTCCTCTAGATATACTTCCTTAGAGGAATCTTCTTCTTCTCCATCATCATCTGCTTTTAGAATAACAGATCTACTTGAGCTCTCTTCCTCTTTGGACCTATGCTTCTTGGACTCATCTTCATATTGTTTCAAGGACATCTCATGAGTCAGCAAAGTTCCAATCAGCTCATCAAACTTATAGGTCTTCAAATCATGAGCCTCTTCAATAGCACTCTTCTTGGCTTCCTAGTCTCGAGTCAATTCTAAGAATCTTCTTGACAGTCTCCTCTTTTGTGAAGGTCTTGCCAAGTCTTTTTAGCTCATTGACTATATTCATGAACCTGGTGTTCATGTTAGAAATATCCTCCTTAGGATTCATATGAAACCATTCATAATCCCTCATAAGGATATTGATCTTGGACTCTTTCACCTTGTCAGTACCTTCATATGTTACTTCCAACTTCTTCTAAATCTCTTTGGTTGTCTAGATCCTGAAACGCGATTAAACTCAATAGAATCAAGAGCACAATAAAGATAGTTGATTGCAGCTGCATTTTCTTTGAGTCTAGCCAAATCGTTATTATCCCATTCAGTAGAGTACTTATCAATAGTAACTCCATTCTTCATATGTGATGGTACATATGGTCCTTCTGCAATGGCCATCCAAGCATGCATACCCTAGGACTGAATGAAATTAGTCATTCTGTTCTTCTAATAAGTATAATGCTCTCCATTTAACATTGGAGGCCTGGTAACTGACATGCCTTCAAGTAGAATATAAGCTTAAGCCCTTCCACTAGATTCTCCTTTATACGCCATGGTCATTATGTCAAAGATTGTAAAATCTGTGAAATGAGAACGGCTCCGCTGAGTCAGGTCAGCTGGCTAAGTGAAATAGCTAGAAAATGTGATTAAGTAAAGAACACAAAGATTTTTATACTAGTTCTATGAGTGGACGACCTTTTTCCTACCCGCAAGGACCGCGTGAGATATGTAGCATGAGGGGTCGAAAATAATGAGCGTTGTGAAGCGAGCCAAGGGATTGATCCTCATTTTAGAGTGATAAAAATATGGATTGATAAAATTGATGTTGACGTTGAATTTAAGTTCAATTTGCATGTTAAGGGATACGAGACTTGAAATCCCGTATTTTAAAATAGAGTCGCCAACCGGTTAAGCTCCATCGAGAATTTGGGTACGATATTCCCACCAGGTGGTTAGACCATACTTGAAAACAGAGATTCCAAGTTCGGATAATGTTATCTATTTTACATTAGGCCAAGTTAAAAGGTTTCATTCTTTCTTAATCAATTTTAATCCAACCTATTTATTGTGTTTCAGGTTTATATATTGTTTTCGCATTTATCAAATTCAAAGAGGTAAATGAATAAATATTTTGGTTATCCAAAAATAAGTGCGAAAAATAAAATAACATTTATATGGCTTTCCAAATCCTATACACTTTCCTATGCAATAAGTAAAATACCCTAAGGCCTAGCATTCATCTAACCTAAATCTACTTGTATAAAGTGGTTAGCATATATACGGCATGTTGTACGGGGTATATCACATAACATGCATAGTTAATGAACAAAACAAGACTCTAGTTAGCGTGAACATGGCAGATTTTATTTACAATTTATGGAGCCTAGTTGATTGGCTAAAAATGAGATTTAAACGGTGTTTGCGGGAAAATTCTGTTATATCCATATTTTAGACTTGATAATTATTTTAACCGGATTATTAGTGAAAATGCCACATGGTATGGGGTGGGGCCTGTTTTCAGAAGGTTCTAGACCTTCATCATTGCACTGTATATGCTAGCTTTAGAAATTTAAACTAGGTTGGAAAATAAATGAAACTAAACTGCTGTCCAGAAGGTCATGCCGCCAACGGCATGACTGAGACCGTCGGTGGCATCAATGATGTCGCTGGCGGTATCAGTTATACAAGCAGGCAGCATGATTTTCTGGATACCACAAAGAAAGGGTCCTGCAAGAAAATGGGGCCACTAGGGGGCAAATGAGGCCACTAGCGGTATCAACAATGCCATTAGCGGCATGGTTGATACCGCTGGCGGCTTCAAATGCCTCCAGCGGCTTTAGTTTCTTGCAGCAGCTATTTTTGGCCGAAAAGTAACCAAAAACCCAAAACTAAGCACAAATAGCCACTAAAGTACAACAAATAAGTAAAATGAAAGCCAAAGAGCTATAAGACTCAGAATTTTTACCTCGGGGCCATGAATCCACCTCTTCATGATCCGTATGACAACTCTGGGGAGCTCAAATGATCATTTTGGGAAGTAAGGGGTGATTTAGTCTCTAAATCCTATTTTTTATGATTTTTAAACTTAAAATGCACTTAAATATCATAGAGTTCAGTAAAGAAAAACCAAGAAAAGATGGATTAAATCCACTTTTCTTACCTTTTCTAAACTTTATCCCACTAAAGCTAACTAGAATGCTACAATTTGCTTAAAATTTGAGTGGTGGAAGATTGGACCCCTAAAATAGCTGGAAAATCTTGTTTATATAGGCTAAAATCCGTTGGAAATTGCCTTTGATCAATTATCCATTGGATATCGAGCGAAAAGTGCACACAGTTGTTCGTAGAAGAAATGATGTCGCCGGCGGCATGGATGATACCGCCGGCAGTATCAGCGAGGCCGCCGGCACCCTCACTCCTCTATTAGGTCTAAGAAGTTGCAGGATTCATGCCCGAAATCAGGGAAAAGGAGAGGAAATCCAAAAAAAGGTTGATATTAATGGAAAAACTCAGATATTAGGATAGGATTTTCTATTTTATAGGTATTTTGGACTAAATATTTTTTAGGTGTAAATCATCGGTCTGAGCTACCACCAGATACGTTACCGGACACAAATTGAATTATTTCAAAAATAAAATTCACAGAGAATTTTATATCGGTAATAAAAATTATAAAAAAAGAATTTTTTATCATGAGGAACAAAAATCAGGCGTACGTCATCATCATCTCATGAGAGGGACTATAAAATCCCGTGCTCATAGGCTGCCCCTCAGGGGATTACTACTACCACATGTCAGTATGATAGCATGAAAGAGCAAGGGTTGGAAATTATACCTGATGGATGGTTGGTTTGCTCCTTGGTCGGGCTTGAGCTTAGAGGATTAGTTGCCCCTTCGTCGGGCTTGAGCTTTGAGATTGATTTTCCCCTTGGTTAGGCTTGAACTTTAAGGATTGGTTGCCCCTTCATCGAGCTTGAGCTTTGAGGATTGATTACCCCTTGGTCGGGCTTGAGCTTTGAGGATTGATTGCCCCTTGGTCAGGCTTGAACTTTGAGATTGATTTACCCCTTGGTCGGGCTTGAGCTTTATGGATTGATTGGCCCTTGGTCGGGCTTGAGCATTTAGGATTGGTGTGCCCCTTGGTTGGGCTTAAGCTTTGAGATTGATTTTTCCCTTGGTCGGGCTTGAGCTTTGAGGATTGGTTTCCCCTTGGTTGGGCTTGAGCTTTGAGATTGCTTTGCCCCTTGGTCGGGGTTGAGCCTTGAGATTGATTTGCCCCTTGGTCGGGCTTGAGCTTTGAGGATTGGTGTGCCCTTTGGTCGGGCTTGAGCTTTGTGATTTGCAAAGCGGACTTGGGCTTTGAGGTTTATTTAGTTGCCCCTTAGTCAGGCTTGAGCTTTGAGGATTGTCAAGCGGACTTGGGCTTAGAGATTGATTTGTGGTAGGGTCTGCCATTCCTGCAATAAGTGAAAAGCAAGATTAGACTGATTTTTAGATAACATTTTTACTGCTTGATTGATTTTGTGACATAAAAAAATATTTTTGCCCCTTCGATCAATAGTAAAAATGTAATAATTAGATGCATAAGAGTTTCAGAAGTCCTGGGATGTCGGGGCTGGAGCCAGGATTCCACTGGATTTATTGAAAAAGGCAGGGGGAAGTCTTGATATCACCGGCGGCCTAGCTGATGTCGCTGGCGATTTGGGTCGATACCGCTAGTGATATGGATGCCACGTGGCATCTTTGATCCGTCAAAATAATTCAAAATTCAAATTGGGAGAGTAGAGGCCGCCGGTGGCATGGGCGATGTCGTTGGCGATTTGAAGAGATACCGCTGCCGGTATAGACGGGCAGTTTCAGATTAATTCAAACTCCTCGAATTCCGTGCAGGCATTTTAAAAGGGGAAAAACTCTCTCTTCTTCTTCCCTTAGTTACAGAAGCCAAAACCCTTCCCCTTTTTTTCTCTACTTTTCTCAAACTCAAATCTTTCTACTTTGTTTCGATTCCTGACTATAAAGAAGATATTTAGGCGCAAATCTAATAGTTCTAAGTCTGAGGAACTGCCTGATTCTTCCATTGAGGGGCTGAAACTCTGCTCGGTTCATGTGGGATATAGTTTTAAGGAGACTGACATCATCTTTGTATGTGGGATAGCGGCTCTTATTGACAATCTCATTCTGGATAAGGATAATCATATCTCTAACATTCAGGTAAACCTACAAAACTCGAACCTTTATGTTAAGTTTTGATTTTGGCCTTAGGCTCAAAATTTTATCATGATAGGGGTTATAAACATGAAATTGATTATTTAGAAATTGATATTGCATGTTATAGGTTTGATTTTTACTATTTTTATGCTTCGAGTTTGAAAAATTGCAATTTTTGGTGATTTGTACGATTTTTGTGCGATTTTGGGCAAAACTGAGTTATGCCCAGAGAAATGATGCCGCTGACGACATCACTGTTATCGCCAGCTGCTTTAGGCCTTAACAAGGCAGGAAAAATGCCATGCCACCGCAGATTTCAATGATATAGCTGGTGACATCATCCATACTGATAGCGGTATGGCTGATGTCATCGGCGGCATCACTGCATCTAGCGGCAGCATTAGCAAGTTTCCACGGGTAAAAAGACAAAGAATTTGAGATACTTAGCTAATCCACTTTTTTCTGATTTTATAGCCACACACCTACGTCTGCACTGGAGGTATGGGGACCATTATAGAGTAGTGGAATCATATTGCTGAAAAGGATCCGAAGCTGGCAGTTGTGATAGACAATACAGGGTTCGGGGATTTAGCCTGAACCATGCCTTTGCTGATGCCTAAGCTATCTCACTCAGCTTTAATCGCCTTGGTTGAGAAGTGGTCTGAGACTATACACACCTTCCATCTCCATATTAAGGAGGTTACTATTACTCCATCCAATATAGTAGCGATGACAGGGCTGCCATGGACAAAGAATGTGATCCACTTTGATGTGTACATGGATAAAAACCACCTAAAGGGGCTAGTGGTGAAGCGGGTGACTAAGATTTTTAGGTTAGAGCCCAAGGCGGGGAGATTTTGCTACGGAGAGTTGTTCGAGTACTAGAAGGGGATGGGAGTGGTCCCCGATGATGATCGGGAACCCTGTGTTTGATCCTTTGTTATTTCTTTATTGACCGTGCTATTCTTCCAGGTCTCAGGTAGCAAGGTTAATTACAGGTTGATTTCAGCCGTTGAGGATGTCAAAACCATCAAGGAGAAGAATTAGCCTAGGGCCATTTTGGCGCAGATGTATTATGGGCTGGATGTGGGGGCCCAAAAGAAGGAGAAGGTCCTTCGCTTGAGCCACTTGCTACTACAAGTATGCCCTTTTGAATAGCACTTTATTATCATGGTTAGGTTCTTTTCTATTTTTGGTGTGTTATTCTTTTAGACTGGTTGGTTATCAATTGTACATGTACGGGCTATTGAACACCAGATTCTCCCTCCTGTTCAGTTTAGTACTACAGTACAGCCGGGATCTCACTTCCATGCCCGATGGTACGGGGAGCATTAGGGGACTCGACAAGTACTCCACCGCTTATAAGGAGGCTTTGCAGTGCCTATAGATCAGCTCGATATGCTACTTTGACTTTTGCCATGTCTTACATTCAACAAACCATTAGTCAACAAAACATATTTATGAATTTAAATTTTTTACATTGATTTTGTGCTTGATTGGTTAGCAAGGTTGTGCGGGACCTTTTTAAGGAGGTGTCCAATCGAGCTAATGTTCTTATTGTCTGGCGGGAGGTGGACGACCACCGATTTGTCATGGAATGCCCCCTAGCCTTACCCTGGTACCTGGGGGAGAGAGTTCGAGGTTGGAGAGAGCTTATGCCTACCTCCAAGCCTATTACTGCGGATCCCCCCTCTGGCCTCTGGTGGCCTTATTTGACCATCACCGGGGAGGCCAATAAGGCTGATTACTTGGAGGGGAATGGCCGAGTGATCCAGAGTGTCCCCAATCCTTATAATGGTCACATATCACGCTTGCTCCCTATGTGCCCCCGCATTCATAAAAATGATACTATATCCTTTAATAGGAAGAAAAAAGAGGAGGAACTGAAAAGCTAGAGGCTCGGTATTATCACTAAGGATAATAATGGAGAAGGGAGCGGCGACGGCGATGACCTATGAGCAGTGTCATTCTTCCGATGTAAGATCACACCCTTTCTCTTTATGATTATATTCGCCAAATGCCTAGGTCAAAACGGTTGTTTGTGTTTACCTTTTTGATTTTTTAGGTTCCCTTCAGGAAGAGAGGTCAGGCTGATAATAGCAGGATGTGATATCATGGTATGCCCAAGGGTGTTGACTTTGTTAAGGGGAGCCTCTCAACTGCCTTGGAGACCCAATTCTTACTGATGAATTCGAGGGGCGACTTTCGGACCAGGGAGATATCCTCCAGCAGCCACTCGCTGAACTTCATGCGAGAAAACACCACTTATATAAGCCTTGTGCAATCAAATCCATATGACTGACCCCTTATGAATTCCTTTTAATTGCTCTTTGGATTTTTCAAGTTTCTCGTGCCAAGGTAAAGTGATTGGCTGGGAATGGTTTTGCTCTTAGGGATACACTAGTTTCCCAGAGTCTGCTTGCTCAGGTATATTCCCCATGGAAATATGACATTAGAATGCAATGCATGAATGGATGATATGAATGATATGAATTGTTTATTGTTCCTTAATCTGCAGGATTTTCTGGCCCTCACGCTTTCAGATGCCAATGAGGCTCAATAGAGATATCAAGAAGAGATGAGTGCGCTCCGGCACCGAGTGAGCGAGCTAGAGAACCAGTTGGATGCCACATTACATAAGAGGTGGAGCAAACATAACATGGACCACGCCACTCTGAGTGAGCCGGGCCGAAGGGGAAGGAAGGTGATAACTGGGAGCAGCAATGGAGGCGCCCCTGCGAGCTCTTGGAGCATCCCGGGGACCAAAGAGGATGTTGTTGGCACTTATCTTCTCAGCCAAGAGGATGTTTTATCTCATCCACCCGGTGGTGGCAACAGTCCTAGACCCGCCTGCTGATCTGAATTCTTTTGCTTTTGCCTTTATTTTATTTGATCTTGGTTTTGCATGCCTTTGATACAATGGGCTCTTGATTTTGCTTTGGTTGCGGATTTCTGATGATTTTGGTTTTATTTAGGCTTAGCGATTGGATATTTGGATGGTTGTGCCTTCAGGCTTTAGTTTGAATAAGATTTATATTTTGTGCTTGCATATCTTCTAAAAATAGGTTATAGGGTTTTTACAGGCTGTTTACAGGTTTAAACTGATTAAAATAGATCTAAAATTTATAGAAAATATGGCCATGCCACCAACGGTATGGCTAATATCGCCCTCTGTATGAAATTTTGACTTGCTAAATAATATAGATAAAACTGCCCGCAAACCTATACTGTCGGCGACCTGGTCCATACCGCCGATGACTTGACTCATACCGCCGGCGGCATCACTTTGCCAGAAAACTAAATTCGGCCATTTTCTCCAATTTAACCATGGCAAACCAAAACCAGTAGCTACGGGGCTTTCTGCAAAGCTAGGAAATGCAGACTGGAAAAAGCTAGAAAAATTTGGGCTATAGGGCTTTCGATATATCGCGGCATGGCCCATAACTCTCAAATTCCTTCGTATGGCATTGGCTTTTTGCGATCAGATGCACCATGTGTTCCGATTTTCTTCGTTTGAGCTGTGCCCCTTGCTTAAAGAGTTTCACGCTATATTAGGGGTTCCATGCCCTAAGCGCGTGCCCCTGGCACTCCCGGAGTTTCATTTTAGTATGTATGGCGTGCCCCAAGGGTTATGAAATTTGGATTCTTTAGACCCATTTCTGTCTTGATTACCTGACAAACTCATATTTCAGCTCAGTATAGTTTTGGAGTGGTGTCGCGGGGCACCTAGATCTCATCTTGCTTGGTCGTCCATGGTGGCACTATTGCTTATGGCAGAGTTTATGTGCGGAGTGGGCCTTGTCGCCCCATTTAGGCTGATTTCACTTATCGGTCCTACCTCAATAGGAGCTTCTCTCAAATATGTGGGACTACCCTAGGTTCTTCTCAATACAGATGTTACTTCCACTGATCCGACTCTTATCGGTGACCACCTCATAGTACTGCAGGTATTCATTTTTCCCATTTTACAAATTATTCACCTCTCTTGGCCCTTATCTAAAATTGACTTATAGGTATGGCTGATGGAGAAACTGAAGCTGAATGAGGCACCACGGGGGAACCTGAAGAAGTACTTACCTGTTCATCTGAGGGAGAGGGGGCTCATGCAAGCCAATTTTGATCAATTGACATTTGACAGCTGGATGCCTATTCTGAGGGGGTATACGGATACACAGATTTAGTGGGTTAGCCCATGGTGGAGGATCCAAGATTTAGTTGTGGACTCCTGGGGAACTTATGTTCAGTTGATAGGCCTAGAGAGATCTTTATTCTATACTCCCTACCAACTGTGCCGTCAGTACGGCAAGCGACAAAGAGTCCCAACTAAGTTACCTCATAACCAAATTGAAGTCTACAAAGCTAGGTGGGTGAACCATATCCGGGAGAAGTGGACCAGGGAGACCATATTCCAGACTCTGGACTACGACCACGTAGAGACCATTGAGACCGATATACACTATAGAGGATGGCTTGCTGAGATTAGATGTATGGTGACCCGGCCTGAGCGATCATGGGCCCGCTTTGAGGGAGAGCGAGCAGAGCAGGGATACGAGCCCTTTTCTACTACCAACTTGCGGAGGGTTTCTTGATATTATGACAAGGATGCGGGGAGTTTGGCCTGAGATGCTCTCTCTTTTAGTTCTATCTTTTGCATAGGCTAGTCAAGGTGACAGACCTATCGAATTTTATTTATCATGTCTTTTATTTGGTTCTGATTTTTGCATAGACTGCCCCTTGGGGTTTTCAATCTATCGAACCTTATCTTAATTTTTGCCTGGACCGCCCTTTTTGGGTTTTCAATCCAGCAGACTTATTCTGACTTTTGCATAGACCTTGCTCTTTTCAGTCTATTAGAATGATTTTTATTTATTGCGCATTTTATTTGGAATAACGTGAACTCTGCATTAGGCTTGCTTGAGCTGTTTTGATCGTATGAATACAAAATTCACATAAGCATAAGCATTCAGAATTTAACAAAAGAGATACTTTCCTTAATTGAAGTAAAACAAAGTACATGATGTATGGTTAACATTTCTATTGATTTAACTCCCGGTGCCAACTAGCCTAGATCAGTTTTCTGGAAGGCACTCTCTCTTTGATTACTTTTCCTAACTTTTGCCTCGATCGCCCTTTTCGGGTTTTCGATCTAGCGAGTTTGACTCATGCCCTAATTTTTGCACGGCCAGTTTGCGGAATACTGACTGTCGGGTGTCACCCTAATTTTTGCCCGATCGGTAAAAGACCGAAAGGAGGGTGATTTATTTCATCTATTTTTTTGTGTTGCTTTTTCTTATTTATTTCTATTAAATTAGATGTGATAACGCTTAAGCCTGTCCTGGTTTACGGGGTTCACGAACTCATTCCAGTCCATATCCATAAGCTTAACCGCCCCTTTACTAAGCATCTTCTTTATCACATATGGTCCTTCCCAGTTTGGCCTGAACTTGCCCCTCGCATCAGTGGTGGAAGGTTTTAGCTGTTTTAGGACCAAATCACTAGCTTTCAGGGGGAACTTCTGGTGCCTTACCTGACTGTTATAGGCTCGAGCCATGTGCTACTAGTACATCTGGAGATTATCTAGGGTCTCTAATCTCTGCTCATCCATCGTATTCAGCTATTCAAACCTCACCTAAGTCCATTCAGATTCTCTCAGCTTGGCTTCTAAGGCGACTCTTAGTGAGGTTACCTGAGTTTTAACAGGCAAAACTGCTTCCATTTTGTAGACCAGGGAAAATGGAGTTTGACCGATCGGGGGTACGGATGCTCGTGTGATATCCTCAAATAGAAAAGGGTCGCTCATCTGGCCAATCCTTGTAATCGGCTATCATCTTAGAAATGATCTTCTTTACCGATTTATTAGCTGCCTCAACTGCACCATTCACTTGCGATCTGTATGGAGAAGATCTATGGTGCTCAATCCCGTATTTCTCAATCAGATTGGCAGTTGCTCCTTAAAACTGTACCCCGTTATCTAAGACTATGTAATGCTGAAGTCCATACCAAGAGAAGATATGCTTTTCTATGAACTTGGCCATCTTCTTGGCGGTGACATTAGTGAAGGATTCAACCTCTAACCATTTTGAAAAATAATCCACTGCTACTACGATGAATCTATGCCTGTTTATTGATAAGGGATGAATTTCACCAATTATGTCTATCCTCCACACCGAGAATGGCCAAGGAGTAGATAAGTGATGGAGCTCAGTGGGTGGTAAATGTTGCATATTCCCAAAAATCTGGCATTGGTGGCACCTTTTGACTTGGGCAATGCAATCAGCCGTTAGGGTGAGCCAAAAACATCCCAACCATTGAATTTTCTTTGCAAGAGCGAGACCATTCATATGAGGGCCATAATCACCAGTATGGACCTGATCAATGAATTTCTGAGGCTCAGATTTAGTTAAGCAATAAAGTAGTAAACCATCACTGGTGCGCTTGAATAGATCATTATCGACAATCCAGAATTGGACAGTGAGCCACCTTAGAGTGGTGCTATCCGAGTCAGAGGAATCCGGGGGATAATGACTAGTTTGGAGGAATAGGACAATGTCCGAATACCAACGGGGTTCGATTGAGATGGCGAGGACCTGTTGAATTGGTTGAGCATGGTAGGGGGTCTTAGTCGACAACAGAACTAGAGGGCGAATAGGCTGCTATTGGGGTCCTTCCCATAAGGAGGCCAGGGTGGTGAGAGAGTCAGACATTTGATTTTCATCCCGGGGGACATGGCAATATAAGCACGAGGTGAACTTCTCGGATAAGCACCAGACTGCCTCAGCATAAGGATAGAGAGACTCTTCCTTAATTTCCCAATCCCCAATAACCTGATGGATCACGAGGGCTAGATCCCTGATTACAGATACCATGAGGGCCTCGACCTGGAGGAGTGCTTCAAGATCGAATAGATAAGCTTCATACTTAGCGCCACTATTGGTAACAGTGAACTCCAAGCATTTAGACAACGGGATGATTTCATTATCCGGTGTGACTATAATAACTCTGAGGCCTACTCTCCGTCAGTCTACAGCAATGTCGAAGTACATAGTCCACACACGCTCAAGGATTTTGACGGAGGTGAGCTGCTTATCGGGAAATTCCAAGTTCTTAACATAATCAGAGTCAACAGGTTAGTTAGCTAGAAATTCTGCCACTGCTAGACCCTTAATAACCTTCGTCGTCATATACTTAATGTCGAACATGGAGAGAAGTAATAGCCATCAAGACAGCTTCCTGGCTAGAGTGGGTGATTGACAAAGATACTTCATGGGGTCAATCTTGGCCATAGCTTAGACTTTATAAGATTGGAAATAATGGCACAACTTCTTAGTGAGCCAAACCATGGTGTTGCAAGTCTTCTCCATAATCAAATACCAGGTTTTATAATCCAATAACCTTTTACTCAAGTAGTAGATTGCGTGCTACCGCTTATCATCATGCTCTTGGACAAGCATTGCCTCTATGGAAGACTCTTCGATGGCCAGGTATAGGATCGAAGGTTTCCTTGGGATTGGGGGGTTTCAAAACGGGTGGGTCAACAAGATAAGCCTTGATTCTATCAAATGCCACTTGGTACTAATCATTCCATACCACTGGTTGTTGCTTTCTTAATAGTTTAAAGATGGGTTCACACACAGTAGTGAGGCAGGAAATAAACTAGCTGACATATTATAAGGACCCTAAAAATGATCGAACTTCTTTCTCTATTTTTAGCGGAGGCATATCTTTGATGGCTTTGGCTTTATCGGGATCTATCTCAATTCCTATCTAACTAACCACATGTCCTAGGAACTTGCCTGAAGTAACCCAAGTACGCACTTCTTTGGATTCAGGCGGAGATTATACTTTTTGATACTAGTCATGAATCTGTCGAGAATAGTAGGGTGCTTTTCTCGGGTAGCAGACTTCACAATCATATCGTCCACATACACCTCTACTTCCTTATAGATCATATTGTGCAGGAGAGCAGTTACTACACGTTGATAAGTGGCCCGACATTCTTTAACCCAAACGGCATTACTTTGTAGCGATAAACCCCCCCATTTGGTAATGAATATCGTTTTGACTTTATCAATGATATCTACCAAAATCTGATTATAACCCGAGAACCCGTACATGAATGAGTACATAGCAGCCCTAGCAGCACTGTCAATCAGAACGTCAATATGAGGGAGCAAGAAATCATCTTTAGGCGAAGCCTTATTAAGATCTAGAAAGTCAACACAAACTCAGACCCCGCCATTTTTTCAAAATTGGAACTATGTTGGACAACCAAGTCGGATATTCCACCACTTTGATGAATTGGCTTCAATCAACCTCAAAACCTCTGCCTTAACCTGATCTGCCCATTCTGGCCTAAGCTGACAGAGCTTCTACTTGACAGGTCTAAACTTAGGATCGGTTGGAATTCTGAGCTCAGCAATTTGACGATCAACCCCAGGCATATCTTCGTACGACCAGACAAAAGCGTTAACATGATTTTTAAGAACTTTTATAATCTCACTTTTTTCCTCGGGAGTTAAATCGTTGGAAATGGTTACCATTTTAGGATTATCATCTGTACTTAGGTTTATTTCACTTAAAGATGTATGACTAATGCCAAAAATGTTATACATATTGTTATGTGAATGCATGGATCCATGAGGAAAAACATCAAACAAGTAAGCAAAACGAGAGTCATTCATTGCATTAAAAGCTTTATAGGCAACATTGTTCAAATAAAAAACATCAGAAATGTTTAAAAATTACATCATCCATTTCCTACTCCATGGGTGGGGGGGCTTCGGTAGCAGTGGCAACAACAGGAGGAACATCCATTGTAGTCTTTGTCAGAATGGTGTCTAGGTCATACACTAGAGTAGCTTTTTAGGCAATGATGAGGGATGGTTCTCCAAACAAGTTGGCTTTCTCGGATAGGGCCCTGGCAAGCTTCCTTTCAATCTTTATTATGGCATCCTCTTCCCCGGTTCTCTTACCTCTCCAACCTTTCTTCATTAATAGTGCCATAGCTTTGGTCATGGTGGCTACAGCATCTTCAATCTTTGGATCAACAGACTCTTCATTACTTCCCCCAGACTTATTCTCATGATATATCTTAGCCTTCCCCTTAGCCTTATCAGAAACAATGCTGACAGGCACAATAAGCTCAGCAGGTTCGGGTTCAGCAGAGACAACCATGCAGCCGACTTCAAATTCATAGACATCTTTGAAGATCTCAAAGCCAAGCCACATTTTTCTATCATGCTCGACTGGTTCGAGCTCTCCCTTGTAAGGCCTTTTGCCTTAAATCTCACATACAGTGACCATGCGGTAGTAATAGGAGGGAACACGGCAATATGATTTTCTAGGATTGTACCCTAACCCAACCATGCAAACTAGCACCTTCGGTTCCAACACCTCGATAATTCCCTGCCCATACATGCCATCGCTTCTGCTAGGCTTATACCCAGATTTCTTCATTAGTTTTCCCATACCGGGGTAGAGATAACTATGCCAAATAGGAGGTGGCTTTTCGATCTTACTAATCACAACAACCCAAAGACCTTCTTCCAATTTAGCCTCGGCATCCATAATAGCCACAACGGAAGTGGGGTTGACCTCGATAGTTACCAGTTTATCCTCGTAAATAATCTTGATTTTCTAGTGGAGATTGGAGGGAACTACACCCAAGGTATGGAGTCAGGGTCGACCGAGCAACAAAGAGTAAGTAACAGGAATGTCAAGTACAGTGAAACGCACAATGCTCGTAACACCTTCTATAGTGACTTCTGCCTCAAAGGCCTCGATTACACTGCATTTCAAATCATCATAAGCTCTAATAATAGTACTAGATTTCTCAAGCATTTCCTATAACAGTCCCAGGTGAGGAAGGACTTTTAGAGGGCACAGATTCAGGGCGGAGCCATCGTCCACCATGACACAGGGGATGACCTTATCGAGGATCTGTATACGGATTAACAAGGCCCTATTGTGATCCCTACCCTCAAGTGGAAGATCAAAATGGTCAAATACAATCTGAGGTTCCTTCCTTGGAGGAATTCCTTCTCCAACCTTGGCACACATCTCTACAACCAAAGTGGTTAGAGTAGGTTCTAAATCAAGCAATTGTTTAATCAACCCTGTGTGATGCCTGTTAGAATCAATTACCAACTACCATATACTCTTGAGTTTTTTTTAGTTGAGTAATAAGAGGATCAACCTCGAGACTGGTTAGAACGGCTGGAGGTAGAAAAGGGGGCCTTGCGGTAGTTCCTACCCTGTTAGGGATCGGGTCCTTGTTCAAGTTGAGATATTGGTCTTCAGGTTGATAGACATGGCCACTCCAAGTAATGTTGAGAACATTATCGAGCAAGACACTCTTAGTAGCTCGTGTTTCGAACAGGTACTGCTATTCCTCAGAGTTTAAATCTGGGTCTTGCAACTCATATGCATCCACATTGAAAGGCTCATTTTGATCAACCTTGAATAATCCTTTCAACTTCTCATTAATGGGCGAATCAACCCTGAATAGTTCAGTACTTACAGCCTTGGCTACCTCAACCACTCCCTCATCTTCATCGAAATAGTCGTCCTTTAAAAAAAGGAATCTACGCTAAATAGCGGCTTTTTCTGAACCTTTATTCTTTTGGCCACAAATGCCTGAGCCCTGCAGGTTTCTTGCTTAGGCGAATTTAGGTCAACATCCCTACCTAGAACCGAATTGACTCCGAAATCAGCTTGACTGATTAGATCAAAAACTACGTTAGACGGGAGATCGGAACCGATACCCATAACAAAATTACTACTACCCTGACCTTGGGTGATTAGGTCAAAGATTGTGGCTTTAAACAAGCTGGACTAGACCATTCCTACCTTGTTCCCGAAATTAGGAAAAGGGTTATTCATGGTGCTCGGGGTTTTATTGGGTTCAGCAATCTTTCCTTCACTAACCAGATGCTGGATAGCTGAGAGCAGGACCTTACAATTATTGGCTTGGTGTCCCACCTAAATGTGGTAATTGCATAAATTCTTCTTATCTTTAGGTTTGGGCAGTTTTTACTCTTAAAGGGACTGGATGAAACCTGCTTCCCTTAAATGCTGAAAGATAACCCGAAGAGGCAACTTGTACGGATTGGCCAAAATAAAAGGAGGGTGAGGAGGTTGGACTGCGGCGACTGCCGGTGGAGCTGGAGCGATTGCCAAGGGCGCAGCAGGGGCTTGAGAAACTGCCTGAACTGCAGCCGGGGCTTTAGGCTTAGTAGGTTCCGGAGCCGAGGGTTGAGCATCATTATTCTTTATGAACTAGGGTTTCCCCATCTTTTCTACCTTTTCAAGCTCCACCTCGCACTCAATTTTCTCTGCCTTTTTTGAAAACAGCCTTATAAAAAGGAATGAATCAGTAGCCATTTCTTTATGAAATAGGGGAAGAGAACCCTCTATGAGTTTTACAATTATCTCCTCAAGGCTTAGCTTAGAGTTCATCAGAACCTGAATCAACATCCACCGGTTAAAGTAATGCTTAAAGGTTTCGTTGGGCATTTGGCAAACTCCCTTGAGGTGTTAGAGGGTTGTTTCCATCATAGTGTTGGAACCATAATGCACTCTTAGGGCCTCAGAAAGAAATTTCCAGTCAGTGACAATATGTTGTGGCAAAGTATGATACCATTCAAGAGTAGGGCCCCAAAGGGAATAAGGAAACATTTCAGCAAGCACTTTATCACTTAATTTCTTTACACGCATAACTCTTTTATACATTATAATGTGGGCAGTAGGTGCACTAGAACCATCATAATAAGCCATATTTAGCATAGTAAAATTATCAGGGACCCAATCTTCATTCCTCTCGAGTTTTTTGGTAGCTATAAGATGGCTGATGTAGGCTTGAATTTCTAGTGTCACGCTCGGAGGCTGTGTGTCCTATCATTGATCGATTGAGAGAGAGCTGCGACCTCGGGTATCACTCCTGGATAATGTGTGACTTGGTCGTTGAGCTGAGAGGCCATCGTTTGGCAAATAAAAGCAGCTATTTCAGGTGTCACCCCCGGAGGCTGCGTGACCTAGTCGTTGACTGGGGGAGATGGTGGAGGGCAAGGGACCATCTGGCTGCTGAAGGGATTCTAAGGGTAGGTGGTACCCTTGGGAGTTATAATGAACTGAGGAGCAGTAAAGGACGACGGCTGGATTAACCCACTGGAAGAAGCTGACAACTGATGAGTGAACACTGGAGGAATCGAGCTTTGAGCAAAAGGTCTTGGGTTGAAAGGGATAATTAACGGAGTAGTCGAGGTTGGCGGGAAAGCAGAAGTTTGCCCGAACTAAAATGGGCTTATTATAGGCTGAGTCGAGGGCATATGGTTGAAAACAGGTGCAATGGGTCTTGTCCCTATCGGACCGGTCAACATCTGTACTGAACCATTCTGGGCTTGCATGTCAGACTCAGAGACCCGATCTAAATTCCTATCCTCAAGAGCTTGCTTAATAGCTGCTTGGACAGTGTTTTGGATGGAAGCTTGAAATGCATCTGAATTCAGAAACTATACCATAGCACTGGCAAAATCAAAACCAGGAGGGGGGGTGAGATGCTGCCCCTGAGGTGGGAGTAGGTCCGACTTACTCCTCAGGCAGAGGAGGGTTTCCATCATTGCTCGGAAAAGACATAGTTGACTGAAAGAAATCCTGACCCAACTAAACCTGATCTGAATCTAACTCCCTGCTGGAATCGGTATACGGAACCCCCTAAACTTCTATGGTGACACACGGAGTGAGAGAATGACGAATCAGATGGTGACCTGGCCTTTTCCAAACTAGGGTGCAACGATAATTCCGCCTCCTCCTAGTTGAAATGGTAGGTGGCAGATCAGATCATGCATGGATTGTGTGATGCCATGAATGGGATGAATGGTCTTTATTTAACAATCAATGTGTGGTATGTATGGATGCAAGTAAATGTGGTTAGCAATTATGCGGTGGCTTATCCCTCCAACATCAGTAGGACATTCGTACCCGTCGCCACGTATAGTGATATATCGTGACTCAACGGGGGTATAAAAGAAGTCCTACAGTTGCTAAACTTCTTCCATGAATGCAGATCGATAACGGTAAGTTAAACTTTGGCTCTTAGGGCCTGATGCATGGGTGATGCATGAGCACATAGCACATAGCACACAAAAATGTCCCTTTTCCAACCTTATGCTCTTTGGAAAGGATGGAGTTTTGGCTTCCTCACCAATAATGGCAAAAGAAGTGCGTCCCAATTTTCATAGTTCTGGTAGTCCTAAAGGAATGAAGTGCTAAGGTTTATTCTAGTGCAACTTTGGTATGGTTGTTGATGTAGATGGTTCTAGTTTACCTTGATTCCACATTACTCAACCACTCCCCAAATACGTGTTGGTTAAAATGAGTGATCCACCCGCTAGGCATCCTTAATTCCAAACAGGGCATGAGTGATGCTTTTGCGAGCTTCTCAGGTGTAAATGGGGCACCTAAAAAATTACCAAACTATCTACACGCATAAGGACAAAACGCCATGAAAAAGAATGAAGTTTTAACTTGGCCAATGATTTCAATACATCATCAAAAATCCTTTAAACTTATTGAAAATTTTAAGTTCAATTTGAAATAGATAAGTCCCCAACAGAGTCGCCACTGTGAGCGGACGACCTTTTTCCCACCCGCAAGGACCGCGTGAGATGCGTACCACGGGGGGTGAAAAATAACGAGCATTGTAAAGCGAGCCGATGGATTAATCCTCATTTTTGCGTGATAAAAAATGGATTGATAAAATTGATGTTGACATTGATTTAAGTCCAATTTGCATGTTAAGGGATACAAGACTTGAAATCCCGTATTTTAAAATAGAGTTGCCACCCGGTTAAGCTCCATCTGGAATTTAGTACGATATTCCCACCGGGTGGTTAGACTATACCTTAAAACAGAGATTGCAAGTTTTGATGATGTTATCTATTTTACATTAGGCCAAGTTAGAAGGTTTCACTCTTTCTTAATCAGGTTTAATTTAACCTATTTATTGTGTTTTCGTTTTATATATTGTTTTGACGTTTATCAAGCATTCAAAGCGGTAAATAAATAATTATTACAGTTATCCAAAAATAAGTGTAGAAAATAAAATAATAATTACATGGCTTTCCAAATCCTATACACTTTCCTATGCAATAAGTAAAATACCCGAAGGCCTAGCATTCATCTAACCTAAATCTACCTGCACAAAACGGTTAGCACAAATACGGCACGTTGTACGGGGTATATCACATAACATGCATAGTTAATGAACAAAATAACACTTAAGCTAGCATGAACATGGCATATTTTATTTACAATTTATAATTGATTGGCTAAAAATGAGATTCAAACGGCGTTTGCAAGAAAATTCCGTTATATCTATATTTTAGACTCGATTGTTATTTTAATCAGATTATTAGTGAAAATGCCACATGGTATGGGGTGGGTATATTTTCAGAAGGTTCTGGACCTTCGTCGTTGCATTGTACATCCTAGCTTTGGAAATTTAAACTAGGTCGGAAAATAAATAAAACTAAACTGCTGTCTAGAAGGTTATGCCGCCGACGGCATGACTGAGACCACCGGTGGCATCAATGATGCCGCTGGCGATATCAGTTATACATGCAGCCTGCATGACTTTCTGGATACCATCAAGAAAGGCTCCTGTAAGAAAATGGGGCCACTAGGGGCAAATGAGGCCAGTAGCAGTATCAACGATGCCACTGGCGGCATGGTTGATACAACGGGCGGCTTCAAATGCCTCCGGCGGCTTCAGTTTCTTGCAGCAGCTGTTTGTGGCCAGAAAGTGACCAAAAACCCAAAACTAATCACAAACAGCAGCTAAAGCACAATAAACAAGTAAAATGAAAGCCAGAGAGCGATAAGACTCAGAATTTTAACCTCGGGGCTGTGAATCCACCTCTTCGTGATCCGTATGACACCTCGGGGGAGCTCAAATGATGATTCTAGGAAGTAAGGGGTGATTTAGTATCTAAATCCTAATTTTTGTGATTTCTAAACTTAAAATGCACTTAAATATCAGAGATTTCAATAGAGAAAGACCAAGGAAAGATGGATTAAATCCTCTTTTCTTACCTTTTTTAAACTTTATCCCACTAAAGCTAACTAGAATGCTCAAAATTTGATTGAAATCATGAGTGGTGGAAGATTGGACCCCTGAAATGGTTGGAAAATCTTGTTTATATAGGCTAAAATCCGTTGGAAATTACATTTAATCGATAATCCATCGGATATTGAGCGAAAAGTGCACACAGTTGTCTACAGAAGAAATGATGCCATCGGCGGCATGGATGATACTGCCGGCGGTATCAACGAGGTCACTAGCGGCCTCGCTCCTCTGGCAGGTCTAAAAAGTTGCACGATTCATGCCCAAAATCGGGGAAAAGGAGAGGAAATCCGGAAAAGGTTGATATTGACGGAAAAACACAGATATTGGGGGAGGATTTTTTATTTTAATGGGTATTTTGGACTAAATTATTTTTTGGGTGTAAATCATCGGTCTGAGCTACCACTGGACGAGTTACTGGACACGTCAAACTGAATTTTTTCAAAAATAAAATTCGCAGAGAATTTTATATCGGTAATAAAAATTTCAAAAAAGAATTTTTATCATAAGGAATAAAAATCGGGCATAAGCCATTATCGTCTCGCGAGAGGAACTGTAAAATCTTGTGCTCACAGGTTCAGCAACCTGTGCTTACATCCACTCCTGAGAGAGTGTCTCGGCTTTAATCCACTAATCTCAACTCCTTTACCCTAGGCGGAGAAGCCTTTCACAAATTCCCCAATTACAGTAAGTACCCTCCAAACTGCAATCACTCACCCGTTGACTAGAATACCCTCTTCTATCAGAAACTCACAATAATTCTAAACAAGAGCTAGACTCAACTCATAGAAACGTTGATCTAATTACAAATGATCTAATATTACAATTGATTGATCTATTCTACTCTCTCTTGTTCTAAGCAGATTCTCGCTGAGTTGTGCTTTCTAGCTTGAACTCTTTTAAAGCTTATAGATTGACAGAGTTTATGCTTCTAGGAAATTTAGGTGTAATCACTAAGTTCTAACGCTTGCCTTCTTGCTCCTTTTATAGTTGGATTTGAGAAAGTAGCCATTGAACTTGTCTTGGCATCTTCTAAAATTGACAGCTCAGTAATTCACCCGTTGCTTCATCAAATCGATCTGTTAAGAGATAGGATTGGACCTTTGTGAAATACATTTCAATCTGTTAGATTGAAATTTGAGCTCCAATTTGAAATCTTTGTCGTTTGATGCCAGTCTTCCGATAGAGAGAACTCGCGCTGACTTGCCATGTGTCTTCATCCCGTTCCCTCTGGTTTTCTGACATGTTGCAGAGTGCGCGATACAAGGTTGGTAGATCTGCAGAATTGCTCGAAGTAGTAATTGACTTGTTGCAGCTTTGCATTTGAAGACTTTGTTATTTTCTTCATAATTTTGTGTCTTGTCAAGCCATTAATTCTTTTTATCTTTATCTCATTAATGTTCCTGCAAAAAGCAATACTAAAAGCAAAGATACCTTTCCACCTCAAATGGTAAGGTCAGCAGCGTTGACAGACTTAAAGTAACTCAGCTGAAACGATAAAACGAAGTGTACACAGCTGAAACAAAATCTACTTATCAAGTACTGAGTGAATAATACTAAGTCAGCGACTAAGTAAGTATTCAACCCAAAAACCACTCAGAGTTAAACTAAATAGCTAGGTCAACGGAGACTCGAAATTCTATCCTTGAATTTACTAACTCCCTTAAACCATAGATTATTTATTTTAACATCATTATTGGTTTAATTATCTCATATTGAACTTAATTATTATGATCAAAACTTAAGTACCACTAAGTCAAATACTGAGTTGGTCCAAACTTATACTTGGTTTAACATAATATATATTTGAAAAGAAAATATATATAGATGGGCAATTAGTTGGAATAGAAATCGAAAAAAATAAAATCAGAAACTATACACTAAGGGCCAGTTTGGTGTTATTGTTTAAGCTGCTTTTAAAATAAGTTGTTCTCACAAACTTTTAATAGTAATATATATTTTAACTTTAAATTAATTTTTTATATTAATAAATATTAAAATATGTAATTTATTTTTTGTAAAATTAAATCGTCTTTGGAGTTTTTTTTAAAATAGCATCCTAAGAAATTAATGAAAAGAAAGCACCTAAACAAATTAAGGATACCGGAAAAAAAAAAAGCACAAATGGCTTTCTTTTTTCTCCTCTAAACTAATTAAAAAAATCTTTTTGTAGGGACAAGTTTTTAGAGTGGTGGGTCATTTTCAGTGCATTTTAAGTTTTCTAACAATAAATCAACAACAAAATATTATTTCTGTTGGATTGAAAATCCCACATCGCTCTCCGTGTATCTACTGAGCTTGTATATAAGCAGGGTCCTGAAGACCTTTAACCCGAATGACGCGTTATGAAAACCGTGAGGTTGCCCTGAAGGCGCCAAAGCGGACAGTATCGTTCGAGCTGCTTATAACACGTTATCAGCACGATCGCGATGAGGGGGTGTGTTGGATTGAAAATCCCACATCGCTCTCCGTGTATCTACTGAGCTTGTATATAAGCAGGGTCCTGAAGACCTTTAACCCGAATGACGCGTTATGAAAACCGTGAGGTTGCCCTGAAGGCGCCAAAGCGGACAGTATCGTTCGAGCTGCTTATAACAATTTCAAGCTATTAACAGACAATCACTTATTGCCGTCTCAATAATTTTGCTATTATTATTAATATTATTATTCCATGTATTTTATTTTTTAATATTTGATGAAAAAATATGCCATCAAACTTTTTTGTAAGGACAAGTTCTCATTTCTTATCCTATATTTCATTTTTCACTATAAATTTTATTTTATTTTATAATTTAAAATTATTATTTTATTAAATTCTTCAACTTTACTTTAAATTCATTTTTAAATTTAGTTTAAATTTTAAAATTATAATTATATAAAATAATAATAACTTAGAAAAAATAAAATTCACTTATTAAATAAATAATATTACATACATAATAAATATTCTGATTAAAAGAAATTTAAAAAATAAAAAAATAAAACATTTTTGAAGTGATGAATAATACCATTCCAAATTTGAAGTGGCACTGGTCATCAATTCAAAGTTTGAAATGGGATTGAATGCATTTTCACTTCATAAAATCGAATTTGAGGTGAGGTTGGAGATGCCCGTATGGTAAATTTTATGGTGATTTTATTTTTTTTACTTTTCCTTTATTATTGGATTAAGGTCATTGTTTTTGGCCTAACACCCTTTTTGGACCCTGTGCTATTGCTGGTTTACCCTTTGAGTCCCTCTGCTATACACGTTTTCTTTCTAGTCCCTGTGCTTTGGGTTCCATTATCCATTTGGTCCTTTTCTTAACAGACTCGAAGAAGCTGGATCTACTTGGCATTATTTTATCTACGTGTCTTGATAGGTAAGTGTTTCTTATATACCCTCCACTCAAAAGCATACACCTGTACATAAACTTAAATTCAGCTTCCCTCTTCAAACCAATTTCATTTGTGTTTTACTTCATTAAAGCAACTGCAACCACCATTTCATTTTCTACGATTCCATGTTAATTTGAGTTCATATTCACCATCGATTAACGTAAGCCTATTTTATTTCTTTGAACATGAATTATTTAGACAACACAATTAAGTTATTTCAGTTGAGAATTCGTTTGAGAAGAAGAAGAAAGGACAAAATGAGGTTCAAATAGAATTAAAATAGAATTAATTTATAATTGTTAAACTAATACTGAGTTTTTTAAATTGGAAGAAGAAGTACTGTAAAGTAGAATAAAGGGGACTTTGAAATTCAAGTTGAATTTATTAATTAATTTTGAAACTGCAATCGCTTTACTTCTTAGGTCCTTTTCCCGGTACCGGAGACTATTATCAACTGAGTAATTCATGGATGTTCTTCTCAAGCATTTTTTTATCACCATAGACTTTCCTTGATTGGTTAATTCTCATGTGTGCTTCTTAGCAAGAGATAATGCTGAGATTTTGATGAATGAATTTTATGATTTTGGACATATGCAATATTATAAATTGCCGATAATGAGTTCAGGAAAGAAAAAAAAAGAGAAAGATGAAAGAAACAAAATAAAGAAGAAGATTCAGCTTGTAATTAAATGTTACAAGTGGTGCCATGTCAGCAAATAAATGACACATGTGTGGGATTACCAAGTCCCACATTGGCAAAGTGAATAAAAAAAGAAAAATGGGAATTGTCTCACATTGCCAATTGTAAGGCATAGGGGCTGATTTTGTAGTATAAAAAAAAGGCCTATGGCCTTAGTTGAAAACACACCACCAAAGCCTTTCTCATCTCTAAGACATTTGTTCTTCTTATTCCTTTTCTTTGTAATATTTTGTTATAAAATTAAGTTAGTAGTGTAATTTTAGTGTTTCCTCTTTATTTTATTTTAGCAGTAGTTTTAGTTTGCTAATAGTTTCCGCAACAATTGGTATCAGAGAGTTGGTTTTAGGAAAAATTAGTATGCTCTGTGCGCTGTAGGTGTACTACAATCGGCACATCAGAAAGTTTTTTCTAATTTTTGGGTCTGTTGTCTAGTTGGCATTTAGCAAATTTAAAATTATTGTTAAAATAATCTTTCGATAAAATCTAGAATAATAATAGTATACTATCTCGAGTAACTGGAAAAATTCTGTCACCAAGCGATAAGAGCCTAAGGAAATTGGTTTTCTAGCACTTGAGTAATATTATTATTTGTGATTTTACGGTTTAAGCTGAAATGGAAGAAGAAAATCCATTCAGAAAGATATCCACTTTGAATGCTTCTTCAAGTATTCTTCAGAGGGCCGCTGGCGTAAATTCCAGATTGGTGGTGGAAATTTTTGATGGAAGTGGCCATTTCGGCATGTGGTAAAGTGAGGTTCTAGACGCATTGTTTCAACAAGGTCTAGATATTGTCGTTGAAGGAGAGAAACCAAATGAAATGGGAGAAGGAGAATGGAAGACCATCAATCGACTAGCTTGTGGTAAAATTCGGTCATGTTTATCTAGAGAACAGAGGTATGCATTTTACAACGAAACCTCTGCTAGAAAACTGATGACGACACTGGAGGTGAAGTTCTTGAAAAAGAGTAGTTAGAACAAGCTTCACATGAAGAAAAGGCTATTCCGAATCACTTACATTCCTGGTACCACAATCAACGATCATATCACCAGCTTCAATCAACTAGTTGCTGATTTGTTGAACCTAGATGTGACATTTGAAGATGAGGATCTTGCCTTAATATTGTTGGGATCTCTTCCGGAGGAGTTTGAGTTCCTCGAAATAACTCTACTCCATAGGAAGGCTGCTGTAACTCTCAATGAAGTTTATGGAGCTTTGTACAGCTATAAATTAAGGAGGAAGGAGAAAAGGGAAAGCTCAAATGGAGCTACCGAGGCTTTGATTGTTAGAGGACGCCAGGGGAACCAGGCGAAAGGAGTGAAGCAACGATCAAAGTCAAAATCCAAATTGGGGAAAGATGAATGCGCCTTTTATCGTGAAAAGGGGCATTGGAAGAAAGATTGTCCTAAGCTGAAAAAGAAAGGCCAATCTGACAAGGGAAAGACTGTTGCAGTAGCTGAGTATGACGATAACTCAGATTGTTCACTTGCTCTTTCGGCTTCTACCAACTCTTTTAGTGTTTGGCTTCTTGATTCAGGATACAGTTATCACATGTGTCCTAATCGAGAATGGTTCTATGATTTTAAAGAACTAGAAGATGGTGTTGTCTACACAGCAAATAATTCCCCTATCACCATATATGGGGTTGGTTCCATTCGGTTGAAAAACCAAGATGCATCAATCAGAACATTGAAGGAAGTTCGCTACGTGCCAGATTTATCAAAGAATCTCATTTCTGTGGGAGCCCTAGAAGAAAAGGGTTTCAAAGTTAAAGCAAAAAATGGAGTAATGAAGATCATTTCTGGTGCATTGGTGGTGTTGAAGGGAGTTCGAAAGAATAACAGGTTGTACCACTATCAAGGTACTACTGTTATTGGAACTGCAGCAGTGGCTTCTAATGATGAGAAAGAATTGGAAGCATCCAGATTGTGGCATATACGCTTGGGGCATGCTGGTGAAAAATCCTTGAATCTTCTAGTAAAACAAGGATTATTAAAAGATGTCCAGGCTTGCAAATTGGACTTTTGTGAGCATTGTGTCAAAGGGAAAAAGACAAGGGTGAAATTTGGAACTACGATCCATGATACTAAAGGTATTCTGGACTATGTCCACTCTGATGTGTGGGGGCCTTCCAAGATGGCATCACTTGGAGGGAAGCACTATTATGCCACCTTCATTGATGATTTTTCCCGGCGAATTTGGGTGTATACTATGAAGACTAATGATGAAGTGCTCGGAATTTTCCTGAAGTGGAAAAATATGATGGAAACTCAGACGGGTCGAAAGATCAAGCATCTCCGAATAGATAATGGTGGAGAGTACACGAGTGATCCATTTAAGAAAGCCTGTGATGATAGCGTCATTGTCAGGCACTTCACAGTTAGGCATACACCACAATAAAATGGAGTGGCTGAACGCATGAACCGAACCTTACTGGAGAAAGTTTGATGTATGTTGTCCAATACTGGGTTGGGCAAGCAGTTTTGGGCTGAAGTTGTTACATATGCGAGCCATCTCATCAATCGCCTACCATCTAGTGCTATTGATGGTAAAACACCACTCGAGAAATGGTCTGGGAAACCTGCTACTAACTATGATTCCTTACGTGTGTTTGGTTCCACTGCTTATTATCATGTGAAGGAATCAAAGTTGGATCCTCGTGCAAAGAAAGCAATTTTCTTAGGGATCGCTTCGGGAGTAAAAGGGTATCGTCTTTGGTGCCTAGAGACTAAGAAGACGATCATCAGCAGGGATGTTACCTTTGATGAATCTACCATGTTAAAAAAGGTAACAATAGAACAAACAGATGGTACTCCGAAACAGGTGGAGTTTGAAAGGCAGATAGTTAGTCCAGCAAATGATGAAGATGTAGAAACTCCAATGGTAGATGAGGAGTCTGATGAGGAAGAGGTTCAAACCGAAGAACCTCTATAGTAACTTGAACCAATTGCATTGAGAAAGCCAAAAAGAACAGTAAGAAAGCCTGCTCGCTATGTTGATATGGTGGCTTTTGCATCTCCAATTGCAAATGATGACATCCCTAGCACTTACAAAGAAGCAGTCAAAAGTTCAGAAGAACATAAGTGGAGGAATGCCATGATTGAAGAAATACAGTCCCTTCAGAAGAATCAGACATGGAAGTTAGCTGATCTTCCAAAGGGAAAGAAGGCAATTGGGTGCAAATGGGTATATGCAAAGAAAGATGGATTTCCTAACGAGTCTAATGTTCGCTACGAAGCAAGGTTGGTAGCTAAAGGGTACGCTCAGACGGAGGGAGTTGATTATAATGAAGTGTTTTCTCCAGTGGTGAAACACTCTTCCATCCGTATTTTATTGCCTTTGATAGCACAGTTAGACCTGGAGCGGGTTCAAATGGATGTAAAAATAGCATTTTTACATGGAGACTTGGAGGAGGAAATCTATATGGTTCAGCCTGAAGGATTCAAAATTGCTGGAAAAGAGAACATGGTTTGTAAACTTGAAAAATCGTTGTACGGATTAAAGCAATCTCCGAGGCAGTGGTACAAGCGATTAGACAAGTTTATGTTGAGGCAAAAGTACACAAGAAGCAAATATGATCATTGTGTGTATTTGTGCAAGCTGTAAGATGGATCTTTTATATATCTTCTTCTTTATGTTGATGATATGCTGATAGCTTCCAAGAACCAAGAGGAAATTGAGAAGTTAAAATCTCAATTAAATGAGGAATTCGAAATGAAGGATCTTGGTGAAGCAAAGAAGATTCTTGGCATGGAGATAAGCAGAGATAGGAATGTGGAAAGACTTTTTTTGACTCAAAAGGAATTTCTGGGAAGGGTATTGAAGCGTTTTGGCATAAATAAGCAGTCAAAACCTGTTAGTACACCACTTGCTTCTCATTTCAAGCTCAGTGCAGCATTATCTCCAAAAGCTGCAGCAGAGAAAGCATATATGTCAAAAGTACCATATGCAAGTGCTATTGGTAGCTTAATGTATTCTATGGTGTGTACAAGGCCCGACATTTCACATGCAGTTGGGGTCGTGAGCAGGTATATGCATAATCCTAGAAAGGAACTTTGGCAAGCTGTGAAATGGATTCTACGGTATATTCTGAACACCGTGGATGTTGGATTGGTATATCAACAGGATAAAGGCAGTCAACATGTAGTTGGATATTGTGATTCTAACTATGCTGGTGATCCGGATAAACGCCGATCAACTACTGGTTATGTGTTCACCTCGGCAAAAGCACCAGTATGTTGGAGGTCTACAATACAGTCGATAGTTGCCTTGTCTACGATAGAGGCAGAATATATGGCATGTACAGAGGCTGTAAAGGAGGCAATCTGGCTTTAAGGGTTGCTCGGTGAATTGGGTATTCAACAGAAGCACATAAAGGTGCACTATAATAGTCAAAGTGCTATCATGTTAGCAAAGAATCAAGTTTACCACACAAGGACGAAGTATATCGACGGTCGTTATCACTTCATACGAGAGGTTCTCGAAGAAGGTGGAGTTGTAATCCAGAAAATTCAGACCATAGAGAATCCAGCTGATATGTTGACAAAGGCAGTAAACCCAATCAAATTTCAATATTATTTGGATTTGATCAATATTGCCAAAACTTGAAGACTCCATTGGAAGACACTACACAAGATAAGAGATTTAAGATGTGGAACTTGTCAAGGTGGAGATTTATGGGATTACCAAGTCCCACATTGGCAAAGTGAGTAAAAAAGAAAAATGAGAATTGTCCCACATTGCCAATTGTAAGGCATAGGAGCTGATTTTGTAGTATAAAAAAAAGGTCTATGGCCTTAGTTGAAAACACACCAACAAAGCCTTTCTCATCTCGAAGGCACTTGTTCTTCTTATTCCTTTTCTTTGTAATATTTTGTTATAAAATTAAGTTGGTAGTGTAATTTTAGTATTTCCTCTTTATTTTATTTTAGCAGTAGTTTTAGTTTGCTAATAGTTTCCGCAACAACATGAGTTCAGCGTGGCATGGTTTTTTTGAACTCGTTAAAATAAGGATCGAATGGGTAACGGAACCCAAAGCACAGGGACTAGAAAGGTAACATGTATAGCAGAGGGACTCAAAGGGTAAACCAGCAATAGCACAGGGTCCAAAAAGGGTGTTAGGCCTATTTTTTTAACTTATAAGTAGCATTATTGAACTGAATTGAACTAAACTGAAATAAACTTATTTTAGTGTAAATTTATATATATGCAGTACTGAACTGAACTGAACTAGACTGAATATAAGTTAAAAAGAACATAACATAAGTTTCACACCACTAATTCAATAGTAATGAATGATAAAGTAACCTATATTTATAAAAAATAAAGTCCCGTAGCTTTTATATATTAAATATGTATTTATTTTACAATATAAATTTTCATTTTCAGTGCATTTTAAGTTTCTAACAACAAATCAACAAAAAAATATTATTTCAAGCTATTAACAGACCGTCAATGATTCCGATCTCAATAATTTTGCTATTATTATTAATACTAAATTATTATTTCATTATTTATTTCATTTTTCACATGTTTGACGAGAAAATATGCCACCGAACTTATCTCTGAGCCAGCTCTCGGTAACCGTCCATTTTTCTACCTAACATAATTTCCACGCAGAGCGACCACGTGTTTTCTTTTAAGTCGTTGATCTTTTTGCTCTTCTCAAATCACACCCGTCCATCTGACAAATTTTCCTATATAATCATACCGTTCTCTTTTTAATATTCGAGTTCAGTTTTCATTTCCTTGGTTTCTTTCTCCTCTCATTTCCAGATCTTTTATTTCTTTTGCCGATCTTCGAGGCGTTTCCGCTATGCTGTCGCCTTTTGTGCTTTCCGATCTACATGTTGATAGTATTTCAAGAAATCGGAAAAAACATTAGGTTTGTGATTATTTCCTCTGGTTCTTTTAATTTCTTAATCATCTCTTGTTTTTCGCTGTACCGATAATTTCTTTATTGTCTTTTATAGATCTGTCATGGATCTATCTGTTGCGGCTTCAAGATTTGAATCAGAGCTCTCCAGGTTCATGATTCTGCCTGTGATAGTGATTTTCCAGCTGAAAGATCGAGATGATGAACTTGATTTGGTTCTGAGTTGCTGACTGGTGCCCTCGGTGTCCGATGCGGCTGATCTGACGGTGATGACGTGGTGAGCGGAAAGATCGAAGGGCTTGCATATTTGAGTACTCTGAAGAAAGAAGATATGTAATATGACGAACGATTGATGTGGTTGAAAGGAGATGTGTGTTTGTGGATGTAAAAGATATATCATCGGGATGAAATAGCCCCAAGTTGTTTGATTATGTGATTGGGGCTATGTAGTCCAGAGTAGATATCTTTGTCATCCGACCTTTGCCATGTCAGGTGCGCTTGCTTGGCAGGTCAACCATCTTAATAAAAGAAGCAAGGTTTTTGTGTTTTAGAGAGGAGATCGCACGGGATTTTGCCCGGGTTCTCCTCTCTGCTCGTGTCCCGCTTTCTTCTTTTCTTATCCTTACACTCGATCTCAATATCCCCAAGATTCGTCAATTATATTACGCTGCGGATATGAGACTCATTAAAATCCGTTTAATTGCTCGGCAATATGAGCATTTACAACGCTTGCAACGATTTGCTGAGGTAAACTCTCTATTTGATGCTCCAATTTTCCATAGAACTCTAGTATTTAATCGTATTTTTGTTTCTGAAATAATCAGTTACCTGTTTTACATAGATGGATTTCATACATACCTAGATCTTATACCAGAAATACACAATTAAGAATTGGCCTTGATGTTTGGAATTCGCAGTTTCACAATATTGTGGAGTTCTTCATAACCGGACTTGTACTCGAGGTAAAACCAAATTGTGCCATTAAGGATAATTTGCTTCTTTTGGACATCTAAGAACATATGCATATGATTAATAAATAGCATCAAATGTTGAATTCGATTAGTGAAAAAAAAAATTTCTATAATTTTTCGTATGAATTTCGTAGGATGCTTTTACTTTCCAATCATCGAACCTTATAGTTCTGTATAATCTCAGCAGATATATGTTGTATTTTGTTGTTAAAAAAAATGGATATGTACTTCGTCTTCTGTTTCTTTGATATTGGAGGCTATGAATAACTCTTGCTTCATCTGAATATCTCGGAAAATGAAGAATACAAAGTATAGATTAAGGTTATCTGTTTATATCATCCGCGCGTTCTTGCCAGGGACTTTTAAGGTGATGAAACAAGTTTGCAACTTTAATCCCCGCGTGATATATGCATATGATGTATTTCCCACCTGGTGCCTTATACTAGTTCTTATCTGTCAATGTATGTTTTCGTTGTCGGTATAAAATTGAACTAGTTGATCCTTGGAATGTTCTTAATAAAAAACACTAGCTAGCTGAATTTATCTATAGAGAGCATTGATCGACCTGCTTTTAGGTTGTATACATGTACCTGTATGAAATGATTGAAATTTGTGCTGATTGTACGAAGCTCTTTTTAAATGTGTAACGAGAAGGATCTGTAAAACTTGTAACTAAAGTCGAGACGAATATAAAGATAAATGCGTGCACTTATGAAACCAGTATTTACCATATTTCGGATTGAAGTGTTAACATTGGTATTTTTTTTAATGTTGGTTCTGCAGTTGAATAGATTCAGTTATTAATGAGATGTATGGCCGAGGGCAAGTATGATGGGGATTGGAAAATAGAGTTTTGCTTGACGAGCTATAAGCGCTGACATTTGGGAAAGAAATAAGTATAATGAAGAAAAGAGTGAAGGGAGGGGAAGATTTCATCTTTAAAAAAAGTTGCAAACTTGCGAACATGTTAGATCCTGTGTACAACAATTCAAACCACTTTTGTGCATTTCAGTTAACCGTAGGGTTAATAAATTTTGGGAAAGATCTGTGTCGTTCATTATTCATCTTTATAATATATAAATTATATTTATTATTTCACTTAATTTTCTCTTTCCGAGGAAGTAATTGTATACTATTTTTGAAATGGAGTTAAGTTTTTAATAATCAAAATAATTGTAAGAATAGTAAAATATAAAATTAAAATAAAATAAAAATAAATAATAATAATAAAATATGTGTTGAGAAAAAAAAGACATTAATTTTTAATTAAAATTAAAATTTGTTAAAATATTTACGGCTGAAAATTAATAATTAAAATATAATTTTTTTAAATAGGTTTACAATTAATATAATTAAATAAAATTAAAAATAATAATTATAATAATATGATTAATTACTATTAATTAATGTTACTTATTATAAATAATAAGTAATAAAAAAATAATAAATAGTATTAATAATAAATAAATTTATTAATTATTTTTTAATGAATAAATTTTATAACTATAAATATATGAAAATAATAAAAGTTATGTTTCAGTAATATTAATAATAATTATAATAATATTAAAATATAAAATAATAATAAAATAATAATAATAATAATAAATATATTTATAAGGAAATAAGATATTAATTTTTAAATAGGGTTATAATTTGTTAAAAAATTTACGGATAATAATTACTAATTAAAGCTTTAAGACATGAAATTTTTTTTAAATAATATTATAATCAATAAAATTAAATAAAATAATAAATTAGGAGTAATAGGTATAGTCAAGTTATTAAAACTAAAACTTATATAGTCTTTTGTTATTACTGCCATTCTATTGTCATGTATAAGATAATCTAATCCTAAAATGGCTAAATATCCCAATTGGTATAAATTTCGTATTGGTATGTTTGTTATAGTAGTTATTAATTTATCCTTGTTTATGTCTATCATTTCTATTAGGATTTCTGGTATGTATTGTGAACAAGTAGTTATACTACCATCTATTTGTCTTTCAATAGTAGGTTTATCTAAATTATGTTTGTATTTTGAAGGTATTAGCTTGTCATCTATTTTAGATGTTGAACATCCTGAGTCTATTAATGCTAATCCTTGTATTTTAAAATCTTGTATAATGCATGTTATTTTAATAGTATAACTTGTATATGGTGCTTCATAGAGCTGTCTATTAATTCTGTGGTAATTAATCTTTTTTCGTATAAATCTAATAAGATTTCATCAGTTATATCTAATTCTAATAGTTTTAAAATATTCTGTTGACTATTATTCTGTATATACTGGTTTATTCCTTCTTCTTCTAATTGACTAACTCTGCTTTTTAAGTTAGCAATTCTATCTTCCATTAGTCTAAATCTTTCTCTCCAAGTTCTTTGTTCTAAATTATCTGTAAAAGTATAAGAATTTCTAAATTCTGTTGTTATTGTTGGCCATTCTAAATCATTGTCTTCTTCCCAACAAAATTTACAAATTTCTGTATAACAGTTATTACATTGAGCTCTCAATTCTATAATTGGGTATAAATGACATTTATAACATTCTCTATCATCATTGCCTTTTCTAAAATTCCAAGTATGTTCTACACATTCTGTTCTATCCATAAATTCTATTTTTATATTTTTATATCTTTCCATTACTTCTAATAAGTCTGTTGGTTCATTATCATCTTCTTCGTCAGATGTATATTCTTTTGTGCTACTGACTATTGAGTATATTGTTTCACTATCACTAACTTCTTCAGTTACTGCTAGTAAGTCTATATTGATATTGTCTACCAGTCTTGATTCTTTAGTATGTATGTTATGTTTATTAGGACATTTAGTAGATAAATGACCTATTTCTCCACATGCATAACATGTAATTGTGTCTCTATATTGTCTTTTCTCATTAAATCGTCTAACATGTCTTTTAGGATTTAAAAAGGGTTTCTTAGCATCAGTTTTAGATTTTCTAATATAGTATACTTTCCTTGTTTTATTATAAGGTTTTCTTCTTTTATTGAACTGAGTATTTTTATTTCTAGGTTTTCTATTACAAGAGGTACAGGCTTCTTGTCCGTATTGTTGAGGAGTATAAATATTATTACAGAATCCGTAATTGTCTTTCATTTGTCTTTGTATGCTTATTTCTGTACATTTCTTTTCTAAGTGTTTCATTATTTGGTATACTAAAGTATTTATGTTTAAAGTATAATTATTTTCTTTTTCTATGAACTTATTTCCTTCCTCCTGTATTTCTTGTCCTAAAGGTCCAGGTAATTTGAGGAGTAGCTTCTTCATAAATTCTTTATTATAAGTATTTTGGCTTTTGGCTGTAAAATGTATGTAGTCGTTTAAAAACGGTACTACGTATTTTCAGTCATTAAGCTTTAATTGTTCTAAATTTCTTACTGCTTCTTTTTGTTGTATAATTGATCCTATATTAGGGTCTGTAGCAGTCAATAGATTGCTTATAGTATTACAAAAATTCCAGGGATTATTTCCTACATTTATTAATCTAGTATATTCTTGAGGAAAGTTGATTTTAAAATCATCCCATGCTCTTTTTGCAGTATTTCCTAATGTAGTTTCAAGGAAACTATACATCTGTTCTGGAGTATGATTGAAATTCTTTTCTAAGTAGTTCTTAACAGTTAGACTTTTCCATTGCTGTATAACTTCTGGCCATACTTGAGGCGAGTATTTTTCTAATTGCAATAGACTTTCTTCTTTGTATATTCCTATTGGAAATCTATTTCCTCTAGATTTATATTTTCTATTATCAGATTGATATTCAGAGTATTGTCTCGGAGGTATGTTTCCTCTATTATAGTTTATAACACTAGGTCTATTTCTTGGAGGTTCCAAAGGTGTTTCTGCCTTAGCTCCTGAAACTCCTTCCATTAGTTCTTTAGGTAAATTATTAAAGAACTCCTCCATTTCTTCTACATCCATTAGATTTCTAGTATAATTACTTATGGTTTCTTCTTCTTCTAAGAGTTTTATGAGTTCTTCTAGATGTATTCTTTTCTCAAAGATATCTATTATTTCTTGAGGTCTCTTATTCTCGTATGCTTGTTTAATCCATTCTATTCTTTCTTCTATTGTCTGATTTATAAATTGTATAACAATATTATTATAATTTTCTCTAGTTTTAAAATATTCTTCATTATATAAGTCTACGAATATTGTTTCTAAAGGGTCTAATTTTATATCTACTAAGTCTATATTTTGATTATTAAGTATTTGATCATTAATAGCCCAAGAGCTATTAGATTGAGTATCAGTTTCTAAATTTTCAGTATAGTTTTTATAATTATCAAATCTTATGCTAATTCTTCCTCTGTTATCTTCAAAGATTTGACTTTGGTCTGGTATTAGTTTTGTCTTATTTTCTTCGAATAGTCTAGTTATATTCCATTCTATTCCAGCATAAGTTTCTGCTGAAAATTTTGGTGGTTTTATAAATCTAACACCCTTTGATACTAGGGCTTGTATTATGTCTTCTACTTTGCATTTATATTTTATATTAGTTGAATTGATCGATTTACCAATTAATCCAACAGTTATAACAAGATTATTTCTATTTATTAAACCATAACCTTTAGTCATGATTCCTATTTTTATCTGGTGTAAGTCTTTTGATTCTAAGAAAAATTCTGGAACGCAATAGAATAATCCTCTATTGTCATTCATGTCTATGTCCATTATACTTATAAGTTTCTTACTTTCTTCTTGTATAGAGTCATCGTATATAGTTATTATAGTATGAGCTCCTAAATCTTGTCTAGTCATGCCTTTTATTCCTATTATAATAAGGCCTAAATGAGTATATTTATATCCATCTTTAGCTATTTGTTTAGCTACTGATTTCTCAAGAAGGGATATTCTAACTATGTCTTCATCCCCACATTTTATAGATTTTTCTTCTGTTTTTCTAAGAAGTCTATATTTTTCTGTCCAGTTACCCTTTTGATAAAGTATTTTTGGGTTTAAAAGCTTCTTTTCATTCTGTTTATAATTTTCTAAGTCTTTTTCAATGTCTATTACTTCTGTTAAATTTATTTCTTCATTATGTTCTTTGGGTTTTATTCCAAAAAATTCTTTTTATTTTGTTCTCACTTTGTATTTCTGTAGTAGTAGAATTACTATCACTACCTCTCAAAGTATAACTTCTACCAAAAAATTTATTATTCATTATTTGGAGGGTTGTATGTTATAAAAGTATCAGTTATGATAGGGTTTAGTCTGACTCCTTGATCTCCTAAACCTTTTATTATATTGTTCTGATTACTTATAATTATATTTGACAGGTTATCTAAGCCTTCGTTTTTATTCTTTGCGTCGTTATATATATTTTCTAATAGATTTTCTAAAGTCTTTAACTGCGGTTCTAAGTTATCAGATATTTGTGAGTCTTTTGGTATTAATTCTAGTTTAGTATTTATTTCTTCTAGTTTTACTAGATTTTGTCTAAAAAAGTTATTGGTATCTAAAATTAATTTTTGTATTTCGTCTACTTTCTTATTTAATTCTAATAATAGTATAGAATTATTTGGTTGTATTTCCTGGTTATGAATAGTTCTATCTACTTTAGTATTAATTGATTCTAATGCTCTTTGTATTATTTGTTTTTCTGCTATAGCTTCTAAGTGCAGTTCTTTAATAGTATGAGTCAGTATCTGTATTTGATCGTCTAATTCTGAAAATCCTATAGTACCAAGTGCTATAAGATTATTTAATTGGCTAGTCTGTATTTTATCTTGTTTAGTATTAAATTGATTACTATTTATTAGTCCGTCTGGGTTATCTTGATTATATTCTCTAGTAGCTTGTTTAGCCTTGTTGTATAGTATTACTTGTTTATTGTTCATTCACCAATATAAGTTCTTTTAAATTCTAAGATTTGTTTCTGAATTTGGTCTATCTTCTCTTTAATCTCTTTTCTTAACTCTTCTAAAATTATTTGAGTTTGTCTCTCTAACTGTTCAGTCAGTATGAGCAATTCTTTTATTTCTTTCTTATTAGGAAATTTATCAGCTTTATTTAAAGTCTTTTCAACACGATTTCTAAGAGTCTCTATTTGATTCTTAAGGTATTCTTGATTATCAAGTTTATGATCCTTTATAAGAGTATTTAGTAAAGTTATTATAACTTTATCAGTTCTATTTAAATTTTCTGATAAATTTATAACTATATCTACAACAGTATTTAGTTGATATGCTAGAGTATTTTCTTCTGTATTATGATAAATATGTCTATATGAATTATTAAAATTACAAGTATCCAAAGTATTAGCTTTATAAGGTATTTCTAAATTTAAGTATTCTAACTTTCTGTATTTTTCCAGTGTATCTACTTCCGTCGCTCTGATACCAAGATTGGGTATGGAGTCCTGAATTATGGCTTCAATTAAAAACGTATACTAAAATCATTAGATTCTTCTAAAATAATTGAAGTTAATTCAAGATTATAAAACTTTATCTCTGCTTCTAAATTTTCTTTAGCGATTCTAAGATGATAAATTTGATTGATATATTCTTTTATATGTTTTTTATGCCAATTATATAAATCAAAATATCCTTTATAATTTATTAAATCAGTATTACAGATTTCTAAACAGTTTTGATAAAATTCTAAGTTATAGTTTATTCTTTTCAGTCTATCATCTAAATATTCTAAATCTTGTTGAACTTTAAGAATTTTATTCATTTAGATTCTAAAGGAAGTATCTGAACTTTCTAAAAGAACTAAAGAAGTTAATTCTAAATTTAGTTCTCGTATTTCTCTTTCTAAAATTGGTATTCTTTCATTATAAAGAGCTAATTCCTCTGTATATCTTTCTAAGGTTTTTCTCATCCAGCTTACTAGTATATGACAGAATCTATAAAGTCTTGAACTTTCGTCTCTTAATTCTTCAGTATGTATTCTTATTCTATCAGTATAAAATCTTACTAAAATTCTACTTCGTCTCAGTTCTAATTCTTTTCTTTCTAGTTTATCTTTAAGTTCTAAAATTCTATTCATTTAAAATCTAAAAGTAGTATCTGAGCTTTCTGATAGAACTAAAGAAGTTATCTCTAAATTTAGTTCCCTTATTTCTTCTTCTAATTCTGATAATTCTTTAGTATAACGCTTCAATTCTTCAGTATATCTAGTTATAAATCGAATTTTCCAGCCTATTAAAGTATGAATGTGTCTATGAAGTCCTGCTCTGGTTAAAATAGCAGTTTCTGATCTTACTTCTCTAGTATATGAATTTATTCCGTTCGAATAAAAATTTATTAATTGTTTTCTTCTATTTATTTCTATATCTTTTCTTTCTAATCTTTCTTTAATTCTTAAAATTCTAAGCATAATAAAACAATTTTTCTCGTCACTTAACTGAATAGATCACACTAGGTGCAATTCAGGAAGGAGAGGATACTTAATTGAATGTATAAAAACTAAGTATTAAAAACAAAGTAGTGTATTTAGAGTATACCTTTTAAGCTTATGATTCTCTATGATAATTTTCTGCAGGCTTATGCTTATAGAGAGAAAGAAAGAGAGAGTTGTGGTGGGTATATTTTGCAGAGAAACCTTCTAATTTATAGCTGAAAAAAGGAAAGGATACCGGTTACCTGTTGGATTACCGGATCTTTTATGACGTCATTGCTTACGTATTAGTGCAAGTATGACTCAGCGTTTAATAATTATGTTGGCTGATGTCATTGCTTACGTATTTTGATAATTATTGCAGCTATGACTTATTTTATTATTGAATTATTGCTTATGTATCAGCAGTTATTACAATTTAATCTATTTGAATTATTATAGAGTCTGATTACGTTTTTATATTTAATTTATTATAAAGTATTATGATTTCTTATGGCTAACCTGTGCTGAAAAATAAATGTTTGAAAGAAAATTTTCTTAAAGAAGATTCTGTTGAAAACACCTAACCTGGATTTCTCTTATCCAGATAATCTTCAAAGATTTTTTAATAAGGAAATTTATTTCTCAACCAAAAACTTCTTTTAAGAAAATCAAAATCATCATTTAAATTCCAAACGTTTTTATTACTTCCAGATTTTCTTAAACTTAAAAATTTTGGTATTAAATTAGCTCATCCAACTGGTACTTTTTTGAAAAAGGGACTTACATCTTCTGCCCAGAAAAATTTCCCAAGGCCTTTTGCTTATTCTGAATTGAAATTTCTAAGTTTGAAGAAAAACTTTCTGTAAATTTTAGCTTAAGATCGAGCCAACAAGAAATTATAAGATAGTATTATTATTCTGAAAATATAAACAATTTATACAAAACATAATCAAACTATATAAAGTATTACTTAAATTACAAAAAGTATAACTGAAGTATAGAAAAAGTTGAGGTTCAAAACCAGATCGAAGTTATAATTCTTCTATCTGAGAACTTGAATCCCCTGAGGTTTTTTAAAAATGTGTTACTCAAATGTGTTCTAAAATTTCAAGATGATTTATACAATCAAAAGTTTTTAATAAAAACAGATTGTCAAGCAGCCAAATATATGTTTGACAAAGATTTTAAACACAATGTTAGTAAACAAATGTTTGCTAGATGGCAGGCTCAATTAGCCCCTTTTGATTTTACTATTGAATATAAAAAAGGGATAGATAATAGTTTACCTGATTATTTAACTAGAGAATATTTATCTGAAACTAATAGTTTCCATTTAAATATTGCAGGATGAGCACAAAAGGGAACAGAAATAGGGGAAATTCCTCTTATAGAGGACAACCCTCTAGTCAGACCTCCCAAGGTAGAGGCCAATATTCCTCTCATAGAGGCAATATATTGGCTCAACATGGTAATGTAAGGCTCATGGCCCAGAATCTTACTGCCATTGAGAACATTGAGAAGGACTCACTTTATAAGGAGTTCCTTGCTTTTAAGCAATCACAGAAAAACCAGAGTAATACTCAGGTTGCATTAAGCAGTCAGTCTGGACCTAATATAAGTCCATCTTATGCTAAAATTGTGGAAGATGATGAGTCTGAAGACTTCCCTTATTTTCAGCATAATGAAAAAGAAGTCATACTTCTTTTGGAAAATGATGACATCAAAAGGAAAGATGATGTCTGGGATCTATTCCAAAAATATTTGGACATAGATACAGGAATTTCTTTTACTGCCGGTTCATACAAAGGCAGAGCCCATTTTGAACATATTCTCAGGGCTACTGATTCATGGGAAATAACCCATTTCAAGGCAGGCAAAATATATACTTTTAGCAAAGCCATTATCAAGCGTGTCATCACAGCAAGAGAATGGGGCCTTAGTACTCTTAAGGAAAGAGAATATTTGCATGCTGATAATAAAACAGCAATAAAGTTCAACTACTGGGACTATGTTGAAGCTTTTCATAGAGTTTTGTTATACCAAAACCCTTCTTGTAAACATACTTGGTTTATAAAATTCTGCCAGAATATTTATAAGAAAGAATTCCCAAACTGGTTATACCAGTGGTGGCAATCCTTTGGACCAGGTATTAATATTTTACCCGAAGTGTTTAAGGGATTATATTCTGAATGGGTTGATATATCTCCCAGATTAATTGAAGCCCAACAAGACAAAAAATGGGTTGAAGGAATGCCTATCTCCAATTTTTTCATAGAATTTGGAGTTCCTTACATTCTCAAATGGGAAATTGAATTTGGTTATACCAAACAAAATATCCCCTGTCTATATAGGGTTTTCTCATCAAAGTTTTGGAAGAAAATGATGAGGAACAACGAACGTGGAGTACTGGAAGCCCAGGAAACTATTGACTCTATTAAGTCAACTCTAGAAACTTATAAAGTTCAAGTATCTCAAATTGAGGTCCCCAGTCCTTTCGAGACAGTTTCTAGGAAATTAAAAATGAAAGGGCAAGTGTCAAAAGATCAGATGATTGCAGCCTACATGGAGGCCATGAAATCTGATTTAAAGAAAAATTTTGGTATTGATATTCAACCAGATATTTCTTTATCTGCCTCTTCTGTTGGAGAAGATATTGTTATGGAGGCAGCTGCTGCCACAAGTGAAGCCATGCTTCAAGATGCACAAGACCCATATGAGGAAGAATTGCCTTTAAACCTACTTCTTGGTAATACCAAAGAACCCAGCAATAAAAATAAAGGCAAAAAAAAATAATTACGGATCACTGTTACCATTTATAAAGGCAAAACAGTATAATTTTTGGATTTTGCGGGAGATGCATTAATAATGCAGAGATGGCCGACAGAGCATATTGCTCTGTCCTTTTCTTCTTTTTCTTTTTCTCTTCTGACAGGCGCAATAATATTGCCGGCCACCTGTCTGCCAGCTGCCTTATCCATCCGGTCAGCCGCCCCTCTCTTCTTTGTCGGCCACCTAACCTTGACGCGCCGAGATTCTGCCAGCTGCCTTCCACTTCCGCCTTTTCTTTTTATCTTTTATTTAATTGTTTTGTATTGTATTTTGATTTCCGTTCTCTATAAATAACGGTTTATAATTTTGTAAAAAAGCAGAATAAGAACGAGAGAGCGAGAAAAATAACTTGTAATGATAGGTGTTTTTGTAATTAGTAAACATTAAGGAGGAGCCTGTTGACTCACTCCACCGCGTGCTCCGAAGGTATAATTCCTTCGCTTTGTAAATTTTTATATATTAAATAATATTCTGTCCATTCCACCATAATATGGTGGGCTAATTGCCTGTGTTAAATAATGCCATGAATGCCTATGAAAAATAGTATGTTTTATATTTTTGATTTGTAAGACTGAATATGCCTAATGGAATTTTTAATTTATTTAATGTACTTAGATAGCAAGAATTTATCAGAATTTAATTTATCAAGATAATTTTATGCTAGGATTTAAATACAATGATAAGTTAGGTTAAAATTATTAGAACAGTCAGAACTTTACTATTAGGCTCTTGTCGCATCTAGCCGTTTAGTCGGGAGGGCGTTTAGGCGTTTTGTGTTGACTATGCTGAGGGTAATGTTTATTGACAGTTTTAATAATTTTGTAAAATTTATCCAATATTTAAACTTGTGTTTATATGCCTAGTATAAGATTGTGTTGATAAAATTATCTTCTGATATTTATCTTATTAGGCTAAGTGCTTAAAATAAGTTAGATAGTCCTTTAGGCATGGTCCGGTCCTGCTTGTCATGGTATCAGAGCCTGGTATTTTTTATGCATTCTGGTATTATTTAACACAACTTTCCTAATGGATATGATTAGGAGTTACAAGGATGTTGTTAAAAACAGCATGGCAGAGGAATTTGATATTCCTCAAAACTTAGATCTGCTTAATAAGTGGACTATACCTAGGATTAATCCTAAAACCATTTATAAATATGGTACTTTTGAAAAGATAGGATTAAAACAAGTAGTTAAAACTACTGAAGAGACCATTTCCCTTAATAAAGATGAAATGAAAATTAAGTTATTAAATAATTCAGATATTAATAAATATCGTAGAATTTATAAATTCCTACATATAGGATTAATACAGGTTGCATTTAAGCCTCTAACATTAGAAGGCTTACCTGAAAGCTTTATAGCAACTTTAAGAGACGCCAGAAATTTAGACTGGAAACAGTCGCTCATGGGCTTAATACAGTCCAGTTTAAGCCAAGGCCCGGTATATTTTAATGTATACCCTAATCTACAATTATCATTGTCAGATATAAACTTATTAGACGCCTTAACTTTAAATGTTAAGACTAATGGGTATAATTATGCCCCTGGATCCGAAGTCATTTGTGTATGTTATAGAATATATTTCAAACCTTTAATGACTTTAAATCCACATTGCCAAATAATGGACAAACCTTTAAATGAAACGATTCTAATAGAATCAAATTACCATAGGTCAGAAATTACTACACGTAGACCTATTAAATGGGAGGAAATAATATTTCCTGATAATTGGATAATTGAAAAAGCAGTTCCTGCACCCCAATTACTCAAAATAATCCTACTAGGATTATTCAATCCCAAGACGGAAATATTCTAATAAACTTTGAAAAACAAAAATTCCTGGAAAATATTCCAAGGTCCAGATCTTCAAGATCTAATTTCAATCATTTCCACATATCTCCAGTCAATAATTCTAGCAATTCAAACAGTATTCATAATACTAATATTGCACGCCATTCGATGTCAAATATTGAAGGAATTCATAATTCCAATAATTTCAACAATAGTATTAATAATACTAGACAAAAGAATCTGAAACATTCACTGTCAGATATAAATAGAATTAATAATTCTAAAAATGAAATTAATAATTTTGATAACTCATCTAATGAGTCAGATAGAGAATCAGAACTTAACCATGATAGGGTTAATAGGATTCATGTTGATAAAAACAACATAGCATCTGGAATTTATGAAGTTCCGGCAGATATGACTGCCAGCGAAATGAATTTTACCATATGATAGGTAAAACCAAAATTGATTTTAGTCCTGGCTCACAAGCCAGAAAAGAAATCCAAATGGATTTTCAGAAAGATCATTGGAAACCATTTAGAACATGGTTTTTTAGTAATTTTTCTAAAGATGAAAGAAATAACTTTCAGCAAGAATTTTATGATGAATTATCTCATAAAAATATCAAAGTATCCTTTGTATATTGGTTTATAGCCAATCATGTAGAAAAATTTATTTCTGTAATTGAAAGAGATTTTAAAAATCCAAATGGGGAAACTATTAAACAAGTATTCCCCCCAAGTTATCCCTTCTCAATAGAAAGAGATAATGAAGTCAGGCATTATAATGCTTTCCAAAAAATTTTTGAAAATGAAATTATTCAGTCAACCACACAGCACATTAATGCTTTGGTTAAACAGAAAAATTTCACAAATATTTACCTAATAATATTAGGAGAAAAACTTGTGGATATTCATAATAGGGTAGAAAGAATTTATTCTCAAATCCATGAATTGACAAATATTGTTCATAACAATACTATTACTAAAATAAGCAGTAATACTGCAAGTAGTAGTGCTACTCCTAGTATACAGCCCCCTCCGGATATAAAAGGTTTTAAATTAAAATCTTTATCTGATTTGGAAAAAATTTTAAATGAAAAATTTGAAAATCTCCGAATCAATACTCTGGAAGAGGAATTTAGTGATACAATAAGTAACACTAAAAATTATAAAAACGTTCTCATAGACGAAATAAATAAACTGCATAAATATGCAGATAGGCCAAAACAAAATTTGTTTTATTACCCTAGGCCTACACCTCAAGATGTTCTTTTTGAAGAACAAGACCTTATAATGAATAATTCATATAGTGGTAAACAAATCTATGAATGGAATATAGATGGTTTTACTGAAAGACAGATTTATAGTGCTGTCCATAGAATGTTAATGTATTCTACCATATGTAAGAACAACAGTAATACTGATAAAGTAATTGCTAATATGATAGTAGCAGGATTTACTGGCCAACTTAAAGGCTGGTGGGATAATTATTTATCACAAGAAGATAGGACAAAAATTTTGTCCACAGTAAAAATTGAAAATAATGTCACAACTGAAAATGCAGTTTATACACTCATTTTAAATATTATTGAACACTTTACAGGCAGATGGTCTGATAATAGTGAGAATATTAGGACACTATTGTAAAATCTTAGATGTCCTACCCTGACCTCTTTTAGGTGGTATAAAGACACCTTTTTAAGTAGAGTCATGGAATTACCTGAGTCAAATAGTGACCATTGGAAATCCAAATTTATAGATGGATTACCTCAGTTATTTGCTGAAAGGGTTAGAAAAAACCTTAGAAAAGGCAATGTACAAATTAACTACGCAAGTTATACTTACGGCAAATTAATTGGTACATGCATTCAGGAAGGTTTAACTTTATGTAATGAAATAAGGTTAAATCAACAAATTAAAAAGCATCATTTAAATGAAAAGATGCAACTTGGCCAATTTTGCGGTCAATTTGGGATTGATAATCCCTCTACTAGTAAACCTCACAAGCCTCATAGGCATCCTAAAAAGGAAAATTATTATACTAGTAATAAGTTCACTAAGCGAAAAGCTAAAAGAGAATTTAGAAAGAAAAAGAGACTGGAAAATAATCCACGTCCAGATAAATCTACCATAACTTGTTATAAATGTGGTAGAAAAGGTCATTATGCCACTAAATGTAAATTAAAGAAAAAGATTAATAATCTTAATATTAGTGAAGAATTAAAGACTGCTTTGTGTAAAGTTATGATTAATTCTTCAGAATCAGAAGATAATTCTGATACTCAATACAGTTCTTCTTCAACTGAGTCAGAAAATAATCTGACTAAATTAAAAGATGAAAAAATAATTTCATCTGAAACAGACTGTAAATGTAAACAAGTAGCTAGAAATTCTAGTGATAGTGAAAATGATAATATTTATCAAATTATGTCCCAATTTCAGGACATGAAAATAAATGTAATAACTAGTGATAATATCCTAGATATTCTACAATGGATTAAAGATCCGGAACTAAGATTAAAAATCTTAGAAGAGTTTGCTAATAATAATAAGCAAACTAGTGAGATTACTAGTACTAGTGATTTATCTACTGAGGTTAATAACCTTAAAAATGAAATTAAAGACTTAAAATTAAGCAATCAAAGTCTTAATGATAGAGTTTCTAGATTAGAAAAACTAAAGGGGAAAATGCCTATTAATTATTCCTCATCATCATCCTCTGAAAATAATTCAGAACATGAACAGGACGATTTCCTATCCACCATTGAAGTTATGACTTCTCAAAAATGGTACATAAAAATTTCTCTTCTCATAGAAGGAAAATTTTTTAAAGATTTAATTGCACTAGTTGATAGTGGTGCAGATTTAAATTACATTCAAGAGGGTATAATACCCACTAATTATTTTCATAAAACATCTCAATCATTAAGATCTGCTAATGGACAAAGACTTAATATAAGTTTTAAAATTCCAAGGGCTTATATATGCAAAAATAAAATTTGCATACCAACCAATTTTATTTTGGTTAAAGACATAACAAACCAGGTTATACTTGGCACTCCATTTATAAGAAGTATATTTCCTATAAAGAATATTGATTCTAATGGTTTCACAGGAACCTTTCAAGGTAGTGATATCTACTTTCAATTTGAAACAAAACCGGTTACTAGGTTTTTAAATCAAATTAAAGACTCTTTAATAAAGAGTAAACAGAACCAAATTAATTTTTTAAAAGAAGAAATTAATTTTATTAACATTGATAATATGTTAGAAAATCCTAAATTACAGGAAAAAATTAAATTGATTAATAATCAATTCACTTCAGAAATCTGTAGTGATCATCCTAATGCTTTTTGGAATAGAAAAAAGCATATTGTGTCTTTGCCTTATGAAGAAGGATTTAATGAGAAATTAATTCCAACTAAGGCCAGACCGTGTCAAATGAATTCAGAATATCTGAATTTATGTAAGGAAGAAATTAATAATCTGCAAAATAAAGGCTTAATAAGACCTTCTAAATCTCCTTGGTCATGTACTGCTTTTTATGTTAATAAACATGCTGAAAAGGAAAGAGGTATACCAAGACTGGTTATTAATTATAAACCTCTAAATAAGGTTTTAAAATGGATTAGGTATCCTATTCCAAACAAGAAAGATCTTCTTGACAGGCTTCATAATGCCTTAATATTTTCTAAATTCGATTTAAAATCGGGTTATTGGCAAATCCAAATTAATGAAAGTGATGTATATAAAACTGCTTTCAATGTACCTTTCGGACAATATGAATGGAAGGTTATGCCTTTTGGGCTAAAAAATGCCCCTTCAGAATTCCAAAATATCATGAATGATATTTTTAACCCTTACTCAGACTTTATAATAGTCTATATTGATGATATTTTAGTATTCTCAAAGAATATTGAAATACATTTTAGACACCTCGAAATTTTTAAAAGAATTGTCATGCAAAATGGTTTAGTAATTTCTAAGCCTAAAATGCAATTATTTAAAACCAATATAAGGTTTTTAGGTCATAATATTGACAAGGGAAAAATTATTCCCATAGATAGAAGTATTGAGTTTGCATCAAAATTTCCAGATGAAATAAAAGATAAAACTCAATTACAAAGATTTTTAGGTAGTTTAAATTACATCTCACCCTACCTAAAAGACTTGTCTAAAGATACTGCTATCTTATATGATAGACCAGCTTACTAGTATATGACAGAATCTATAAAGTCTTGAACTTTCGTCTCTTAATTCTTCAGTATGTATTCTTATTCTATCAGTATAAAATCTTACTAAAATTCTACTTCGTCTCAGTTCTAATTCTTTTCTTTCTAGTTTATCTTTAAGTTCTAAAATTCTATTCATTTAAAATCTAAAAGTAGTATCTGAGCTTTCTGATAGAACTAAAGAAGTTATCTCAAAATTTAGTTCCCTATTTCTTCTTCTAATTCTGATAATTCTTTAGTACAACGCTTCAATTCTTCAGTATATCTAGTTATAAATCGAATTTTCCAGCCTATTAAAGTATGAATGTGTCTATGAAGTCCTGCTCTGGTTAAAATAGCAGTTTCTGATCTTACTTCTCTAGTATATGAATTTATTCCGTTCGAATAAAAATTTATTAATTGTTTTCTTCTATTTATTTCTATATCTTTTCTTTCTAATCTTTCTTTAATTCTTAAAATTCTAAGCATAATAAAACAATTTTTCTCGTCACTTAACTGAATAGATCACACTAGGTGCAATTCAGGAAGGAGAGGATACTTAGTTGAATGTATAAAAACTAAGTATTAAAAACAAAGTAGTGTATTTAGAGTATACCTTTTAAGCTTATGATTCTCTATGATAATTTTCTGCAGGCTTATGCTTATAGAGAGAAAGAAAGAGAGAGTTGTGGTGTGTATATTTTGCAGAGAAACCTTCTAATTTATAGCTGAAAAAAGGAAAGGATACCGGTTACCTGTTGGATTACCGGATCTTTTATGACGTCATTGCTTACGTATTAGTGCAAGTATGACTCAGCGTTTAATAATTATGTTGGCTGATGTCATTGCTTACGTATTTTGATAATTATTGCAGCTATGACTTATTTTATTATTGAATTATTGCTTATGTATCAGCAGTTATTACAATTTAGTCTATTTGAATTATTATAGAGTCTGATTACGTTTTTATATTTAATTTATTATAAAGTATTATGATTTCTTATGGCTAACCTGTGCTGAAAAATAAATGTTTGAAAGAAAATTTTCTTAAAGAAGATTCTGTTGAAAACACCTAACCAGGATTTCTCTTATCCAGATAATCTTCAAAGATTTTTTAATAAGGAAATTTATTTCTCAACCAAAAACTTCTTTTTTAAAAAAATCAAAATCATCATTTAAATTCCAAACGTTTTTATTACTTCCAGATTTTCTTAAACTTAAAAATTTTGGTATTAAATTAGCTCATCCAACTGGTACTTTTTTGAAAAAGGGACTTACATCTTCTGCCCAGAAAAATTTCCCAAGGCCTTTTGCTTATTCTGAATTAAAATTTCTAAGTTTGAAGAAAAACTTTCTGTAAATTTTAGCTTAAGATCGAGCCAACAAGAAATTATAAGATAGTATTATTATTCTGAAAATATAAACAATTTATACAAAACATAATCAAAATATATAAAGTATTACTTAAATTACAAAAAGTATAACTGAAGTATAGAAAAAGTTGAGGTTCAAAACCAGATCGAAGTTATAGTTCTTCTATCTGAGAACTTGAATCCCCTGAGGTTTTTTAAAAAAAACCTCCCCTTTCTATTCTAAATTCTTCTCCTTTATATTATCTAACGGTGGGGACATATACCCACTATCTGTATTAAAATTCTATTCTAATCTATCCAGCTGTCTTTCTGGTCTGCTCTCGAATCTTCTAGAGAGGGATGTGCTGGCTTTTCGTAGTGGAGGCTGAACTGCCTTCCTTCTGGGCTTCCTTTTGGGCTTCTCTATTGGAGACTTCAAGAGTTTCATTTCTCTGCCCAAATTCTAATTCCATATTTTGATTATCATTAAAATTTATATTGGGTCTTTGTAATCTCATTGGTAGTAGGTTGGGCATTTCAAATATTTTATTAAACCATTCGGCCCATCCTTCTGAGGGTTGAGTATCTAATGCTTCTATTCCTTCTTTTATATCACCTTGTTCTTTATTTATTTTCTCAGTCGTCTCTTTTATCTCGAAAGATATTCCCTTATTTATTTCTGAATTCTCGCATAGTTTTTCTAATTTCTCTAGTATTAAATCTTCTTTAGTTTTTCCCTGCTGGCTTATAACTCCTGCGTAGGAAGTCTGATTCTTACTGTGTTCTAATCTAGTTTCTAAGTCCAGTATCTTTTTATTTAAGAGGTTCTCTTGCTCCTCTTTATTGATTATCTGTCCTTCTAATTCGTGTATTCTTCTTTTCATATTTATCATTTCTTGCTGTATGTCTTTAGGTATTTCCTCTGGAGTAGCTTGTATATCTGAAGTATTCAAAGTCTGTCCTATTATTTCTGGGCTAGTATAGAAAGAAGTCAAGTATTTCTTTGCCTCAGTATAAGCTTCTTGTACAGATAGGTATTTCTTGTATTTAGGATCTTTATGCTTGGTGTTCTGTATCACTTGTTCCCATGTTTTATAAATTCCTGGTTGAGGACCGGTGTATATGACATAGGCAATGTTATTATTATTTCTTTGAGTGAAGTATAAACTGAATCCGTTTATGGCAGCAATGGCATGTTTATCGTCTTTTCTCTTTACTGCTACCCATAAATTGTCTAACAGGATTCTCTCAGTATCATTTAGTATGGTTCCTTTGGGATAGTTAAATGCCCAAGAGGTTTCTCCGAAGTCTGAGAAGTTTAATTTCTCTGAAAAGACTAGAGCCTTAGTCTTTGGTTGGTTTCTGTTAATTATGGCTAAGTCTTCTGGTAGGAGTCTGTTTTCTGAGGTATTTGGGGTATTTATTAGATCATCTATGGTTGGTCTAGATGAAGTATTTCCTTGGTATTTAGTGAGCTTTCCTCTGCCTCTGTCTGAAGCTCTCATCGTATCTGTCTTTTCTTGTAGTATTATGTATTTCCTGTCAAAATTAAATTATCAAATTGTAAGAGTCTAGATAGTATGTCAGCAATATTATTATGATCACCTTGTATATGTTCTAATATAGGTTTATATCCTTTCTGTAATAAGAGTGATGTTAATTTATGCCATCTTTTATAAGAAGATCTTTTCTTTTCCTTTTTCAAATTATTATAGTATTTAACAATAGCAATACAGTCTGTTCTAATTGTGAATTCTGTCTTACCGATTATGAAAAATTCAAAGGATTCTAGAGCATAGTATATCGCTAACAATTCTGAATCTATAGTACTAATTTCTCCTTTTTCTTTAAAGGATCCACTAGTGTATCTACATATTCTTTCTTCAGTCTTATTAGAAGTCTTATGAGGTTTGCTTAATAAAACAGCTCCCCATCCAGATGCTGAACCATCTGTTTCTATTATTAAATAGTCTGTATCTAATGGTATTTCTAGTTTTGGTAATTTCTTTACTCTCTCTTTAAGAGTTCTAATTATTTCATGGTCTTTATAACTTAATTTCTCAAAAATTTCTTTGCCAGTTTTTAAGTATAATGGTTTTAGGTATTTAGATAAGTCTTTTATAAAAGGTCTAGCATAATTCAACAATCCTAAAAATTGCTGAAGTTGTTTCTTTTCTTTTATATTCTCTGGAAAGTCTAATATCTTAGAAGTTATATGAGGTTGTAATTCTATCTGCCCTTCTCCAATTACAACTCCTAAGAAGTTTATTTTTGTTCTTCCCAATTCTATTTTCTTCTTAGATATTATTAATCCATTTTCTTCAAATTTCTTAAAAACTTCTTTAAGATGTCTATTATGATCTTTAGCTGTTTTACTAAAGACTAGTATATCATCTATGTATACTGCAGTAAAGTCTGTAAGTTTCTCAAAGATTTTATCCATTCTTTTCTGAAAAACTGCAGGTGCATTCTTAAGACCTAATGGCATTACTGTCCATTCCCAGTGTCCTATAGGGTTTGGGCAAATAAATGCGGTCCATTCTATTGAGTCTTTATGCATTCTAATCTGATAGTATCCTGATTTTAGATCAAACTTGCTCATGAATTTTGATCCTTGTATTTTATTTATAAGCATTTCTTTATTAGGTATATCATAACCATTATTTTCAGTGTTATCATTTAGTTGTTTATAATTTATAACCATTCTAGGTTTTCCTCGTTTCTTCTCAGCATTATTATTAACAAAGAAACTAGGGGATCTATGTCTAGATTCTGATCTTCTAATAAATTTATTCTTTATAAGTTCTTCTAAAGCTTCTTTATACCATTCTAATTCTTGATTATTAGCAGGTATTGCTTTTGCTCGTATAGTAATATCAGGATTTATAATTTCTAATTTATATTCAATAGGGTTTCTATTCCAGTATTTTTGAGGATCTTCTCCTATTATTTCCAATTTCTCAAGTCTAGATTGGTATTGTAGAACTTCGTTGTCTAAAATTATATTATTCAGTTGGTTTGAATATATATAGTCTGATTCTATTTCATAGAAGTCTAAGTGTTTTTCTAGATCTTCTTCATCAGTATATGTTTGTATATTTATTTCGTCTTCTACTAATCCTCTACTCCCTCCGAAAAAAGTTTTAGGATTAGATTATCTTACAGTGAATTATTTACAGTGAATTATGAATTATAAATAATAAAAGAGTGATACTAATTTTTAAATAAGATTATAATTTTATTTAATAATTAATGTGACTATTAATGTTACTTACGCTCTATTTAAGAATACCCCCTTTTCTTCACTATGAAATCACAAGATAATTTTGTATTCGAGTATATTGTTCATATTATTCATTATGTTGATGCAGAAATAAAATTTGGTGAATCATATCTACCCTATTAGGGTTAACTGAAAATGAATTTTATATCTGATATAAATCCAACTAAGACGCTATGAACCCTCAAAGTACATTCTCCGCCTTTGGACTATACCAGAACGCAATAAATCAAACTCAATATTTATTATTGAAATGGTTTTGTAAGACGAAAAGGTGTTAATAAATTATTTTTCCATTAAGTATTAAAAAACGTATCTCAATAAATATTTAACAAAATTGCATAACTATAATAAAAAAATTTACTCCTTTTGATGTTTTGTAATATTGCAATAGGGAGATTGTATTTAAGGGTCGGTAACTAAAAATAATATTTTTAAGTTTGTTGATAATCTTCAAGAACTCAAGGGGCACTATATGAGACCGCATTCAAGCAATGAAGTCATAAAAGACTTTTTACCTTTATACATTTCAAAAGAAATTTGTTTTACTTTATTACCATATTATTCTAATTTATATTACTATTTTAATTAGTTAGTATTTATATTAAAAGTGAAATGTTAGTTATTTTTATGAGTTTTCCTTATATACACGTTTGATTATTATTTTTAAAGGTCAAATAATTATTAATTACTATAACAGTTTTGTAATATAATTTTTATTAGTAGTTATGGATTATTTTAATGTGAAATTATTGTTTTAATTGATTGTACATTTACTATAAGTTGTTTATATATATATATATATATATATATATATATATATATATATATAAATTAATGAAGTTTGAAATGACTTATTTGCCCTTATACTTTTAAAAGAAATATTATAATTTTATTATTTTATTTTTATTTTATTATCATATTATTATATATATGATTTTTCCTTATAAGAATTTATTATATTAAAGTGAAATGTTAACTATTTTAATGAGTTTTTCGTATATATGTCCGTTTAAATATTATTTTAAATGTCAAATAATTATTAATTACTATAATAGTTTTGCAATATAATTCTTGTCAGCAATTATGAATTATTTTCATGTGTAATTATTGATTTAAATCGTACGTTTATTTTGATTTATTTCTATAATATTGATATTTAAAATTGGTTATTATTAAAACTTTTTAAACTTAATTTTCATATATAAATGGTTATTATTAAAACCTTTCAAAACAAGTATTACAATTTTAATATTAAATTTGTTTTAATTTTTACCATATTATTATAATTTAAATTAATTAGTATTTATATTCAAGGTTTTGATGTGTAATTATTAAAACTTTTTAAATCTTTCAAAAGAAATATTACAATTTTATTATTAAATTTGTCTTATTTTATTATCATATTGTACTAATTTATATTATTATTTTAATTAGTATTTATATTAAAAGTTAAATGTTAAATATTTTGATGAGTTTTTCTTATATATGCCTGTTTGAATATTATTTTAAAGTGAAATGTTATTTCTTATTATCTTTTTAATTTTTTTGGTTAATTTTGCAATTCTTATATTATTTTCTCCAAAGTTTAAAAAATCATTGCTGATGAATGAGTTTGTCGAGAAGAAATAAATGAATTTTGTGAATCCTTTAGTGATTTATAAATTGAAGTGATTTATCGGTGATTAAGATGAGATTTGAAAAAAAAAATAAGATGATGACGAATCGTGGATTAAGAGTTTAGAATGTGAAGAAGAATATTTGGAAATATAAATTTGTTATCACGTACTCTCTGCTTTTATAATTTTTTTTATAAAGATTAAGAACGCAGCGTAGTTGTATTAATTCGAAAAAATAGTTAATATGATGCACAATATATTTAATATGATATTCTTTGTATATAAAGAGGTTTTTCACAATTCAGTTTGATTAACAATATAATATATTTTTTAGCTTTAATATATTACAAAATAAATTTATCTTTGATATACAGATTACAAATGATCTACCTGTGCATCGCACGGGTATTACACTAGTTTACACTAAAATAAGCTCAGCCCACTTTAGTTTAATATAATTTAATTTGGTTCAATTAACTTTAATTTAGTTTAATTTAATTCAGCTATTAATAATTGAAAAGAACAAGGCCTTAATAATAAAATAATTGAAGTCCCTAAAAACAATATGGTGATCCAGCCCATTACTCAGAAAAGTTCCAAAAGCTCACAGCCCGCATATGAATCCCTGTAAAAGGGGCACCAACAACATCATTTTCTCCCTATACTTGCTCATATACTCTCTACTTCAACACACTGACCACAGGTTTTAGCTAATCTTCTATTTGTCTCTTTCGTAAACAGACATCAGAGATACATTCTTGAGAGTGTAATCCGTACCGGCTTGTAAATGATTATCTATTGGTGGACGTTGCAATTGTTTTTTTTATTTTGTAATTTTTGTTTTTGCAGTCGTTTCTTGAGTTGTAGTGTATTCACTATGCATCTTCGAGTCTTTGAACCACCTTTAAAATGATTATATAAATTGTTGATAGAATAATGGTGACAAGGTTCTTTTATTCTATCTTTGCTTTTTTGTACAAGTAATTGTTTCTTTAGTTTTCGTCAAGTAAATTACTAAAAGAATAACAAAATGAGGACAATAAGCATGTAGTGGCAAATGCTTGGTCTAGTGGTTGAAATTTGAAGTTGTGATTTTAGAGGTTGCAAGTTCGAGTCCACACTTGGACGAGGTGGGATAATATTTTTCTTTATTATTACTGTAAACTCATATGAGGTAGTATCTTTAAAAAAAAGGGCAATAAGCATGCTGTGACACGACAACTCTTTTTTTATTTCTATCACCATTATATTTATTTTCTCTGATAATCAAATGGTGATATGAGTCAAAATAACACATTCACCTTGATAATAGAAATATGATGTTTTCTTTGGTTGTTTTCATTTGGCAAAATACATACATACATTGCTCATTGCACTTGGCTCCAACTTTCCTTAGCCATTCTAAACTTTCAAGTTTTACATTTTGTCCCATTAAGCTGACAAATCTATACATTACAACCCCATAAAGCGAACTTGCACAATTTTATACTAGAGAGTATAATACACTTTCATTGATGTGGTAACATGCAAGGTTCATCCAGTAACTTAGTGACACATCAAAGTTTGAAAAGATAAACCAAAATAAAATTTGAAAAGTGTTATAGGTTATTTTCAAAAACTCCTTAAATAATTTTTGTTACTTGTATCTTATTTTCATATAAAAAATGTCAACTTCTCCAAAATTTTAAACTATACTCTGTAAATTCTACACAAGTTTGCTTCTCCATTTCAAAAGCATATACCTATATAATAGAAATCTAGCTTTTAAGAAATACTCCTATGCATTGCTTCTCCATTTTTTGCTCAAAGCCCCTTCAAAAAATTCACGACCAATGAGTTTTATGCTCATTACACCATGTCCAACTTTTCAGACTACACAACCAATTCTCACAACCTCCAGCTCTGTAATAATTAGAGAAGAGAGGAAGAGCGTGTTCAAAATTTGTTTTCTTTTTTAAAAAAGATAAAGGGTAGTCCATATGTTGCTTAGAGTTGGCATAATATAAACCATTATTCAATTTGAAGGAATTGTGTCTTGATTATTCAGATAGATGATTTTAAGGTTAGTTTTCGTGGGGTTGATTAAGAGTTAGAGAGGTGATTGACTCTTTCGCGGAGGTGGAAGATGGAGTGTGCTTTCAAAGATTGTGTAAACATCAAATATAGCAAGATGGAATGATACTGAAAATCGAACTCAAGTAATCGGATAAAAGTGAGTCTAGGAAAGAGAAAATCAAACACTACATTTTATCCCGGTTCAGCCTCTTACTTACATACAGTCTTTGGAGTACTCCTCTGAGCTTTTTAATTCACTGGTGTTCATTACTCATTCCGAAGTAGAGAAATGGAATTCTTACACCTAAAAGTACTCTTTTCTTAGTGTCTCTAAGTCTCAAATGAATCCTTATTACAAAAAGTACCATTCTCTCTGTACGTTTAATTCCACTATTTAACTTCTAACCAAGCTAAGCGGAATGATAAGCGTTGGTAATATCCCTACCAAGCTTTTACAACTGTTTTGAAATGAAAGAAGGTTTTGCAATCTTGAATGATGTTCAAATGATCGGTTACAACATATTTGGAGTTTGATGTTCTTGAGCTTTCTTAAGATTTTGACAAATAGATAATTCTTTTGGTTTTGTTTAAGTGGATGATGTGCTGAATTTGCATAATCAGTGCACTTGGTTGAAAGCTCTCTGTTTTTCAATAGTGGAGGAGTTTCATATATAGTTCTTCTTGAAATTTGGTTGTTTGTACTTTTACTTTCAAGTAAAGTCTTGATTGTTGTCTCTCAACAACTTTTTTCCTTTAGAGACGTTGAGTATTTCGTTAGACTCATTGTTCTTCCCGTTAGATAGAACAAAGGCAGTAAACTTTACCAAATTATGCAACTTTCTGCCCTTTCTTACATACTTTTGAACTTGCAAGTTAGCACGTGTCAGGTGTGAGTGGACGGCATTTCGGACGGCTGTGAAGCCAGGCTAGAGGACCGACCCCTTATAATTGATATGATGGAGCGTGATGTGATAGAACATGGGTTTTGCATATTTTAATGATCAAAATACACGGGATCGAAATCCCGTACTTAAAACAGAGTCGCCACCCGATTCAGCTTAACTGGGAAATTTAGGTACGATTTTTCCACCGGGTAGTAGGATATAAATAAAATACCCGAAGGCCTAACAATAAATAAAATACCCGAAGGCCTGACAATCATCTATTCTAAATCTACCTGCAAAAAATGGTTAGCACAAATACATGTATACAGGATATATCACATATATCATGCATAATTAGTGAACCAAATAAGACTCGAGTTAACGTGATCATGGCATATTTATTGTACAATTTTATGGAGCCCTGTTGGATGGCTAAAAATGGTGTTCGAAAGGCGTTTGTGAGAAAATCTCATTTTATTTACATTTTAGACTCAATTTGTTATTTTAATCGGATAATTAGTGAAAATGCCACATGTTAGGACTATTTTCGGGGAGTTCTAGACTCCCGTCGTTGCACTGTACATACTAGCTTCTGAAATTAAACTAGGACGAAAATAAAATGAAAATAAATCTGTTGTCCAGAAAGTCATACCGCCGCCGGTATGAGTGAAGCCGCCGGCGGCATCATTGATGCTGCTGGCGATTTCGCTTTCATAGGCCTGCAAAATAACATTTTGAGTACCATAAAGAAAGGGTTCCACAAGAAAATAGAGCCATTGGTGATAAAGGAAGCCTTTGGCAGTATCATTAATGTCGCTTGCGACATGGGTGATACCGCCGGCGGCTTCAGTTTCTTGCAGCAGCAGCAATTAACGGTCGAAAAACTACCGAAAACCCAAAACTAAGCACAAAACAGCAAATAAATACAACAAACAACACAAATAAATGCCAAAGAGATATGAAACTCATAATTTTTACATTGGGGTCGCGAATCCACCTCTTCGTGATCCAAATGACACCTCCGGGGAGCTCAAAATGATGATTTGGGTAGTAAACTAAGGGATTTAAGTCTCTAAATCCTATTAGATCGATTTTAAACCTAAAGTCTTGATTTTAAGTTAATTATCAGAGAGTTCAACAAAAAAAACCAAGGAAAGATGGAGTAATTCCTCTTTTCTTACCTTTTCTTCCCTTTATCTCACTAGAACTACTATATCTCACTAAAAATTCCTCTCAAATTCAAGTTTGAGTTGCTAACCCTTGAAAATGTATGGAGAAAGGCCTTATATAGCCTAAAATTCGGGTAGAGCTGACTTTTCTCGATTATCCAGCGGGTATCGAGCAAGCATGGTAAAAAGCTATATGCCTGCAGAAGTTAGGCCACCGGCGGCATGGATTATACCACCGGAGGTATCGCTGGAGCCGCTGGTAACTTTAGCCTCTGCTAGGTCTGAAAGGCAAGGCATGATCTAGCCTAAAAAGGTGAAAAGGTGGGTCAAATCCGCCCAAAAGGTGTTTTAGCGGGATTTTTTTTGTATAATTAGGGTTATTTTTAAATTTTTTAGGGTATTTAGGACTAAATTAATTTTTGGGTGCAAATCGTCGGTTCGAGCTCCCATCGAACGTGTTATCGGACACCCTGAATTGAATTTTTCCAAAAATAAAATTCATAAGGAATTTTTTATCGGTAATAAAAATTTGAAAAGAATTTTTATATTGAGGATTAAAATTGAATATACATCATCATCGTCTCGCGAGAGGGACTACAAAATTCCGTGCTCACAAGCTGCCTCTCCGGGGATCACAACTGCCACAGGTTAGTATGATCTCATGAAAAGAGCAAGGGTTTAGAAATTATACCCGACATATAGTGTGCTAGGTCCGAAGGATGATGGGAGCTTTGACTCAAAGGATGACGTTTACACTGACTACATCACGACCCTCAATCGACGTTTGGTAGGCGAGAACCCAAAGGATGATGGGTACATTAACTCCACCACGATCTTTAGTTGATGTTCTAAAAAGGAGAACCCAAAGGATGACGTGTACACTAGCTGCATCATGACCTTCAGTTGGCGTTCTGGGGTGAACCCAAAGGATAACACGTATGGAGACTATATCATGACCTTTGGTTGACTTTCAGCGAGGTTGAACCCAAAGGATGACCCGTACATTAACTGTACCATGACCTTCAGTTGGCATTCGGGGGGAGAACCCAAAGGATGACATGTATGGAGACTATATCACGATCTTCAGTTGGCGTTCGATGAGGTTGAACCCAAAGGATGGCATGTACGGAGACTATATCACGACCTTCAATTAGCGTTCAGTGAGGCTGAACCCAAAGGATGACACATACACTGACTATATCATGACCTTCAGTTGACATTCGATGAGGTTGATCCCAAAGGACAACATGTACGAAGACTATATCACGACCTTCAGTTGACGTTTGGTGAGGTTGAACCCAAAGGATGACACATACATTGACTGTATCACCATCTTCAGTTGGCATTCGGGGGAGAACCCAAAGGATGACATTTACGGAGACTATATCACGACCTTCAGTTGGCATTTGGGGGTGAACTAAAAGGATGACATGTATAGAGATTATATCACGATCTTCAGTTAGCATTTAGTGGGTGAACCCAAAGGATGACATGTACGGAGACTATATCACGACCTTCAATTGGCTTTCGGGGGTGAACCCAAAGAATGACATGTACGGAGACTATATCACGACGGGGTTGAACCCAAAGTATAACATGTATGGAGACTATATCACGACATTCAGTTGACTTTTGGTGAGGTTAAACCCAAAGGATGACACTTACATTGACTGTATCAAGACCTTCAGTTAGCGTTCGAGGGTGAACCCAAAGGATGACATGTACGGAGACTATATCACGACCTTCAGTTGACGTTCGGTGTCGGTGGTGGCCCAAAGAATGAGGATTTTTAGTTTGCCCCTTGCGGTTATACCTGCTATAAGAGCTGAGTAAAATAAGATTAGATGGGCTTTTAAATGACGGTTTTACTGTTTGATCAATTTTATTAAACAAAAATATTTTTGCCTCTTCGATCAACAGTAAAAACGTGATAATTAAAAATACAAGGGTCCTAGAAGTCATGGAATGTCGAGGGCTTGTGCTAGGATCCCGTTGAATTGTTAAAAAGGCTTCTAAAATAGCCCTGGAGGATTTGATCTTCTAAAATAGCCCTGGAGGATTTGATGCCGGCGGCGGCTTGGTTGATACCGCCGGCGGTATGGGGTGCCACATGGCATCTTTGACTGGTTAAAGAAATTCAAAATTGCTCCTGGTATAGGTAAAGCCGATGACAGCTTGGATGATATCACCAGCAACAGGAGGTGATACCGCTAGCTGTATGGAGTGGTAGTTTCATACTTAATTAAACTCCTTGATTTCCTTGCGGGTGTTTAATACGAATTAAAACTCCTTATTCCTCATTTTGAATGATAGTAACAAAAAAACTCTCCCTCTCCCTTTCAAACTTCATATATTCTTTTCTTCTTTCATTCATCATGTTGAAGAAAGTGTTTGGACGAAAATCTGCAAGCAAGAGGCCTAACGATTTACCCACTTCCTCCATTGAAGGGCTAAAAGTTTGCCCAGTTCATGTGGCCTACAGGTTGAAAAATTCCAACTAGATGTACAGGTATGGGATTGCTTCTCTCATAGATAACCTGACTCCTGAGAAGAAGAAACACATCTCCTATATCCAGGTAATCCTGCAAAACTTGAATCTTTCATTTTATTTACTTTGATTTCTGTCTTAGACTCGAAATATGCCATGATGAGGGTTAAGAATATGGAATTAAAAGTACGTATACTGAAATTGCATGCTATAGGATCGATTTAGCCTGATAACTGCCTTGGTTAATTGTTTTATTGTGTTTTTAGCAATTTTGGTTTGATTTTAGGCGAGTCTGTGATTCTGCCCGCCAAATTGATGATGCCATCGGCTTCGTCCATGCCGCCATCGGCTTCAGGCCTCTTAAAAAAACCTAAAACTAGCAATATTTCTGCTCCTTACAACGATATTATCGGCGACATCATCCATACCATTAGCGATATGGCTGATGCCACCGGCGGTATGGCTGATGCTGCCGGTGATATCACTATTTCAATAGCAATATCAGCCACTTCCAGTAACCAAGAATATGAATAAATATCGATCACTTATCTATTTTATATTTGATTCTATTTTTGCAGCCGCACGAGCTCACGTGTACCGGGGGCATGGGGACTATTGGTGAGTGGTGGACTCATATTGATGAGAAGGACCCTGCGCTTTGAGAGGCTATAGATGCTACGGGTTTTGAGGACCTGGCTAGGATTCTTCCTAAGAGGATGCCAAAGCTCTACCACTGGGCCTTGACCGCATTGACCAAGAAGTGGTCGGAGACCACTCATACCTTCCACCTAACTATCGGCGAGGTGATCATCAGTCCTTTAGATGTGGTGACGGTGACTGGGCTTTCCTGGACTGAGCATGTCATCCATTTTGATGTTTATATGGAGAAGTACTGCCTCTAAAAGCCTGTGATCAAGAGAGTGACCAAGCTCTTTGGTTTGAATCCTACTTCGGGGCGGTTATCTTATGAAGAGCTGCAAGATCACTGGATAGCAGTTAGGGTGGTTCCCTAGACCAAGCGAGATGCATGTGTTTACTCCTTTATCATCTTACTACTGACGGTACTATTCTTTCCTATTTTTAGTAGCAAGATTAATTATGGGCTGGTTTTTACCGTTGAGGATGTGATGATGATCAAAGAAAAGAACTGGCCCAGGGCCATTCTCGCATAAATATACCGCAGATTGGATGCGGGGGCTAGGAAGAAAGGCAAGGTCCTTCGGTTGGGCCACTTACTCCTACAGGTATGTCTATTCAAGAGCATTTAATCATTCTCCTTTATGCTTTCACTTATTTTTTGCCCGTTTTCCTCTTTTGGATGCTTTGAACTGACTAACTATTGATTGTGTAGGCTTGGGCCTTTGAGAATCAGATTCTTTCGCCTGTGAAGTTCAAGATCAAGGTACTGGTAGGTTTGCATTTTCTAGCGCAGTGGTGTGGGAGTATTGGGGGATTCAACAAATTCCCCACCAGCTATAGGGATACGCTGAGGAGCTTGCAGATCAGCTCGGTATGCAACTTTAACTCTTATCCCTATTTCACACTAAAAAAACCATTAGTTAACAAAATATATTTATGAACTTACATTGTGCTTACTTGGTTGTTTGTCTGATTATTTGATCAGGTTTTCTGGGACCCGTTTAATGAGGTGTCCAACCATATTGAGGTGCTCGCAGTCCAAAAAGATTTGGACGATCGGAGATTCATGATGGAATGCCCCTCATCCTTAGAGTGGTATTTAGGGGAGCGGGTGCGTAGCTAGAAAGATGTACCCCTTCTACTAGACCAGTGCCTCCAGCACCTCCTACGGGCCTCTAGTGGCCTTACTTAACTAATACTATTGAGGATGATAAAGCTGAGTATCTAGATGGGAATGGCCATGTAGCATAGAGTGTCCCCGATCCTTACAATGCCCACATGTCGCGCTTGCTCCGTATGTGCCCACGCATCCGTGCTGATGATACGCTTGAATTTCACGCGAAGAAGAAGAGGGAGGCACTGAAGTGGCTAGCTAGTGGTGCTGATAGTAATAGTGAGAAGGAGGAGGAAGAAGGGGGTACTGGTGAGGGTGCCCTGAGGGAGAGGACAAGGCAGTCGGGGAGGGGGATATATCCTAGTTAGTTAAATTTGTACGAACAAATATAAAAGGCATTTCTTTTGTTACATCGAAGACTGCGAAAATATATTATGGCTGGTTAAGAATATATTCATTGATGTGTATGCTAAAGTCCATGACATAATCATAGCATGTATTACAAGGGCATAGTGGGACTATGTTGGTGAGAACTGGTTTGTGTGCAATTGTGATTTTTTAAATATCCCTAGTCATAGTATCATCAAGACTAGACATTGATGAATACGGAAAGACTAGCACGTGTTGTCATACCACTTGAATTTGATTCAGAGTAGCATATCTGCAGTGCTAGAGGGTGGTACCTTATGTATTCAGGGAAATACATTGGAGAATGCTATGAGACATCACTCAGTAATCTATATTATGTGTTGGTGTTTAATCGTCTCATTGTAATAGTAATATGAATACCCTTAGACTTGAGATACTAGTTACCTTATTCAGATGTTATTGTACATTGGGTCATACGTAAGCATTCTATAGACTGGGTGACACAGATGATTACGGGTATAGTTGATGTTTGTCCGTTGGTAAGCTGAGTAGTCAAGATGGAATCTATCACTCCATTATAGCAATATAAGGGAGCTGTACCTTAGCCACTTGTCAGAAGTGACAGACTCGTAAACCTCTGGAGAGTATGGGTTGATAGGATGAGATCCTAGTCAATACATTAATATGGTTGAGTAGTGTACTTTAGTAGCAAGACTAACTACTGGGGTAGCCTCTATGGCTACTAGTGGACTGACACTTAAACCGAGTCCAAGAAACTAGATGGTACTTAACAGTTGATAAAAAGAGTGAATTGTATTAATACTATTGCAGAACCAGGATTAAGTCACATGCACGTGACGTTCCAAATACTAAGGGGTCATATGCCTCTGCTAGAGAACCACTATGACCGATCAAAGCCATCGGAGTCTACAACGGTCTGGAGCTCCGAGCCAGTCAAATTCCTGAAAAGAAATTTAAGCTAGGTCAAACTTTGATGGTTCGATATTATGGGATCTTATAAGGTCACACAGTTTGAGTTACGACCAAGCTATGTAAAGAACTGTTAGACTTGGTCTAATCTAGAAGAGAAAAAAATGGTTAGACCATTTTAATCGGCTGGACCAATTTTCACTGGTTGGACTAGTATGCCAGAAATTATTAGTTAGACCAATATTACTAGTTAGACCAGTAAGTTGTAAAATAATAGGGAGAGAGAGAATTAAATAATAAGGGAAAACAAGAACCAAACATCACAGTTAAGAATACTAGGTACTGCTTGAATTGGTGCAAGTGGATCGGTAAGAAAAATTGTTGGACATATTTTTTGAGACTTAAATCTACGTGCAGGCCGAAGCAGTGTTATGTGTAAACAACACTGCTCAAGGCCCGCAGAAAAAGGGGTCTTGGGATTTGGTGGGTTGCCAAGGGCAGACCACTGCGCACAGTGCGCGACCTACTGGGTTGTGCTAGTATGCGGCACAGTATAGGCTGCGCAATGCGCAGCCTGCATAGCCCATGCACAGCCTATTGGGCTGCGTAGGTGCGTGGCCTAATAGGCCAATGCATGGCATTGTGAAGCACAACCTGCAAGGGTTGTGCTGCTGCGGGCTTTGGGCCTGCGTAGACTACGCCACTGCTGGTCTTTTGCCCAGCAGTGTTTGAGTTTAAGTAGGGAGCTTGCTCCCCAAACAAGCTCCCATTTGAGTTTGTTTCAAACTCTATTATGTTTCTTTTGAATTAACCTTTTTGCCCTTTATTTAATTAATTCTATTGGTTGATGGTTGGATTAAATTATCCTTTTAATTTATTCCTACCACTATAAATGGAGCTCTTCCCTTTCATTATTTTCCATCCCATTCTTCTTGCTCTCTCTTATTCTCTTACTTGTTCTAGTTCCTAAAAGTACTCCGTCAAAAGACGTATTTACTTAGAATAGAAAACTAAGGGAATTTCTTCTGGAATAAATTAGTAGGGAAGATCTAGCCATCTTCCACTTATTTATTGATATTCCCTTTCTAGAAGGTTTTGGTCGATAGTGCTCGTGTGGACTATTTATAGAGGGCTTCTAATTTAAAGTCTGTGCACGTAGCTGATGGGGTCATTCTACCGACGTTGGGATTCACACTTCAACTGCTACATGGTTAAATTATTATTAGGTCCTTTTAATAAGTGTTTATGACCTACATAATAATAGACTAGTTTATGTTGTCAATCATGCCATGCTTAGGAGATCTTGGACTCTAGATTAAATTTTTAATTTTTGTTGTGCCGTTTTACATGTTAAAACCATTAATCTCGACCAACAGTGGTATCATGAGCATGCCTAATGCGATTGTATGATTGACTAGAAACATGCTAGGTCTGATTTTATATTAAATATTTTCGAGTATGCTATGCCATGCCTAGGAATTTATTTCTTGCAATAGAAAATGTTGTGATAACTAGATTAAGTGTTGCTCAAACTTAGTCAGGGTAGTTATCTAAGAATTAACAATTTTCACTTGAGATTGTAAATGCTTTGATTTTTGAATTAAGTTGAATAAAAAGAACGAAATCTTTAATTTTAAATAGTCTATGGTTAAGTGAGTCAGAAGGGTCCGTGTTTGTTCTGGTAAGGATTGGACTTAGCTGCTCATTTACTTCAAGGGGGCCTCTCCTACCTGAGAATTTGCATCAGTTCTAGATTGTACGTACTAAAGGGACTGTTATGAATTAGTTGATTTCTAATATAATAAATTTGATTCATTATATGGTTTTACAATGAAAGTTTAAATTATTAAATTAAAACTTATAGACATAGGTGCAAGAACTTGAACAATGAACACCCTTGTTTGTTTTGCATGCTATGTGGAGTCTTGGCCTGATGGAATGATTATGAATTACCAGTTAAGCATGACCCCTTGGTTGGGCCTACTAATTCCTTATAGCCCGAAATTAATTATAGTTTCATAATCATCTCCGTGTGTAATTCCTAGATTAGGCGAGACCTGTTGCACCAATAAATCCCCATTAAAATATTAAGACAAAATTAGATTTCCTAAAAATCAAAGTGTGATTCTAGGCCTTTTCATTGAATGAATTGCTCATGCACAACGTGCCTTCTTCTTTAACATCGTCTATTTACATGATTCGAATTAGGGTTAAGTCTTAATCAGACTAGGTTATCCGTAATATTGGAGCTAATGTCGGGCTGGAGGCATCATTTGAGGAGTCATATAATTGGTTATGCACGTCCATTGGTTGGAACTCAAATGGATTAGCAATTGAATTAGATGCAAATGGACTAGATCCAACTATAACTATTTAAGTTGGCTTGACTCATGATAGAGGGGTTAGCTTAAATGAGTTATAGATGCTACCTATTAAGGAGAATGGTTAGACCATGTTTCTCAAAAGATAATAGAACGAGCTATTATGTTTTCGAATAAACCTTAATAAAATAGTAGGAAAATGTACTTAATTTAAAGACCTTAGAAATTAAATGCATGTACAAAACTAAGTCTAAGCTTTTATTCTAATTATTATATCTAGGTTTGAATCTTTACTTTTTACATAAATTTTTGCATGATTTGATAATTGTATTTAACTGGCTCTAGCTTCAAAAGGTTTTGTTTAGAATCGTGAGGATAGTCCTCAAAGCCTAGAGCTTGGCCCATATATGATATGAGCCCAATACTAAACAACATGATGCAAGTATTACATAAAGGAGACAAAGATACGACACCTTAGAGGTAGTTCAGATCCATGTTACCTAATGTAAGTTGCAGGAAGGAAATGAGGATACAACACCTTAGAGGTTGTTATGATCCATGTTACCTTATGTAAGTAGATTGAAGGAAACAAGGATAAACATTAAGTTAGATGTTAGAATCTATGTTACCTTAAGTATTGAAAGCATCATGAAATCATGGACTTGAAAGTCTATTTATTTACATCTTAGAAAGTTATTTTCCAAGAAGGAAAAAGGATTCAAGGGTATTCTAAGGATGTAAAGGGACATAGGTTCTCTAATATAGAAGTAGAAAGAGCAAGGTTATGAGAAAAACAAAAGGATCTTGAGAGCTTTGTTTTAGAAATAAAGTAATTGTTTCAATATAGGATATTGTAAACACAATCTTCATTTAAATATGAGATTGACAGGGTTTTGTCTCATAGCATGAGAAGAGAAGGTTTTGGAAACTTCCACTTCAAGATGTTATGATTGACAATATTCTACATCTCTTAGGTATTCAACATAGATATGAGATATCAAGTGTGTGAATCATATATCTATACAAAGGTATAGGTATTAAAGAGAAGTAGAGGATTAGAAAAAGGAGAGTTGTACCTACGAAATATCATAAGAGCTTGGTAGCTGCTATTGATGTAGGAACTTAAAATCTCCATTTGGCTATTTTGTAATAAGGACAAAATTATTGTTATACTTCTATGAATATTGTTTCCTGCTTCACAACAGATGGAGTTGATTTCAATTTGATAAAAGATGCTATCAAAGATTATGAAAAATATTCTGGATAGAAGTGTAATGAAAGATATTTTATGATTACAAAAGCATATTCTCAATATTAATCATGCTAAGAGAAATTAGATAAAGACAAGTCATCTTACTTATGGCATTGTCGTTTAGGCTATATAAACGAACCCGCTTAACTAAGTTACACAAAGGTGATAACTTGGGCCTAATAGACTAGGAGTCTTATAGGGCTTACGAACCTTTTAAAAGGCAGAATGACAAAGAAGCCCTTTAAGGAAAAGGGAAACATGCCGCGAGTACATTGGAAATAATACACTCGGATGTATGTGGTCCAATGAATGTGCAAACACATAGATGATTTGTTTACTTCATCACTCTTATCGATGATTACTCACAATATGGGTATTTGTACCTTATGAGGCACAAATCAGATAGTTTTGAAAAGTTCAAAGACTATAGGAATGAAGTTGAGAAATAACTTGGAAAGAATATTAAGGCACTATAGTTAGACCGAGGTGGAAAATATTTAAACCAAGAGTTTCAAGATTATCCAATGGATAATAGAATATTGTCCTAGTGGACCCCTCCATATACTCCTCAACACAATGGTGTGTCCGAGAGGAGGAACCCAACTTTGTTAAACATGGTTCGGTCCATGATGAGACAAGAAAGTCTCAGTAAATCCTTTTGGAGATATGCACTTGAGAGCACAGTTTATATCCTAAACTGTATGCCCTCAAAATCAGTTGAAACTACACCATACAAAAGGTGGTATGGTAAGAAACCCATTCTTTCTCACCTGAGAGTTTGGGGTTATCCTACCTATATTAAAAGGACAATGTTAGATAAGCTTGGAGCTAGATCTCACAAGTGCTTGTTCATTGATTATCCTAAAGAGACAATAGGATATACCTTTTATGATCCTGAGGAACAAAAGGTATTTGTTTCTAGGATCGCTCAGTTCCTTGAGAAGGAACACATGCTTGCAAAAGCTAGTGGGAGCGACCTTGAACTTGGAGTTTAGGCCAGCGAACAAGACGATCAACTAATGATTTCAACGCCTGATACACAAGAAAGCATATCGAGGAACAACCTGTTATACAATAGCCATTGCGTAGAACTGGTAGGGTTCCCAATGCTCCTAAAAGATATAGATTTTTCATCATGGATGATAAACATATCTTTCTAATGGAGGATGACAAACCTAAGACCTACAAGGAATCAATGGAGAGCTCAAACTCTGATAACTGGTTAAAAGCCATGAAATCAGAAATGGATTCCATGTGTGAGAACTAAGTTTGGAATTTGGTCGATACACCTGATGAGTTTAGACCCATGGGCTGCAAGTGGGTTTTTAAGAAAGAAAATTGACATGGATGGTAATGTAATTACCTATAAGGCAAGGTTAGTTGCAAAAGCTTATAGTCAGGAGAAGGCATAGACTATGATAAAACCTTTTCACCAGTAGCCATGCTTAAATCCATTAGGATACTCTTAGCCATTGCTCCTCAATATGACTATGAGATCTGGCAGATGGATGTAAAAACTGCTTTCCTAATGGAAACTTGGATCGAGATGTATATATGGTACAACCCGATGGTTTTACATCTCAGAATAGCTCAAAGGTATGCAAACTGCAAATATCCATTATGGACTTAAGCAGGCATCCAGGAGTTGGAATATAAGGTTTGATGATACAATCAAGGATTTAGATTTTATATCAAATGCTTATGAGCGTTGTGTATACAAGAAGGTTAGTGGGAGTGCAGTCATTATCTTTGTGTTGTATTTTGATGACATACTAATGATAGGAAATGACATTTATCTTCCTCAAACAGTTAAAACAAGATTATCAAGAAAGTTCTCCATGAAGGACCTTGGAAAAGTTGCATTTATACTAGGTACAAATATCTATAGAGATAGATCCAAGAGGCTGTCAGGTCTTTCTCAAGTTACGTACATAGACAAAGTATTGACTAGGCTCAAACCTTGAGCAATCGAGAAAGGATTATCTTCCAATGTGTCATGGGATTAACCTTTCTAAATCTGAGTTTCGAGGGACACAAGAGAAGTGATTGCGCATTAGTAGAATTCTCTGTGCATTCGCAATGGGATCTATCATGAATGCTATGGTATGTACATGACCATATCTCTCATACGCGTTGAGCATCTCAAGAAGATTTCAATCTGACCCAGGTGAGAAGCACTGGATGTTAGGAACTGACGGTCAATTTGAACATGCATAACAGACACGACGGAATTTCAAAATTTTATCCCTGTCCCCAGGAACTCCTATTAGTTGCATATTAAATAAAGCCTTAACTAAATAATTCTCTACCTAGATTAGCATGCATAGGCTAGGCATACCATAATTCTAAATTATATCATAGCATAAATATTTTATATTAAACATGTTATAACTCTAAGTCATAATTTAAATAAAAAATAAATTGAGCATGTGTTATAACCTAAGCATAATTATTAAGTCTAAAAACACTTAAGAAAGGACTTAATAATAAAAAAAAAGAAGACTTACCAGTTGAAACGTGCTTTAGTAGAACCTCCTTGCACAAGCCTCCAAGCGTTGGATAGCCTCTATGAGTATCCACACGAACCCCACCAACAGAAACCTTCCAATGAGGAAGAACCGAAGAACCTTGAGTAGCTGCTAAGCCACCCAAAATCCCACCCGAAAATATATTGTTCAAGTTTACCTTACTCGTAGGATTCACAACTTGAATTTGGCGCAATATAAAAAGGAGAAATGAAGCTCTATTTATAGGAGAAGCAAAGGCTCCCCGGATTTAATGATGATTTAATGCGAGATTAAATGCGTAATTAAATGCCAATTTAAACATAGAATTTAACTGTTGAATTAAATCCAATTTAAATATATATATAAAATCTAATTTAAATAATATATAAAATCCAATTTAAATACGTAACTTAATTGCTACATTATATCCAATTTAAATATATATATTAAATCCAATTTAAATACATAATTTAATTGTTACATTATATTCAATTTAAATATATGTATTAAATTTAATTTAAATACATAAAACTGCTGCATCATTTCCAATTTAAATATATGTATTAAATTTAATTTAAATACATAATTTAACTGCTGTATTATATCCAATTCAAATACATGTATTAAATCCAATTTAAATACATGATTTAATTAATTCTCCTCTCTTTTAATTTATTTAATGACCCTAATAAAATTAGTTACTGGTCAAAATAAATTCTTGGCTCAACCATAATAATAATCTAATTATTATCATATTATATTTTCTTAATAGAATAAATCTATTAATTCTTTACTCAGTCCGATGAATGTCCAATGTGAGTGACCTTATAGGGTCCCGAAGTATTGAGCTGTTAAGGCTTAACCAAACCTTCTTCAAATGGAACCATTGGCTCAAGGTTCTAGACCGTGAATAGAACTCGATTACCTAAAACGACTATAGTACGCCTCTAGCAAGGGTCTACCATCCCCTATTACTCAGAATGTCATTTGTGCTTATGACTTAATCCCGGTTAATGCAATAGTTGTCCAATGCGAATTCCTTTCATTCTTTAATATCAGTACCATCTGGTTTATTGGGTTCGGTCAAAGTGTTAACCTACTAATAGCGAGGTTGCTCCAAGCTATCCCAGTTATTTACTTGTTCCTGAAGTATATTGTCTTTTACCATAATGTGTTTGACTAGAAACTATTTCTATCAAACACATACTTTGATCAGAGGTTTACAGCAATCATCACTTCAACAAGTGGCCAGGTACAACTCCTTAATATATCCAGAGCGATGGATTGTTTCCAACTACATAGCTGACCAACGTGCTGTCATCACTATACCCGTAATCACCCGTAACACCCTAAATCAATGAGTGTGTAGGAATGACCCAAAGTATAGCTATAGTACTACACAAGTTAACTAGTATCTCAAGTATGAGGATATTCGCAAAACTTATTGTATGAAGGTAAACACTAACGCATTGGTATGTATATCAAGTGTTTAGCTTACTGCGGTCTCCAATATATCTCCCATATATATCCATGTGTCAAACTTAAGGCACCACCTTCAGTCGTTAGGAGATTCACTGCTTGGACCCTTTCCAAGAAAATTGACCACATGCGAGTCTTTCTGCTTCATCAATATCCTTTCTTGATGAAACTATGACTAGGTATAGTTTAGACATAATCATAATTGCACACAAAGCAGGTCTCACTAAATATAGTCCAACTATAATTTCTCTGACTCCATAATATGATACGTCAAGGACTTTTGTATACAGACATCAATGAATATATTTTAACCAGTTATAATATATTTATAAACACATCGATATAAATAAAAGATCAAATGCCTTTATTAATTAAACAAATCATTCATAATATTACATAATTAAGATATATCGCCTTAATTGCCTTAAGGGCATACATCATATCTAACAAACTCCCACTTGCACTAAGGCTAATTAGCCATATGTCTTAATCCATATGCTTTAACATGCTGGTCATGTTTGACTTAAGCCAATGACTTCGTCAGACCATCCGCGAGGTTCTGATTAGTGGGTATATATTCTAAACTTATAATCTTAACATCAATAATCTCCCTGATTATATGGTACTTTATAGATACATGTCTGTTCCTCTGGTGAGACTGTGGTTCCTTTGCCTGAGCAATAGCATCATTATTATCACCATACAAAGTAATTGGATCAACAGTCTCAGGCACCAAACCCAGATCACCAATAAATCCCTTTAACCAGACATCTTCTTTTGCTACTTCGCATGCAGTAATGTATTCAGATTCCGTGGTTGAATTAGCAGTAGTTTCTTGCTTAGAACTCTTCCAGCATACTGCCCCTTCATTTAACACATATAAAAAACCTGATTGAGACTTAAAGTCATCCTTGTCAGATTAAAAACTCGCGCCAGCATAACCTCTAATTTTGAGTTCACCATCTCCTTATATCAAGAACTTGTCTTTAGTCCTTCTTAAGTACTTAAGAATTGCCTTGATGGCCATCCAGTGCTTTTCACCTAGATCTGCTTGATATCTACTCGTAAAGCTCAAAGTTTAAGAGACATCTGGCCTAGTACATATCATAGCATACATGATGGATCCTATAGCGGATGCATAGAGTATATCCTTCATGCGCATTCTATCCTGAGCTGTCTTCTGACACTCAGCCTTAGATAGGTTAATCCCCTTTGTCATTGGGAGATAACCTTTCTTCGAATTCTCAAGGTTGAACCTATTCAATACCTTATCTATATATGTACTTTGAGAAAGACCTAACAGCTTCTTTGATATATCCCTTTAGATCTTTATACCTAGTATAAATGTTGCTTCACCAAGGTCTATTATGGAGAATTTTCTTGACAACCATACTTCAACATTTTGAAGAAGAGAAATATCATTTCCAATTGGTAGAATGTCATCGATATATAATACTAAGAAAATGACTGCACTCCCACTAACCCTTTTGTAAACACAAGGCTTATTAATGTTTGGACAGAAATCTAGTTCATGGATCATCTGATCAAACCTTTTATTCCAACTCCTGGATGCCTGCTTAAGTCAATAAATGGATCTTTGCAGCTTGCATACCTACGAGCCATTCTAAGATGTAAAACCCTCAGGCTGTGTTGTATACAAATCCCGGTCTAAATCTCCATTCAGGAATGCTGTTTTGACATCCATCTGCTATATCTCATAATCGTAATGAGCAGCAATGGCGAGGAGTATCCTTATGGATTTAAGCATGGCCACCGGTGAGAAAGTTTCATCATAGTCAATACCTTCACGTTGACTATAACCTTTCACAACTAACCTTGCCTCGTAGGTAATCACATTACCATCCATGTCGGTCTTCTTCTTGAAGGCCTATTTACACCCGATTGGTCTAACCTCTTGTAGTGCATCAACCAAATTCCAAACTTGGTTCTCATATATGGAATCCATTTCTGATTTCATAGCTTTAAGCCATTTATCAGAATCTAAGCTTTTCATTGGTTTATCATAGGTTCTTGGTTTATCATCCTCCATGAGATATATTTCCTTATCATCAGTGATGATAAAACCATATCTATCGGGACCCTTATGAACGCGACTGGATCTTCGCAATATTTGTGTTTCGACAGGTTGTTCTTAAATCACACTTTCTTGTGTATCTTGAATGGGGTCAATCAGCTGATTGTGTATTTCTTCCTCTTGAACCTCCATTTCAAAAGAGCTCCCACTGACTTTTGTAAGTAAATGTTCCTTTTCAAGAAAATGAGCATTCCGAGATACAAATACCTTTTGCATTTTGGGTTGGTAGAATAAATACCCAATGGTTTCCTTTAGATATCCAATGAACAAGCATTTTTTAGATTTAGCACTTGGCTTATTTGATGCTATCCTCTTGGCTATAGCAGGACAACCCCATACTCTTAGGTGACTTACAGATGGCCTTTTATTTCACCATCTTTCGTAAGGTGTAAAATCAACTGATTTAGAGGGCGATCTGTTTAATACATAAATCATGCTCTCGAGTGCATATCCCCAAAAGGATTTACTGAGATCTACATGGCTCATCATGGATTGAACCATATCTAATAAAGTCCAATTCCTCCTTTTAGCACTCCATTGTGTTGGGGTGTATAAGAAGGGGTCCACTGGGGAACTATCCCATTTTCCTTTAGATAATCCTAAAACTCTTGACTTAAGTATTCTCCACCTCGATCCGATCAAAGTGTTTTAATACTTTTCTCAAGTTGTTTCTCTACTTCATTTCTGAATAGTTTGAACATTTCAAAACTTTCAGACTTGTGCTTCATCAAGTACAAATAACCATATCATGAATAAACATCAATAAAGGTTATGAAGTAGGAGTAACCTCCTAGTGCCTGAACACTAATAAGACAACACACATCAGTGTGTATAAGTTCCAATGTATTCGTGGCTCATTCACCCTTTCCCTTAAAGGGTAACTTCATCATTTTTCATTTTAAACAAGGTTCACAATCACCATAAGATTCTAAGTCTATTGGGCCCAAGTATCCACGCTTATGTAGCTTGGTTAAGCGATCTTTGTTTATATGGCCTAAACGACAATGCCATAAGTAGAAGGATTTCTCATTATCTAATTTTCTCTTAGTAATATTTATATTTGAGAATATGATTTTGTAATTACAAAATATCATTTGTCATATTACAATAAAATATCATTCATAACTTTGATAATTCCTTTTATCAAATTGGAATAAAATTCCATTCGTTGTGAAGCAGGAAACAATATTTTATAATGACGATTGAATTTCTTCCTTTTACAAATTTTAGCAAAATGGAAGTTTCAAGTTCCTACATCAAGAGCAGCCATCAAGCTCTAATGATTTTCCGTAGGTACAACTCTCCTTATGCCAAAACTCTACTTCTCAACAATATCTATACTATCGTATGGATATACGATTCTAATTAGGTATTCCATACCAATTTAGAATTTCCTTGAGATGTAGAAATTCTCAATATTAAACATCTTGAAGTGGAAGCTCTAAGTCTCCTCTTCTCATGCTATAAGACTTTAGCCAGTTTGATCTTATTTCCAATATCCCATATATAAATGAAGATCTTGTTTCCGATATTCCATATTGAAAACAATCATTTTGTCTCCTAGACAAGATTCTCATAGATAATTAGTTGAATATATTCCATTTCTATTAAATTCAAATTTTATTATATTTCTATTTTTTATTATATTCAATTAAAAATGGAAACTCTATTTCTATTCTATTTCTAGTAAATTCTATTAATATAGAATTCCGTATTACTTTTACTCTTCTCCTCACTCTACTCTATTACTTCTTTGAGATATGAACCATTTAAATTTCTGACTAATTAGTCCCACCAATTTTTATCAAAATATTTATGTTGAAATTTTCCTCTATGAAAAATCCTTTCTTTAAGATGTAAAGACATAGACTTTCAAGTCCATGATTTTATGATGCCCTTGTAGCTAAGGTAACATGGATCCTAACATCTGACTTGATGTTTAACCTTATCTCTTGCCAGCTACTTACATAAGGTAACAGGGATGTTAACAACCTCCAAGGTGTTGTATCCTAGTTTCCTTCATGTATTTCATGCATATCTATTTCAAGCAGAATTGCTTACATCATGTTATTTAGATTCGGGTTTATAGAATGTACACGCCAAGCCCAACACTTTGAGGACTATCCTCACATTTCTAAACAAACCCTTTGAAGCTAGAGCCAATCAAAATCAGCTATCAATGTGAGCGTTTGTATTAAAAAAAGATTTCAACTAAGATGTAAGAAAAGAATTATTGTTCAGATATTAGTTTTAGTACATGCATTTAATATAAAGGTCTTTTAATTAAATACATTTGTCCTAATATTTTCTTTGAAATTTATAATAGCCCATTCTATTGAATTCAGGAATTTAATCCAGCTAAATCTCCTAGTAGGTAGCATCTATAACTAGTCTAATATAACCCTCAATTTTATGAGTCAAGCCATATTAGTAAGTTGAAGTTGGAATCTCATTCCATTTGCATCATATGCAATTGCTAATACATTCAAGTTCCCTAGTCCTAAGGGATGTGTGCTCTTATTTTAGCATCTCCTTGAATATGTCTTAGTTCTGAGGCTAGCCCCCAGTTTTATGGTGGACTACCCCAGTCCTGTTAAGGCAGACCCTATCCTAATTTTATAACCAATCAATGTGGACTAGGGGAAACTCTTTGCGTAACACTTTGATAGTCCGAATAGACCATATTATAAATTCGGTTAAGGAAGTGTGAGCACGGGCTTTTTGGTGACCCTTGGAACGATGATGACTTATTGCTCTGACCTCATACGATCTAGTTGTTCTATTCTTTAAAGGTTGAATCACATTTGGCAACTACTTTTTTTTGATGATTTTGGACCATTGGCGGTGCTTAAATATCATTCACATGAATTTAGGATTAGCCGTTTCCTTTCGCTCGTGCATAGTAATTTGTTTCATGATTTTCTATAAGATTCGAACATTTTCAGCAAGTGTTGTTTATACCGTTGGATTTGACTCTTCGAGCTTTCTGGAATGTCAAGAATCGCCTCAATTGGATAACCGTAGTTAAAGATATAGGCATTGGAAGCCAAAACCCTAAATCTGCCCTAAAATCTACCCTAAACCTAACCCTAATTACCCAAAAAACCCTAATTAACCCTACATAAATCCTAACCCTAGATTGCCTGTACCCCCTAGCAACCCTTTTTGCTACCACCACCGCCGGCGACGGTGGCGGTGGTGGCTTGCCCTCTGGTGATGATGGCCGCCACTCCTATAGCGATCACCGCCGTCGTAGTAGCGTTCACCGCTACCATTTTTAGCGGTGAATCTACCGGGGTGGCCACCCCCGTTGTGGCCACCCCGCTGCCCATGGTAGCAGCCACCACCGCCATTATAGCGGTGGATGCTACTGTCACAGCAGTGACCGCCACTCCGATGGTGGCGCCGCCCTGACGGTGGCGGTTGACTTGGCATGGCCCACTTTCTTTTTTCTCTCTCCTCTTATGATTTGGCCACGTGTTTCTCCCGAAAATTCACCTAAGTCGGTGGATTTTTGTGTGTAAGGGTATTTAAACCAATTTTAGAGAGAGAGAGAGGACTTGTTTCAGATTTTTAGAAGGGAGAAGTGATTTTAGAGAGAAAAAAAATCAAGAACAAGAGAGAGAAAATGAAGAACTAGAGAGAGAAAGCTTAAGAAAAGCTAGAATCTGGGTTCAATCCTTTCTAATCTTGATTCTCAGTTGTTCTTAGGCTAGATCTCGTACCTTAATCGCTAAAATCACTTAGAAATTATAGGTTAAAATGGATTAAATAGGGTTTTAGGGATTTTTTTCTCAAATACCACCCAAAACAATCTATCACTATTTTTGTCGCTATTTTTGTCGCTTTTTCCATCGAAAAATCATCAAAAGCTTGCCCAACATCCGATTCGAGTCTCCCAAGTTAGATTCACGGCCTAGAGGTAACAAAACTGAGTTCCCTTGATCTTTTATTTCATTTTATTGTCCATTGTTGCTGTTCTTGCTGCTTTTGGTGTTATTTCTTGGTTTTTCCTTGGTGTTCTTGGAAAACCGTTAGAAAATAGTTTGACCTCTATAGGGATAGCGTTCACCTCTACCCCTATAGCGTTTGCCGCTACTGTTATAGCGGTGAAGGCTATAGCTATGGAGGTGAACACCACCCCTATAGAGGTCCCATTAGTTCTTGCAATTTTTGGGTACTTTCTTACCCAAATCCATAAAATCAACATTATTTGAGTGTTTTAAGTCTAGATCTATTGAAATATAGTTGATTACAACTTAAAACTTCAATGATTTTGAGTTTATGGATGCAAAAACACCGTTTCCCCTTTAAAAATGGTTTGGCGCGGCAAAGGCTTTAGCGATAGCCCTGACCGCCACCGCTATAGCCTTCACCGCTGCCACTGTAGCGGTCAAGGCTATAGCAGTGGCGGTTAAGGTTGTCACCAAAGCCTTTTGCCGCCAAAAACTGTTTTTAGCCCTTTTTCACCTTTTTCTTGCGTTTTGATCCCGATTTCAACCCGAAAATTTTCTAAAAATTCACAAATAATCTAAAGCTGTATTTATTCATTTTATTCTATTTTTAAATTTTATTTGATTTAATATGCATTTAAATGGCTTAAAAATAGCGTTATTGCTAGATAAATCTAAATAAATTGTTTTCCACCAACCAAAAATCTCAAAAATATTCTGAATATGCTAAATCTGATTTTGGGATGTTTAGTTAATTTATTTCACCCTTTCTGGGTTGTTAAATAATTAATAAATGCCCGAAAATTACACTTTTGTCCCTAAAAATCCAAAAATACGTTTCGTCCGTTTATTTCTTTATCGCTTTATTTATTTCCTCGCATTAGAAAAATGTATAGGTATTTGTAAAGTCTTGTAATAATTTTATTTTCTTGCTTTATTTATTTATCGCTTTCCGTGTGATGTATGACATAATAAATCGAAAATACCAAACAATAATCGGATTAAAGCGCATAAGAATTAAGGTCACGTTTATTAAAATATAATCGGCTTGATTTAAAAATTAAAAAGTAAGCAACATCATCCAAACCTAGAATCTCTGTTTTAAGGTACGGTCCAACCATCCGGTGGGAATAGCATACCCAAATTCTCTAGGGAGCTTAACCGGGTGGTGACTCAATCTTAAAATACGGGATTCCAAGTCTCGTGTCCCTTAACACATAAATCGGACTAAATTTCAACACTAACATCATTTTTCATTATCATTTTCATCACGCTAAAATAAGGATCATCCCTTAAGCACGCTTCACAGCGCTCGTTGTTTCTCCGCCCCACGCTGAAGAACATTAAAGCTTACCGTGCGGGAGGGGGGATCGGGGGTCGTCGGCTCACAGAAAGGCTGTAACTTGCCTTAATATATTTACTTTGGGATTTTATTATTGTTTGACGTCTCACCCAATATAGGATTTTGTTAGATGGACATATTTATAATAATATATATTAATTCAGGAAATTTTAGAATTAATTTATAAGGTCCAACAAGCTCTTTATTATAAATATTCCATCGACCTAGATTATTTGTAAAATAATAAACACTTTTATTTGTTATATTTATATTGCATTTCCTTTAAACTTTTATTCAATAATTTAATTATTACTTTATTATAGAAATATATATAAGCGTCATCTTATATACTAGAAATTAATTAGTCCATTTTAATCTCCCAAGTCAAATCGAGTTGCACCAATATAGGTTCCCAGGTAGGAGAGGTGCCCTTGAAGTGAATAGACATCGAGTCCAATCCTTAGCCAGAAAAAATACGGGGCAGATTTGAAGACCATAGACCCTTTTTAACTAATAAATTTCATTCTTACAATTCTTGTATATTGAAAGCATATATAACCCTTTGTAACTTATATAATTTATTGAGTCTTATATAATTTGAGTAAGTTGAGCAAGCTTACTCAAAATTATTTATAACCATTTTCTAACCTTGAAATGAAAGCCCAAGTTCATATATATTGTTCCAAATAATTAAATAAACAAAAAATCATTTCATATAGAAAATAAAATTCAGTTTGCTTTTAACTTAATTATGCAATAAATAGGCAGACTCTGATACCACTGTTAGGAACTGATATTTAATTTGAATATGTATAAGAGACACGACGGAATTTCAAAATTTTCTCCCTATCCCCAGGAATTCCTATTAGTTGCATATTAAATAAGGCCTTAACTAAATAATTCTCTACCTATGTTAGCATGCATAGGCTAGATATACCATAATTCTAAATTATATCATAGCATAAATATTTTATATTAAACATGTTATAAGTCTGAGTCATAATTTAAATATAAAATAAATTGAGCATGCTTTATAACCTAAGAATAATTATTAAGTCTAAAAACACTTAAGAAAAGGGCTTAATAATTAAAAGAGAAAAACAAGAAGACTTACCAGCTGAAGCGTGCTTTAGAAGAACCTCCTTGTACAAGCCTCCAAGCGTAGGATAGCCTTTATGAGTATCCACACGAACCCCACCAACCGAAACCTCCCAATGAGGAAGAACCGAAGAACCTTGAGTAGCTGCTAGGCCACCCGAAAATATATTGTTCAAGTTTACCTAACTCGTAGGATTCACAACTTGAATTTGGTGCAATATAGAAAGGAGAAATGGAGTTCTATTTATAGGGGAAGCAAAGGCTCCCCTGATTTAATGCGGAATTAATGCTGATTTAATGCGAGATTAAATGCGTGATTAAATGCATATTTAAACACATGATTTAATTACTGCATTAAATCCAATTTAAATATATATATTAAATCCAACTGAAATACATAATTTAATTGTTGCATTATATCAAATTTAAATATATGTATTAAATCCAATTTACATATATAATTTAACTGCTGCATTATATCCAATTTAAATATATGTATTAAATCCAATTTAAATACATAATTTAATTGCTGCATTATATCCAATTTAAATACATGTATTAAATCCAATTTAAATACATGATTTAATTGATTCTCCTCTCTTTTAATTTATTTTATGACCCTAATAAAATTAGTAACCGGTCAAAATAAATTCTTGGCTTAACCATAATAAATTGTCTAATTATTATCATGTTATATTTTCGTAATAGAATAAATCTATTAATTCTTTACTCAGTCGGATGAAGGTCCAATGTGTGTGACAGGATCCCGAAGTATTGAGATGTTAAGGCTTAACCAACCCCTGTTCAAATGGAACCATTGGCTTGAGGTTCTAGACCATGAATAGAACTCGATTACTTTAAACGACTGTAGTACGCCTCTAGCAAGGGTCTACCATCCCCCATTACTCGGAACATCATTTGTGCTTATGACTTAATCCCGATTAATGCAATAGCTGTCTAATGCGATGAATTCCTTCCATTCTTTAATGTTAGTACCATCTGGTTTATTGGGTTCGATCAAAGTGTTAACCCACTAATAGTGAGGTTGCTCCAAGCTATACCAGTTATTTACTTATTATTGAAGTATATTGTCTTTTACCATAATGTGTTTGACTAGAAACTATTTCTATCAAACACATACTCTGATCAGAGGTTTATAGCAATCATCACTTCAATAAGTGGCCAGGTTCAACTCCTTAATATATCCAGAGAGATGGATTCTTTTCGACTACATAGCTTACCAATGTGCTGTCATCACTTTACCCGTAATCACTCGTAAGACCCTCAATCAATGAGTGTGTGTGAATGACCCAAAGTATAGCGATAGTACCACATAAGGTAACTAGTATCTCAAGTATGAGGATATTCACAAAACTTATTGCATGAAGATAAACACTAACAGATATATAGTATGTATTTACCTTACTGCGGTCTCCAATATATCTCCTAGATATATCCATGTGTCAAACTTAAGGCACCACCTTCAGTCCTTAGGAGATTGACTGCTTGGACCCTTTCTAAGAAAATTTACCACATGCTAGTCTTTCCGCTTCGTCAATATCCTTTCTTGATGAAACTATGACTAGGGATAGTTTAGACGTAATCATAATTACACATGAAGCAGGTCTCACTAAATATAGTCCAACTATAATTTCTCTGACTCCATGCTATGATACGTCAAGGACTTTTGTACAGATACATCAATGAATATATTTTAACCAGTCATAATATATTTATAAACACATCAATATAAATAAAAGATCAAATGCCTTTATTAATTAAACAAATTATTCATACTATTAGATAATTAAGATATATCGCCCTAATTGCCTTAAGGGCATATATCATATCTAACATTGGATGGTCGTTAAGAAAATCCTTGAGTACTTGAGAAGCACTAAGGAAATGTTCTTGGAATATGGGGAAGGTGATCTCTCAGTAAAGGGATACAATAATGCGAGTTTTCAATCTAACAAAGATGACTGCAAGTCACAGTCAAGTTACTTATTTATGTTAAATAAAGTGGCAGTTGTTTGGAAGAGTTCTAAACATGATACAACTGCTGATTCAACCATTGAATCTGAGTACATTGTTACTTTAAAAGCAACAAAACAAGATGTCTGGATAAAGATATTTATGGGGGATCTCGATGTGGTGTCTAATAGTGAAGATCCAATAGTATTATATTATGATAACACTAGGGTTGTTGCTCAGGCATAAGAACCAAGGTTTCGTTAAAGAAATAAATATGTTCACAGAAGATATCACATAAGATATGATAAGGGATAAGGATGTAATAATGGAATACATTCCCACATATCAGAATTTGGCAAAGGGTATGATAAAGCCGTTAACACATATTAAGCATGACCAGCATGTTAATAGTTATGGCATAAATACACATGGCTAATTGGCACTAGTATAAGTGGGAGATTATTAGATATGGTGTATGCTCTAGAGCAATTAGGGCGATATCTTAGTTAGTTAAATTTGTACGAATAAATATGAAAGGCATTTCTTTTGTTACATCGATGACTGCGAAAATATATTATGATTGGTTAAGAATATATTCATTGATGTGTTTGAAAAATTCCATGACATTATTATAGCACGTATTGCAAGGGCATAATGGGACTATGTTGGTGAGAACTGGTTCGTGTGCAATTATGATTTGTCTAAATATCCCTAGTCAGAGTATCATCAAGACTAGACATTGATGAATATGGAAAGACTAGCATGTGTCATCTTACCTCTTGAATTTAATCCAGAGTAGCATATCTCCAGTGCTAGAGGGTGGTACCTTGGGTTAACAAATGGATGTATTCAGGGAAATACATTAGAGACTATTATGAGACAACACTCAGTAATCTATATTATGTGTTGGTATTTAATTTTCTCACTGTAATATCAATACGAATATCCTTAGACCTGAGATACTAGTTATCTTATTCAGATGATTTTGTACGTTGGGTCATACCTAAGCATTCTATAGACTGGGTGATACGGATGATTATAGGTATAGTTGACGTCTGTCTGTTGGTAAGCTGAGTAGTTAAGATGGAGTCTATCACTCCATTATTGCAATATAAGGGAGCTGTGCCTTGGCCACTCGTTAAAAGTGACAAACTCATAAATCTCTGCAGAGTATGGGTTGATAGGATGAGATCCTAGTCAACACATTAATATGGTTGAGTAGTGTACTTTGGTAGCAAGACTAAACTACTAGGGAGCCTCTAAGGCTACTAGTGGACTGACACTTAAATCGAGTCCAAGAAACTAGATAGTACTTAATAGTTGATAGAAGGAGTGAATTGTATTAATACTATTGTAGAACCGGGATTAAGCCACATGCACGAGACATTCCAAATATTGAGGGGTCATATGCCATTGCTAGAGATCCACTATGATCGATCAAAGCCATAGGAGTCCATAATGGTCTAGAGCTCCGAGCTAGTCAAATTCCTGAAAAGGAATTTGAGCTAGCTCAAACTTTGATGGTTCGATATTACGGGATCTTATAAGGTCACACACTTTATGTTACGACCTAACTATGTAAAGAATTGTTAGACTAGGTCTAATCCACAACAGAAATAAATGGTTAGACCATTTTAATTGGCTGGGCCAATTTTTACTGGTTGGACCAGTATGCCAGAAATTATTGGTTAGACCAATATTACTGGTAGACCAGTAAGTTGTAAAATAATAGGGAGAGAGAGAATCAAATAATAAGGAAAAATAAGAACAAAATAGCAGTGTTGTGAATACTAGCTATTGCTTGAATTGGTGTAAGTGGATTGGTAAGAAAAATTGTTGGACATATTTTTCGAGATTGAAATCTGCGTGCAGGCCGAAGTAGTGTTATGTGTAAACAACACTGCTCAAGGCCTGCAGAAAAAGGGTCCTTGGGATTTGGTGGGCCACCAAGGGCAGCCCACTTTGTATAGTGTGCAGCCCAACATAGGCCGCACAATGCTTAGCCTGCTGGGCTACACTAGTGCGCGGCCCTGCATAGGCCGTACAATGCATATCCTGGCTGGTTGCGCTGGTGCATGGCCCATCAGTCACACAACACGCCATGCGCAACCTTTTTGCCCTTTATTTGATTAATTCTATTGGTTGATGGTTGGATTAAATTGTCCTTTTAATTTATTCCTACCACTATAAATAGAGCTCTTCCCTTTCATTATTTTCTATCCCATTCTTCTTGCTCTCTCTTATTCTCTTAGTTGTTCCAGTTCCTAAAAGTAATCCATCGAAAGACTTATTTACTTAGAATAGAAAACTAAGGGAATTTCTTCTAGAATAAATTAGTAGGAAAGATCTAGCTATCTTCCACTTATATATCAGTACTCCCTTTCTAGAAGGTTTTGGTCGGGAGTGCTCGTATGGACTATTTATAGAGCGCTTCTACTTTGGAGTCTTCGCACGCAGCTGATGGGGTCATTCTGGTGACATCAGGATTCACGCTTCAACTAGTATGCGGTCAAATTATTATTAGGTCCTTTTAATAAGTGTTTATGATCTAATAATAATAGACTAGTTTATGTTGTCAATCATGCCATGCTTAGGAGATCTTGGACTCTAGATTAAATTTTGAATTTTCGCTGCACCTGTTTTACATGTTATAACCCTTAATCTAGACCAACAGAGATGAGGAGGAGGACATCAGCCATTACTTTACAGATGACGCAGAGTTCTCATCTCACCCGACTGATGGTGGCGGCCTGCTTTAGATTTATCTCTATTTTAGCTTTCCTGTTAATTTTTACCTCTGTTACATTGAGGTTTGGATAATTTGGGCTTGGATTTGTTTGGATGATTTTGGATTTTTGTTTTGGTTTGAATAGGCTTAGGATTGGATGTTTGTGCCTTCGGGCTTTTGTTTTGAATAAAAATGGATTTTAGGCTTAAAATGTATTCGGAAATAGATTACAGGTTTTTACAAGTTATGGACAGGTCTGAACTGGCCAAAATAGGCTTGAAATTTGTAAAAAACAGTGTCATACCACCGGCGATTTCACTAATATCGTCATCTGTATAAGAAAAGTCAGTCTGCTAAATAATATAGACAACATCGCATGCAATCTATTTCGCCGGCGGTTTCGCATCCATATCACCACGGCTTTTGTCCATACCGCCGAAGGCTTCTGCCATATCGCCGACAATTTCACCCTTAAAAATATAGATTCCAGCCTTGGAGAGCCATAACCAATAGTTAAGGACGTTTTTGAAAACCCTAGGAGAAGTAGACTAGAAGAAATTACAGAAATTCGGGCTTTGGGGGTTTCATTACGTGGCCTCATGGCCGGTTAACCCCGAGTTTCTTTATGCGGCATTGACTTTCTAGGACTAGATGGATCATGTGTTTCGCTTTTCCTCATTCAAGTTATGCCCCTTATTCAAGGATTTCCACGCTATATTGGGGTTCCCATGCCCCAAGCGCGTGCCCTTAGCGATCCCAGAGTTCCACTTCGGTACGGATGGCATGCCAAGATGGATGTGGAATTTGGACTCGGTAGACCCCTTTCTATCCCGACTGCCTGACCAACCTGGATTTCAGCTTAGCGTGGTATTAGAGTGGTGCCGAGAGGCCCCCAGATATCATCTTGCTTGGCCTTCTATGACTATGCTATTACTTATGGCTGAGTTTATGTGCGGAGTGGGTCTAGTTGCCCCATTTAGGTTGATTTCGCTTATTAGGCCTATGTCGGCAGGGGCTTCCTCCATAACTGTAGGGTTAGTGGAGACCCTGCTAAATACAAATGCCGCTTCTATCGACCCGACTCTTATCGATGATCACCTTACGCTGCTATAGGTATCCTTTCCTATCAATTTTAGTTATCCACTTCTTCTTACTCTCATCTGTAACCTATTTACAGGTGTGGCTGATAGAGAAGGTTAAGCTAAAATAAGAACCATGGGGGAACCCAAAGCAATACTTGCCCTTTCATGTCAGAGAAAGAAGCCTCGTTCGAAGGGATTTCGATCAGTTGATAGCGGACAGTTGGGTATCGATCATGAGGGGATATGATGACTCATAGATATGGTGGGTCAGCCCTTAGTGAAAGATCTAAGATGTGGTTGTGGAGTCTTGGGGATCATCTGTTTAGCTATTAGGTCTATAGAGGATTACCTTCTATACCCCATATCGGCTTTACCGTCAGTATGGCCAATGCCAGCAGGTTCCAACCAAGCTACCTGAGAACCACAACGGTGTCTACAAGGTCAAATAGGTGAGCCACATTCAGGACAAGTGGGTGTAGGATGCTATTTTTGAGATGCTGGATTATGATCATGTAGAGACCCTTGAGACTGATGAGCACTATAGGGGATGGCTTGTTGAGACCAAATGCCTGTCGACTCAATTCGAGCGATTATAGACCCGCTTCGAGGGGGAGTGAGCTAAGAAGGGATTCGAGCCTTTTTGTATGACCACCTTATGGAGGATCTCGAGTTATTATGATGATGATGTAGGGAGTTTGACTTGAGATGCACTTTTATTTATTCTATTTTTTGCATAGGCTAGTCGTGGTGACATACCTATTAAACTTTATTTTGTTATTTTTATTTGGTTCTAACTTTTGCATAGACTGCCCCTAGGGGTTTTTAATCTATTGAACCTTGTCTTAACTTTTACCTGGACTGCCCTTTTTGGTTTTCAATCTAGTAGACTTATTCTGAGTTTTGCATAGACCTTGCTCTTTTCAGTCTATCAGAATTATATGTGCTTGATTTATTACTTTTTTTTATTGTGCATTGATTTAAAGCAACATAAACTTTGCATTATGCTTACTTGAGCTGTTTTGACCTTATAGATACAATCATTTGCATAAATATAAGCATTTAGAATTTAGTAAAGAGATACTTTTATTAGATGTAGCGAAACAAAGTACATGATGTTTGGTAACCATTCTCATTGGTTTAACTCCCAGTGCCAACTAGCCTAGATCGGTTTTCTAGAAAGCACTCTCTCTTTTCTCACTTACCCTGATTTTTGCCTAGATCGCCCTTTTTGGGTTTTCGATCTAGCGGGTTGTCATATCCCCTAATTTTTGCATTGCCAGTTTGCAGAATACCAACCGCCCGGTGTCACCCTAATTTTTTCGATCAGTAAAGGATCAAAAGGTGAGTGATTTATTATATATTTTTTGTGTTGCTTTCTCTGATTTATTTCTTTTCATTAGATGTGATAACTCTTAAGCCTGTCTTGATTCACGGGATTCATTAATTCATTCCCCTCCATATCCACAAGCTTGACTGCCCTTTATTGAGCATCTTCTTGATCACTATGGTCCTTCCCAATTCGGCCTAAATTTGCCCCTTGCATTGGTGGTGGGAGGTTTTAATTGCTTAAGGACTAGATCTCCAGCTTTCAATGGGAATTTCTAGTGTCTAACCCTACTATTGTAAGCCCGAGCCATACGCTGCTAATACATCTGGAGATTATCTAAAGCCCTCAGCCTCTGCTCATCCATAATGTTTAGCTAATCAAATCTTGCTTGAGTCCATTCGAATTCTTTCAATTTAGCTTCTAGCGCAACCCTCAGTGAGCTTACTTGGGTTTCAATTGGTAAAACCGCCTCCATTCTATAGACCAGAGAGAACAGATTTTGACCGATCAGGGTGCAGACACTCGTGTGATATCCCCAAATAGCGAAAGGTAGCTTGTCAACCCAATCCCTATGCTGGCTATCATTTTGGAGAGGATATTCTTTAATGATTTATTGGCTGCCTCAACAACACCATTAGCTTGTGGCCTATATGGAGAAGATCTATGCTGTTCAATCACATAGTTTTTAATCAGCTCAGCGGTTGCCCCTTGAAACTGTACCCCATTATCTGAGACTATGTCGTGTGGAAGTCCATACCGAGCGAATATGTGCTTTTCTATGAACTTGGCCATCTTCTTGGCATGACATTGGTGTAGGATTCAACCTCTACCCACTTAGAGAAATAGTCCACGGCCACTACAATGAACCTATGCCTATTTATCGATGAAGGGTGAATTTCACCAATTATGTCTATCCCCCACGCCGAGAATGGCCGAGGAGTAGACAAGTGATGGAGCTCGGTGGGTGGTAGATGTTGCATATCCCCATAAATCTGGCATTGATGCCACTATTTTACTTGGGTGATGCAATCAGCCATTCAAGTGAGCCAGAAATATCCTAACCGTTGTGTCTTTTCTGCAAGAGCAAGACCATTCATATGATGGCCACAATCACCGGCACGGACCTGATCAATCAGTTTTTGCGCTTCTGTTTTAGTTAAGCAACAAACTAGTAAACTATCACTAGTGCGCTTGAATAGATCATTATCGACAATCTAGAATTGGACAGCCAGCCATCGCAGAGTGGTACGGTCCGAGTTAGAGGAATTGGAGGATATTATCCAGTTTGGAGAAACAAGATGATGTTAGAGTACTAATAGGGTTCGATTGACCTGGCGAGGACCTGCTGAACTTGCTAAACATGGTAGGGGATCTTAGTTGACAACAAAACCAATAGACAAGTGGGTTGTTGTTGGGGTCCTTCCCATAAGGAAGCCAAGGTGGCAAGAGAGTCAGCCATTTGGTTTTTATCTCGGGGTACATGGTGATACAAACAGGAATCAAACTTCTCGAGTAGGCTTCGAACAACATTAATGTAAGGGTGAAGAGAGTGTTCCTTGATTTCCTAATCCCCGATAACCTGAAGGATTATAAGAGCTGAATCCTTGATTACAAACACCATTTAGGCCCCGACTTATAGGAGAGCTTCAAGACCAAATAGATAAGCTTCATATTCAGCACCATTGTTGGTAACAACAAACTCTAAGTGTTTAGACAACAGAATGATTTCATTATCCAGTGTGACTATGATAACTCCAAGGCCTGCTCCCCTTTTGTTCATAAAACTATCAAAGTACATAATCCACACACGCTTGAGGACAGTGATAGCGGTGAGCTGTTAGTCAGGAAAATCCAAGTTCTTAATATAATCGGAGTCAAGAGGTTGATTAGCCAAGAATTCTGCCACGATCCGCCCTTTAATAACCTTCTTCGTTACATATTCAATGTTAAACTCCGAAAGAAGCAACAACCAATAAGAGAGTTTGCCGGCCAAGGTAGGTGACTGATAAGGGTATTTTATTGGGTCAATCTTAGCCATGGCTTGGACTCGGTAGGATTGAAAGTAGTGGCGCAGTTTCTTAGTGAGCCAAACCATGATGGTGCAAGTCTTTTCCACAATCAAGTATGGGGTTTCATAATCTAACAACTTCTTGCTCAAGTAGTAGATCGCAGGTTTCCATTTGTCATCATGTTTCTGGATAAGCATTGCCCCTACAGAGGACTTTTTTTATAGCCAAGTATAGGATCAAAGGTTTCCCTAGGGCGGGCAATTTTAGAATGGGTGGGTCGACAAGGTAAGTTTTGATTCTGTGCAATGCCACTTGGCATTGATCATTTCATACAACCAGTTGCTACTTCCTTAATACTTTGAAGATGGGCTCGCATATGGTAGTGAGAAGGGCAATGAACTGACTGACACACTATAAGAGCCTAGAAATGAACAGACTTCTTTTTCTATTTTTGGTGGGGGCATATCCCTGATAACTTTGGCTTTATTAGGATCCATTTCGATTCCTTTCTAGCTGAACACGTGTCCTCATAATTTGCCTGAAGTAACCCCAAACACACATTTCTTCATATTCAGGCGGAGATTGTATTTCTTAATATGAGTCATGAATCTGTCTAGAATAGCAGGGTGCTCTTCTCAGGTAGCAGACTTCACGATCATATCATCCACATATACCTCCACTTATGGATCATATCATGTAAAAGGGCAGTTACGGTGCGCTGATAAGTATCCCCAGCATTCTTCAACCCAAACAACAATACTTTATAGCAATATATCCCCAATTTAGTAATGAATGTTGTCTTAACCTTATCGATGATGTCCACCAAGATCTGATTGTAACTCGAGAATCCATCCATAAACGAGTACATGGCTGCCCTAGCAGCACTATCAATTAGGACATCGATGTGAGAAGCGGGAAGTCATCCTTAGGCAAAGCTTTATTGAGACCTCGGAAGTCAACACAAAATTAGACCCTACCATCCTTTTTCAGAACCGGAATGATGTTGAACAACCATGTAGGATACTCCACAACTTTGATGAAATGAGCCTCGATTAACCTCAAAACCTCTGCCTTAACTTATTCTACCTATTTTGGTCTTAATCGATGGAGCTTTTGCTTGACAGGTCTGAACTTAGGATCTGTTGGAATTTTGTGTTTGGCCATGTGATGATCAACCCCAGGCATATCTTCGTACGATCGGACGAAAGCATTAACATGTCTTTTAAGCACTTTTATTATCTCACTCTTTTCTTCGGGAGTTAAGTCGTTGGAAATGGTTATTTAGGGTTGTTATCAGTAATTAGGTTTATTTCATTTAAAGAAGTAATTCTAATACCAAAAACATTATGCATATGGATATGTGAATGCATGGATCCATCAGGTAAAACATCAAACAAGTAAGCGAAATGAGAGTTATTCATTGAATTGAAAGCCTTATAGGCGATATTGTTTGCATCAAATACATCAAAAATGTTAAAGATTGCATCATCCATGATGTCCTCCTTCACAGGTGGAGGAGCTTCAGTGGTGATGTCAGCAACAGGTCGAGGATCCTCTATAGTCTTTATCAAAATAGCATCCAGGTTATGTTCAAGAGCTATCTTCTGGACAATAGTGAGTGGTGGTTCTTTGGACAGATTGGCTTTCTTTGTCAGGGCCCTGGCAAGCTTTGTCACGATCTCTGTTATGGAGTCCACTTCCCTGATTATCTCACCCTTCCAACATCTCTTCATCAGAAATGCTATAGCCTTGGTCATAGCAGCCACAACATCTTTAACTTCCTGATCCATGGGTTCTTCATCACTTCCCCTAGCCTCATCCTCAGGATACATCTTCCCCTTTCCCTTAACCTTATCTGCAATTACAGGCACAATAGGTTTAGTAGGTTTGGGCTTAGTAGAAAAGACCATGCAGCCAGCTTTAAAGTCATAGACATCCTTGAAGATCTCAAAACCATGCCACATCTTTCGATTATGCTCAACATGCTCAGGTTCTCCCTTGTAAGGCTTTTTGCCTTGAATTTTGTAGATAGTCACCATGCGATAGTAGCCAAAGGGAACACGGCGGTAGGTTTTCTTAGGCTTATACCCTAACCCTGTGAGGCGGACAAGCATCTTCAGTTCCAAGGCCTCAATAATTCCATGTTCATACATTCCATAGCCTCTTCCAGGCTTAAAACTAGGATACTTCATCAGTTCCCCCACACCAAGGTGGAGATAACCATGCCAAACATGAGTAGATTTCTTAGCCTTGCGAATCACAGCAACATGAAGACCTTCATCCAACTTAGCCTCGGCTTCCATAACAACCATAACAGAAGTAGCATCAGCCTCGATAGGCATAAGCCTATTCTTGTGTATGAACTTAACCTTTTGATAGAGAGTGGAGGGAACTACGCCTAAGGCGTGGAGCCAAGGTCGACCAAGAAATAAGGAGTAGGTGACTGGAATGTCAAGCATGGTGAACTGAACTTAACTTGTAACCGCTCCAGCAGTAACTTCTGCTTCAAAGACCCCAATCACACTGTGCTTTGAGTCATTATAAGCATGGATTACAGTGTTGGACTTTTCTAGCATTTCCTCTAACAGACCTAAGTGAGGAAGGACTTTTAGGGGACAGAGATTTAAGGCAGAGCCATCATCCACCATAACACAGGGTATGGTCTTATTGAGCAGTTGAATTTGGATAAATAGAGCCCTGTTGTGGTCCTTACCCTTGATTGAAAGATCAAACTCATCGAATACAATCTATAGTATTTTTCTGAGAGGGATAGCCTCCCCGTCCCTAGTCTTATTTCAACAATAGTGGTGGTCGGAGTGGCTTCAAGATTGAGTAGTTGACTAATCAAACCCCTGCGATGCCCATCTGAATTAATGACCAACTGCCAGATGATATAGCGAGCTTGGGTGTTCTTGAGTTGAGTAATGAGAGGATCGACCTCAAGGCTTATCAGAATGGGTGGAGGTAGAGAAGGAAGTCTAGCACTGGTCCCTTACCTCTTCGGGATAGGGTCCTTATTCAGACGGAGATAACAATCCTTAGGTTGGTACATGCGGCCACTCCCAATGATGTTGAGGACATTATTGAGCAGAACACTTTGAGTGGCTCACATCTCGAAAAGATAAGGTTGTTCATCGGGCTCTAAATCTAGGTCTAGCAATTCATACCCATTCACAATGAAAAGTTTATCTCGATCGACCTTGAATAATTCATTTAGCTTCATGGTGGCAAGTGCATCAACCTTAAATAATTCGGTGCTTACTGCCTTGGCTTCTTCGACTACTCCATCATCTTTATCGGAGTAATCTCCCTTTATTACAAAGGTATCTACACTGAAGAGTGGTTCTTTGACGGTTTTCATCCTTTCAGCCATAAATGTCTGGGCTCTACGATTCTCCTTCTTAGGTGGTGTTGGGTCTACTTTTATAACCTGAACTGAATTAACCCCCCGATTAGCTTGGCTGATCAGATCGAAGACTAAGTTGGATGATAGGCCAGAATTGATAACCAAAACTGAATCACTATTCCCTTGCTCCCGGGTAAGTAGCTCAAAGATTACTGCTTTGGGTAAGCCGGAATGGATCATGCCCACCTTATTTCCAAAATTTGGCAAGGGGTTATTTATGGTGCTCAGGACCTTATCTAGTTCAGCAATCTTTCCTTCACTTACAAGATGTTGGATGGCCGAAAGCAGGTTCTTACAGTTGTTGGTTTGATGGCCCGCTCGGACATGATAACAACAGAAATTGTTCTTATCCTCGGGTTTGGGTGGTTTATACTCCTGGAGTGATTGGATATAACTGGCTTCCCTTAGGCACTTAAAGATAACCCTAAGAGGCAACTTGTATGGGTTGGCCAAGATAAAAGGAGGACGAGGAGGTTGGACTGTGGTGACTTTCGGCGGAGGTTGAGAGACTGTCAGGGCTATAGCAGGGGCTTGAGTGACTTCCTAAACTGCAGCCGGAGCTTTAGGTTTAGTAGGTACGGGCGCTGCAATTATAGCATCATTTTTTTTCTAAACCAAGGCTTCCCCACTTTTTAAGCCTGCTCGCGCTCAATTTTGCACTCGATTTTCTCATCTTTTTCATAAGCAACCTTATAAGATAAGAAGGAGTTAGTTACTATTTTCTTTTGAAGAGCTAGAAGTGCCCCTTCTAACAACTTAATAATCATCTCCTCAAGGCTGAGCTTGGACTTCATCAGAACCTGGGTTGACATCCATCGGTTGAAATATTACTTAAAGGTTTTATTAGGGAGCTGGCAAACTCCTTCAAGGTATTGGAGGGTTATTTCCATTATGGTATTGAAGCCGTAATGCACTTCCAAAGCCTAAGAGAGGAGCTTCCAATTTATGACGGTGTGATGGGGTAAGGTGTGATACCATTCAAGAGCAGGGCCTTAGATAGAACACAAGAACATCTCAGCAAGTATCTTATCACTCAACTTCTTAACTCACATTATGCGCTCATACATGATAATGTAAGAGGCAGGGGCACCCGATCTTGCATAATGCACCATATTGGGCATGGTGAAATTATTGGGGACCCAATCCTTGCCCCGCTCGGGTTCCTTGGTAGCCATAAGTTGGTTGATGTAGGCTTGAATCTCGGGTGTCATGCTTGGAGGCTACACGACATGGTCATTGATTAGCTGTGAGTCAGAGTTCTAGCCTTGGGTGTCACATACAGAGATTGCATGACCTGGTCATTGATTCAGGAGTCCATCATCTGATGCACTTTGGGTGTCACGCTGGGAGGTTGCATGAGTGGTTAAGAACTGGTGGAGATGGTGGATGTATGTCCAAGCGAGGATGAGTAATTAGTTGGCTACTGAAAGGATTTTAGGGGTAGGTTGTTCACCTAAGAGTTACAAAAAATTGAGGAGGAGTGAAAGATGGCGGAGGCTAGGCTAGTCCACTGGAGGAAGCCGGATACTGGTGAGTAAACACAGGCGGAGCCAAGCACTGGCCTTAGATTCTGAGTTATATAAGGAATGATTGCAGGGGTTGTTGAGCTTTACAAAAAAGCAGAAGCTTTCCCAAACTGGAATGGGCTTGCCATAGGCTGAGTTGATAATGTTGGGTGAAAAATAGGTGGAACTGATCTTGCCCCCGCTGTGCCGGATAAAATCTAAGTTGAACCATTTTGAGCTTGCATATCAGATTTAGAAACCCAGTCCAAATTCTTATCCTGTAGGGCTTGCCTAACGGCTACTTAAATAGTTTCTTGTAAGGAAACTTGAACAATAGCTTGCATGGAGGACTGAAGCCTATCATGGAACGTATCCAAATTCAGAATTTGGGCCATAGCACCGATGAAGTCAAAACTAGGGGGTGGTTAAGATCTTGCTCCCAAGGTTGGAGTAGGACCTAACTGATCCTCAAGTGTAGGAAGGTTTCCCTCATTCTTCGGGAAAGACATGGTTGGGTGAGAGGAATTCTGACCTAACTAAATCTGCTCTGCATCTGACTCCTCACTGAAATTGGTGTACGGAACCCCTTTGATCTCCGTTATGACTACCGGGGTGAGAGAACGATGAATCAAACAGAGCTCAGGCCTTCTCCAAATGGGGGTGCGATGATAACTTCACCTCCTCCTAGCTAACATACGGCAAGTAGCGGATCAGATCATGCATGGATTGTGTAATGCCATGGATTATATGAATGACTTTGGTTTTGAGAACCGATGCATGATATGCTTAGGAGGATGGTTGCGATACAGTGGTAATGTCATAATGCAAAGTCTTTTCCCTCCAACATATGTGGGACATTTGTTCCTCTCGTTATACATAGTGCTATGTCATGACTCAATGGAGTTACAAAAGAAGTCCTATGGATGTTGCTAAACCTCTTCCACAAGTGGAGATTGGTAATGGTAAGTTGATCAAGTTTTGGCCCTTGAAGTCGATGCATGGGTAATTCATGGGCACGTAGCACATAGCACACGAAATGTCCCTCTTCCGACCTTATGACTTCCACATAACGCCGTTCAAAAGGTTGGAGACTAACTTCAATGCCAATAAACGACAAAGAAGTGCGTCCTATTTATTTTTTTATTTTTTTGGTCCTTAAGGGGAAATGACTATGATGGCTTTACTAACGCGGCTTTGGTATAAGATTGTTGATGTAGAAGGTTCTCTTTTACCTTGATTTCATGTTACTCAACCACTGCCCAAATAGGTGTGATCACAGGAGTTCATGTATTGGTTAAAATGAGTGATCCACCCACTAGGCATCCTCAATTCCAAACAGGGCATGAGTGATACGTTCATGAGCTTCTCGGGTAAAATGGGGCACCCTAACCCTACAAATCTAATCTACACATGTAAGGATAAAACATTTTAAGAAAGAATGAAGTTTTAATTTGGCCAATGATTTCAATACATAATCTTAATCTTTTAAACTTATTGAAAATTTTAAGTTCAAGTTTAAAGAGATTGGTCCCCAGCGGAGTCGCCACTGTAAACGAACGACATTTTGGACGGCTGTGAAGCTGGGCCAGAGAATTCACCCCTTGAAAATGATATGATGTAGTGTGAAGTGATAGAAAATGGGTTTTGCATATTTTAATGCTCAAAAGATATGAGATCAAAATCCCGTACTTAAAAAATAGAGTCGCCACCCGATTTAGCTCAATCGAGAAATTTAGGTACAATTTTCTCACCGAGTGATAGACTATACCTTAAGTAGAGATTTCAAGTTCGGATGATGCTATCTATTTTATATTGGCCAAGTTAAAAGTTTCATTCTTTCTTATTCGGTTTTAATCCAACCTATTTATTGTGTTTTTGATTTACATATTGTGTTAGCGTGTCATTTAGCAAGCATTCAAAGCGATAAATAAATTATTACAGTAATCCCAAATAAAGTGCAGAAATTAAAGAATAATTACATGGCTTTCAAGATCCTATACATTTGTCTAAACAATAAATAAAATATTCAAAGACCTAACAATCATCTATCCTAAATCTACCTGCACAAAACGGTTAGCACAAATATGGCACGTATATAGGATATATCACATACATCATGCATAATTAGTGAACCAAACAAGACTCGAGTTAGCATGATTAGGGCATATTTATTGTACAATTTTATGGAGCCTGGTTGGATGGCTGAAAATGATGTTTGAATGGCATTTTTGAGAAAATCTCATTTTATATACATTTTAGACTAGATTTGTTATTTTAACCGGATTATTAGTGATGCCACATGTTATAGGGTGAGGACTATTTTTGGGGAGTTCAGGACTTCCATCATTGCACTATACATCCTAGCTTCAGAAATTAAACTAGGTAAAAAATAAAATGAAAATAAATGTGCTATCTATAGTCATACCGCTAGCGGTATGAGTGAAGCCGCCGGTGGCATCATTGATGTCGCTGGCAATTTCGCTTACACAGGCCTACGAAATAACATTCTGGGTACCATAAAGAAAGGGTCTAACAAGAAAATAGAGTCATTGGTGACAAAGGAAGCCTTTAGCGGTATCACTGATGTCACTGGCGACATGAGTGATACCGTCGGCAGTTTCACTTCTCATCGACGGCTTTGGTTTCTTGCAGCAGCAGCAGTTAAAGGTCAAAAAATGACCAAAAACCCAAAAATAAGCATAAAATAGCAAATAAACACAACAAACAACACAAATAAATGCCAAAGAGCTATGAACTCAGAATTTTTACCTCGGGACCATGAATCCATCTCTTCGTGATCCAAATGACACCTCCGGAGAGCTCAAAATGATGATTTGGGTAGTAAACTAAGGGATTTAAGTCTCTAAAACCTATTAGATTGATTTTAAACTTAAAGTCTACTCATTTTAAGTTAAATATCAGAGAGTTAAACAAAGAAAAACCAAGAAAGATGGAGTAATTCATCTCTTCTTACCTTTTCTTCACCTTATCTCACTAGAACTACTATATCTCACTAAAAATTCCTCTCAAATTCTTGTTTGAGTTTCTAACCCTTGAAAATGTCTGGAAAAGGCCTTATATAGGCTAAAATCTAGGTAGAGCTGACTTTTCTCGGTTATCCGGTGGGTATTGAGCAAGCATGGAAAAAAGTTGTCTACCTGCAGAAGTCAGGCCTCTGGCGACATGGATGATACTGCCAGTGGTATTGCTGAAGTTGCGGGTGGCTTCGGCCTCTACCGGGTCTGAAAAGTAAGGCATGGCCTAGCCTAAAAATGTGAAAATATTGGTCAAATCCGCCCAAAAGGTGTTTTAGCAGGATTTTTTTTGTATCATTAGGGTTATTTTTGAATTTTTTTGAGTATTTAGGACTAAATTAATTTTTGGGTGCAAATTATCGGTTCGAGCTCCAATCGGTCGCGTTATCAGACACGTCGAACTGAATTTTTCTGAAAATAAAATTCATAAAGGATTTTTTATTGGTAATAAAAATTTTAAAAGAATTTTCATTTTGAGGATTAAAATCGAATATACATCATCATCGTCTCGCGAGAGGGACTTCATAATCATGTGATCACATCAGGTCGCTGAAATTAGACTTACAGCCAAGAGAGCCCTCATCTTCCCGTCTCTAATTCCTAAATCCAAGAGTACAGTTCTCTTAAATTCTTCTATATCCCAACTTATCCGCAAGCTGTATCTAGGATTAAGGACCTCAGCAAGAACCTTGCCTAGTCTTTTGATTACAAGTCGATTGAAAAGAGTTTTAGTGATCTTGTACTTTGTTTTCAAGAATCACTTTACAATAAATTGGGAAGTGTTAGTTGTTCTAAGCTTTCGAGATAATGACAAAAAGATTTGAGAACTTGGTTTTTACTCTTTTTGTGATTTTACAGATTGAGAGAGAGAGAGAGAGAGATTGCAAATGTGAATGAAATCTTGGATGATTTTTTATTGATGGTGAGGCCTTTATATAGGCAGTCTTCAAAATCTTCCCATTGTGACGATGCTTTAGAGTCTGAATCTTGGTCGTTGTCTCATAACATCTCTTTTCCTTAAGAGTGTTGGATCTTCTGTTTGACCAATCTTCTTTTTCATTAGACTCATTGGCGGGAGTCAACTCTACCAACTTCTGCAAGTTCTCAAACTTTTACACCTTTTAGTCCCATGCAACTTTGCTTGTGTCAGTTGTTAGGTGGCTAAAAGTGGTCCTTGCTTTCTTGTTGTCAACTCACTTTTTGAAAATCCTCTTACCACTTTTTATGTTAGGCTGATTACCTATCCTTTTGGATCATAAAAAGTAGAGGTCATTTTTTAATATATGTCTTTATGCGAGTTTTTGCATAGTGATCTCAACTTGACTGTAGAAGATGTTTTCCTTCTCTTATACACCTGGATAGTCTTCTGAGAGCATTTAGGCTTGTCTTATGAGATCTATCCTAAGTCATCTTCCGGTTTGTCTTGCTTTTGAGAATTATCCATCTTCTGAGCGTGTATATCTTCTGAGTGTGCAGTTTCTGATTTTTCATTATCTTCAAAACTTGACTTCTGAGCTTCGAACCTTAGCTTATGAGAATCCTTCTTCTGAGCTAAGTTCAACAATTTTCAATATAAAAATAATTAGTTTGCTACTTAATAAATATCTATATCGTGTATTAATCTTCTAAATATTGAAAATAATGATTTTTAAACAGTTTAACCCCGATTGACCCTTCGACCCTTGACCCTCTACCTTCACCAGTTCGAGGAGTCGGGCCAGGTTTGACAACCATGCTCATGACACATGACAAAATAAAGTCATCACGTCTGCAATAAAGGGCAAACTAATGCGCTTTAACTTATATGATAAACAATTATAACTTTTGTAAGTTCAGAATAACATACGGCAAAAAGTGTCAAACTTCGAAAGTTGTAGATGTATTGGGTACATGTCCGTTTCTAACTTGTTGGGGTCTATGAGTGAGAAAAGAAATTGAGACCTTTTTACACGTAGACTCATTCCTAACATTTTTCGGTACTAGGCAAAGAAATATACAAAATCGTAAAAAGACATTTAATTTTAAAAAGGGTAAATTTCAAAAATATGCCATGTGATTTGGCCGTTTTGCAAAAAGGTCATTGTGAAATTTTTTGTTTCAAATGGGCGCCTATGGTTTCAAAAGTTAGCAAAAACATGTTTTTTAAAATTTTGAAACCACATTTGGAAGCATAATCTTGTCCATTTGAAGTGAAATTTTGCAGCTTTGTTTATAAAAATACAATACAGAGATAAACTGTAGAATTTTTTTGCAAAGTACAAATATTTATATTAATTAAAAATTGATGATAACTTTAAGAAATCATATAACAAAATGAAAATTAGAACTTATTCAAATCTTGATAAATAATTCACAAATAATATAGTTGAAATATAGGAATGTTGAATTTATTGAAATAACTGGTCTAACATTAACAAAATAACTAATTTTAAAAAATACCATTGGCATGTTTTCAATAATAAAGACCTTTTTATAAAACAGTCAAACCACGTGACATGTTTTTAAAGTTTATCCTTTAAAAGTTTATAATAACATATTAAAATTTTGAAGAGGTTATGAATTAAACGTACAGCATATAACCAATAATTTTAAGAGAAGTGTCATGTGATCTAAACTCGATTATTGTTTATATTTCACACGTTACAACTTAAAAAGCTAAAATTTTTTATTTTAATCTCTTTTATAATATGAACCTTAGGCGGTCGTGGATGCTGATCTCTCTAATTGAGCTAAAATAAATTAATGCATGGTAAAGTGATAAAAAAAAGAGGCATAGTGATGTTTGGTGGAGTTGGCCCATATTAAATTGAATTAAAGGCACGACGTGCGGCATCAAAGACCATGAGGTTAGACCATGCATATTAATGGCATACAATGCTTGAAATCATTGGTACACTACAAACAAATAAACCACCTTTGATAACGAAACCAGACCTAACCTAACTACCAACACTTGTTGGTTGGTTGCTTTGCTTCCTATCTTCCAATTTGCAATATACAATATTATATATCCTAACAAAATTACATTAATTCAATATCCATTTAAAGTTTTTTTTTCTCCTATTTTTACTGATTAGAATGAGTGTGAGATACCAGTTTTTACTAATTATGGAATGGAAAATTTTAAAATTTTAGAAACACTATTATTATTTTTTTTTCATTTAAAAAAATCATGTTCGAAGTTTTAGAAATTTTTTTCTGTGTTACCTTTTTTGTAAAATAATCGTTTTTTTATTTTTTCCATTTTGATGAATTATATAAAAAAATTTCTAGCACTAATAAAGGCAAAATAATTGTTATTTCAATGTAACCATACTACAAACCAACTTATGTAAAAAAAAAGTTGCAATTTTGGTATTCTCCTAAAATACCATCTCCACAAGCGACCACTGACAAGTGAGAAGTTACTCAAATCTATAGTGGACGGAAGTAATGTGTTAACACAAGTATTTAGATATTGTTAATAGAAAACGATCCCGATGTCCAGGTGGAGCAATTTGGGAGGTTGAAGAGAGGAGTTTGGTCCTTAGCAAATATTTCCTATGTTTTTGTAAATAATTGTAGAGTAATCGATTATAACTTGGACTCGGAGGATGACTTTCATTATTACACCAGTCCTCAACTTCCGAGTGAGTTTCTTTTCCTTTATTTACGCTCTACTTGTATTTTCTGGTATGTCTGGTGTTAAAAACGCGGTTTCTGCTGCCATAGCCAAGCGGGTGAAAAGCCTGCAACAAGTGACAACCGTGAGGCTCCAGAGATGCTTGAAGGAACATTTAACAAAACTGCTGATTTAGGAAAGAGTGGGGAGAAGGCACTCAAAAATGGGGCGAAGCGACTGAAGCCGGATGGGCCTGAGGCACCCTCTAAAGAGAGTCGCAAAAAGAAGGCCAAGGACACTGTAGAGGTAAATGTTTTATTCCTTGGTTTCCCATTTCATCGCTTTATATGATGACCTGAAAATTTTTCTTTGTTAGGTGACTCTTGACGCGGCCGCGGAAGTGGAAGCTATACCTGGCCAGGACTTACTAGCTCCTTCTCTGGTGAGAGAGGCCTTGGCCCGGGTAGCTAGCGAGAAGTCTTCCCTTTTGAGCACGAGATTTTGCAGTCCCTCTCGCGAGACGATGATGACATATATTCGTATTTTTAATCCTCGTTAAAAATTCTTTTCGAATTTTTATTACGGAAAAATTCAGTTCAGCGTGTCCGATAACGAGTCCGGTGGGAGCTCGAACCGATGATTTGCACTCAAATATAAATTTAGTCCTAAATACTCTAAAAAATTCAAAATAACCATAACTAACTCAAAAATCCCGCTTAACTCACTTTTTGGGCGGAGTTGACCCCTAAGCACCTTTTTAGGCTAGGCCATACCTTTCTTTTCAGACCTGTCAGAGCGTGAAGCCACCATCGGCTTCAGTGATACCACTGGGGGTATCATCCATGTCGCCTGTGGTCGAACTTTTGCAGGCAGACAGCTTTTTATCATGCCCTTGCTCGATACCCGCCGGATAATCGAGAAAAGTCAGCTCTTCCGGATTGTAGCCTATAAAAGGACCCTTTCTAGATGAAAGAAGGGGTTAGCAACTCTAAACTTTAATTAGAGAAAAAATTTAGTGAGATAGAGTGATTTTTAGTGAGATAAGGTGACGAAAAGGTAAGAAAAGACGAATTACTCCATCTTTTCTTGGTTTTTCTTTGTTGATTCTCTTAAAAATTAACTTAAAATCAGTAGAACTTAGGTTTAAAATTGGGGAGCTCAGAATGATGATCTAGAGACTTAAATCTTTAGTTCACTACCTAAATCATCATTTTGAGTTCCCCCAGAGGTGTCATTTGGATCACAAAAAGGTGAATTCATGGCCCCGATATAAAATTCTGAGTCTCATAGCTATTTAGCATTTATTCTTGTTGTTTGTTGTGATTCTTTGGTGTTTTGTGCTTAGTTTTGGGTTTTTGGTCGTTTTTCAACCTTTCACTGCTGCTGCTACAAGTAAGTGAAACCGCCAGTGATAAATGAAGCCGTTGACGGTATCATTCATGTCGCCAGTGACATTAATGATACCGCCAGAGGCTTTGTTTGCCGTAAATGGATTTATTTTATTATGGGACCCTTTCTTTATGGTACCCAAAATGTTAGTCTGCAAGCTTGTGTTAGCGAAAGCACCAACAGAATCATTGATGTCGCCGATGGCTTCACTCATACCGCCGGCGGTATGATATTCTGGACAACAGATTCATTTTCCTTTTCATTCCGACTTAGTTTAATTTCTGAAGCTACGATCAATAGTGCAATGACGGGTATCCAGATTACCCCGAAAATAGTCCTCACCCCATAGTATATGGCATTTTTACTAATAAACTGGTTAAAATAACAACCGAGTCTAAATGAAAAATTAGATTTTCCACAAACGCCGTTTAAGAATCATTTTTCGCCATCCAACCTGGCTCTATAATTTATGCCATGATCATGCTAACTAGAGTCTTGTTTTATCTACTAACTATGCATGCTATATGTGATATACCTGGTATACATGCCGTATTTGTGCTAACTTATCAATGCATGTAGATTTAGGCTAGATGTATGTTAGGCCTTCAGGCAATTTATTTCTTGTTTAGACAAATTTCCGCATTTTTATTTATTGGATGACTGTAATAATTTATCACTTTTGAATGCTTGCTAAAATGCGCTAACAAAATATATAAATTGAAAACACTAAATAGGGTGGATTAAAATCGAATAAGAAAGAATGATACATTTAAATTGGCCAATGTAGAATAGATAGCATCATCCGAACTTGGAATCTCTATTTAAGGTATGGTCTACGATCCGGTGGGAAAATCTTACCTAAATTTCCCAGTTGAGTTGAACTGGGTGGCGACTCTATCTTAAATACAAGATTTTGATCTCGTGTCTTTTGAGCATTAAAAATATGCAAAACCATTTTCTATCACATCATGCCCACATCATATATTTTTAAGAGGTCGGTCCTCCGGCCTACTTTACAGCCGTCTGAAATGTCGTCCGCTCACACCTTGCTTCTCAAGCGGTCCAAGGGTCTCTCTATGAGGCGTTCCCCCTAGAGGAAGAGAATTACATTATTGGAAGGAGGACTTCCATACGGCTGCATCCCTTCTATTCAAGTGTACCACCCAGGTAAGGTTTTATTCGATTGAGAGTTTCTTTAATGGCCATATTTCGTTGCTCATTATTTAATTTTATCTTAGTCCTTGTCCCGGGCGGCTGATATGTATCATCGGGTGAACGCTAAAAAGGTCAACACTGAGAGCCTGTAGGAGACCATAGACATCTGTCGCAAGCTAAAAGCCTCGATGAAGGAATCTGAAGCCAAGCATCTCTCCTTGGAGGAGGGTATGGAAAAGTTGAAGAAGGAGCATAAGCTACTTAAGTCAACTCACGAGGCCTCCTGCAAGAATCTTTCCAAGGCCAAGACCAATCTTACTTCCACCCCAGAAGAACTCTGAGTCATCACGCGCCAAAAATAAGTGAATTCGGTAGAGTATATTCAGGTCATTGAGGGGATGGTAGATAATGGCTATGAGTTCGGGCAGCGTGTCTTTGACTCCTGCAAGCAACTTTACCTGGACCTTCCTGGAGACTTGATGATTTCAATCAAGTATCCGAGAGCCAGGATAGAAGGGGAAAAGACCCCTGAGGAGCTGGGTAAGAAGACAGGTGACGTGCAGAAGGGATTAAACCAGTAGGTTGATGCTAACAAGGATTCTAATTCTCCGGTTATTTTGATTTTGTAATTTATTCTTAGTACTTGGCCACATTTTGGCATATTTTGTAGATACAATGATTATTTCATTTTAGCCCTTTGAGGCGTATTTCTTGAAGGTCTTATTTCTATGTCTTATGATTTTCGTGAATGCTTTATTTTCTGGGTGGTCTTAACGCTTTTTATCTTGCTTGCCAGTATGAATATTACCGCTTGAAAAATTTGTACCTTAGTTTTAACTAAGGAGTTTTAGATATCTTTCGAGTTCTATTTCATCTGGTAGATTTTTGTGAATACACAGGTTTTGTTTGTTACCTGAGATAATTTTAATACATTAGTTTTTTGCTAAGGAATTTTTTATACCGCCGATTTTAGTACGGTCTTATATTGTGCCGTTCATATTAAAATTATGAGGCGGTCTTATGCATTATTGCTGCCTGAATGTATGTTTAAATTTCTTTGCCAAATTTTGTTTCGAGATCTTATTGATGCCTCAAGACTGTAACTTAGTTTTAACCAAGGAGTTTTATTTATTTAAGCCCATTTCTTTGAGGCTTTATGCTAATTCAGGTCTTATTATCGGCTGAAAAATTGTACCTTAGTTTTAACTAAGGATTTTTATTAATGCATGTGATTATTAATATTCTTCCATATATATATATTTAACAAGTTTGTTTGTGGATATGAGATGGAGTGTTAGATTGAAAGTAATGCCTTTTATTCATAAAAATAAAATACAAGTCCGGGAATTCTACACGTTCGGATAACTACTTGAGGGGAGACGCCTGGTTAAAAACTTCCTTTAGGGAAAACCTAGTAGGAAAACTCCTTAAGGAAGGAAAAAGAGTGCGGCTGCTAAAGTCCATTAGTATCTACTGTATAATAGGGACTGAGATTAGTATTGTTCAAAGTGTGAGGAAGCTCTTTGCCTTTCATAGTGCCCAATTTGTAAGTGGATGGCCCAATTACTTTGATGATCTTGTAGGAGCCTTCCCACTTAGCACCCATCTTTCCTTTGCCTTCTCGAGCCTATAAATCGGCTGAGTCTTTAAGCACTAGGTCTCCTTCTTTCAGCCAGATTTCTCGTACTTGCCTGTAATAGTATCTTGCAATCTTTTCTTTATAAGATGCCATAAGGACCCAGGCTCTCTCTCTCTCTATCTCTTCTTTTATTCAATTATCTAGGTGGAATTTCATGTTGATGTCGTTGTCTTTTTCTGTATAATAAGCCACCCAATCGGATGGTGCTTTAATTTACACCTGTATAACCGCCTCAACTCCATGAACAAGAGAGTAAGGGGCTCCTCCTATTGTCCCACAAGGAGTGGTTCTATAGGATGATAAAACTTTGATTAGTTCATCCGACCATCTTCCCTTCTGATCTAACACCCTTTTCTTCAACCCTTCTCCAAGGGTACAATTGGTAACTTTCGTCTAGCCATTTGTCTGCAGGTCTGCTACGGATAAAAAATGATTCTCGATCTTCCAATGTTTGCAAAAGTATTTGAAGTTCTTCGATATGAACTGCGCTCCATTATCTGCTATGTGTTAGGCATGATGTATGCCCTAGAGGTAATTAGGGCGATATGTCTTACTTAGTTTTATTTGTACGAACAAAGTTATATTAATAAAGGCATTTTTTTGTATCAATGACTGTGAAAATATATTATGGCTAGTTTAGAATGTATTTATTGATGTGTTTGCAAAAGTTCATGACATAATCATAGCACGTATTGCAAGGGCATAGTGAGACTATATTGGTGAGAACTAGTTCATGTGCAATTATGATTTGCCTAAATATCCCTAGTCATAGTATCATCAAGACTAGACATTGATGAATACGGATAGACTAGCATGTGTCGTCATACCTCTTGAATATGATTCTGAGTAGAATATCTCCAGTGATAGAGGGTGGTACCTTAGGTTAACACATGAATGTATTTAGGGAAATACATTGGAGACCGCTATGAGATAACATGCGGTAATCTGTATTATGTGTTGGTGTTTTAATCATCTCATTGCAACAACAATACAAATATCCTTAAACTTGAGATACTAGTTACCTTGTTTAGTTGTTGCTATACTTGGATTATACCTATACATTCTATGAGATTGGATGTCACGGATAATTACTGGTATAGTTGATGTCTGTCCATTGGTAAGTTGAGTAGTCAAGATGGAATCTATCACTCCATTATAGCAATACAAAGGAGATGTACCTTGGCCACTTGTTAGAAGAGACACACTCATAAACCTCTGATCAGAGTATGAGTCGATAGGATGGGATCTTGATCAACACATTAAATGGTTAAGTAGTGTACTTTGGCAGCAAGACTAAACTATTGGGGTGGCCATTAAAGCTACTAGTGGACTAACACTTAAACTGAGTCCTAGAAACTAGATGGTACTTAACAGTTGATAGAAGGAGTGAATTGTGTTGATACTATTGAAAAATTAGGATTAAGTCACATGTACATGATATTCCAAATATTAAGGGGTCATATGCCTTTGCTAGAGTGCTACTATGACCGATCAAAGTAGTTGGAGTCCATAACGGTCAGGAGCTCCAAGTTGGTCAATTCTTGAAAGGGATTGAGCCAGGTTAAACTTTTGGCGGCTCGATATTATGGGATCCTAGAAGGTCACACACTTTGAGTTACGACTGAGCTATGTAAAGAATCGTTAAACTAGGTCTAATCTAGAAGAGCAAAGAAATATGGTTAGACCATAACATATTGGATAGACCAATATTTCTTGGTTGGACCAATGAACTTGATAAATAAAAAGAAGGATAAAATAAATAAAGGAAATACTAGACTAAATTTAGCGGGATTTATCAATACTGGATGATGGATAAATCCGTGCAAGTGGGTCTGTAAATGTACTTTGGGATAATATATAAAAGAACTGCATATGGGCCACAAGGCAGTACCGTTTGGAATGGTGTTACGGCTGGCCCATAGGGCAGGCACATGTAGGCCGTAAAGTGCAGCCCATATGGCGCATGTACAAGCCCAAATAGGCTGAGCAGGCACGCAACCCATGTGGGCTTTCACAGCGTGGAGCGCAGATGCGCAAAGCTGCTCATAAGTACAGCATTGTGGGCTTCCACTCTTGCGCAACCCCAAAAGGGACTGCTGGCCGAATGGCTAGCAGCCTCCCAGTCAGACTAGGAGCTTGCTCCCTAGTCAAGCTCCCAGTAATTGAGTTGGTTTCCAACTCTTCCATGGTTTTAAATTAAATACAAGTTTGCCCTTTTTATTTATTTTTGGTTGGTTGAGGTTAGAGACTTTATTGTGCTTTGAATAATTCCTAACCACTATAAATAGAAGCCTCCTCCTTCATTATTTTTCGTCCTAAATTTCTAAATCCCTCTCTTGCTCTCGTATTCTCTTAGTTGTTCAGATTCTTAAAAGTAATTCGTCGAAAGACGTATTTACTTAGAATAGAAAACTAAGGGAATTTCTTCTAGAATAAATTAGTAGGAATGAGTTAGCCATTCTCCGCTCTTTTAATGGTTCTTCCTTTCTAGAAGATTATGGTTGGTGGTGCTCGTGTGGACTATTTATAGAGGGCTTCTACTTTGGAGTCTATGCACATACCTGAGGGGTCTTTCTACCAACTACGGGATTCACGCTTTAACTTGTAAGTGGTTAAATTATAATTGGGTCATTTTAATAAGTGTTTATGACCTAGAATAATTTAAGACTAGCACTATTATCAATCATGCCATGCTTAGGAGATCCAGGGAACTAGATTAAATTTTTGAATTTCTGCTGCACCTGTTTTACTTGCTAAAACCTTAATCTAGACCAACAGTGGTATCAGAGCCTACCTAATGCGATTGTATGATTGACTAGAAATATGTTAGGTTTGATTTTCTATGAAATATTTTTGAGTATGCTATTCCATGCCTAGGAATTTATTTCTTGCCATAGAAAATGCTGTGATAATTAGATTAAGTGTTGCTCAAACTTAGTCAGGGTAGTTATCTAGAAATTAACAATATTTTACTTAAAATTGTAAATGCTTTAAATTTTGAATTATTTGAAATAATTATTAAATTAGAAAAGAACAAAATCTTTAATTTAATTAGTCTATGGTTAAGTGAGTCAGAAGGGCTCGTGTTTATTCTAGCAAGGATTGGACTTGGCTGCTCATTCACTTCAAGGGGGCCTCTCCTACTTAGGAATTATCATCGGTTCTAGATTCTAATTACCAAAGGGACTTTTTGAATTAGTTGCTTTGTAGTATAATGGATTGGATTCATTATATGGTTTTACAAATGAAAGTTTAAATTGTTAAATCAAAACTTATAGACTTAGGTGTAAGAACTTGAACAATGAACCCCCTTATTTGTATTGCATGCTATGTGGAGTCTTGGCATGATGGAATGATTATGAATTACCAGTTGAGCATAACCCCTAGGTTGGACTTACTAATTCCTTTTAGCCTAGAATTAGTTATAGTTTCATAATCATATCCATGTATAAGTCCTAGATTAAGCAAGACCGGTTGCACCAATAAATCCCTCTTAAAATATTAAGACAAAATTAGCCTTCCTAAATAATCGAATATGTGCTTCTGGGCCTTTTCATCGAATGAATTGCTCACGTACAGTGTGCCTTCTTTAACATCGTCTATTTACATGATTCAAATTAGGGTTAAGTCTTAACCGAACTGGGTTAGTTGTCCATAATATCAAAGCTAATGCCGGGTAGGAGGCATCATTTGAGGAGTCATATAATTGGTTATGCACGTCCATTGGTTGGAACTGAAATGGACTAACAATTGCATTAGATGCAAATAGACTAGATCCTCCTATAGCTATTTAAGTTAGCTTGACTCACGATAGTGGGGGTTAGCTTAAATGAGTTACAGATGCTACCTACTAAGGAAAATGGTTGGACCATGTTTCCTGAAAGACAATAGAAGGGCCTATTATGTTTTCGAATTGAAACTTGATAAAATAGTAGGAATATGTATTTAATTAAATGACCTTAAATTAAATGCATGTACAAGAACTAAGTCTAAAGCAATAATTCTTTTCTTATACCTAGGTTGAATATGACTACAAACATAAACCTTCGCCCTATTCTTGATAAGAAATTAAATGGATGTAATTTTGACACGTGGTTTGAGGCTCTCAAAGAAGAATTAAAGAAAAATGATCTAGATTATGTTCTGGATCATCCCAAACTAATTAAACCAAATGTTGATGCATCCAATGAGCAAAAGGAAGCATATGAAAAGCGCAGGAAGGACGTGTATGTAGTATCTCTAGTGATACTCGAGACCATGTCTTCCAAACTTAGAAAACAACATTTGGACAAGGACTTAGAGTCTATGCCAATTCATCTCAAATATTACATAGAAAACATTAAGCTTGAGATAGCTGAGATTACAAAATTCTTTGGAACTACTGATAAATCAAGTGATGACATCTTGGCATCTGAACATTGCACAAAATACTTGAAGTATTCTAAACGCATGGTTCAGATAAGAGTCAAGGAGGACCCTACTTTGGAAAAAAATTTTATGATAGACAAACTATCATAGAAGTATTCACCTTTCATGAATGACTATCGAATGTCCAGAAAATCTCTTAAAACTTCAGAGTTTATGAGCAAACTTAGAACTTTTGAAAGATACCATCTTGACAAGAATTTCAAAGGTCCCAAAAGGGAATTTAAAAGTCAACAAGAAAAGTGTCAAAATAAAAATTAGAAAAGAGAAAACAATTGCTGAGAATGTATGTTTTCAATGCGGTGGGATCGATCGTTGGAAGAAAGACCGTGTAGCTGCAGTTTCTGAGCATGAGAAGACAAAGCTGAAAGATGCTTATACTTCAGGTATGTTCATGGTTGAAAATTTCACTACAGTTCCTTATGAGTCTACATGGGTATTAGATACTGGATGTGGTACCCATATCTGTACTTCTGTGCAGGGGTTGCGGAACCGTAGAAGGGTAGCTAAAGGAGAGTTGGACCTATGAGTTGGAAATAGAGCATGGGTTGCTGCATCAGCTGTAGGAACATATAGTCTCAAATTGCCAAGTGGGCTAGTTTTAGAATTAAATAAATGCTATTATATTTCGGTTGTTACTAAGAATATTATTTCTGTTGCGTGTTTAGCAGCAGAAGGATTTGAAGTTTCATTTAATAATAAAGATTGTCAAATTCGTAAAAATAGTGTTCTTTATGGAAATGGAATTTTGATTGACGGCATATATGTTTTAAATACTAAAGCTAAATTTTTTAATGTGAATGATGCTAAGAGATTGAAATTAGATAAAGACAAATCATCCTACTTATGGCATTATCGTTTGGGCCATATAAACGAAGCCGCTTAACTAAGTTACACAAAGGAGGTGACTTGGGCCCAATAGACTGGGAGTCTTATGGGACATGCGAACCTTGTTTATTAGGCAAAACGATAAAGAAACCCTTTAAAGGTAAAGGGGAACATGCCACAAGTACATTGGAAATAATACACACAGATGCATGTAGTCCAATAAATGTATCTACACATGGAGGATTTGTCTACTTCATATCTTTTATCGATGATTACTCACGATATGGGTATTTGTACCTTATAAGGCATAAATCAAATAGTTTTAAAAAGTTCAAAGATACAAGAATGAAGTTGAGAAATAACTTGGAAAGAATATTAAGGCACTACGATTAGACTGAGGTGGAGAATATTTAAGCCAAGAGTTTCAAGATTATCTAAGAGATCATATAATATTACCCCAATAGACCCCTCCTTAGACTCCTCAGCACAATGGTGTATCTAAGAGGAGGAACAAAACTTTGTTAGACATGGTTTGATCCATGATGAGCCAAGCAAGTCTTAGCAAATCCTTTAGGAGATACGCACTTGAGAGCGCAGTTTATATATTGAACCGTGTGCCCTCAAAATCAGTTGATACAACACCATACAAAAGGTGGTATGGTAAGAAACCCTCTTCTCTTTCTCACCTGAGAATTTGGGGATGTCCTGCCTATGTTAAAAGGACATTGTCAGACAAGTTGGGAGCTAGGGCTGACAAATGCTTGTTCATATGTTATCTTAAAGAGACAGTAGGATATACCTTTTATGATCCTAAGGAACAAAAGGTGTTTGTTTTTAGGACCTCTCAATTCCTTGAGAAGGAACACATGTTTGCAAAAGCTAGTGTGAGAGACCTTGAATCTGAGGTTCAAGTAGGTGAACATGATGATCAACTTATAATTCCTATGCCTGATACATAATAGAGTGTGATCGAGGAACAACCGGTTACACAACAACCATTGCGTAGATTTAGTAGGGTTCCCAATGCTCCTTAAAGATATGGATTTTTCGTCACGGATGATAAACAAATCTTTCTAATGGAGGATGATGAACCTAAGAACTACAAGGAAGCAATGGAGTGCTCAGACTCTGATAAATGGTTAAAAGCCATGAAATCAGAAATGGATTCCATGTATGAAAACCAAGCATGGGAATTGGTCGATGCACCTGATGAGGTTAGACCCATAGGTTGCAAATGGGTTTTCAAGAAGAAAACTGACATGGATGGTAATGTAATTACCTATAAGGTAAGATTGGTGGCAAAGGGTTATAGTCAAAGAGAAGGAACTGACTATGATGAAACCTTTTCACTAGTAGCCATGCTTAAATCCATAAGGATACACTTAGCCATTGTTGCTCATTATGATTATGAGATATGCAGATGGATGTGAAAGCCGCTTTCCTAAATGGAAAGATGGATCGGGATGTATATATGATACAACTTAAGAATTTTACATCTCAGAATGGCTCGAAGGTATACTAGTTGCAAAGATCCATTTATGGACTTAAGCAAGCATCCAGGAGTTGGAATATAAGGTTTGATGATACAATCAAAGAGTTAGATTTTATATCAAATGCTTATGAGCCTTGTGTATACAAGAAGTTAGTGGAATTGCCGTCATTTTCTTTGTACTAAATGTTAATGACATACTGCTAATAAGAAATGACATTTCTCTTCTTCAAATGGTTAAGTCATGCTTGTCAAGAAAGTTCTCCATAAAGGACCTTGGAGAAGCAGCATTTATACTAGGTATAAAGATCTATAGAGATAGATCCAAGAGGCTGTTAGGTCTTTCACAAGATACATACATAGATAAGGTATTGACTAGGTTCAGCCTTGAGCAATCAAGAGAGGTTATCTTCCAATGTCTCATAGAATTAACCTTTTTAAATCTGAGTGTCCGTGGACACAAGAGGAGAGATTGCACATGAAAGATATACCCTATGTATCCACAATAGGATCTATTATGTATGCTACGGCATGTACACAGCCTGATGTCTCACACGCATTCAGCATCACAAACAGATTTCAATCTGATCCAGGTGAGATGCACTGGAAGGCAGTTAAGAATATCCTTAAGTACTTGAGAAGGACTAAGGAAATGTTCTTAGTATATGGAGGAGGTGATCTCACATAAAAGGGATTCACAGATGTGAGTTTTCAATCTAATAGAGATGACTACAAGTCACAGTCAGGTTACCTGTTTGTGTTAAATGGAGGGGCAGTTGTTTGGAAGAGTTCCAAATAGGATAAGACTACTGATTCAACCACTAAATCTGAGTACATTGCTGCTTCAGAAGCAGCAAAAAAGCTATCTAGATAAAGAGACTTATTGGTGATCTCGGCGTGGTGTCTAACAGTGAGGATCCAATAATAATATATTGTGAATAACACTAGGGCTATTGCTAAGGCAAAAGAACCACGATCTCGTCAGAGAAATAGACATTTACATAGAAAATATCATATAGTTCAAGATATAATAAGATGGAATATGTACCCACAGATCAGAACCTAGCGGACCGTCTGACCAAGCCTTTGATACAGAGTAAGCATGACCAGCATGTTAGTAGTTATGGCTTACGGCATGTAACTAATTGGCTCTAGTGCAAGTTGGAGATTGTTAGACATAATGTATGCCCTAGAGGTAATTAGGGTGATATGTCTTACTTAGTTTTATTTGTACGAACAAAGTTATATTAATAAAGGCATTCTTTTGTTATATCAATGACTGTGAAAATATATTATGACTGGTTTAGAATATATTGATTGATGTGCTTGCAAAAGTCCATGGCATAATCATAGCACGTATTGCAAGGGCATAGTGAGACTATGTTGGTGAGAACTGGTTCGTATGCAATTATGATGTGTCTAAATATCCCTAGTCGTAGTATCATCAAGAGTGGACATTGATGAATAAGGATAGACTAGCATGTATAGTCATACCTCTTGAATATGATTCAGAGTAGCATATCTACTGTGCTAGAGGGTGGTACAATGGGTTAACACATGAATGTATTTAGGGAAATACATTAGAGACCGCTATGAGACAACACTCGATAAACAATATTATGTGTTGGTGTTTTAATCATCTCATTACAACAGCAATAAAAATATCCTTAGACCTGAGATACTATTTACCTTATTCAGATGTTGCTATACTTTGGATTATACCTATACATTCTATGAGATTGGATGTCATGGATAATTACAGGTATAGTTGATGTCTATCTGTTGGTAAAATGAGTAGTCAAGATGGAATCTATCAGTCCATTATAGCAATATAAGGGAGATGTACCTTAGCCACTTGTTAGAAGTGACACACTCATAAATCTCTGATCAGAGTATGAGTTGATAGGATGGGATCCTGATCAACGCATTAAATGGTTGAGTAGTATACTTTGGCAGCAAGACTAAACTACTGGGGCAGCCATTAAAGCTACTAGTGGACTAACACTTAAACCGAGTCCTAAAAACCAGATGGTACTAAATGGTTGATTGATGCAGTGAAATGTATTAATACTATTGAAAAACTAGGATTAAGTCAAATGCACGTGACATTCTGAATATTGAGGGGTCATTTGTCTTTACTAGGGTGTCACTATGACTGATCAAAGTAATTAGAGTCCATAATGGTCTAGAGCTCCAAGCCAGTCAATTTCTGAAAGGGATCGAGCTAGGTTAAATTTTTGGTGGCTTGATATTACAGGATCCTATAAGGTCACAGACTTTGAGTGATGACCGAGCTATGTAAAGAATCGTTAGAGTAGGTCTAATCTAGAAGAGCAAAGAAATATGGTTAGACCATAACATATTGGTTAGACCAATATTCATTGGTTGTACCAATATTCATTGTTGGACTAATGAGCCTGATAAATAATAAGAAGGATAAAATAAATAAAGGAAAGACTGGACTGAATTTAGCGGGATTTATCAATATTATAGGTTGGATAAATCTATGCAAGTGGGTCTGTAAATGTACTATGGGACAGTATATAAAAGACCTGCATATGGGCCACAAGGTAGCACCGTTTGGAACGATGCTATGGCTGGCCCATAGGGCGCGCGTAAGTGGGCTACAAAGTGTAGCCCGCAGAGCACATGCGCAAGCCCAAATGGGCTGCGTAGGCAAGCAGCCCATGTGGGCTAGCACAGCATGGAGCGCAGCCCACAAGGGGCTGCCCACCATGCTGGCCTGCGCACCATGCGTAGGTCCATGCGCAAAGCTACATATGAGTGTAGCCTTATGGGCTTGCACTCCTGAGCAAGCCCGGCCAGCAGTCTCCCAGTTAGACTGGGAGCTTGCTCCCTAAGCAAGCTCCCAATAATTGAGTTGGTTTCCAACTGTTCCAGGGTTTTAATTAAATACAAGTTTGCCCTTTTATTTTATTTCTGATTAGTTGAGGTTAGGGACTTTATTATCCTTTTAATAATTCAAAATCACTATAAATAGAAGCCTCCTCCTTCATTATTTTTCATCCTGAGTTTCATAATCCCTATTGCTCTCTTATTCTCTTAGTTGTTCTTATTCCTAAAAGTAATCCGTTAAAAGATGTATTTACTTAGAATAGAAAACTACGGGAATTTCTTCTAGAATAAAGTAGTAGGGAGGAGCTAGCCATTCTCTGCTCTTTTATCGGTTCCTCCTTTCTAGAAGGTTATGGTCGGTGGTGCTCATGTGGACTATTTATAGAGGTCTTCTACTTTGGAGTCTATGCACATAGCTGAGGGGTCCTTATACCAACTACGATATTCACGCTTTAATTGGTAAGTGGTTAAAATATTATTAGGTCCTTTTAATAAGTGTTTATGACCTAGAATAATTTAAGACTAGCACTATTATCAATTCTGGCATGCTTAGGAGATTCAAGGAACTAGATTAAATTTTTGAATTTCCACTGCACCTATTTTACTTGCTAAAACCTTAATCTAGACCAATACTATGATTCTCTTAAGTACTCCAAATCAAGTGATTATGTACTTTTAGATGAAGTCATTGATTCTTTCAGCTCTGACCGAGCCGAGTGCTTCCTCCTCAGTCTACTTTGAAAAGTGGTTGGTAGACACAAGTATCCATTTCCTTTTCCCGGTTGCTTCTGACATTGGTCCTTCAATATCAATTCTCGAAGACATGAATGGCTAGCTGGTCACGATGGGCTTTCAATTGGCCTTGGGGATATGTGATTTTATTGTATGGATTTGGCAATGGTGGCAAGTTCTGACTTATTCTTCTGATTCAGCTTTAATTGTCTCCCAATAATATCTAGCTAGAGTAATCCTTCTGAGTAGGGTTTCGACCTCCTGGTGTGATCCGAAGTCTCCCTCATGGATTTCTTCAATTATGAGTTTTCCTAGCTCTAGAGTGACGCATTTGAGCCATGCATCCGAGTAGGATTTTCTATAAAATTCATCACCCACCAAGGCAAATGACATGGACTTCCTTGTTATTTTCTCCACCTCAATTTTGTCTTCGAGTAGTTTATTGCAAGCCAAGCAGTAATATAGAGGCTGCATCCACCCCAGTAACTTCTTCTAAATCCAAAGGTTTTCACCTTGTTCTTCACATGTTAGCCAGGTCAAGACCTCATAAGGGAAACTTAGCTCTTTCAATGATTCTTTTCCCGTAGCCTTCTTGGCTAATTCATCCGCTATCTCATTTTGTGTCTGGGAGATGTACTCGATCTTCCACTTGGTTCCCTTGGTTTCTAGCTTTTCTAGCAATTTTCCAACCTTGGCTAAATATTTGATCATCTTAGCTCGTTTGGTTTCATAACTCCGATTGATCTGATTAGCCACTAACTTGGAATCGCTTTTGAGGACAATAATGTATAGAGCTATTTCATTGGCTAACTCTAGCCCTTTAATTACTGCTTCATATTCAGCTGCATTATTGGTGGAAGGGAATGCCAACTTGGCAGCATATGATAATCTGATTCTCTCCGGCCCTAAAACATAAACTCCAATGCTGACTCCTTCTATGTAAGAGGATCCGTCCATAAAAATCGTCTAGGTTTCAGACGAGATGGTTACCTCTGGCTCGATGCCCGTAAATTCTACTACGAAGTCTGCTAATACCTACGCTTTCAAGGACTTTCTTGTGTCAAACCTTATATAATATTCTCCTAGCCTAATAGCCCATTCGGTTAAGTGACCTGATGTATCTGGCCTTTGCAATACTTTCTTAAGAGGAACACTGGTACTTACTGTTAGGAACTGACAGTCACTTTAAACATGCATAACAGGCATGGATCAAAATTTTGTCCCTTGTCGTTAGGAACTCCAACTAGTTGCGTATAATTAATTACATTCTTAACTAAATTAATTCTCTACCTAGGTTATCATTCATAGGCTAGGCATACCATACCTATAAGTTACATCCGAGCACAAATATTTCATACTAAGCATGTTATAGCTCCAAGCTATAACCTAAGCATAAAATAAACTAAGTATGCAAATAAATACCTAAGCATACTTATTAAGTCTAAAAACGCTTAAAGAAAAAGATCTAATAATTTAAAGAGAAAACTTACCAGTTGTAGCTTGCTTTGGCAAAACCTCCTTGCACAAGCCTCCAAGTGTAGGATAGCCTCTATGAATATCCACACAAACCCCACCAACCGAAACCTCCAAGAGGAAGAACCACAGAGTTTTGAGTAGTTTCTAGACCACTCCAAAAACCCACCCAAAAATATTAACTAAAGGGACTCCGTAAATAATTAGGAATCCCTTACTTTGTTCTTCTAAGTTTACTTGAGAAAACGCATTAGAATCTCAATTCAGAGCTCAATGGAAGAACTGGTGCACTTAAACTATAAGGAGGAGCATACTATATATAGGGGGAGCAAGAGCTCCCAAAATTAAATATGGGATGGGAAATTTCCCATCCTGCCCTTAAGCAAACATGCCCAAGCTGACCCGGCTTGTGCCTAGTCCTTGCTGCACTAGCTCAATGCTCGTAAATTCTACTATGAATTCTACTAATACCTGAGCTTTCAAGACCTTTCTTGCATCAAACCATATATGTCATATTCTCCTAGCCTAATAGCCCATTTGGCTAAGCGACCTGATGTATCCGGCCTATGCAATACTTTTTTAAAAGGAACACTGGTCCTTACTGTTGGGAACTGACAGTGACTTTAAACATACATAATAGGCATGGTAGAAATTCAAAATTTTGTCCCTTGTCCCTAGGAACTCCTATCAGTTGCATATAATTAATTAAAGCCTTAACTAAATTAATTCTCTACTTAGGTTATCATGCATAGGCTAGGCATACCATAACTCTAAGTAATATCCTAGCATAAATATTTTATACTAAGTATGTAATAACTCTAAGCTATAACCTAAGCCTAAAATAAAAAAAGATTCAAATAATAACATAAGCATAATTATTAAGTCTAAAAATGCTTAAAGAAGAAGACCTAATAATTAAAAAGAAAACTTACCAATTGAAGCGTGCTTTGCTAGAACCTCTTTGCACAAGCCTCCAAGTATAGGATAGCCTCTGTGAGTATCCACACAAACCCCACCAACCGAAACTCCCTTAGGAAGGACCGCAGAGTTTTAAGTAGTTGCTAGACTACTCTAAATACTCACCTGAAAATATTAACTAAAGGGACTCCTTAAATAATCATGAGTCCCTAATTTTGTTCTTGTAAGTTGACTTGAGAATATGCGTTAGAATCTCGAGTCAGAGCTTAAAGGAAGAACTGGTGCACTTAAACTATAAGGAGGAGCCTACTATATATATGGGGAGCAAGGGCTCCCTGAATTAAA